>JASSKH010000001.1:9837101-10442157 GCA_031763025.1 Macrocystis pyrifera
TCTTCGAGATGAGACATCGGTTACTCTACTATTTCCGTGGTAAATAGGACCTGTGGTGTACATAAAAACCTATATATTTACCTATTTTTTACTGACAATATTTGGTCCTATTTACTATGGTCCCCCGTAATAGTAGTACTATCAGAAGAAGAAGCAGTGCAGCACACCTCAGCAATTAGTTGGCTCTGCTGGCGAGACTCCCGCTCCTGTTCGCTTTTTGCGGAACCTTGCTTGTGACAACAAGACAAGCTAGCTGTCCAGGGTCCGGGTGTGAGAAAAGAAAAATCCTGCCAGACTGAAAATCTGTGTACAGCTGAGGAGTCAAAAGTAGATATCGACGGGTCAAAGGACCAAGCGATGCCTTGTATCGTAGGGAAGGTGGCTTGCCTTTTCCTCTGATTTGTTTTCGCCTAACCCGACGAACACGGCGAACATATGTGCGCTACGCACGTACGATAGTCCTGAACCAGATGTGCTATTGCGGGGGACCATAGTAAGGAGGGCCTACGGCAAACCCAAAAACCTATATATTTACATATTTTTACTAGCAATATTTGGTCCTATTTACTGTACCCCCCCCCCCCCCCCCCCCCCCCCCCCCCCCCCCCCCCCCCCCCCCCCCCCCCCCCCCCCCCCCAACCCCAGTAAATAGTGATTGTATCACACTATATAACCGGTATATATACTGGGCGGTCGTTGCTCACTTGAGGAGGTCAACCTGTCACTTACAGACAATATTGCCCCAGAACAGTAGGAAGACAAAAAAAAAAAAAAAAAAAAAAAGTGCAACCCTCGCGTGGCACGAGTTCAAAGGTGTACGTATATAGACCGTTCAACCGGCGTTTTCGTTTTTTTGCTCACTGCTGTAAGCAGCTGTAGCACTCTTTTCGCTCGTTATTTTTATTCAATGCGGGGGTCCATAGCAAACAGGACCTACGCCCAAAAAAAAAAAATATATATATATATATATTTTTTTTGCATATTTTTACTCACAAAAATATGCGGCCCTGTTTACTATGGTCCCCCGCAATAATATTACGGGGGGGTTCCTTAGGGGGGGGGGGGTCATAGTTAACAGGACCTATGGTATACATAAAAACCCATATATTTGCCTATTTTTGCTAACAAAATTTGGTCCCGTTAACTATGGACCCCCGTAATAGTAGTAGGGCGAGGACCAAGAACGGGCACAAAGGCGGCCCCCCGTCTCGAGTCAGAAACGACTACCGGATACAACCCAGAAGCAAGTCCTACCACACCCTACGGGCCCCATGACGCCTTCGATCGACCAACCAACAACCAACAGCACATCGCACCCGTTTTTTTTTGAGGGAGGGTTATCAACAGATAGAACACGTGCTGCGGGCCTATTGTTGGGTACTTGGGGACGTACCGCCGTGCAAACACGCAAGATTTTACATCGCACCCACTCGGACGACGATTTTCAAAAAGGCGGGGTTTCCCAGCAACTGAGTACGACAAGCGTTGTGTCTATAATCTATGTGCAACCTTCTCGACGAAATCTCTCCAAAGCCACCATTTTCGTTGTGTGCGCGCCCCCCCCCCCCCCCCCCCCCCCCCCCCCCCCCCCCCCCCCCCCCCCCCCCCCCCCGCGCCGCCCCCCCCCCCCCCCCTCAAAGCCATGCTTTGGAGGAAACCGGGTACGAAATTCTTCCGAGGGCGGGGGTGTGTTGCCTTATCACTCGGTGTGATAATGTTACCATACGGTACGGTATACAGGTTCCGTCTGGAGGGCTGCGGGTCTGCGCTGGAACAGCGGGATCTGTCAAGCCGTGTATACAAAAGCAGGATTAGTTATGGTGTCGAGCTTGATCGTTTGCTTGGCCTGACAATGAGACCCAACTATTCTGGGGAAGAAAAAAAAAATGAAGGGCTCAGTGAATGTTTTTGGTTTTGGCGGAAAACCCGCGATTTATTGGGCGGGGGCTGTCGAAAACGCCGGTAGACTCCTCCTCCTCAGGATGCTTGCTGGCCTCGGTTTCCCGAGGGCTTTTTCTTGAGCAGTTTTTTTTTTTTTTTTTTTTTTTTTCGGTTTCTCCAGAGTCGTACTTGTAGTTTTTGACTGTTCGTCCATGTTGTCAGTTCTTCGGACATCATAAATAATGTTTCGCCAATATAATCTTGAAAATGTTCATTATTTCTGTCCCCGATTTTTGAACCTAGCAAGGGGAAAATTACTTGATAATATTAGTAGATGCTTCAAACATCAAACTATTATTACGGGGGGACCATATTTAGTAGGACCTACGGTACACACAAACACCCATATACTTCCACATTTTTACCAACAGTATTTTGTCCTACTTACTATGGCCCCCCGTAATAATAGGACTCTATCTGGAGCGATGGAAATCTGTTCGAGAAAGTTCTCGGAAAACTCCGGGGAGGATTCTGGGGAACCTTCCGGTGTTTGCAACTGCTGTCCCGCTGAATTAAAAAAAAAAACGCGTTTATTCGGCCTACGAACTCCGTCCCTGGAGCCCATAAATATTTTCCTGCAATAGTTGGTCTACCGAGGGTGTGTGTACCTGGTATGTACCTGTGATAAGCATACCCCTTAGGGTGTGTCTAAACAGAATCGAAAAGCTCAATCGAAAATCGAATTCGTTTCGATTTCGATAAAAATTTGCCGAGGTGTCCAAACAGAATCGAAAAGTGAAAATTGAAGTCCAGGCGAAAAGCAACGGAGAGCACATAGTAGGCCGTTCGCGTCTGTGCACACATGCCGACAATCTAGCGCTCGGCAACGCAGATCCACCACACAAGCAGGCAAACGCGACGGCAATTCGATTCCGGGAGGTCGTTGGGCCTCCCATGGAGGTGGTGGCGCGTCCAACGCTGACGCCCCGAGATCAAACTTGAAATTATACTGAGAACGAACTTCCGACCTCGTTCTCGAGGGTATCATCCTGAATTTTCCTCAAAACTATCTTTGCTGTGGCTCGAACGCCGGCAAACAAAGGCCCGAGAACGTCGGGGCTGGTGTTGTGGTTCGCCTGCTGGCTGTTTACGAGGGGTCTGTACCGCTGTGTTGCCGTGCTACCTGTGGGTTGGATGCGGTCCTGATGTGATATTTTGACGTGGCTGCGCTGACCAGTAGGACGAGCTGAATTGTTACTGTTCGTGCTTTCGATTTCCTTTTCGATTCCCAGCCGTCAAATTTTTTATTTTGGCATTGGGTTATAAATCGTTCGTTTTTTCGGATCTTCAAAAACGAAGGGGAACATGTTTGGACCAGGGACCAATCGGCGCCTTTTTTATTATCAAGTCGATTTTCGATTTTGATTCTGCTTGGATACACCCTTATTATGTTTCCTTTTTTCTTTCGATTTATCTTGTTCTGTTTTCTGATTTTCATTTTCTTTTTCTTTTTTCATAGGGTGTATGTATATGTCGTGCCTGTCGTAACCAGTGGCATTGCATCCTCCGCTAATGCTTTTTTACTGCATATATATCAATCTACGATACGATGTAGTACGTATCGGGGGGGGGAGAAGGGACGACACCTGTGAAAACGGCTTGCCCAGAAGATCGTCGAGGGTAAAACCTCCTACTAATACGAGTGGGCTGGAAAGTAAAAGTGATGATGAAAAAAAAAAAAAAAAAAAAAAAAAAAGTATCTCTGCTAGCTGTGGCGTAGTTTTGTGACCACAGAACTTGTACGTATCTCTTCTAGGATTGAAGAATCGCTACGGACGCTGGTTGTTGTGCTGGATGTCGACGGGTATGTAGAAAGAACGCTTTCATCTGAAGAACCGCACACACTACTGTGGAGAGATACAAGTTCTGTGGTCACAAAACTACGCCACAGAAATCCTACATACATCATACCTGGTACATGGTTGTTGCTTACCTGGTACCTGTTTTTTTTTTTATTATTATTTTTTTACTCATGACTTTCACTTTCCAGCCTACCAGGTACCTGGTACCTGGTAAGTCGTAAAGAGGTTTTACCCTCGACGACCTTCTGGACAAGACGTGATCACAGGTGTCTTCCCTTCTCCCCCCCGATACGTGCCTTTATTTTTTATGGCGCATAGGGTTCATTCAGCATTCCCACTGCTCGTCGATTTTCGTCGAATGTAGCTAACTCACGCTCTCGCGCTTTCCGCTATACAATCAATTTATTTTATGCAACAAAAAGTCCCTACGACGAGCATGCACTCGGTGAGGCTTGTGTCCACGAAATTGATCTTGATAGGCACGCGGACCACCTACCAAGCCACCGGTATGTAAGCATATTAGACAACTCAATGAAATGCAATGCCCCATGTTCATCGGACTGGATACGACGGGCACGACATACACATTATATCTATCAAAGAGACAACAAAAGGAAACAGCAGCAGTCTCGTATAGGATTTGAAGAATCGGCACGGGACATTGGTTCTCCTGGGTGTCGACGGGTGAACGTGAAGAACAACGCACACATACATAGGTATGTATGGAAGTGCGGACGCTCGTACGCAGGTTTTTTTTTTTTTTTTTTTTTTTTCATCATCACTTTTACTTTCCAGCCTAACTCGTAGGAGGTTTTACCCTCGACGGTCTTTCTGGACAAGCCGTGGTCACAGGTGTCGTCCCTTCCCCCCCCCGGTACGTGCCTTTATTTTTTGTCGCGCATAGGGTTCAGCATTCTCACTGCTCGTCGATTTTCATCGGATGTAGCTAACTCACACTCTCGCGCTTTCCGCTTATCAATTTTTTATGCAAGAAAAAGTCCCTAAGAGCATGCACTCGGTGAGATTTGAACCCACGAAGTTGATCTTGATAGGCACGCGGACCACCTACCAAGCCACCGGGGACGCCGGCTATGATACGGCGCTATTAAAACATTTACGAGTAGTTGATTACATTAAAATGGACGTGTGAAGGGTGATAAGAGCTCGGAATAGAACGGAATATAATATTACAGTGTGGTTAATCAACCCGTTCAGTACTGCAGTCCTGTTTTGGGGACAAACTACTCTAATTCCAAGTGTTTCGTCCCCAAAACCGGACTGCGGTCCTCCTGTAGAAGGGTTAAAACCCGTTTAGAACTGCAGTCCCGTTTGGGAGACAAACTGCTTATAGACTCCAAGTAGCTTGCCCCGAAAACAAGACTGCGGTTCTGAAAGGGCTAATTTTACCTCCAGTCCCGTTTCGTTTTGGGGGACAAGCCAGTTTAATCACAAGTACTCGTACGAGTACGTGCCTTGTCCTCCAAACGGAACAAACTGCAGTCCTAAATTAAATGTTTTATTAATAGTACCGCAGTCAACCCCGTTTGGGAAACAAGGTAGTTGGAATTTGACTGGTTCGTCCCCCAGAATGGGGACTGCAGTTTTGGAAAAAGGCACCAATAGGAGCAACCGAAAATGGTTGAACTTCACAGCAGTCAGTGAGTGCACCCGGTTTCGTTGTCCGTCCATCAAAAACAGGTTTGTCGTTTTTGTTGTTTTCTTGACATGAAACCGATCTTTCTACCCGTCGACATCCAGCACAACCAGTGTCCGTGCGGATTCTTCAATCCTAGACGACATCCAGCACAACCAGTGTCCGTGCGGATTCTTCAATCCTAGAGAGATACAATAAGTTCTGTGGTCACAAAGCTACGCCACAGAGATACTACGTTGCCACGTATACAATGCAATGCCATGTCATCATACTGGGTACGACAGGCACGACATACACATTCCATGACCTAGAGAAATGAAACAAAGAGAAAAAAAATAAACATAGAAGACAATTTGAAACAGAAAAAGAAACAAGAAAAAAACATGCTTTTATATATATAAAAACAAAATATCGTGCCCCCCCCGCAGGGGATCTGACAGACACTTGAAAAGAACGAACTGTAAAAAAAAGGAAAAGAAAAAAAGGAAAACACCACTATTAAATAGTCGTCGTCAACAGATTAAGACTAAGAACCAAGGGAAAATATCAGGCAAACCAAACCGAGCACACCGCATCCCCCAGGTAGCGGCAGCAGCTTATGGTACAAGTAGCACAGCCAGGGTCTCCCTGCTGGTCCGCCTGGTATCTTGCTACCCTGTCTTCCACCTTCGTCCAGCGTTCGTCAACTATGCCCGGCCCCTCGGCGTCAGACAATACGAAACAAGCAAAGCAGGCTCGTCATCCACCCACGCCACACGACTCCTTCGATGAGGCTTATCAATCGGAGAAAGGAAGAGAAATAAAGTAAATCGAAAATCACATCGGGTCAGCGCAAAAAGAAGATAATATAATGAAACAATAAACAAAAACAAAAGGAAGACAAAGGAAGACCACGTTCGAACCAGCTGCACCAGTTGGTGGTACGAGTAGTACAGGCATGTTCTACTTCTTAGTCTGCCCGGTACCTTGCTACCCTGTCTGCCATCTCCTTCCTACTTATGTCCACTGCAGTTTCCCTTTTACTCCTGTTCCCCCCCCTCTCCGCATTCCCCTGGTCGGGTTTTCTGCTACTCCTCTTGTTGCCCCTCCTCCCCCCCCCATTCCCTTGGACATCACCCACGGCGGATGCGCGGCGCTGCCTGCTCAGCTCAGCCTCAGCATTGTGCCACCTCACCATGAACCGTTCGGCTGCTTCGAGGATCCCCCGGTACCATTTTCCCCCGCCTTTTTTGCAGCAGTGGGCCACAGCGCGGTCTCAACTCCAAACACCAAGGGGGCAGGTTCCGTTGACCCTTCGGTGGCTCGGAACTCCCTAAGGTCTTCGACTATGCATCTATGCCAAGTCTTGACCTGTCCGCCAGGTCTCGGGCTCTCCTCACCAGCAATCGTCCCGAACATCACCCGGCTGGGTAATCGATCCTTGCTTTGCCGTGCCTCCCCCCCCCCCGCGATAAAGAGACGCCGTTTGCGGATGGTCTTTTCGATGCTCTCGCAACGTGTTATCTTGAGGGCCTGTAGCAGAGGGTGGTATGGTCAGTACGAAGTCGGCGCTGGAAGCCAATGGCTCGCAACAGGACTTGGTGGTGAGCCGTTCCAAGCTTGGCGAAGTGTTGTGCTCTCAGGGTCCACGTCACACACCCGTACAGCAGGGTATCAATCACCTCGGCCTTCAGTATTCGGACTTTCAGGCCAAGGGGGGCGGTGGTCCTATCATGCAGCTCCGGACCGATCCGTATGAGGCATGCTCGCATGAGACGGATCCGTCGGTCGATTTCGAGCGAGAGGTCAGCGTTTTCGTGGATAATGCCGCCTAGGTATAAGAACTGGGCCGTCTGCTTATACCTCTGGCCTGCTGCTTCGATGACGAGCGGTGGTACGAGGATTTTCTGCTCTGGCGTTTGTAGAAGCATTGTCTCTGTCTTCTTTTCCGACACCGTGAGGCCTGCTGCTTCGAAGACAGTCACGATGACTTGTCATCATTTTCGTGAGCCCTTCAGCCGACTTCGAGACAACCCCTGCGTCATCGGCGTATAACATGCCCCATATAGCCCTTCGCACGCACGCCAACGGCTCCTGCTCCTCCGTTCCAACTACCCCAGCATCACTGAGTTGGACCAAATCCCTTACGATGGCTTCGTCATGGCTAAAGCATACTAGTACGACGTGTGACGCAGCAGCGAATAATACGTTGAACAGCAGTAACGGTGATAGCACGCAGCCTCGCCGCAGTCCCTGCGTGATATCAAACCATTCTGAGTGCTCGCCGTCATCCGTACGCACGCGAGCCCGCGTGCCATCGTGGAAATTTCGGATAATTCTCAGCATCTTGGGTGGTACGCCAAAACGTGTGAATACTTGCCATGACAGCTCTCGGTCGACAGAGTCGTACGCTTTCTGCAGATCGATGAAGAACAAGTACAGGGGGATTTTCCTCTGTCTTCCAGGCTCTTGCAATCGGCGCACGACGAACAACATATCAATCGTTGATCGTGCGGGTCGGAAGCCGCACTGTTCCTCCGGGAGTAATTCCTCGGTCTCGCAGTGGTTGCTGAGGCGGGACGCGACGATTTTCAACAAAACTGTGCCTGCGTGGGCAACAAGCGAAATCCCTCTGTAGTTGTTGCGATCAGTTCGGTCCTCAACTTGTGAAGGACCTTGATGATCGCATATTTCCATTGCTGGGGGACTTCTCCTGTTACCCAAACATTGACAAGGATGTTGGGAAAGCACTGGGCAATGCAATGCCATGTCATCATACTGGATACGACAGGCACGACATACACATTGTATGAAATACAGAAACGAAACGAAACAACGAAAAAAAAACAAAGAATAAAAAAAGTCAAATCGAAAGTGAAAAAGAAACGAGAAAATAAATGTAAGAAACAAACCATCGTGCCCCCCCCCCGCAGGGGATCTGGCAGACACTTGGAAAGAACGAGCTGTAAAAAAAGGGAAAAGAAGAAAAGCACCACTACAAGTACTCCTCGTAGACAGAGTAAGACTAAGAGCCAAGGGAAAATAGCAGGCAAACCAAAGCACAAAGCATCCTCCAGGTAGCGGCAGCAGGTTATGGTACGAGTATAGCATAGCCAGGTTCTCCCTGCTAGTCCGCCAGGTACCTTGCTACCCTGCCTGCCGCCTCCGTCCAGCGTTCGTCAACTATGCCCGGCCCCTCGGCGTCAGACAATACGAAACAAGCAAAGCAGGCTCGTCATCCACCCACGCCACACGGTTATTTCAATAAGGCTTGTTAATCGAAGAAAGGAAGAGAAAGAAATAACTCGAAGATCACAGAGGATCAGCGCAATAAAAAAAACTAGATAAAAAAACAAAAATCAAGAAAAAAAGGAGAAAAAAAAAGGAACAAAAAGGAAGAGACCACATTCGAACCAGCTGCACCAGTTGGTGGCACGAGTAGTAGGCATGTTCTGCTTGCTAGTCTGCCCGGTAAGTTGCTACCCTGTCTGCCATCTCCTCCCTACTTTCGTCCACTGCAGTTTCCCTTCTACTCCTCTTCCCCCTCCTCTCCGCATTCCCTTGGTCGGGTTTTCTGCTACTCCTCTTGTTGCCCCTCCTCCCCCCATTCCCTTGGACACCACCCACGGCGGATTCGCGGCGCTGCCTACTCAGCTCAGCCTCAGCCTCGTGCCACCTCACCATGAACCGCTCGGCTGCTTCGAGGATCCCCCGGTACCACTTTTCCCCGATGTTTTTGCAGCAGTGGACCACAGCGCGTTCTCAACTCCAAACACCAAGGGGGCAGGTTCCGTTGACCCTTCGGTGACTCGGAACCCCCGAAGGTCTTCGATTATGCATCTAACTGTCCGCCAGGTCTCGTGTTCTCCTCACCAGCTCTCGTCCCGAACATTACTCGACTGGGTAATGGCTCCTTGCTTCGCGTGCCACCCCTTCCGCAAAGAGCAGCCGCCGTTTGCGAATGGTCGTTTCGATGCTCTCGCAACGTGTCATCTTAAGGGCCTACTTCGCGTACGAGAGGGAGGTATGGTCAGGACGAAGTCGGCGCTGGAAGCCAATGACTCGCAACAGGACTTGGTGGTGAGCCGTTCGAAGCTTGGCAAAGTGTTGTGCTCTTAGGGTCCACGTCACACACCCGTACAGCAGGGTCTCAATCGCTTCGGCCTTCAGCATTCGGACTTTCAGGCCAAGGGGGGCGGTGGTCCTTTTCATGCAGCTCCGGGCCGAACCGTATGAGGCGTGCTCGCATGAGACGGATCCGTCGGTCGATTTCGAGCGAGAGGTCAGCGTTTTCGTGGATAATGCCGCCCAGGTATAAGAACTGGGCCGTGTGCTTATACCTCTGGCCTGCTGAATCGATGACGAGCGGTGGTGCGAGGGTTTTCTGGTCTGGCGTTTGTAGAAGCACTCTCTCTGTCTTCTTTTCCGACACCGTGAGACCTGCTGCTTCGAAGACAGCCGCGATGACTTGTCATCATTTTCGCGAGCCCTTCAGCCGACTTCGAGACAACTCCTGCGTCATCGGCGTACAACATGCCCCATACAGCCCTTCGCACGCACGCCAACGGCTCCTGCCCCTCCGTTCCGACTACTCCAGCATCACTGAGTTGGGCCAAATCCCTTACGATGGCTTCGTCATGGCTGAAGCGTAGCAGTAAGACCTGTAAGGCAGCAGCGAATAAATACGTTGAACAGCAGTAACGGTGATAGCACACAGCCTCGCCGCAGCCCCTGCCTGACATTTTTTTTTTTTTTTTTTTTCAGGTGCGACGATTTGGTGTTTGGTCAATTCCGTGGCTCGTGGGGGGGGTGTGTTTTTAGCTTGCTTGCACCCTGTACCCATTTTCGACACGAAAATATGAATGCCAAACGCTTATTAATAGCAATAAGAATGACAGCAGTAATACTAGTAATAATAATAGGGTTTAGGCCCAAGGCTGGTGTACCTCTGGCCACTTTCGGGCCAAAATCAGTCGCATGCTAAAAACAAGCACAAATCGCACGCCAGGAGCCGTTCTGTTGGCCAGACTGACATCGTACGTAACTGATTTTGACCCGAATTGGCGAGAGGGTTGTACCACCTGATTTTTTCTACTGCTGTCCAAGTTTCAACTGACTTTGGCCAAATTTTGAACCAATTATAGAGGCCATACGTACACTGCTTTTTTTCTTTGCGTCTGGGGTCCCTCGGTTGCGCAATTAACAAAGCAATACCAGGTATGTGAAACGAAGAACAAAACTTTGGACGAAGAACAAGCCGATATTGGCAGTTTTTCGTGATTTTGGAACGTTTTTTTTTTTTTTTTTCCAAAGCTGTGCGATCGCGACTGATCGCGGTCATCGTGCAGTACTCCCAAACAAAAAAGAAAGAAAAAATCGGGTCGATAGTCGGGGAGATAGTAAGTCGTTGAGTCTCAAAGTCGTCGGCGCCGATACACGAAAATGCCCAAATACACCTTTGTACCCGTTTTCGCAGTGAATCCGGAATTTGAAAAAAAAAAATGAAAATTCATGAAGATCCAACGCCGACGTCGATCAAGATTCACTATTAATCGTGTAACATTTTGATCTGTCTATCATCGGCTCCAAAATCACGATGATTTTGCCTTGCTGTTGTTCTTGGGCGAGTTTGTTCTTCGTTCCACGAATATATATCATGCTAATTCTCTGTGTAAACTCTGTACGCATTTATGCCTATAGACAATGAGCCCTGCAATACGTAGCAATAGAATATGGTGCAATGGACGGGTCTATTGTCGTCGGCACAGGCTATCGATTGGAACGTTCCTCATCCATTGTCGTCGGTAATGCCTATGGATAGGTTGCGTCCCCAACATATTGTTCAGGCAGGAGTGTGCTGAAGTACCTGGGTTGGAAGCTATTGTCACCGACAATGGCTATCGACGGATAGCTTGCAGAATCTACTGCGGTCCACAGTGGCTTTCGATGAGCACATTTCTTGATCTATTGTGGCCGGCAATGGCTATCGATAGATACGTTTCTTGATCTGTTGTGACCGGTAATGGCTATCGCTAGATATGTTTCTGAATCTATTGTGACCAGCAATGGCTAGATACGTTTCTAATCTATTGTTTCCGGCAATCGCTATCGATGGACACCGTTGAGAATCGGTTGTGGTGGACAACGTCTATCGATGGACACCGTCACCAACCTATTTCCACACCTACAATGCACTCTGATTTACTAAGCAACGCAAATTTTTGTTCCGCAGCAATGTTATATTTTCATCTTGTGATCACCACCAGTATGGAATGAGTGTATGGTGTATCGTGATGAGCAGCAATGTCGGTGCATGGCATAGCGTGAAGGAGGGCTGCAACGTTGTGTGTCTCAACAAGGCAGTGGGCATCATGGGAGTTAAGAGTGTTGCATTGTCGGCTGTGTTGTTGTGGTTAGTACTCTGTGTTATTAATAGTGATTCCAAATCGGTTACACTCTGTACGGATAAGATCGATGAGGTAAGATGTGCGTATACCCTGGACAACACAAAGGAAATAGAACATTGCCGCTACAGCAGTATTAGTAGTAGTCTCGAAAAAGCGTGTGTCAACGGACATTGTTAACGACAAGAGACTGGCAACGCTGGCTAACGATATACATTGTGAACCACGATAGACTGGCAACACTCTCTATCGATAGACACTGCTAACCACAATGGACTGGCAACGCTGTCTATCGATAGATGTTGTTAACGGCAATAGACTGGCAACGCTGTCTATCGATAGATATTGTCAGGGAACAATATATTGTCGGCAATGGAGACAACATGCCTTTGCCCTAACAATGGAGTCACAAGGTTGTCCATAGATGGCCATTGTCCTGAACAGTAGATGTTGGGGAAGCAACCGTGATACATATTGTTCGAACAATAGACCGAAACGTTTGCCTATCGATGGCTATTGCCGCCAACAATATACACGCAATTGTATCCATCAATAGCCATCGTCACCGACAATAGACTGTCGGGTGTGTTTTCGTAATAGACTATTACCTAAACCTGTTGTATACCGTGGAATGATGTGTGTCGATGGCCATTCTTGACGACCGCTGAAGCTTCTATTGCCGCCAGCAATAGGTACGCGATTGTGTCCAACAATAGCCATCGCCACCCACAATAGATTGTTGGCCGGGCTCCGAAAAATATGAATCTGACTTACTTCATGTCAGTACGAGACAAAAATCTCGAGTTAAGAAACGGAAAGCTGATAATTTTCTTGTCAAGGTGGTTTTGTTTTTAGTATCCAGATTGTTTTAAAAGTGCAGTTAATCGAGGACAATGTAAGGGTAACAAATCGAATTTATTTCCTAACAAAAAAATAATCTAAATTATAGATGACCAGCATCCGAAAAAATAACTCTTACTTACTTGGTTTCACTATGGGACAAACAAACTCGAGATGAGAAACGGAAAGAATAGAATTTTCAGCGTAAAGTGGTTTGAGTTTAATGATCCACGTTTCATTCAAAGTGGAGTTAATAGACTTGTAGGACAAAGCAAGGGTATTAAATCGAGTCAATTTCCGAAACTAAGAGCGCGCACAAGTTGATGACAGTTACCAATATCTTGGTGCGCGAGTTTCTATTAATGGCGACATCTGTATATAATGTATTCTTCAAATGAGTGTGAGAGCGTATGGTGTCCACAACATGACGTCGGTTCAAATTACCACATACATACCAGGTACAGAACATGACATACCTCGTATATCGTGGGATGGGTGCAAAATATCCTCGAGATGGCTATCGATGGATAGCTTGTACAATCTATATGGCCGGCAATGACCATCGATAGACATCTCGTACAATCTATTGTGGCCGGCAACGGCCATCGATAGACATATCGCACAATCTATTGTGGTCGACAATGGCCGTCGATAGGCCTCTCGCACAATCTATTGTGGCCCGCAATGGCCATCGATATACCTCTCGCACAATCTATTGTGGTCACCGATGGCTATCGATAGACATCTCGCACAGTCTATCGTCGCCGGCAATGGCCATCGATCGACATCTCGCACATTATATTGTGGCCTGCAGTGGCCATCGATGGACGTAGTTCACCATCTATTGTGTTAGACAATGTCTATCGATCGACAATATCACCAGTCCATTGTCGCCGACAATACCTATCGATAGATACCTTCCACAATCTATTGTCGCAGATAATGTACATCGATAGATTCCCCTCCTCGTCTGTTGTCGAAACAATAGACTATTGTTATTGTTGTGTCCATTGTCCAGAGTGTGGTACGCACGCTGAGTACTACTGCTGTACGTGGTACGTACGTATTTGTGCGTACGCCCTACCTCTCACTTCTCTGGCAGAGCACCTCCTCAGCTCTCGCCATCAATAAGAAGATCTAAATCAGAAGAAGCGAAGCACTGCTTTCCAGCTGCCAGAACAACCTGCGTCCCTTACCACTACCCTTACCACTACCCTATAGCGGTCTCCGCTTCACAACTGCAACTGTAACTGCAACTATAGCTGCAAGTGTTCTGTAACTGCAAGTGTAACTGCAAGTGTATCTGCCACTGTAACTGCAACTGTAACTGCAAGTGTAACTGCAACTAACTGCAACTGTAACTGCTGGTGCCAGCAACCCGGGTAGGTTGATGTCGCGCCCGTGCCGTACGTAGGACTCCTTGCTCGAATTTTAGCTCAAGTCTTTGAAAAAAAAAAATCTATAAATATTAATATACAAGTGGTATCACCCCCCCCCCCCCAAAAAAAAAACAGGCCGCGTGCCTGCAACAATCGTCTTTTTTGTGTGTGTAGCCGATCATCCCCCCTTTTGAAGTCCCAAGCGCCTTTTTGTATGCCGGTTAGTTCATACCCTGAGGCACCTGGTAGGCAAGTCCAAAATAATACGGGGCAGTCGACGCCACAGCTATCTTCCAATCAAACGGCTGAAATAACGCGAACGACGGGAGCCATATATTCCCAATAACGTGATGCTTTTATTAATAGCTACTGCCTGCGGCGTGTGTGGTGCCAGCACGGCTGTGTGTACAGCAGTAGTGTTTTTTTTCGTTTTGTTTTGTTTTTCCAAGACTTGATGGGTATGGTATGTTGTACTGTATAGCGCGTGATGGAAGAAACGTACGTGGGTCGGGCGAATCAAAAGTTCTTTCTGCTTGGGGGGGGGGGACCGTAGTAAATAGGACCAAATATTGTTGGTAATAATAGGGGAAGTACGTAGTTTTTTGTGTGTACCCTAGGTCCTATTTACTGTGGTCCCCCGTCATGGGGAAGCCTTGGTAAGGGTGAGAATATTGTTTGCCTCTCTCGAGAGAGAGAGATCTCCCCAGACTCAACGAGTGGGAGCCCAGAAAAAAAGCAAAAAAAACACTTGAGGCACACACATCCCGTGCGCGGCATTTTCTCCTCCTACCTGATCTCACTATTGCGGGACATAAATTTTGTTAGTAAAAATTGGTTAACATATACCAGGTAGGTTTTTATGTATACCATAGGTCCTATTAACTATGGACCCCCGTAATACCACCTACCTGTATGGCACCCGTTTTTTTTTTTTTTTTTTTTTTGCTGAGAAATCATTTTTGTGGCGCCCCCCGTCGCCGATCACCGTGGAAACCAATCAGGATGTCTCGCCCGACTCGTCTGTGCTCCGAGGCGTTTCTTCTTCAAGCTCCTTCCCAAGAGGGGGCTCCGCCATCGGAAAGGCCAAGACCAAAACCAAGTGGGGGAAAAAAAAATCGAAGAGCGGCAGGGCGACGGACTCGGATGTTTCCGGGCCAGACCAATACGTGAGTTTTTTTTTTTCTATTTTTTTTTCTATTTTTTTTTCCCGGAGTGGATTTGTTTTCCTGAGTGATTTGTTTCCCTGAGTGTTTCTTTTTCCCTGAGTGAATGTCTACGGACCGTGAGTTAGCTGTTTTGCTGCATTTACGGTCGCCGACTGACAGACTAGTTGTTTAGTCGGCTGTTGTTGTTACGGGGGACCGTAGTAAATAGGACCAAATACTGTTAGTAAAAATAGGTTAATATATACCTGGTAGGCTTTCGTCTGTATCGTAGGTCCTATTAACTACGGACCCCCGTAATATTATAATAGCACTATTCAGACGACCTTAAGAGAGAGGGGGAGACTGACGGAAACAACATGAGAAGATGATCGTGCCGGTGTGTGTGTGGGGGGGGGTGATGCACACTGTTTGTAGGTGTCCGAATTACGAAGAACCGAGTCGTCGTATGGCATGATTTGATCCCGCCCGTACTCACGCTGCTGGTAAAAACGGCTGCTAACCCCAAATTTGATTCTCGTTTTTTTTGTCGCAACGTGTCTCCGGGCTTAAGGGGGGGGGGGGGGGGGGGGGGGGGGGGGGGGGGGGTGAGTGGGTGGCTTCGAGAATATATGTGTGCGTTTAAGTATAGCAGGGCATTAATTGGCTGCTGCGCTGTTGCGCTGGCGGAATGTTTTTTGGGGGTGGGTCGGAGTTGCGGCTTTTTCGCCACAGGCGCAACGAAGAAGGCGGTGTCGCGCTCCCAGCAGCCCCACGCGAGTGAGTGTCGGTGCGGGCGACAGTCGTTTTCGCCGCTGGCTACAAACAAACAAAAAATAAATGTTGCGCGTGTGTTTTTTTTCGCCGGAGACGAGAAACAATATTTTGGGGAGAGCCTCTGTTTTCGTTCGCTCTTAGGCGAACTAACCGTTTCGCCGTAGGGCAGGCAAAAAAAAAAAAAACATTTTTTTAGATGTATGCACACGCGCTTTTGTCAAGTGCTTTTCGGGCGTGTACCCGCGCGTGTGTATCGCGTTTTGTGGACCCCGGCGGCCCCTACGCGAAGGCCGTCGGCTGGCCTCTGCCGCGGGCAATACAGAGAGTGCGTGCTGCTTGTTTAGCGCTGTGCGCAACACGCGGTCCGTCTCTTTTTAGTTGCGCTCCCCCAACCCTCGGCGCAACAGGTGCCGGAACCGCAACCAATAACCCTGTTGTGTCGCGCTCTGCGTCTGCCCATCTGACTGTTTGTGGCACGTAACTTTGTCTCGAGTTTTGATCGGTGCGTGGCGAGAGGAGGATTGGATGTGGTTCCGCAAGACCGGTCGTTCCTCGCCACAGGTGCCAACAGCAAAAACAAACGCCAGAGAGCTCCAAAGCGCAGCCCCCCCCCCCCCCCCCCCCCCCGGCCCCCGGCCCGATGAATGCGCGGGGCAAAACTCACCGCTAATATGTGCCCCCCCCCGCCGTCGCCCTAATACCTCCCCCCCCCCCCCCCCCCCCCCCCCCTCCCCCGCCTCCCCGCATTTCTCACCGACCCGCTCGGCGGACAAAAACCTTCGTCGATCAACCGCGCTGTGTTTACGTACCTGGTACGATACAACACTACCGATTTACGGAAGGTTATTCGGTTTATATAGGAACGGCATCTACGCTATATCATCGGGAGGCAAGCATGTTAACAGTACTATTACGGGAGTCCATAGTTAATAGGACCCATCGAAGACATTTAAAATCTATATATTTACCTTTTTTTTTTTCGAACAGAATTTGGTCTCATTCACTATGGACCCCCGTAATAACAACGTGAATATATTTTTTACCTGGCGCACTTTGTTGTCCTCGGCTATCGAAAAAAAAAAAACTGACAATCTTTTGAACCGTTCTCACGCTCGCGTGCGCTCGCTCTCAAACTGGACGACAAGCGCGACATGGTGATCGACATGGTGACGGCGAAGGACGTCCACAGCATGACGGCGCTGTCCTACGCAACCAACAGCGGCGTGATGGAGATAATCGTCATCGTGTCCGCGTCGATGCGCCGCTATCTTCCCGCCGGCCAGGTGGGTGCACACGGCACGCCTGCTGAGACATGAATACGGCGTGTGCTTAGAATGAGGGGTGCAGCTTGTATATATATGCTGCTGCGACTCCCGTCTTTTGTTATATGGGGGCTGGGGCTCTCCCCCCCCCCCCCCCTTGTTCGCCCCTCTCGCTTGAAGAGCTTCTCCTATCTCCTGTCTATATACGTACGCATATATCGCCCAAATTTATTTAGTGGACGATTTGTTTTTTTCTTCTCAAAGTTATAATGTCGAGAGGTTAACAATCCCGTAATAGACAAACCTGAAAAACTTTCGAACACCCCGTAGAGGGCAAGAAGACCGAATCGTCACAGACCAACCTTGTAAACAGGAGTTTGTTTTCGAAGCAAAGTTTTTTCGATCTCACCGCTTCGATATATATACATTCATATTTATATATATATATATATATTTCTTTTTTTCGTTCGTATTTACGTACTATTAATATTAATATATACATCCGGGTATTTTTTTTAGTGAAACACGATTTGGCATTTCAGCGGTGAGGGCGTGCCTTTTGATTTGGGCCTATTACGGGGGACCAACCATAGTTAATAGGACCAACTATTGTTAGTAAAAATAGGTAAATATATACCTGGTAGTTTTTTTTAGTGTATATCATAGGTCCCATTAACTATGGACCCCCGCAATACTGGTACGTACTGCAACGGGGGGCCGTAGTAAATAGGACCAAATGTTGTTGGTAAAATTAGCTAAAATAGATAGGTTTTTGTGCGTACCGTAGGTCCTGTTTACTGTGGTCCCCCCCGTAATTCGTAATTTAATAGTTTTTTTTACCCTGTCAGGACTGCGGTCGGTCCCGTGTTGTGGACGAATCGGTGAAGGTTTGCACCAGAGTAGTTTGTCCCCCTCCCCAAACGGTGCTGCGGTCGTGCTGTAAAAGGGCCACGGAAGGAAGACCGCGTCGGTCGCAACTGCTTGCCACCTCTGGTAGGTTGTTTCTCTTTTTTTTTTTTCGCTCGGCGAAAAATGCGCCACGTGCCTTTGTCGCAGAACGCCTTCTCCGTACCACGATAGGGACCGCTTCGTGTTTATACTCGCGTATAAACAGCCCTTCTATTTCCACCCACGGCAATGGTATATGTACATATGTATGGTATGATATGACTACAAAACTATCCAAGACGGTGTATCACCACATGCCAAGCGGTTCGGTTTCGCATGTGAAGGTATTACATGCTACCGGTGGGATATTTACGTACGGCAGGTGCGATTCTTTTTTTTTTTCTCGGCCCACGTTGTTGTTGTTGTTGTTGTTTTTTTTTTTCTTGTCGCGACAACGTTCAGGCAAGGGTGACCAAGTTGGAGCCATACCATGTTCTTGGGAAAGCTGCGCGTGCTGTTTTTTCATTGTTTTTTTCGTCGGTTTGTCGCAAAAGTTTGGCTTTTGGCTGGACTCAACTCGGCTCGGTTCGGATCGATTCGACTCGGTTTGGTTGGATTCGGTTCGGCTCGGCTCGGTTGGGTTCGATTCGGTTGAATTCGGTCCGGTCCGGTTCGGTCCGGTTCTGATCGGCTCCGTTCGGTTCCGTTGGCTTCGCTTCGCTTCGGTTCTGTTCGGCTCGGTTCGGTTAGATTCGGTCCGGTTTGATTCGGTCCGGTTCGATGCGGTTCGGTTCGGTTCTTCGTCGTTTGTCGTTCTGGCTCTGTCCATTCCTTTCCGCACCGTTGTCGTTTTGTTGCCGACTGGTAGCTCTGCTCTAACTTCCAAGTATTCCTTCTTTTTTTTTAACCCTTCGTGCAACGTCAAAAAACGGATCGGTCGGACACACAAGATGCTGGACGTGTACAGCTCGTCCCTCGCCACATGCTGCGCCAATCTCCCCGTGACGGTGAGTGTATTGCCCGAGCGCGCCTGTTATAACCCCACCCCCTGCGTTGCAGCCTAAGAGTTTGTTTTTTTTGCCCCTACTGTAAAGCAATGATAAGGGGAGGGGGCGTACTCATTTGGTGCTCGCCTTAATCATTTGACCATTGACCACGTATCACTTTCGAATCGGAGCAGGGGGGTGTGGTACGGGGCGGGCGGGCGGGCGGGGGGGGGTATGCTCATGTGATGCATGGCCGGAGTCGAACGGCCATGCACCCTCGCATCCCCACAATGCCGGGACGGAGCGCGTCGGGTTTCCACCGACCAGAAGTAGACATTGCTTGCACCAAGCGCGGAGCGGAATGCGAGGTGTTGGGCGAGTCGCATGGAGGGTGAGAGCCCCAACCTCTCCTGAGAACCGCTTATGAGACGGGCTCTCTTGCAGATGTGGATGGCACAGAGTTAACGTAATTTGTTTTTGTTTTTTTGCCGGTGTAGCCACTTCCAGAGACAAGCGATGGGGGCACCATGTAACTGCCTCGTGAGTCGTATGACGCCGGTATTTGCACCACCGCGTCTACGCCACCTCCGGGGCCGAGTGGCGCTGTACCTCACTCAAAGTTGGAGCTGAGGGGGAAAACGATGCGTTGGTGTTCTCGGTGGTCGCCAAACGTGACGTGTTTTCGCCGACCCGCGTTTGAAGTTTGTTTGGTGGTGTTGGCCGCAACGTTGTCTCCCTGTCCGGGCCGCTTGTCCTGCGCGCCTTTTCTTGTCAAGCCAGCCGATGTGTAAACGTTCTCGTTTGACCTTTTGTGCTATCCCGCGAGTCATCAACCGCACACAACGCTTTGTCGCTGGGTTGTGGTATCCATGCATGAAGCGTTACATCTGCCGCCTGTCGTCCCCTGAGTAACAGCACCACAGCGATCGTTTCTATTTTATTTTATTTTTTTGCATCTCGCTGGTGCTGGTGCTGCTGCTGCTGCTGCCGCTACTGCCGCTGCTGCTACTGCTGCCGCTGCTGCCGCTGCTGCTGCTGCTGCTGCCACTGCTGCTACTGCTGCTACTGCTGCTACTGCTGCCGCCGTCGTTTGATTCGTTTTTCGTTCCTCTTGTTTTCGTGCGTGTTAGCTGCCGGGTGCGACAACAACAACAAAACAACAACAACAACAACAGCAACAACAGTTGGAGGGCGAGCTGCTTGACGTGATATCGTACCTGCTGCAACACGGCGCGAAGCCCGCGACGCTTGGCCTCATCCGGCTCTCGACCAGCGTCCAGTACCCCCCCGCTTAAAGGTTTGGCCCGATTCTCCGCCGGTGGCTTGTTGTACGTATACCTGGATATAAATACAACTAAAATTACGATTTTTGAGGTTGTCACTTGCTAGCTCTTGGCAGACAGACCGACTGATGGACAGCTCTTCGCAAACAGCCCTTCTTCTTTGAAACAGCCGAACAGCCAAACAACCTTTCTTTCTTCTTTCTTCTTCGCAAACTGCAACCAATAGACAGCTCTTCGCACAACGCCTAGAAGAGGCGTCTCGCCTTCGACGAACGGCATCTAGATGCAGCTGTATATATATATATATATTTGAGAAATTAAAAAAAAAGAAGCAAAAAAAAAAAAAAAAAAAGCAGCTGTGAGATCGAAGATTTGGTCGAAACTCAAATCATATTTGCAAGCTTGTGTGTAACACTATTAATAGTGATTCTGATTATTCGATCGCGCGTACTACATGTTTTATATGGCCTCATGCCGGGTATACAATACAACACAATCTATATACATATTATATGCTAACTATGCGCTATATATACGTGCGTGTTTTTGTTCTCGCCGGCGGTGTGGCAAGCACCCCGGCCGTTCACGCCGCATTGTTCTTTGAGACCCCTCAGACGCATCGAAAACCGGTTCAGGCCTTAAGAATCGCACTCCCCCCCCCCCCCCCTGTGGGAAACCCTGTGGGGAAGAATCACTGTTTCCGCTTGGGAATATATACGGAACTGTGCGTGTTCCCGCGCAGTAGTATGCAGTAATAGTAATGCCTCTTTCGGGTTTGAGAGGGCAAAAATTGACGATAGAAGGAAAAAGCATCACTCGTTGTCGGTGTTGTGCTTAACATCCGACGATGTGCGAGCAGCATGAGCTTCAACGTTGATATCACACGAAACGTTTCCTGAAGGAAGAAATCCCCGGAAACTCAGGAGAGGGATCGGAAACCGACACGATAGTTAGTGGTGTGCGGTTTTGTTGCCGCAGAGAGAAATGAGGCGTTATGTTGTGGTTGGTGTTTTTTTGGCTTGAGCACGTGTATAGTGAGGGGGTCCATAGTTAGTAGGGCCTATTAATGGCATACCCGGTACATAAAAACCCATATATTAACCTATTTTTACTAACAATATTTGGTCCTATTTACTATGGTCCCCCGTAATAGTACTGTAGTACGTACTGTGTAGCTCGCTTTAGACGGCAGCGGTTGACATGGTTTTGATCGACCGCGCTTGTGGGCGTGTACCAAGTAGTGTGGGTGGACAGGGCTGTTGCCTGCGGCTGGACAGCGGTCGCTCGCTGGACCAGTAGGTGTATCTCGTGACCTCTTGGTTCATCAATGGACGATTGCGGCAGCGGCTGTTGATACCGCGTGATTGGGAGGGACAGTTGACGTAGGTGTGTGTGCAGGTTTATCCCGCAATGCAAGGAGTGACAAAAAACACGGGCACGATGATGGTCCTATATCACCGTCTACGCGTGTACTGCTCGGCGCCCACACCGCCCGTAATCGGTTTGATACCACGAAAAAAAGTTACCATTGTTTTTTTTGGGGTCGCGATAAAAAAAAAAAAAAAAACTCGGCGTTCGAAACGGGAATAAAAACGGTCCGGAAAAAGGGTTCATACATACATACATACATACATACATACATACATACATACATACATACATACATACATACATACATACATACATACATACATACATACATACATACATACATACATACATACATACATACATACATACATACATACATACATACATACATACATACATACATACATACATACATACATACACATACATACATACATACATACATACATACATACATACATACATACATACATACATACATACATACCCACTCTTAAATGCCATTATCACTTTTTTTTTTTTTTTTTCAGAAGACTTCTTCGGGAGATTCGTAGTAAATAACAGGTAAACATCGGCTTATTAATAGTCACTTTTCTCAAGAAAAGGCCACGAGTGCTTGCAATAGGCTGGGTGGGTCAGTAAGTCAGTATAAGTAAAATATAGGCCACAATGGCCATGTCACCACGTTCGTTGGCTTGTGAGGACCGCAGTCGGTCGTGTTTTGGGGGCAAACTACTTGGAACCAGAGTACTCTGTCCCCCCCAAAACGGGACAGCATTTTTTTTTCCCCCACTCTGTGACTCATATAGAATCTACCGCAGTAGTACATCGTACATCGACTTTGTGGGGAAAATTGCGTGTTTTCGACCCAATGCGTTGGATATAGTGAGAGCGCATACACCAGGAAGGCAATAAGGTTACCCTTTCTTCATGTTTTTCTCTCTCTGGGTTGCGACCTCTTCATTCGCTTCTCGATTTTTTTCCCCCTCATCCTATCTAAAAGTAGTTTTTTTTTTTTTTTTTTTTTTTCCAATCCTATTCCCTCTCAGTCCATCTAAAAAAATAGTTTTTTTTTTTTTTTTTTTTCCATCCTCTCGAGGATTGGTAAAAATATAAAGTTTTTAAGGTCCCCACACTTATTCCGACACGCTCGAATTTTTCGTGTCGTGTCAACTTAACCCATACCTGGTAGCTCCCGTTACAACATCAGAGCAGGCTGCTGTCACCACTGGCCTTTGGGCACGTTGACCCGTCGGACCTGGCCCCCCGAGAGGAGCAGGTGCGGTGGAGATAGCCACCCGGGAGAGTCATCTCTCCCGGGTAGTGTGGGACTTGCGCCAGCTCATCCACTAACAAAAACCGAGGCTACGAGGCCTTCCCGCCGGACTCGGTCCAGTTACGGTCTACCCTACCCGTTGGGGCGTTGGTCCTCAACGGCATTACTCACAGCGAAGAAAAAAATTACCCACCCTCCCATATGTACCCCCTGTCCACGTGAAATAGCTGCTGTCTGTGTATCCTGGTGCCGTCTAAGCGTTTGATACCCTATACAACCCCCGTCTCGCCTCTTGTTTTGCAGGAAAGCCTGTTGGCAGCGGTGTCGTCGGCGAAAAACCCCTTCATCCCAGGAATGAACCTGTCCGTCGCCCTGTCTGGGGCGGCGAGAAGAGCCGTCGAGGGCGAAAAGCGCGCTCTGCTTTCGATGCAGGTTCGGTTCCAGCTTTCTCCTCGCTGGCGAGAGATTCATTTTGTTTTCCCCCGTGGTTGATTTCTTCCCTCGTGCCGTGGAAAGGTTTTGTGTGATCAACGATGAAGCTCGTCTATGCTATCTATCTATCTATCCATCTATCTATCTATTTTTCTTCCATCTATTTATCTATCTATATATCTGTCTATCTATTTATCCATATATCTTTCTATCTATCTATCTATCTGTCTTCATCTATGCATTGTCCGATGGTAAGCAACACGCAAAAAAAACAATAATAATACGAATGCGGTTGATACTACTGCCTGCTGTAACAACACGTGATCGATACTACTATCAATAATAGCAATACTACAGCAGTGAGTAAAAATGTACCAGGTACCAGCTGATGTTTAGTAATTGGTAGCAATATATGGAAGAAAACATACATGTACCACGTACACACCTGATGTTCAGAATATTTTCGAAAAGAAATATCAATACGACTGAAAAATAATACCAGATATTAATATAGTATCATGTTGTAGGAGATAAAAAATATCGTAATATATGTAATAATTATGAGAGTATCCGTATATACGAATACAAAATCATCTTTTACAGATCTGTGCTGCCGCTTCCTGCTAACCCACTCCCGTCAGTCAGTGCTCGACGGCTCTGTTTCGGGCGGTTGCTTGCTTCAAAACTGATGTAGCTCAGGGGCCACACTCGCCACCATGTCGGAATTGGAGTAGAAACAAACTATCCATTCGTAGCGGGTTGTGACTTTGTGTCAGAAATTAAAGCAGAAAACCTGTTTTTCCATTTTTTTTTTTCATTTTTAGTATAGTTTTTTTTTATTTGGTATCCTCCCCCCTCCCCCCCCCCCTCCCCCCCCCCCCCCCCCCCCCCCCCCCCCCCACGCTGTCTGGTGCTAAAAACCAAAACGTGAGGTGCCGAGATTTCTTTTTTTTCTTCTTGGAGTATCATATTCTTGTGTTGCTGAATATTTTTTTCACTGCTGTGTTTGCAACACCGTATTTCAACTGAAACGCGCGCAGGCCGCGGTGGACGAGCTGCTGCTCGAGGTCCTCGAGCATCTGCCGCAGACCGTGAGGGGTTTTGAGGGAGAGATGAAGGCGTGTTCGGCGGTGTTCGAGCCCGAAACCGTCATCTCGAGCCACAAGGGCATGATTGGGCCTCTGGGCGTGGCGCTCCAGAAGAGGCAACAGATGGAGACCTACTGTACGATCCCGTTGGTGCTGGACTTCATGTCTCGCAAGTTTACGAAGGGCCTCCCTAGCCTGAGAGACACGGAGGGGGTGCTGGAGAACAACAAGGAGATATCTAACGCAGGGCAGACATTGTACGGTAAGCGGTCAGTCTCAAGTGTTATGAGAACAATAATAATAATAATAATAGTAGTATTACAGGGGTCCATAGTTAACGGGACCAAATTTTGTTCGTAAAAATAGGCAAGTATATAGGTTTTTATGTGCACCATAAGTCCTGTTAACTACGGACCCCCGTAATAGTAATATTAATCGTGCGTGTGGGGAGGAACGGTGCAATCCTCGAGAAGTGTGGCTTCGAGCACAGGGTGGAGTTGCTCGCGTCCGTACCCCGTGCACGCAGCAATGCTTCTCGAAAGTGCGCACTGTTCCTGCACACGGCAACTGGTCGCACGCGCTATGTATCATCCTTATTTTTTTTTTAATGTAATTTCCTATGAAGTTTTTAATCATTATTTTTAGTTATTGTTGCCTTTTGTTTTATTTTTTTGATGTTTGCGTTTTGTCGGTCGGCCGACCGACAATGCGCGGCATGAGTTTCGACGTTGATTGATCACTCACGAACATTCCCCCCCCCCGACACTACAAAACCAAGGGAGTAGAAACAAAGAGGGGTGGGGGGGGGGGGGGGACGTATGCGCGAGGTCTACACTCCCTCGTTTCTATATGTCCTGCGTGACGTCAACGGTACTTGGTACGCTAACTCCAATCGTTTGTCCTTGCTCCTTCCTTTTCATTATTCATACGCAACGAGAAGTACCTGGAAGTTTCCCGGAAGTTTCCCGGAAACTTTGACTACAGCTGGCTGTACCCCACACGCCACAACATAACGCATGTCCTCGTGTACGCCACCGTACAAACCCTTTTTTTTCTAAATATCGATAAAAATAATCGACGAGCGGTGTGAGTTCTGATTCCTCTCCCGCGACAAAAAGAAGGCAAAACACCGGGGGGGGGGGGGGGGGGGGGGGGGGGGGGGGGGGGGGGGGGGGGGGGGGGGGGGGGGGGGGGGGGGGGGGGGGGGGGGGGGGGGGGGGGGGGGGGGGGGGAATGGAAGACACCCTGCGATCACGGCTATTACTGTATTTATGGTCCAGACTGCTGGAAGGCAAAACAAAACCAGACCAAAACGTCTCACGCTTACGTCGATCAGCCCAGCCCCCCCCCCCCCCCCCCCCCCCCCCCCCCCCCCCCCCCCCCCCCCCCCCCCCCCCCCCCCCCCCCCCCCCCCCCCCCCCCCCCCCCCCCCCCCACCCCCCCCCCCCCCCCCCCCCCCACCCCCCCCCCCCCCCCCCCCCTTTTCCGGTTGCACTCGAATGTTTTTCATATGTATTTTTTTCGTCTATCTTCAGGGCTATGCTAGCGTTCATTGTCACCGGCGCTCGCCCGCTCGCTCATGCTCATGCTCACGCTCATGCTCATGCTCATGCTCATGCTCATGCTCATGCTCATGCTCGCGCTCGCGCTCACGCTCACGCTCATGCCCACGCTCACGCTCAACCAGGCGACGGTTTGCTCGCAGAAGGCAGGATCCTGTTCCTCGGGATGGCCCTCCAGAGGGGATACGGTGAGGGCAAGCTGTCGAGCATCACCTACTTCCCCGGGCGCGCTTCATCATAGCCGGACTCCTCTCGCGGCCCGGCAGCTACTACAAGGTGAACGGACACATAAGGCAAAAACGACGCAGGCCTAACACACTCAGCACAGAGCTTCTGCACACGCGCACATACGGGTGTCAACGAGAACTTGTACTGTACTGGTATAATACCTCACCGCGTCTGATGTGATGTGATGTGATGTGATGTGTGTGTGTGTGTTTTTTTTTTTTTTTTTGGTTTTTTGTGGTTGATTTTTTTATTCGAGTGGATTGGTGGTATGGCAACAACGTTCGTCGTTTTTGTACTTTACACGGGACGCCTGGAACCACGCACCAGGCGTCGAGAGTATAGGGAGGGGCCTGCATGCGTAGCGGAACGGAACGGAAAAGGAGAGCGGGGGTGAAGGGACGTCTTGTGTATACTCGAGATGTGGGGGGCGGTGGGGCTTATTGAGGGCGGGGAGATGGATGCCCTTCTGTGAGACTGCGGGCGCGGTGCCTTTTGCTGAACGAAGAACGAGAGAAGAACGCCGTATACCACTGCGTTTTGAACGCTGCTGCTGGTGCAGATAGTTAGTTGTTGAACTTGTCTCTGGTGTGCTGTGCTTGTTTTTGGTGTCTGTTGTTCAACCATCGTGTATTCGCACGAACCGCTGTTTTGTACGTGCGTATTCGGAAATCCCGCCCTTACTTAGCAACGAGAGCTCCCGACGAAGCAGAAGGGTCTCCGCCGATGGTAGGTAACACCCAAATAAAACCTTATACTATATTGTTGAATTGATTTGACCCAACGGAACGGAACCGAACCGAACCGAACCGAACCGAACCGAACCGAACCGAACCGAACCGAACCGAACCGAACCGAACCGAACCGAACCGAACCGAACCGAACCGAACCGAACCGAACCGAACACAACCGAACACAACCGAACACAACCGAACCGAGCGGAATCACGACAAAGCAGATTTTTGCAGGAAACAATTCACAGCGTAGAGGCTGTAAACGTTCTATCGTGTCTCAGCATAGAGAAGATGACACTCGCGGCGGGTGACGCTCCCGTGAACGCATCTCTGAGGAAGGAAGCTTCTGGCACCAAGAACATTGCAGCGGTACATGCCCGTCATCTATGCGACCCTTTCGGGTCCTTACGTCTTGAAGCCGTTCGTTATCGTCAGCAATGGCGAACTTGTCCCCCCCCCCCCCCCCCCCCCCCCTGTCCGGTCGGACCCGACGTGCGCCCGACAAACTCCCTCCAAACAAACTTACGTATTTTGCCTTTCCTCTTCCAGGTGCCTGCTTTGCGGATGGTGCTAGATTTGGTGACGTACCTCTGCATGATGGGGGTGTTCGGAGGCTTTGTGCTCTTGAACGAAGAGGACGTTTTCAACTGGTCCGAGATCGTCTTCGGTGTCTACATCTGCGTGAGTTTTTGTAGCTTCGTTTTTTTTGTTTTTGTTTTTGTCGTTTTTTTTCATCTGTTTCGGTGTCGATGTTTTTTTTTTTTTTTTTCTTGTTTGTTTGTTTTTTTTTTTTTTTTTTTTTTTAGTGCTCCAGCAGGTGAGGTAGATCGCTCGCTTTTGGGTAGAGGGTCGGGCACAGGCACAGTGCGTACCGGCAGAGTGATCTACTGATTGGTCTGGCCAATATATTTTTTCTTGTGCACGGCCAACAAATACGCCATGATATAATCCGGAAACCCACTGGATGCGTTTTCGGAGGAGATATCAGAGAGGGGAGACTCTATTCGACACTGCCGCAAATCCGGTACACTGCTTGATTTCGACGACAGTACAGTCGCTACTGGACGTGCGTCAGCCAGGTGCCCTGCCCTGACTTCTCTGACTTGGTTAGGGCTTCTCAACAGAGAAAACCACCACCTACCCACCCAACCTCGTTTGCGTTCAAGAATCGTTCCCGTCACGGCCCTTCAGGCGATGATGTTGCACTCGGGTTAACAAGCGTGATTATTTTCTTTACCCCCCTCCTTTGTGAGAATTCGAGACAACAGACCGAAACAATAGTACCTTTGGTATTTTCGACCGTCATACGAGCAATACGTGGAGCAGTATGAGCACCCAGCACTAGGGGTAGGATCGTGTTGCGCCCCCCTCCCTCCCCCCCTGTGCCGCACGCCTCCTTCTGCATTCAACCATTTCAACTCGGTCACCCATTTGTTTTTTTCAACCCCCCTATCAATAGATCACGCACAACCGTAGCTAGTGGCCGATGCCATAGTCGTCACCTTCCTTTTTTTTGTTTTTGGTCGTCAACTTTTTTCCGGGGTTCTTAAAAGACAAAATGTTTTCGGGGTGAAATGCACGAAGCTTCTCGAATATGCAAGGCCGGCCTGTAAAAAAAAAATGCAGACAAGGTATCCTTCCCGCCCGCCCGCCGGTCACGCATCATCGCACTCTTCCCGCCCCCCTCCCCTCCTCCTCCTCCCATTTTGGCATATGAGCACGTTTTGATAACTTTTCATCGTTTTTTTTTTTTCGGTAGCGCCGGTAACCGCGACTGCCGAGGGGAGCCCTTGATTCTCAATAGTGCCGGCATCAGCGGCATTGAGGCACCATTCCGCAGTAGTTCGCCCGTTGCCGCAGTACATAGTGCCGTTGTTCGGGGCTGGCGCATGCCCGGCACTACTGAGGGACGCCTCTGCCTCTGCCTCTGCTGCTTTGTACGTTGTCTACAGTAGAGCAGTCTACAACTTCTCACCGATACTGACGACTTGACCTGTTGGCTTGTCTCAAAGCTGGACATTGATACGGGCACACCCCCAAGCAATGGCCGTTGCCACGTCGTCTCCAGCTAGCTGCATAAAAATAAAACACGCCGCACAAAATATAACTCCCAAGACACGATTCAATCAACAAAAAATCCACCCGCTCGCAAGAATGTATCGATTTGTTCGTTTTTAGAAGACGGCATTTAACGACTTGAGCCACAGAAAGAAACGATAGCGATCATTGACCGTCTGGTATCCTTACTGAAAAAAAAAAAAAAAAAGAAGAGGAAGAGATGAATACATTTATTTCTGGTTTACAGAAAATAAATATATATATATACAAGGCTTTCCTTCGGAGTGGGTATTCCGTCGTTTCGTGTACATATAACTGCAATTAATTGGCGACATAGCCCAAAGCCAACCAAACTAAATGTATTTGTGTAAAAAACGATGAAGGATGTAATGATAGCGTTTATTTATGAATGTAATGTGAAACGTAAGATCGGGTGACGCAAGAGTAAGAATGACACTCGTCTAATAATAATAAGAATAACATATTTCATCAGTGTGGGGAGAGAGTGGAGCAGTGCTTGGCATGTGGATGATATACAACATACAGGCTGTTGTTTAAAAAGAAGGTTTGGGACAGGAGAGAAAGCAGCAGTGCCGGCAACGACAACGGTTATGGAAATGTTGTATAGTTGCTGGGCGGCCGCGATTTCGATGTAGCCAGCATAGGAGTTTGGATGAGACATGATATATACATGTAAATAGTCTTCCAGGATGCTGTAGTAACGAGGCGGGAGGCCCAGATTGTGGATATGTTCGCTGTTGAACCCGTTGGATATGTGTAGGAAGAAATAATCGTGATTTTGGGAAATGTGGGAAACAATTTGTTTCCTTTCGTTCGTTCTAGATGGCGACAATCTGCTTGGTGTACTGCTTCGGAATTCCGCGAAGCCCTGGAGCAGGCGAAATGGAAGGGAGTCTTTTTGCGCTTGATGATGATGTCTCCGTCTTTGATGGTGGAGTCCGTCAGGCGGCAGTTGTAGCACTTGCCACGGACCTGGTCGAAGTAAACATATAGGGTGCGCGGGGCGGGAGTGGCGTGCAGGGAATGGCGGGGGAGGGGGAAGGGGGGGGGGGGGGGGGGGGGGGGGGCAGTGTTCATTATTTGTACTACTCTACAGCGGCACAACAGCAGCACGTAATCGCTTGCTATACGACGGCAGCAGCAGCAGCAGAAGCAGCAAGTACGTAATTTCATTGACGATACAGATATATGTAGACACACAATGTGTAGTACAGTAGTACACACACAAATCACGTCCAGCATGATGTACGGCAACAACGCAGCAGCACCACAAAAAAATCATTGACGACACAGAAATATGTACACACGCACAAGTTTAAGTGTAATAGACACACAAATCATGTCCAGCATGATGTACGGCAACAACGCAGCAGCGCCACAAAACGACCAGGAAACACAATTATCCGAGTACATACAAACATTCAGTGAATATTGCGGCAGCACTAAAAGCAGAGCAGCAGCAGCAGCAGCAGCAGCAGCAGCAGCAGAAGCAGCAACGGATCGCCACAGCGTTGGCAGCAGCAGCATAGCAACGATATGAAAAGAAGGGAGAAAAAAAGTGTGTACCCCGAGGCCGTCCGAAAAGTATTTTTGGTACCTCACTATAGACCCACCTCCGCATGCTGTACGGCAACAACGCAGCAGCAGCATAGCAAAATACGAGAAAAAGTAGTATGTACGCAAAATGCAGGAGCAAAACGACCCAAATATTTTTTTTTGTATCAAAAAAACCATTTGGGTAGAAAAATGGCCAATAAAAACAATAATCCGCGTTGGCAGCAGCAGCATAGCAACGATATGAAAATAAAGAAGAAAAAATGTATGTACCTGCTCAGGTCGTTACTCTACAGTCAGTGGTTCATCCGTTATCGTGGATATTGACTCTTGTACTAAAAGTGGCCGCAGATCTCCGTAGATCTGATGATAGTTGAGGCGGGGAATTACCAGCCTCCATCACCAAGTAATTGCTGATGACTGTCATGTGAGATGACTTGCGTCATGCTTCATGATCACTTCTGCTCGGCTGACCGTGCCGAGCCTCACCTATACCTGGCGTGTCCTCCACGCTACACCTTACCGAAAGAGAAGCTTGCTGCAGACCCAGGTCGAACCTGAGATACACCCATCTAGCATATGCCGCAATCGCAAAACCTACGGAATTTCATTGACAATACCGAAATATGTACACACACAAGTGCAGCATGATGTACGGCAACAACGCAGCAGCACCACAGCAGCAGCATAGCAACGATATATATGAAAATAACCAAGCCAAAAACGAGAAATTGCAGTACGTACGCAAAATGCAGGAGCAAAACGACAAAAAAAAAATTCACGTATCAAAAGGAACCATTTGAGTACAAAAACGACCAAGAAAGACAGTAATCCGAGTACATACGTACGAACATTCAGTGGATATTGCGGCAGCATCAGCAGCAGCAGCAGCAAAAGCAGCCACAGCATTAGCAGCAGCAGAAGCTGCAACGAATCGCCGCAGCGTTGGCAGCAGCAGCAGCAGCGTTGGCAGCAGCAGCGTTGGCAGCAGCAGAAGCAGCAGCAGCAGCATAGCAACGATATGAAAGTAAGGAAGGAAAAAAGCATGTACCCTGGTATGCCGCCATCGCAAAACCTACGGAATTGACGATCCGAAAATATGTACGCTTCCAGCATGATGCACGCGGAACAACGCAGCAGCACTACATACAGCAGCAGCAATTGCACAGGAGCAGCAAGTGCACAGCACGGCAACAACGCATCAGCACTACAGCAGCAGCGAGTGCACAGGAGAAGCAGGTGCACAGCAGCAGCAGCACTCACGTCGTGGCGCCGACAGCAGCAGCAGCAGCAGCGGCAGCCGAAAACGAGCAAAAAATGAGTACGTGGGGTCACCAAAAAAACATGTACACACAGAAATCGTGTGTATGCACCGAAAATGCACCACAGTAGCAGCAGCACTCACACGTCGTTCGGTGCAGCGGTGACGGCGACAGCTGAATCCTCCGTTCCTTCGTTCACGTCCCGCAAACAGTTGTGCATGTGCGCGTTCGCGTGCACTGTGTGTAAGAGGAGCCGACGAAATAAATAAACGCTTTGACGTAGGATTGTATGCAAAAAGGCAATTGAAAACCCCCAAAAAACGTACCGGCAACATACAGCATGCACAATAGACGTAAGACACTCACCACTGTCAGCAGTCTCGAGGGAGTACGAGACAGTCCCTTCCTTGATCGGGCGAGCACAGAACTCGCAGTCGGATGCCCTGTCAGGATGATCCCGCCACCACGCACATGAGATCCTTGCTGGTGGCGAAGGCCACGTTTTTGCCACCAGGCGCGGAGTTCTTGACCAAGTAAGTGCTGGTCCGTGCACTGGTCGCAAACAACAGCCGGCACCAGGTCGGTCTTTGTCGTTGCCGCTCTCTTGCCAGAGGGCGAGGACCACGCGCCTCTCGACGAGGGGGAGGTGTGCTTAGGGGGCGTGGAGAAGGGAGAGGCGGGGGTTGCAGCACCAGCAGGTTCGCCACCGACAGCAGCAGCTTGGCCGCCGACAGCTGCACCTATCTATGCCGTTCGTCGAAGGCGAGACGCCTCTTTTTTTAGGCGCCGTGCGAAGAGCTATTGGTTGGCAGTTTGCGGAGGAAGAAAGAAGAAAAGGTTGTTTGGCTGTTTGGCGAAGAAGAAAGAAGAAAGGTTGTTTGGCTGTTCGGCTGTTTCAAAGAAGGAAGAAAGGTTGCTGTTCGGCTGCAAAGAAGAAGGGCTGTTTGCGAAGAGCCAGCAAGTCACAACGACCTCAAAAATCGTAATTATAGTTGTATCTATATGTATGCTGGTGTACAAAAAATCGCCACATCGAGTCGAGTTTTCAGCTTCACGCACAAGGCCAAGAAAAACGGCGGGTGTATTTATTTTCGTCTTAGTTCTTTCATAGCGGTAAAAAAATATGTTATCCAGTAAGTTGCAGTTGCCTGGTGAAAAGCGGAGCAATCTCGAATGAAAACCCCTGCGGGGGTACAATATTTTTTCCCCCTGTTGTGCATGTATGCCTGCGAAATAGGCGTTCTCCGATAGGCGTGTCACATTTTGTTTTCTTTTTTGTAGAAAGCTTTCTGAGCGGCGACGGTGCACGCACCGGGCGCCTCGTGTTTCAGACCTCGATAGGCCCCCCGCCGCATTCGAGTGTGTAACTTGCGCTGCAACATTGTTGAGCGTAGTGCGCACGCACACGTGCGAGGTGCGTCTGAAGCATCAATCGTTGGTTCGCGCATGCGTTTGTGTGCCCGTTGAATGCCGCATCATTGTATTACGGGGGTACATAGTTAACAGGACCTATGGTATACATAAAAACCTATATATTTACCTATTTTTACTACCGAAATTTGGTCCTGTTAACTATGGACCCCCGCAATAGCTTGGGGAGACGTGGGAGCCTCAGAAAAACGAGGGTGAAGCTCTCTGTCGTAGAACGCCTCCAACGCGAAGACAAAAAAAAAAACAAAAGGAACACTGCTGTCTTGTCCGAGATGGCGAGACCCAAAACGGACGCCAAATGCAAGTGACGCACACGACCTGTGGTACAGCTAGAAACCTTATGTATGCCGTGGTATATAATTACATACGAGTATAGTGTTTGGTGTTTATTGCCCCCCCCCCCCCCCCCCCCGCCCCCCCCCCCGCCTCCTCAGGAGAAAAATGTACGTACAGCAGTAGCATTAAAATATCGAGGCATCGCCTATTCCTCGCGATACAGCACTACTCGTAGGGTCTAAACAAGCTTTTTTTTTTCGCACGGGCTTCCTAATTTTTGACGCGATCAGGTATGATGGGAAGAGTTGCCGGGGGCCGAGTAAATATATTGGCGTATTCGATTGGCGCTCGGGTTAAAAAAAAAAAAAAAAAAGAAAAAAGAAAAAAGAAAAAAGAAAAATAAAAAGATGAAAACAAAAAAATGTTTCCTTTTCGTCGGCTGGCACGAGCTCGCGTTCGTACATACACATCTTAGGGAGTCTGTAAAGGTGGTGCACCTAGCGCTTCTTCCTTCCACACGCCGGGCACCATGGCCGACCGTAGGCCCGGCGTAAGCAACCTGGTCTTACTGGAAGCTAAACCGACACAACTATCTTTCGCCCGGCCTCTCCCTCCCATGTTTTTTCCGTTTTTTTTTTTTTTTTTTTTGTTTTTTTTTTTTTTGTTTATTTGGTCGCGCAATCTCCCGCATGTTCCTCCCCTCCGCCTGCCGAAAACCCGAACGCCTCCTCCGTGTATCAGGGGGCAATCCTGACGGAGTTCCGAGAGATCGGGGAAGACCCTTGGGAGTACGTCCGCGACCGGTGGAACGTGCTGGACGTGACGTCCCTCTGCCTCATGTTCGTGAGCCTGTGCTTTCGCGCTTTCGACCACGTGGACTCGATCGTGGCGACGTCTCTGTACGCTCTGAGCGCGCCTCTGGCCTTCACGAGGATCCTCTTCTTCGCTCAGATATTGCCCTCCCAGGGACCCATGATTCAGGTGAGCAGGAGGCCGGGCTGTGCGCCGACACCGGCATAGTCGGCTGCAGACAGTCGATGCGAGTCCACCGCAGAGGGGCAAAAAAAAAAGTGCTGGAACTCTTTCTCGTGATACAAAATGTCGAACGCAGGCACGTACCGTGCGTATTGAGGAGAGAGGAGGGGGGGGGGAAGAGCCTGCTCTCAGTGACGCCGGGGTGAGGTATTGACTGTTGATGGGAGGGGGAAAGCACGGGAAAATAAAATAAATGGGAATAGAAGAACAACTGGAAACAACGCGTGTCCCGGTGCAAGGAGAGATCGTTAGACTGTTGGATAGACGCCTTATTATGTGGAGTGAGAGAGAGAGAGAGAGAGAGAAAGGCTGGTTGGCGATATTTTAGTATTGATGGCCAGCCAGGGTTGTCGCGTGTAAGTGAAAATATTTCGAGCGTATCCGGCCGCCTTGTATCTTGAACAGGCGTAACCTGAAATGGCCGCCTTGTATCTTGAACAGACGTAACCTGAAACGTTCTCAAGGTTGTTTCTTTGCCGAACCGCTCACCCGCCCGCCCCCCCGCCCGCCTCTCATCACGTTCGAGTACCCCTTGACGAGAGGACGTTTGTTGATCGCGTATAGCGTTCTTCGGGCGTAATCGACCGCCTTGCACGTACACGGCCTGAAACGTTCTGAAGATGCTGGCCTTTTCGCGACCCCCCCCCCCCCCCCCCCCCCCCCCCCCCCCCCCCCCCCCGCCTTCTCGACCTTGCCAGCTTTGACGAAGTCACGTCAACGTATATACGTTAAGATTGTCCGAAGCAATTTTGAGGCAAACCATCAGAGCTGTTGAGTACTAATACCATGTACATGATGTATGACGTATCACAATAGTGGAAATTCTCAAATTATGCTTTTCCCCCCGCCCCCCCCCCCCCCCCCCCCCCCCCCCCCCCCCCCCCCCCCCCTGTTGTCATGCTCGGGACGTCGCGGCAAGGTTATATTTTCGATGACGGGTGAGCTCGTCAAGTTCGGGGCGGTGATGATCGTGGTCATGGGCGGCTTCGTGATGTCCTTCTACAGCCTCTTCAGAGACACCATGTCCTACGGAGAGGTGAGAGAGGGTACACACACCCCGATCTCGCCGCCGAATGGGCATCCACAACAGCGCAGGCCTCTCCACCTGTTCCCAGAGAGACGGAAATGTATCTGTATTTTCTTGGCGCGTCCCCGCGTATGACGCGGTGCCGCGCCACGGTGGAAGGCAATACACACAAGTCAATTGTTGGTCCAACGGCATGAACACCAGAAAATCTGACCGCCGGGGCCTCCTTGATCGACAAACTCTACCCGAGTATTTGTTGAATTGAACACGCTGCCGTTGCGTGTCTAGTGTCTAGGCCATCGGGTTGACGCTTTCTTTTTTTTTTTTTTTTGCTCACCCGGTGGTCGTACGGTATTTTGCGAACGGGTTCAGGCGGCTCTGGTGTGTACCTGCTCACCTCCGCGGCAAGAAAGACCTCTTGAAATCATGGTTTAGGTGCCCCGCAGGCAGCGTGATACGACAAGCCCCTGTCCACGCGGTAGCTGGCTGGTGCATGATGTATATCGCAAGACCCCCTCCCGCCCCCGCCCCCGCCCCCCCCCCCCCCCCTCTCCAAGAAAAAAAAAAGAAGAAAATGTTGACTGACCGACTGCACAGGAGTTGGGGCAGTGAAGTGCTGTAGTCAACTAACTATAGCTGTTGGTGGCCGAGTGGCACGTCTGAACGGCTTCTGAACAACCGAACAACAATGGTGGCTTGAACGCGACCCTCGTTGTTGGGTGAGAGAGCTACACGGACCTCCTGTGTTATACATATATATATGTAAATTGATGACATTAGCCCCGTACAAAAGTTGGTGCACCCACCGCTGTCTTGCAGCACGTGTCGTTTTGGAGGCGTGTTTGCTAGCGAGGTATTATACGCACATATTTGTTTTCGAGAATAATGTCTCTGACTGCCGGGGGGGGGGGGGGGGGGTGTACTCGATAGGAGAGATGTACTCGATCTCATGCATGGCCGTAGTCGTATGACCATAGACCCTCGCATCCCTACAATGCCGGGACGGAGCATGTCGGGTTTTCACCGACCAGGCAGACATTGCTTGCACCAAGCGCGAAGCGCCGTGAGGTGTCCGGCGAGTCGCATGAAGGGCGAGCTGCATCCTACTAAGAACCGCTTGTGAGGCGGACTTGCATAGGGATGACAGCTTCAATGAGTTAGTTTAATTTCCGGTGTGGCCACTTCCAGAGACAGCAATGGGAGTACTATGTAGCTGCATCTTGGGTGCCTTACCTTGAACACTACGAGATACGATCAATTCCCTTGTGCAGAGTAAAGGTTCTTTACTTCGCACAAATGATCTAACTAGACGACCAGCTGTGGGCGACCGCCAAAAAAAAAAAAAAAAAAAAAAAAAGTACCCTGGATGTCTATAGCTCACGTAGTGAGCGGCATGTTTTACAGTGTCGTTGCCAACCGACGCCAACCCAACCCATATATAATATATGGGGGGAGGGGGGGCTCTTTTATCCCAATATTGTTTGAATCTAGTATATTCCCTGGTGTACGGTACTTTTTTTCGGTTTTTTTCGCCGGGTTCTCAAGCGAATGTTTTTTTTTTTTTCTGTTTCTTTTTCTCAAAGGTCAGTTTTAGGACAAAGGGTTAATACACGGAGCTTCTTCTGTGAGGAGACTTTCCCGAAAGTGTTGCAATACGTGCATCGTTCACCGTTGTGCCAGAGAGGGGCCGGGGGTCTTTCGTGTCCCCCCCCCCCCTCCCGCATCGGGGCTGCCGTTCGGAAGCGGCGGTCGTGTTCGGCTTGCCCGCCCGCCCGCAAGTCTTTCCTCATACGTTTCGTTGGCCTGGATGGCTCTTCATTGGAAAGGAATGGAATAAGTCACACGTCCTACCTTATACGACGCCGTCCCCCCTAGTCCTTGCCTGTGTGGAGTTTTATCATTTTTTTTTTTGCTTTTCAAAATTGGAAAAAAAAACACACACACAATATTCGCGCGTTATGTCTGTCCGTTTGTTTTTCTTGTTTTTTTTGTTTTAATGCAATTACGCACAGGTTTTGGCAGAACGTGTTCAAGGCCATGCTCGGAGAGACCGACTTCTTCGACGAGTTCTCCGGCACCCAGTTCGACACCGTGGCGACAGTACTCCTTGCGACGTACCTGGTGATCATGACGATCATGATGCTCAACCTCCTTGTCGCCGTGCTGAGCACAGCGCACGCCAGGGTCGACCAGAACGCCGATCAGGAGTATAAGGTCGGTGGCGTGTCCTGAATGCAGTGGTCGAGTCAGAGTGTAAAACGCTCGACACACGGTACGGTGGGACAAATTAAAAAATATCAACCCAAGCATTAGGTTAGGTGGGTGTTTCGATTGTGTCTGGTGTGAAGGGTCAGACTGGGGGCTCGGGGGAGGCGGGGGGGGGGGGGGGGGGGGGGGGGGGGGGGGGGGGGGGGGGTACTCATTTGTTGCTTGCCTTAGTCATTTGACCATTGACCACGCATCCCTTTGGAGACGGAGCACCGTTCCTACTCCTAATAGAGACACCTCCAACAATTGGGCGCTCATTACGTTGTTTTCATATGTTACATAGAAACTTTTTTGATAATCTTGTCCCCTTCCTGTTTGGCCTCCTGTGGCCACCATCTATCTCCTAGGATAGCGATCGTTTTTCTCGCTGCTATTCATCGTACCAAACTCCTCCATGTCACATTCGTCTATTTTCCTCATCTCCTCTTCTAGCACATCCCGTTCCTCCTTGTATATTTCACGTTCTCCTACTATGTGAGTTATACTCTCTATTGTTTTGCCACACGGGCGCATCTGTGCGTCTACTTCCTCCTCCTCCCGGCTACTGGTGTACCTCTTTCTTCTTTCTGGCAGGTCCAGGTCCCCTACACGAAAGCGCAGTTTCAGCGTTTTCGCGAAGTCCATTGGGCCATGCAAATACGTTTTCATTCCTATTCCTTCCCTCAATCCCCCGTATATCTCTAAGTGTTTTCCGATTCCACCTTGTTTCTTAGCGCTAGCCTTTCCCTTCTTTCTATCCTTTCTTCTACTTCTGCCTTGTACCTCCCAAACTTCCCGGCGGACATCATCTCTTCTTGGTTTCCCCCTATATCCTTCAATACTTTCTCAACTACGCCATCCCACCTTATTCCAACTCACCCTTTTGATACTTTCTCCCATACAGCTCTATCAACTATGGCTGGCAACCTCTTTTTTTTTGGCATGTTCCTTACTTTATGTTGCCAGTTGAACTTTCTCATGTCTCTATTTGTCTTGAGTGGGTGCATTCCCAGTTCTGCTCTTAATACTGTATTACTAGTCGTACTTGAGCATCTTAGGATTTTTTTTAGCTGCTGTCATTTGTACTGTTTCCAACTGTTTTAACGAGTTTCGCGTTCCCTTCCCATACTTCTCCTGCATATTCTAGCTTTGGTACTATCACGTTCATCAAGATACATCTCTTGATCCTAGTGTCAAGGTTCGGGTCTGTTAGGATCGCATCCATCTTGCCTACTTGTGCCTTACCCTTTCCTATTACTTATGCTATATGTGCATCCCAAGAGCAGAGCAGTCTTTTGAGATCTCTACGCCAAGGTATGTATACTGGTCTACGATCGGCAATTCATCTTCTCCCCACTTCCAACTGAAATTTGCCGGGTTTACCTTATCTTCGTTGCAAACAACTACTGCGCATTTCTTGACGTTCGCCGTCACCCTCCATTTCCTGGTGTATTCTAGCGCCTTCTCTATTTGTTTCTGCGATCCTTCGGGTGTTTCTGATATCCCCACGAAGTCATCCGCAAACATCAATCCCGACACCGTATCTTCCCCTACCGTGACTCCATGCCTGCCTGCTCCCTCGACTGCTACTATCAGGTCGTTAATATATATCTTGAATAAGTTAGGTGACAACGTACATCCCTGTGCAACTCCTTGTAAAATATCAACATACTTCGATATTTCCCCGTCCAGCATCACAGCACTTGTCGCACAGTCCGTCATCTTTTTCATCATTCTCCACATCTTTCCTCTAATTCCTATTTCCCACAATTTTTGCCACAATCCATTTCTCCATACTGTGTCGTAGGCTTTCTGCACATCTAGAAAGAAACAGTACGTTGTTAGTCCCGCGTCTTTCCTACCTTGAATAATCTTACCTAAGGCGTACACATGGTCTACGCAGCTCTACGGTTTGGCCTAAACCCTGCTTGCCCTTCGCTTATTTTGTCTTCCTTCTCCATCATCGTTCCCATTCTATCGTTCAAAATCTTACAAAATGTTTTGCCTACTGTGCTTAGTAGCGTTCTCCCTCTATAGTTCCCCGGGTCAGCCTTATCTCCTTTCTTGAATAAATTTACTACTACTCCTCTCCACCTCCTAGGTGCGTACTTGTTTTTTTTTCCATATCCAGTTATACAACGTAACCATCATGGTAAGCATTCCTTCTCCCCCCCGTACTTCATACATTCATTCACTATTTGGTCTGCTCGGGGTGGGAGGGGGGGGGTTATAGCTATGGGTTTTTGACGCGACCGCGTTAGTTAATACTGGTACGTATGCTTTTGTTGAGGTGCACATCCATATCGTCTACGTACCACATTGTATTTTTGTTTTCGTTCACATACACTACGTACTAATTGCTCAAGTGCTGTTGTAATCGTTTTGATTGATTCCCCCCCCCCACCCCTATACCTCCCCCGTCGTCTCCTATTACGGGGGGCCATAGTAAATAGGACCTACGGTACACACAAAAACCTATAGATTTACCTATTTTCACCAACAATATTTGGTCCTATTTGCTATGGTCCCCCGTCATAGAAAAACAAACAAGATATGTTTTTTTTAATCAATTGTAACAACTCAAGACGTTTATTGAATGGTTTTCACCCCCCCCCCCCCCCCCCCCCCCCCCCCCTCCCAGTGTAGTGTAGTAGGCTTGAGCCATTCGAGTAACTTTCTACGTTCAAGTGTCGGAAATGCTCGCTCGGTGATTTCCGGAGGTCGTTATTGATTGATGTGCTCTTGACAATTTACAGGTATTATAGTACAAAAAGGAGGCTTGCAGGTCGCCAAGACGCAACTGCGAGTCCCAAGCACGGCTGCACTTACCAGCCGTATGTGGCGACCACGGCGGCCCTCACCGCTCCCCCCCCCCCCCCCCCCCCCCCCCCCCCCCTCCGTCTCTCGAAAGGGATGCGTGGTCAATGGTCAAATGACTAACGCAAGCAACAAATGAGTACGCGCCCCCCCCCCCCCCCCCCCCCCCCCCCCCCCCAGTAGGATGCAGCTCACCTTTCATGCGACTCGCCCAACACCTCACGTTTCGCTTCGCGCTTGGTGCAAGCAAGCAATGTCTGCCTGTTCGTTGAAAACCCGACATGCTCCTCCGTCCCGGCATTGTAGGGATGCGAGGGTCTATGGTCATACGACTACGGTCATGCATGACAATGAGTACCCTTGCCCCCCCCCCCCCCCCGGACATAAACATAAAACAACCACAATGTGAACGACCGGTCGAACCAGGTGTCGAAGGCGCGGTTGATCCAGCACTACGTCTCCGTCGTCGAGACCGACCGGCTGCCCGCGCCCTTCAACCTCGTACAGTGGGTCGTCTCCGCCCCAATGCTGCTGCTCGACTGGTGCTTCTCCACCACGCTCCACAGGGAAACCAAGCGCTTCTTCGGACGCGCTGTGTTCTGGGCGCTGCTCGGGCCCATCGCCGTGGCGGCGGGGTGGCTGCTGTGGATAGCGTCGGTGCTGAAGGCGATCGCCGTGGTGTGGCGAACCTCGGCCGGGAACACGCTGGCGGGAAAGGTCGGAAGGGTGTCGCTCGCCGTCGCCTGCTGCACCGTGGGAGCTCCGGTGTGGCTGCTCGTTCTGTGGGTCAAGGGCGGTCTGGCGGGGGTGCGGGCCGTGGTCAAGCGCTTGAGCGCCGGGAGTGGGGGGATGTGCTGGGGACGGGACCGTCCGCATGCGGTGGGCAAGGAGAGGCGTCCGTCGTTTCCGGACCGAGACAGTGTCGCCAGGAGAGGTGGGGATGAGCGTGAAGACGTTGTCGTGGCCATGCTCGAAGAGGCGGAGGGAGGTGAGCGGAGCGATGATGCGCGCGCCTGTTCGCTCGTGTGTGGGTTGTGATAGCCTTGTTTTTCTGGCGCGGCGGGGGGAGAGGGGAGATCGATAGTAGTGGCCTTTTTGGCATTGTGCTTTACAACACTAGACACACGTTCGGGTGCGGTGTTCAGGAGACACTCGAGTATTTAGTCGCTTGTTTTTTTTTGCCAGGGTCAACGTAAAAAGTCTCACGAATCAATGTTTGACAGGAACGCTTCTGGGCGTAGTCCTGCACGCCGGCGCTCTTCCGGTGGTGGTGGGTATGGCTGTGCCGGCGGCCGGCGTCCGTCCGTGCGGCAGAGGACGTGTCGACCAAGCACATGTTTGTGTCGACACCGTTCCAAACGTGGCCCATCATCGTTCCGAAACGATGACCAATCTTGTTCTGACCTCTTCTTGCTGCTGCTTGTTGTTCTGATTGATCGCAAGGCCTTGCTGTCGGCGACCTACAGAGGTATCTTGACGATCCTATGAGCGACCCCGACGTCCGGCGTGACGAAGAGACGCGAGCCACGACCGTGGAGCACGTGAAGCTGCTGAGGAACAGGCTGGAGGCGACAACGAAAGAGCACATCCTCGAGCTACGGTCCTACCTCGTCGAGGCGACACAGGACCTTTCCCGACAGGTCGAACACGCCGGAGCGGCCGCGGCGGAAGCCGGGGCTAGTGGTGGCAAGCAGAAACAAGAGAACGGACCCTGGCCGAGCGAGCTCGAGGATATCTTGAATTCCAGGTTTACCGAGCTCGATCGAAAATTGAACGCCAGGACGACGAAGATGGAGGAAAATATTGGGTCGCTGATCGACGAGCGGTTAAGCGCTCTCGTAAAGAAGCTGGACGTAGTCATTAGGAAGCCGGCTGAGTAGGGTGACAGGCACTCGAAACCGCCGCATGTGTGTGTGTAGCGAACGCCAGTTACTATTCTCCATTGCCGGTGGGGCGCTCGAATGGTGCCGATACCTCCGGAACTAACTACCAGACCGCGTTTTGTTGCGAGAAGAGCTGATCGGAGGGGATGAGCGAGAAAAGCGAGAAGGCGGTTGTGTCATGCATGGCATTTCGCGCCTATGTCGCCATATTTTGCGCGCGCAGAAAGAAAAGCCGATCGCACCTCGCAAGAGCGTGAAACCGCAGCCGCCGAGTACGGGATGTGGCAGGCTCGCTGAGTGTGTCTACGTCGTGTCGTCTAGAACCCTGCGAATAATCGGGGAATATAGATGGAAGGGTGGCGTTTCTCTCCTGTGGCGGCAAAAAAAAAGGGAGAAGCAATAAGGGCGCTTTCTCTATTTTTTTTTCTGGGTATGTAAATGGTATTTTAGCTGCTACGTGGCGGCTCCTTGATTGGCCGCGGTAAGGCACACTTTTCCGATCTGGGCGAATTATTATTTGGATATTTGTTCTTGTAATCGTAACTTATGTCGTCTTTCGTTTCTCAAACAGGACGTGTTTTCGCGTCCAATGTGAGTTGTTGCCCCCCCCCCCCCCCCCCCCCCCCCCCCCCCCCCCCCCCCCCCCCACCCCCCCCCCCCCCCCCCCCCCCCCCCCCCCCCCCCCCCCCCCCCCCCCCCCCCCCCCCCTCCCACCCCACCCCCGAGCCGGTGCTCCCATCCCATCGTGTTGTTTGGCCTGTGACGGCGGTGGTTTGTTCTGGCCAGGACTTTAGAGTCGGATGGCCAGTAGTAGCGCAACCAGTCCACTTTCTTGAGGCGAGTGTCGATTGTTCGTTCGATGGCAGCCCGGGCTCGGAGGTGGACTCGGTTGATCGTTCGGTCGTTCGAGGTTCGATGTAGTACGGCCTCTTCCTCGTTCCTGCGTGTCAGTCTTTCACCAGTCGATTGATTCTCGTTGTCGGTACACGACACATATTTGTTCACCCCCCCCGACCCCCGCCCCTGGCCTTCCTGCGGAATGCACGGCATTGGCTGAGGTTGTGACGTTTTCGTTCAGATGTAGTATTTATTTTCTTGCCGGTTTTAATCGTTTTATCGCCGTTTAGACCTCTACAGTAGTACGGCTGGCGTCGACCGTTACTCTGGTAGCCCACACATGTACGCTTTTGTGAACGATCGGCTGGGTCTCTGGTTGTGGTGTCTTGCCCGAGACGAGATGCTTGCGGTGAGGAGTGCGGAATCTGCTTTATACCAGTACTTTTTCTGGGACGCGGGATAGTAACGCGTGCTAAACCGCGGCGCAGGTGGGGAGCGAACGATAGTTTCTGCTTTCTGTTACCCGGTATTTTGCCGACCGCAACGCTCACTTACTGGCCCGGCAGCACAGACGGGAGACGGGTGGTTGTGTTGCAGGTTCAGCGGAGGTTTTGTCGAGTGAAATAGTACCTTGTTTTCGAGACACCTCCGTCAAACCAAGACCTGAATGATGTAAACGCATTGCGTTCTCGAGATACACTTTAGAGTATCTCGCTGCAGCAGCGTGGACGCATCGGCGGTGATGGTTTTTTCGCTTGTTTTCGCAAGGATGGCCGAGTTGGAGGACGGCACGTTGAAGGAAACCGGAAGCACAAGGAAGGGATACAACACCGCGTTTGCAGCGGATCAAGCACAATTTAGAGAGTGCTCTTTTTCCCCGGTTCGCTCGCTGCTCCTACAGTCGTGTGCTTGAAGGCGAGCAGACCCGTCCGCTCACGAATATTCCTGCCAACAGGTCTTTAGGTTGGAATCGACCACGCGCGCTACTGAGACGTTGATCGCTTTCAGCGTGTCATGACTAAAGTAAATGTCAGATTTGTGTGAAGAAACTGCGAAGATTGTCGTAGCTCCCAGGGAAAGCGACGAGCTCAGACCTTGGCCTCAACGCAAAACGATGGCACTTTTCGAGGACGCCATGCGAGGTGGAAGAAGCAGAGCGTAGAGTCACGAACTGCAAGGGGGTATGTCAATACCAACTTTCTCCGCTATAATAGCTGCAACACCTCCCCGTGGGCACTGCCTCCGGGAAAAAGTAGTTTTTTTTAATGGGATCGATCGGCTCGGTAGGGAACGCACAACGAGCTCTCATGCCAGCGGTAATCGGGGCTCTCACTTCAACACTCTTACTTCGACACGTATTTTCGGTACAGTAGCGATATCCTCCCAGGAGAAGCAACAACTACGTACCTCAGTTCTCTGTTGCGCAGAGTTTACCGCGCTCGAATTATCGAAGGCACCGTCACAACCCTGAGCCACGGGGCCCCACGAGATGAGGCCGCAGCCCTGGGGCCCCAATAGAAGCATGAACGAGTTTGAGTTCGCCTGTGTAAGATATTCTGTAGTCGTGTCTTGTGATGGCGGTGGCGAGGTGGTAGGCTTGGGGCGTGCGGGTGGTACAGTGGTTCAAACGTGGAAAGTGTTGTCTCCACATTAGTCATGTTTATTATCTGTTCTACCCGTCCAGCTTTATTAGTACACCCAGCGTCCGTCCTGGTTCCTTTTATCGTGTGGAGAGATACATGAGTACTTCTGTGGACACAGGCTTTTGAGACAAAGGAAGACCAAAACATTGCGGTGGGAAAATGTGCGCGTTTCCTTGAATCAATCGAACATGGACACCAATTTGAGCTCGATGGGCAGAAGGGATAACCTACTACTCAGTCAGCGCTCATAACCGTGGGTGGAAGAGAATGTGGAATGTAAGTTGTGGCCATCCTACCCAACAAGGTATCTAGTTGGTGGGTTCGACTGGATGTGGCCATCCTACCCAACAAGGTATCTAGTTGGTGGGTTCGACTAGATGTTCGCAATGACCTCCGTCGCAACGCTCCACTGGTCAAAATAGAGATCACCTTCCCCCCTTTTTCCACCTGGAAAAGTTTACGACAGCCGATGATCAATCTCATGCATAGCATTTTTGTTGTTGTTTTTGAGAAGGGATGGCCTACCACAGCAGCAGCCCACCCGGTTGGTTGTCCGCCCCTAGTTTGACCGGTGGCGCGAGACCGAGTGGAACTCATGAAGCATACCAGGTTACATATTTTGTGGGGGTTGAAAGGGATGACCTACTACTCCACTCAGCCAGCGCTGACTGAGCGGCCTAGTTGGTTATCCGCCGAAACCAACATATGGTATGCGCGGGTTCGATACTCGGCTATAACCATAACTTTTCCAGGAGGATAAAAGGGGAAAGGTGGGGTCCAGATTCCTTTATTTTGACCAGTAGCGAGCGCGTGGCAGGGGTTCGCCCGGTCCGGGAGATCATGCCCGGACCGAGTCGAACTCACAACAATCTATCAGGTAAATCGTTTATTCCGTAGAAAGGAAAAGATGTCGCATGGCTGTACTATCAATGCTGTGCCCCACGTAGTCACCGCCGACTTCGTGGAGAAGTAGGTTATCCCTTCTGACCAGCAGAGCACCTTTCAAAACCAACCGGTGTCGCGCCTACAGATCCTCTGGAACTACTACCGCTATTACGGGGGTCCATAGTTAATGGGACCAAATTTTGTTAGTAAAAATACGTAAATATATAGGTTTTATGTACACCATAGGTCCTATTAACTACGGACCGCCGTAATAGCTGCGGTCGAAATCAGAGACACTATCCCCAATGCGGCCTACATCCAGTGCTGTAGCTCCTTTGAAGAGCTGGAATGCCTTGTGTCTCGAGCGCGGCGTCGATGGCTCCTGTCAAGCCGTCCATGGCTTTGGAAGAAGAAAGTCAGGAAACGCTAAACACACGCCTATCGAGCTCTAATAGAGACGTAAAATGAGGCGAGGCTGCCCGATACCAACTGTAAGACGAAACCTTACCGACTGCCAAACGCACCACCAAACCCACAGGATCACGACGGAGTCCCAATTGCGCACCGGGCACACAAGCGGTACGTTGCACATCCCCATCCTACTCCCGCTCGGCACCCCGATTAAAGCGCTGGATCACTGACATAGGGTTAGGGTCTCTACCGGGTGGGTCGGCTTTAGGCGCACGATGTAAACCCGTGGCACCCTCATCCCACGCCGACCAAATCCACCAAATCGATAGAGCAAGAACCATATCACACGAAAAACAGCATACTCTAAAGGGTGTGCAGAGTACAATTTACATCCCAGCGTGCGAATAAGGCTCGACCAGGATCACGGCAACCGCAGCCGACTCACCGAGACGGAGTGCGACGAGTCAAGGCGAGCGCATTATTAGCAGCAGCTTGCCCGCTTCCGTAGACACCGGGGTTGTGGAAAATCGACCCCGTACAGCTATCGCAATCAGCGATATAGCCCTCCGACAGACACTGCACAGAAGACAGTCAGACACATAACAACTAGACTAATTACTTGTAAGCAAAAGCGGAAGCCCGAACGAAACCCACGATGATGTTTTTTTTTTTCCGGCTGTAGAGGCAAAAAACGGCGTAGCCACGGGAATAGTGGAGAAGTTAAAGAGGCAAGGCTTCCCGATACATGGCGCAGGCCGTGTTTATTTTAGAGGAAATATACATGAAAAGTCAAAACGAAACCCCGCCGCTTTCAAAACACACCACCAAACCCACGGCAGCCCAGCGACGGCGTCCCCCTCGGTACGGCGTGGTACGAAACACGTCTCACACGCCTTAGACCAAGTTCGCCCGACTCTTTAGACATCGGGTTCTTTGGAAATTGGCCGCGTACATCTCTGCAAAATATCTGAATGCGAAATTACGCAGACAGACAGTACACAACAGACAGACAGACGGGCATACTACAGCCTCATTTTTAGTGGAGAGAGGGTGATAATTGAGGCAAGGTGGCGTCAAACGTGCAGCAAGCCGTGTGCGTTCGAAGAAGAAAAAAGGAAAAAACCAACACGCAGTCCCGCCGCACTCAAACCTCACCACCAAAACCACAGCAGCCCGGCGACAGCGACAACCTCGGGACGGGGTGCCACGGAACAACTTTCACACGTTAGTCCAAGGTCGCCCGCTTCTGTAGATCCCGGGTTAGCGGAAATCGGCCTCGTACAGCTCTCGCACTCGGTGATAATATACGCAAACGGAGACAGACTGTACGCTGCAGACAGACAGGAAGACTAAGTGAGGCGCGTAAGCGTGTACGCACCCCGATATGAAGAGGCCTTTTCGCCTTATAGGGAAAACACGGGCTTCGGTCGCTTCGCTCCGTCGACCTTGCCTCATTACGAAGAACTTTTTTTGACAAAACAATCCGCTTCAACATGAAGAGGCTTTGTTTCCTGTGATGCAAAAAACGGATTCCGTGCTACTGCAGTACAGTGGTAGAGGAAGCAAGGCTGCCTGAAACATGCCGTAGGCCGAGCGCGTTTGAAGTAAACATACTATCGGCATATCGCCACAGCATCGGCCGCGAGGAGATCATCGGGGCTGTGCGAGAGCGTCATCACCGCCGTCCTGCAAGCAGGAATAAGGAGTCGAACGCGGGTCATGCCTTGTGCGCCGGAGACGGTGCCGGTAGCGGCCGTGAGAGAGGTAGAGGCTGCAGAAGAGCATATGGGCAGACGACGAGGAAAGGGCGGATGGAGCGGGAAAGGCACCAAACCAAGGACGGTGGTCGCTCGGACGTGCTACCGATGACGATAACGATAGCAGTGGCTCCAAAGCGGTCAAAGGCAGTACCTCCGCGAAGGGGTGCCACAGGTAGGTGTGATTAGAAAGGGCATTTGATCGACGACTGCACGGATAAGTAAGGTAGCCGCTGCAACGAACGGGGGGAAACACACTTTGCTGATGTCTGCCCCACGTATAACCCTAAGCGATCGTACTGGCGGTGACGGGCAAGGTTGGACCGGGCGTCGACGACGACGGTGGTGTTAGTACGGTCCAGGCTTCATTTTGTTTAGGCCAAGTATGCAGGCGAGTGTGACAATGTTCTCAGCAGAATGGGGGATTGGGGGTTGGCCTGGCAGAGTGGAGACGAGACCGGAACTTGCGATGGTGGAGAGTCTACTTGGATGACGCCCTTGCCCTGAACGGGCTGTTGTGGCTGACAAAACTACAGCAGACAGTTGAAACCGCGCATCGCCGACGGCACAACTCGCTCAATTGAACGATATGGCCATATCAACGTCGACGTTCGGCCCGAAACGAACTTTGTGGACGTGGCGGGGAATGACGTTTCGAATGTGACGGACCTCTGCTACCACTTATTTATCGTTTCTTCCCTTTCTCAACGAAAACGGGCAGGTTTTGGATGGGGACCCGACCATGTCACGTTCTGACAATGGTGTGTCGCGTTGGGACCGTCCCACGATTGACCCGAATCTCCACAAGCTTCGTCCTGGTATTGATTGGCAGGGGAGGCGCCACGGGAAGGCGTGCGTGGATTTCTGCACCGAAATCGTAGGTCTCCAATACGTCGGTGGTTCAATGGCGAGCTCGACTATTAATATCAGTCTAGGGTCTGGCGAATTGGAGAGAAACAAAAAAAAAAAAAACATCGGGGTAGGGGGGGTGTGTGTGGTTCCAGTGGAGAGATACCTGATACTGGGATGTCACAGGAGGATCGCAGCTGCACGTATATTCAGGGCAGGCGGACGCAGAGGCATCAGTACAGTAGTGAGTGGTAACACCAGCAAGCAGCGCAGCAGAAGCGCCAGCAGTTGAGGGGGTCGACGAGCCGGAGGGTAGGGGGTTAAAGGTACAGTACGTGGGTCTTCGATCGCAATCATGTTCAAGAGCACCACCGAAGAGTACGAAGGCGCGTCATCGTCACAGCAGAGGTAAACGTGAAGCGAAGGGAAGAGAAGAAAGTTGAGAGCGAAGCTAGAGGAAGTGGGGCAAGCGAGAAAAAAAGACTTGGTATAGAAGGCCGAAGTCAGGAAGGTGAAGGACAGAGGAGCGGGCGGGGCGGCAGGCTTGGCCGAAGAGGAGAGTGGCCTTCGAGGGAGTTCGGCGAACGACAGCAGTGGGGGCCTTAGGGAGGAGGAGGGCCTGTAACAAAATACAGGCAGGAGCGCACAACTGAGAACCACGGATAGGAGTAAGATGGCTGCAGGGAAACGCTTGTTTAAATAGGAGGTGGAAAGAGAGGTAGACAAGAGAATACACGCATTAGGTATAGGCGGACGAAGAACCCAAGATACATACAGTGAACCCGCCGGCGCACCTACAAAGCGCGCGGGGCACAGGAACCAAGACATGAACAGCCAGCGGGAGCCCCCGAGCAACATGGACGAACCCTCGAAAAACTATGAAGTTTTGTATGAGACGGAAGCCGGCGGGAATCGAGAACAACTCGGCCCGAGAACGCCAAAGGAGCAGAGAGGTCGACAGGATAACCGGGTTCTGGGAATAGGAAGGTGTGAAGAAGGGGGTAGAGGCCCCCAGATAGAAGCAACAGGAGATGACGACTACCGGATGAAAATAAGAGATGGGTACTAAGGGGAGTCGAGCTGGGAGAGGAAACAGTGGGACCTCGAAAAGAGAGGTGGACCATGGACACCGGGGTGGGGTAACAAGGGCGGGGAGCGAGAAGGTACACGAGCGGGATAGGTCGATCAGCCAAGGATTGGATGGAGAAAAACGACGGGGGGAACGGCAGGGGGGGCGAATTCATGCCGTCGGGGGGGGGGGGGCCCGGGGGGGGAGAGTAGATGGTGACACGGAACACAGAAATTTCTTCAGGGAGCCTAAACCAGCATCATGGACGCAGGTGACAGACATGGGGATGATCATGTGGGGAGTGATTCGGGCGGATGGCGGTTTACCGCCGTGGGCTTCTGTGAAGAAACGGGCAACGTCGTCACTGTGCCCGGGACTGTTTTTCATGACCAAAACTGGCGAGAGGGACCTGATAAACGTCGCCGACCTCGACCTGACATCGAACGTGAGGACAGAGCTGTCGGGGACGCACACAAGCGAGAGTGGGACATCGCTGCCAGACAGGGTGGAGGTATCGATGAGCGTGACAATGTACACGGTAAAGCTTGCTACGGGCGAGATCGCGGACGAGAAAGGGAGGCGTTATGCCGGGCGGATATGGCGACAGTTCCAACGAGTGAAGGGAGGGATTAATCACTTCTACGTGATCAACAAGAGGGAAGTGGAGACAGTGGCCTTCGAGGATGAGTTCACTGAGGCGTTTCAATGCGGACCTGATGAGGTTGGGGGAGGTGGTGCGGATGACTACCATAAAGATGAAACGGAGGGGGTCTACGTGACCAACAGCCAACGAGGCAGGGCCGTTGCCTGACCCGACCTTCTGGGAGACAGCGACGTGGTTGCAGGTAGCGCCGATACATATCAGGGCCGAGTACTGGTGGAAGGGGGGGGGGGGGGGGGGTAGACATGGCCGGGGGAGGGGATTGCTGAGAGCAACCATCGAGGAGGTGAAGGGGGAGGGTACGCAGAGAGCAACCGGCGAGGAAGATAACAACGGGGGGAGAATGATACAGCAGGGGAAGTGGTGAGAGGGGAGCGACAAAATACCTGGTCTGACAGGGAGTGGTTTTGCTTCAAAAAAGATGGGCATTGTATATACATGGAGAGATAAGGGGACTGTAAGTTCGAGCATAGGGAGGAGAAAAGGGGACACGGCGAGAGAAGGGGGGGGGGAACCGAAGGACAAGCAGTTGAATGGGGGTGGGGAAAGGTGGGGGGGGGGGCAAAAAAGGAGGCGCAAATGAGGACATGGACTGCGGATGCGCGGAGCCAGTCGGGGAGACGCAAACAAGGGGGGAGGCGAAAGCGCAAGGCGGAGGTCGTAGCGGGACCAGCACAACTGGAAGACGACCATCACGGAGGGGCCGGCTCTCGAGTCCATCAGATTCGTTAACTCTGGCGCGGTGAAGCAGAAGGGGAAAAGGGAGGCGGGGGACGGGGACGGGGGGGGGGGGGGGGGGGGGGGGGGGCAGCAAAGGGGTAGTGCAAGGAGAATGGGGGGTAGCGTGCGGTAACGGAGCCGCGCAGGAGAAAAGGGGGGTTATGTGCGATAGGGGGGGCGCGCACGGGAGCGAGGGGGAAGTGTCGAGCAACGGGGCTGTACATGGAACAGGATGGGAAGTGAGCGGCGATGCCACACACGGAACGGAAGGGACAGCTTCCCGGCGGGACCACGCACGAAACGAGGACGGGGTTACGCGCTGGGTTCGAGAGTGCGCGGAGGGCCCGTGCTCGACGCAAGGCGAGGGGCAGTGCACGGAACGAGAGCGGAGGTGCGCGACGGGGCCCCACACGGGTCAGTGCACGAAACGAGGGGAGAGATTCGTGGCGGGGCCGTGCATGGAACGGCAGGGGAGACGCGTGTGGGGCGTGTACAAGGGACGAGAGGGGAAGTTCGTGACGGAGAATTTTATTGATTGAGAGGGGAGGCGCGCGCGCGAGGCTGCACAAGGAACAAGAGAGGAGGGGCGCGGTGGGGCAGTGCTCGGAACCAGGGGGAAGATGCACGGCGGCGCCGTGCATGGAACAAGAGGGGAGACGCGCGGGGGGGGCACACAAGAAACGAGAGGGGAAGTTGGCGGCGGGGTCGTGTGCAGATCGAGGGGGGTGGCGCGCGGCGGAGCCGTGCAGAGATCGGGAGGGTATCTTCATGGGGGGGGGCGCGCATGAAGCGAGGGGAGGGGGATGCAGGGGGGGCGCGCAAGGAACAGCGGAGCGAGTTCACGACGGAGCCAGGCACGGGACGAGGGGGGAGGTTTGTGGTGGGGCCGTGCACGGAACGAAAGGGGAGGTGCGCGACGGGGCCGTGCACAAAACGAAGGGGAAGGTAACCGGCAACCGAACGGTGCGCACGAAGGAGCAACAGGCGCGCGGAGTAGAGTGGCAAGAGACAACAGAGTGAAAGGGGGGTTTAGGGCATTTGTAGAGGACAGGGGGTAAGGCGGGAGAGCGAGATCGGTTGGGACGGATGGTGGCGGAAGCGGGGGGGGTGTTTCAGCGGGAGGGAGGTGATTTGGCGAAGGTGGTGTGGGGCTTGGGGGGAGAGTTGCTAGCTCCCTATATTGAAGCGGAGCGGGTGACGAGTGTTTCGGCGAACAGCACAATACCGACCAATTCGAACTACTAAAGCAGATTGCCAGGGTGGGCGTGCCGGTGGACGTAAGCCCAGGAGGTAATCTGGAGCGCGGGCTGGCTCACGGGAACCATCACAGCGCCGACAGGCACTCGGATAAGGTGTGGGAGAAGGCGGTGGGCGATGTCATGTTGGAGAGAGCGATTGATTGTGGTCCCGGCGAGATTGGCGAAGATGATGCAAGTCCTGCAGGTTAACCCAGTGGGAGGGATAGACGAGAAAGGAAAGAGGAGGACAATCCACGATTTGACTTTCGGCGGCGATGCGAAATGGGGGCGAGGGGGGGGATGTACTCATTATCGTGCATGGCCGTAGACATATGATTATAGACTCTCGCATCCCTACAATGCCGGGACGGAGCACGTCGGGTTTTCACCAACCAGGCAGACATTGCTGGTACCAAGCACGAAGCGCCGTGAGGCGTTGGGCGAGTTGCATGAAGGATGAGCTGCATCCTACGAAGAACCGCTTCAGAGGCGGATGTTCTTGCATAAGGATGACAGCATCAATGAATTGACTTAATTTCTGGTGTGGTTACTTCTACAGACAGCAATGGGGTTACTATAAAACTGCCTCGTGGGTGCCTCACCATATACACACTACGTAGTACGATCATCCCCCTTGTGCGGAGTGAAGATTCTTCGCGCAAAAAAATGATCTAACTTGACCGCCAGCCGTGGTAACCGCCAAAAAGAATACCAGTTAAAAAAAAAAAAAAACGGTACCCTGGCTGTCTAGCTCACGCAGTGAGAGGCGTGTTTTACAGCGTCGTCGCCAACCGACAACAACCCAACCTATATATACCAGGTATATAATATAGGGGGCAGTGAAGGAGATGACGTTCTAGGATCATAACCTGCAGTGCCACTTGGCGGACATGATGCTCAAGATCGCGGAATGTCCTGGGGATGAAGAACAAATCCTGGAGAGAAAGGAGGAAGCTGATAAAAAAAGAGCGGACGTGAAGATTGCCTTTCGTCAAGTGGGGGTGGACCCGGCAGGGGCTGTGAACCTCGGGTATGTTCTGGGGGATAACCTGTTCGTCGCCCTGCGGCTGCAACTCGGGTGAAGGGGGAGCCCCGGGTCGTGGGGGGTATTGGCGAGCGACATTCAACGAGCGCAGCGACAGACAACCCGAGAATCAGCGACGATCCTGGCTGCAGGAGTGGCGACCGCAGCGAATGTCTGGGTCACAGCTGACACGGGAACAGAGGTGGAACCCCTGCCGGAGGGTTGCACAGTAAAGGCGGCAGATGGAGGGGGCCGGAGGACACCGCGTGGGTGGTTTTCGTCTTGGACGATGCGGTGTCGGTTGAGGTACAGTGGGAACCGTACGGGGGGAGATGCATAGCGCTGGCGCAATCGCTGGCGTCGATTCATTTTCAGGCCACGAGGGAGAGGGAGGAGGGGGAGGAGCCCCTGCTGTCGCACAAGAAGGTCGCGATTTGGACACCACAGCAGGAAGTGCTGATAATCGGCAGGAAGTGCTGATAATCGACTTGGGCACGGATAAAATCACGACATCAATGCCACCCAGGAAATATCAGGGAGCTGCAGGAGCTTCTGGAGGAGTGGCCCGAGGGGGGGCGCATGGCGACGGTACGGGAGGTTCTAGCTTTTTTGCGGGAAAACTGCACCACGTGGCGTACGTGATCAGGACAGGGAAGTATTTTGTGCGGCGACTTCTGCAGCTGAACAAGCTGCAGCTGAATGGGCAGGAGAAAAGGGAGAGGGGGGAGGGGGGGGGCTTGGGGGAGGAGTAGGAAGATGACGGAACCCACGATGATATCGAGGGTGACGGAGGAGATCATGGAAGACGAGGGGTGGTGGAGATGGTGCCTCAAGGAGGGCATGTCCGGGGAGGGAAAAAGGTTGGCGGCGCCGTTCTTCAGACTCGTGAAGCAGACCCACGAAAGGACCGGGGTTTCGGACTCGTCGTTCGAGGATGTATGAGGGCTGTGCCTAGAAACGGAGGTGTGCTGGAGATACAGCGTATCGGAAGAGGAGAAGAAGACTACGATTAGGAGCCGGAAGAGCGAGGACGAGAGTCGGTTGTCTATCAACGTTCTGGAGCTGATGGGGATGGTGATGACAGCTTACGTGATGATAGTGATTAAGAAGGACAGACAAACGAAGGAGGGATAGTCGGTGCAGATGAGGGGGGACAGTTCATTGACGGTGCAGTGGGAAATTAACTGAGGCGGTGGGGAAGGTAGAGGAGACGTCGGAAAGGGTGATGACGATTTCGCGGATGTTAGAGAGGATAGAAGGATAGAGCTTGCAGGCAAGGCATGTGCGGGGCGTGGAGAACGTTCTGGCTGACGGGATGACGAGGTGGAAGGAAAATGAAATCCAAACCGGACTGACCGTCATAGGGTAGGCCCAGGAGCTCGGAGTGGAGCGGAAGGAGATGTATTAGGAGCGCTGCTATGCGCTTGGACTAGATGCGAGGTCGACTAGGACGGCGATGCGCAAGGTTGGAGGGTGCGTGTAAGCTGGAGGGTCATGCGGGGAAAGGGAAATTGGCTGCGGGGAACGGGGGAAGCGCGGACTCATTTAGTGCTTGCCTTAGTCATTTGACCATTGACCACGCATCTCTTTCGAGACGGAGCACTGTTCCTGCCCCTGATAGAGGCACCTCCTGCAGTCAGGCGCTCATTACGTTGTTACATATATATATAGTCTTTTTTGCTAATCTTATCTCCTTCCTGTTTTGACGCCTGTGGCCACCATCTATATCCTAGGATAGCGATCGTTTTCTCGCTAGCGTCTAGTGTACCAAATTCCTCCATGTTACGTTTCGTCTGTTTGTCTCATCTTCTCTCTATATATGCCCAGCTTCTCCTTGTACCTTTCACGTTCTCCTACGTTGTGAGTTCTACTCCCTATTCCTTTGCCACACGGGCACATCTGTGTATCTACGTCCTCTTCCTCCCGGCTACTGGATTACCTCTTTCTTCTTTCTGGCAGGTCCAGGTCCCCCACACGAGATCACAGTTTCAGCGTTTTAGCGAGATCCATTGGGCCATGGAAATATGTTTTCGCTCGTTTTCACTCCTATCCCTTCGCCTAATTGCCCGTATATCTCTAAACGTTTCTCTGGTTTCACCTTGTTTCTTAGCCCTAGCCTTTTCCCCTCTTTCAAGCCTCTCTTCTATTTCTGCCTTGTACCTCCCAAACGTCTCTGCGGGCATCATCTCTTCTTGGTTTCGTCCTTCACTCTTCCATACTTTCTCAACTACACCATCCTACACGATTCCAGCCCACCCTCTTTTTTTACTTTCTCCCATCCAGCTCTATCAACTGTGGCTGGCAACCTCTTCTTTGGCATGTTCCTTACTTTATATTGTCGTTTTAACTTTCCCATGTCTCCATTGTCTTGAGTGGGTGTATTCCCAGTTCTGTTCGTAACACTGTATTACTAGTCGTGCTTGAGCATGTTAGTCTTTGTTTTGCTGATGTCGTCTCTACTGTTTCCAACTGTTTAGCGAACTTTCCGTTACCTTCCCATACTTCTTCTGCATATTCTAGCTTTTACACGATCACAATAATCAGGATGCATCTATTGATCCTGGTGTCAAGGTGTAAGTCTGTTACGATCGCATCCATCTTGCCTACGCATGCTTTACTCTTTCCTATTAATTTTGCTATGTGTATCCCACGAACAGTCTTTTGAGATATCTCGACGCCAAGGTACGTATATGTAGGGCTGGGCAAGGGTTGCCCCGCTGTTCCCTAGGGTTTTACAATTTAACAAAAGGTTGCCCGGCGGTATGACAATTCTCTCGCCACGTCGATATTTGCCACGTAGAATGTTACTTGTTTGCTGATGCTGCTGTTGCCGCTATTTCCTCGACGCCAAGGTACGTATACTGGTCTACGATTGGCAATTCATCTTATCCCCACTTCCAATATGAAGTTTACGGGGTTCACCTTATCTTCATTTTATACAACTACTGCGCACTTCCTGACGTTCGTCGTCACCCTCCATTTCCTAGTGTATTCTAATTGGCTAGGGGGGGAGACGAACGAGTGGGAGCTAGCAGAAGAGCTGACGGGGTTCATGGCCTACTGCTGCGCGGAGAGGAAGAGGGCGCACGTAGAGGCCGAGAACCAAACGCGGGTGAGGAGAATGGCAACGTGGGAGATTGTCGAAGTATGTGATGGAGGATAGCATAGGGGAGTGGGGCGTGGGGGGAAGGATGGCGTGGATCGGCTTGGGTTCGTCGTACCAGCTGTAACAAGTTGCTGAGGGCATCGGAACTGTTTGCAGGGGGGGGGGGGGGTGGGTGCACCAGGTTTACTGCTTGAGGAAGAGAAACATCGCGTTGTTCAAGAGGCGTACAACTGGGGCCGGAGAGGCGGGGGTTGGCGGACACAGTAGAAGGGCCTTTCAAAGGAGGCAAAGGGGATCAGGGGAGGAAAGGGGCGGTCATCGTGAGGACAAACGGGGACAAGGGGGGGGAGTTTGTTGCGAGAGCTGTTCGAGTACTACCGAACAATAATCCCTGGGGGAGAGAGTGCGCCGCTGATGGCCAACAGGAGCGGCGGGGAGTTAAAGGTTTCGACGAGAGGGCAGGCGACGTACTGTCTTAGGAGCGGGCTGGAGAGGGTGGGGGAGAATTGGCGATCGCGGAGAAGGGGGCAGTGCCGAGCTGATATCGGAGAAATTCGCGCTGCATTCGGGGGGGACGGAAGAAGCAACGAGACTGGCGGAGATGAGAGCTCCACCGTAGGTTATCCAGAGGGACGGGGGGGTGGGCTTCGCAGACGTTCATGAGATAATGAGTCTGTAGACACCACCAGTAGCGTTTGGCGAGGGGAGGGTCCCGGAGATCACGGACCAAAATTGTACCCTATCGCAGTGATACACAGAGCTCGCAGAAAGGAACATGCGATAATTTCGCCATCCGCGTCCCTAGTTTATGCCCTTACTGTCTGCTCCAGTGGGCTCCTGCTCCGGTCCTGCTTGCTCACCTGCTCTGGCTCCTACAACCCTCATTCTTGGTTCGGCCTGGGTCGGCCTGACCCCGTATCCCCTAACAAAAAAAGCCTTCCGTCTCTAGTATCGCGCGATTCGAATTTGTTTTTTGAATTTCAACTACATGCCTGAAGTCTTGGTACACTGTAGAGCAGAGGAGTAGAGCGATCCTGCATGTCCTCTAGGATACCGTTTGCTTTCACTTCTCTCTAGGGTATACGTTCCTTGACCTTGACGTACATCCTGTTGGGACATCGGGACGTACGTGTGGTTTGCACCCTGTCCATCTTCCGATCAGAGGAGGCGGAATAGATCAGCACTCATGGCCAACGAGGATGCTGTGATGGGTATGGGAGGAGGGCAGAGTCGGGTTGCTGCTGCTGCGCCGACGAAACTGCAGCCGTGGGTGGAAAAATACAGACCCAAGACTGTTGACGATGTGGCCCACCAGGATGAGGTGAGGTGGGGTAGTTTCTCACAGTGCAAGTGCCGCCACTGGCATCGCAGACTGAGTTGATTATGGCGTGGTGTTCACCTCAAGATTTCTGTTTCGGTGGCGGGAAGCCACAAAGTGGAGAGTTGGCCCTTCTTCCTGCTGCTGCTGTAAACCAGTCTGCTGTTCTGTGTTCCGTCTACTGCCCGCCGGTCTGGTCCCTGCTGTGCTGTGTTTGCTTGCATGGCTCTCTCATCTGTCGGTGTTGCACTCCCTTTTTCCTCCCCGTTGTCCACTCGCCGACACACGTTACCTCTTGTGACTTGGTGAGCCGCAGCGAAACAGGCGCTGCAATCGTATGATGATCGCTTTCTTGTCAGCAGCACCTACACTATGTATTGATATCAGTGTTAAGTATCGGACATCGGATATCGACATCGGCATCGAGTTCGATACGATACCGATGAACAAAAAAACTAACCGACACGATTTCGACATTTGACTAATGGTAGCCTTCGTTCATCATGTATCTGCCTGATAAAACATGCACGGGGATGCGAAGGGGTCGACGGCGATACACGCTCGATATTCCGATATATATGTCGAAAAATTCGATACGATGTCCCAGCACTATCTGGTATCTGATGTAATAAGGGTTGGTTGTGGAAATCGGAAATCGGCCCATGCCCCAAGCCTCGTCGAAAACGGACAAATGCGGCAGCATTGACCACGCTGCTGCTCGTAGTGCACTCTAAACTGGTACAGTACCTGGTGTGTACCCGAGGGTAGGTAACTATTATAGATAATACCTGTTTTGCAGAAGAGTTAGGGCTTGTTGCTGGTTACAGAGTACGTCGTTGGTTTTGTTTTGGACCTATGATATGATACATCGATATAAAAAATCATGTGCTGCTGTTTATCGTACCGTATGCTAGAAACTGGACGAGTATCGTAAGCATGTGTGGGTATTCCATACACGTACGCACCACTTCTTGCTGCTGCGCTGGTGCTGTGAAGATCTCCCGGGTTTTGCTCGTAGTACTCCTGAGCTCTGGCACCTCTATGTTAGCCCCAATGATGAAGCCCTATATACCAGCGGTAGAGCCTGGAATACGAGTAAAAGCTAAACATCAGTACGTGTCATATAACAATAGTACTACTGACAGTTGTGCGTGAGCTGTATGCGGCAGTAGGTACGCGCACCGCTGCTGCTATCTGCTGTGCCATCATCATACATGTAGAGCCCACCGCGGTACAACAAGCTCCCTGGAGACACAAGAGCGTGAGCGTGTTCTCGTACAGTATTAGCTGAAGTGTTCATTCATGCAGACACCAGTATTTTCTGCGCCGTCGCCGGCTGTATCTACAGTGTATTTACAGTGTAGCAGTTTAACCCACGGCAATACCGAGCTCCATGGACTCATACTGGTCGCTCGTAAGGAGTACATACACCAAGCTTTTCCTTCCATCGTCTAGTTTCGTACGAGTTCAGGAGGGGCGTTTTTATCCTGCGGGGCGAACCTTCACGCATCCCCAGGGCCGCAAGGGGTTGACCCGGCCTCCTGCAGCTGCTGCGGACGACGTGATAGCTGGGAGTCGTAGCGCCCCTTTGAAAGGTTCGTCTCCAGATGTCGCCGGCAGCGCCCCACTTTTTCCGACACCCTGGACCCCGAGACCACCCGAGGAGTTTTGTGCCACGCTGTCTGGCAAATACCTCCCTCCCTCCGTCCGTCCCTCCCTCCTGCCTATTTTCTTCAATGACTGCCGCTGTTGTTTTCCGCCACCAGCGGTGCGTGTTGCTCTTCGTTGAAACCTTCACTCAACTATTATGTGTGTCTGATCCCGCCGCCAGGTAACCAACACCCTGAAAGGCGCGATTGCAACGGGGGTGCTTCCCCACCTGCTGTTCTACGGCCCTCCTGGAACAGGGAAAACGTCGACGGTGCTTGCGCTGGCCCGAACGCTGTACGGGCCTGACACATACAAGTGAGCGTGTAGTCGCTGCAGGGCGGTACGTAGGGCGGGCGGGCGGGCGGACAGTGCTGTCACTGTCAAACGCGTTTTTTTTTTTCTCTCTTCCGAAGTCTGTATTTTGTTTTTATTCGTTGACCGGCTGTTTCCGTTGCGGTGGCTGTTGTTGGTGTTGTTGGCGGTGGTGGTTGCTGCTGCTGGTGTGGTGTTCGGTGTTGATGTCGATGCAGTCCTCGATGTTTCTGCTGCTACTGCTGCTACTGCTGCTGCTGCTGCTGCTGCTGCTGCTGCTGCTGCTACTGCTTCTGCTGCTGCTGCTGCTGCTTCCTGCGTAGCCTTCTGCTGTCTTGGCTGCTTGCTGATGAACAGCGGGCCTTGTCCGGGTCGTGTTTTTTTTGTGTATTATCGGTGCTGGCTTTTTCTCACGCGTCGTTCGGTGTCTTTTGTGGCAAACATGCGCTGCACGCACCTATCAATACCAGATCGAACTACGTATGAGTTGTTCGCGTTTTTTCCTTTTTTTACTTATCGTCGCGTGCAGTTTTCGGCAGAACGGGGGGGGCGGATGGGGGTGTGGCAAGCTGTGATGTTGCCCCTGCGGCGGTATATTGCGGAAGAGGTGCACGTCCGTTGCGTATGACCGCTTGCGCGCTGTCCACGTATGCCCGAACATTGCTGTAACAATCCCTGGTGTAAATACGCCGGGATGACGCGTGCCGCCCCTGGCCTTCCGGTGCCATCGTGGACTGCGGCAGAGATCGCATCTTGGAGCTGAATGCTTCGGACGAGCGAGGGATCCAGGTCGTGAGAGACAAGATCAAGACCTTCGCTCAGGTGCACGGGCAGATCGACGACGCGCGTGGTTGTCTCGCGCGCGGCGGGGGGGGGGGGGGGGGGGTCGCTAGCTGGGGGTCAAAGAATGCTAGTTTGTGTGCTGGACGTTGGGCGTTCTTCGTGCTTGGTGGGAGGTCATCGTTGGGACAGATTTTGTAGTCTCACCATTTTGCATTGGGGGGGTAGCGGGGGGGGGGGGGGCGGGGGCAGGGAGCGCCTAGGTTTTGCGCGCTCTGCCGTTGATGGACCGATCGAACGTTCCGTCGGAAGGGGGCACCAGGTAGTTGGCTCGATATCGCTTCGGCTCGGCCCTAAGCCCGGGTGCCCTAAGCACAGTTGGCGTTGATGAACGAAATGTTAGCTTGTAAAGGTCGGGGTCGGGCGCGCTGGGCTACGCACACAGTCTCGAGGATGCGTACCGGGTGATTGTGCGCGCCTAGATCAAGGCACCGCGTTGCCGCGGGCTCTGGGGCGATTGCACAAGTTTCTTGCTCGACCATCAGATGAAGAGGGAGGAGGGGAGGGGGTGAACCTTATGAGGGAAGGATAAAGAATAGGCGAAAGTATTGAAGGTAGATTGGATTGTTTTCCGTCGTGCTTCCACGGTGCTCACCCCCCCTGGCCTCCGCGGCCATCGAGATTTGTATGTTTGTGTAGTGCTACAGCAGTGTATTGAAGGACGGATTCTTTCTTTATTTTTCGGTTGATGTTCGTGCGGTGCAGGTGGCGGTGGGGCGGGGGACACACCAGGCGGGGTACCCGTGCCCCCCGTTCAAGGTGATCATACTGGACGAGGCCGACACGATGACACCGGACGCACAGTCTGCCCTCCGCCGCACGATGGAAACCTACTCAACGGTAAGCACAGGCCGCTGCTGCTGCGGCTGCGGCGGCGGGCGGCTTTGATAGCGCGTGTCGCTGTGGTGCACATTGGGAGGCGCTCGCGTTTTCTGATGTGGTCCTACAAGCGCTGTTTTAGGGTTCAAGCAGGTATCGCCGAAGGAAACACTACCGTACTTGTACGAGTACAACGCAGTGGTCAACTCTTACCAAGATTTGCCAAGGCGCTGTAGTGCACCGGTTCCCCACCTATCTGTTCCTGCTCGGTTCGTTTGATGTTTCCCTACATACCGTTGTATTTTCTGTTTGTCTTGACGTGTTTCGTTCCACCTGCAGTTATTCCGATTCTTCTTTTTGTTCTTCCTCCTTATCGACCGTCTTCTCTCCTTCGGGCATTGTCGTAAAAGGTGACCCGCTTCTGCCTCATCTGCAACTACGTCACGCGCATCATCGAGCCCTTGGCATCGAGGTGCGCCAAGTTCCGCTTCAGCGCGCTAGGGCGGGAGCCCATGCTGACCCGCCTTCGCTTCATCGCACGGGAAGAGGACGTGAGTTGTTTCGGGGGCACGGGCTTAATATATCTGACGCGGCTTCCAACCTCTCTCGGTCGCACCGATCCGTTACAGCTCTTGGTGTTGACACTCTCGGCAACAAGAAGACACTCGCCTGTCCTTCGAAAGAAACGACAACCGACAACCTTCGGCCGTGGACTAGGACGAAAACACAATACGACCCCTTGCTTTTGACAATTGCTGCTTTCCTCCCTTGTTTGCTCGCGTCTCACCGCAATTGTCTCCTGAGGTGTGAGGTGCAATCCCCTGGTACGCTGACCATGGTTGTTGGGCTTGTAGCTGACACTTCGATGTTGCGTGGCGGGTTCAACACAGCATTCCCCCCGCGTGCCGACGTGGTTGGCGTGAACCTCCTTTGATGTCACCGGTCATACCCCGCACCCTTCCTCGAAATGCCGCCGCCGTCCGATTTTGCGTCTCACAGGTAAAAATCACGGCCGATGGTCTCGAGGCTGTCGTTGACCTCTCGGGAGGCGACATGAGGAAGGCCGTTACGGCCATGCAATCGGCCTCGCAGTTCTATGCTGGGGTGGAGGTGGGTTTGGTCGGCGGGTCGGTCCGCCAATCGCCCGGCCGCCTGCCCGCCCGCCAGATCCAACGGTTTCGTTCGCTTGTGTGCCCCTCCGTCCGTGTTTTTCGTCGGTCAATGCCCCCCCCAGTCGGGTGCCCTTTGTCCGCGTTACGCCACGCCCGTTGCTGCGGTGGCGGGCTTCCCGGTGCCATATGGGAGTCAATCTGGTTTGGGCTGATGGTGTGTGTGACGGGTTTCCAAAGGCACTTCGACTGACCGGTCTGTCGTAAACCGTTGTCGGTTATGATTTGGTGTAAACGATTGCATTTCGAGCAAAATAGGGGGCTGGCAACTGCAGTTGTGACACAGCAGTGCCAGCCAGCAGGAGCGGTCTAGCAACCGCAACTGCGACACCGCGGCGCCAGCCAGTAGCGGCGGTGTAGCAACCGCGCAACTACTTCAACAACGTTGTCAGCCAGCACTAACGCATCAACCGCAACCATGACAACAGCGGTGTCAGCCAGCCAAAGCTGGGTCATCAACCGCGACAATGGCACATCTGTATCAGCCGACAGTAGCGTTGTATCAGCCGCAACTATGACACAGCCGTGTGGAGCGATAGCGGTGTAGGAACCGCAACTGTGACACAGCGGTATCAGCAAACAGCGTTGTGTGCTTGTGGTGATGGTGCCAATTGCCCCCACAGACGATTGCGCCGGTGCGAGCACAGAACCGAGCCGATGGCTTCCTCCGTGAGACGCCGTCTGCTTTGTTTTACTTTGTTGGTCGGGTGGTTTGGGGGGGTTCCTGCCCGTCACTTGTATACGCGAGTGTTCGCCTGCTTTTTCTGTTGTTTCCGGAGACTGCTTGCGCTCCGTGGAACCAGCCGGCGTAGGAGCCTTTCGTCCCCCCCGCAGCTGCGGCGATGTACGCGCACACGCCAACAAGAAACCGTGATGTAGAGATGTTAAGGCGACCTTGTCGAAAGAAGCTCTGTTTTTGTAGTTCCGTGCGGGTCATGGCGTATTTCGCAACGTTTCGGGGCTGAGGAAGGTCTACCGCACCGTTTTCACTTCTTTTACGGATAGCTTTTTGCTGTTGTCTACGGTTTCGTGTTTTTTTTTTTTTCAAACTTCCCTCGCAGGTCACCCCCGAGGTTCTGGTTGACATCGCGGGCAAGATCCCGCAAGAGGTCAAAGACAACCTGTGGTCGGCCATCAAGTCAGGGTCCTACCCCAAGATGGCGGTGAGTCGAGAGTGGGGGGGGGGGGGGGGGAACGTACTCATTTGTTGCTTGCCTTTAGTCCTTTGACCATTGACCACCTATCCCTTTCGAGACGGAGCACCGTTCCTACTCCTAATAGAGACGCCTCCAACGTTTGGGCGCTCATCACGTTGTTTCCATATATTACATAGAAACGTTTTGCCAATCTTGGGAAGGGAGGGGGGACTGGTAGCAAGTCCGTGCATGGTGTCAGCCCCAAACCGCCTTGATCCTACACCTCTAGCCTGAGAGTTGGAGCCAGACTGCCGCGGAATGCTCACCTCGAGCCGCACGAGGAAGCGACCCTGCTTCTGAGCGATGCGGCTTGCTGACTTGCGCTGTTGCACTACCTACAGTCTTGTCGTGCTCGGAAAATGCAGCTGGACAGCCGAAAACGTGTTCCAGAAGGTGCCTGTTTCGTGTCGTGCCATGCTTGGCTCTGATTTCTCGAAGTCCCAACCCCCACCCCTCCGCTGCCCCTCGCCCCGGTTTCAATCCCACATTTGTTGTCCCTACGTCCCACGCGTGTGCTGGGCTGCAGGACGCGGTGGACGATTTTATGAACTCCGGGTACCCGCTGAGCACCCTGCTCGAGGACATGCAGGTGGGGGGAGGCAAGGGCAAGGGCAAGGGCGGGCAAGAGGCTTGTCGGCTGATCGCGAGGAACCCTTGAAGCATCGCCGACTTCGTTGTTTTCGGCGCCGCCTCGGAAGGATGCCGTCGACCCCTTTCAACGAACCTGTGCGCCATGTCGCCGTACGTTTTGTTATTTGCAGTGCGGCGTTTCCGCTTAGCCCTGACGCTCACTGAGACGCCAACCCCCCGCCTTCCACCCACCCACCCACCCACCCACTCACACCCCTGATCGTTCTCCCCGCACTTTTCAAACACGCCTCTATTATTGTTTCAGGCGGCGACGGTGGCAGACGACAGCATCCCCGACCAAAAGAAGGCCGACATCTGCCGCCGCATCGCCGAGGCTGACCGGTGTCTTATCGACGGCGCTAGCGAGGAGCTTCAGCTGTTGGACCTCGCCGCGGTTGCCACGCGAAGTTGCGCTTCGCAGTAGTAGCGGCAGTACATTAGGAGTAGAGGGGTAGGAGCGGAAGGTGGAGCTTTCCGCTACTTGTTTTGAAAGAGTTGCGGCGGGGGTAGGGGGCTCACGGTGGCGACGTTTTCCCGCACGTTTCCGTTCTCCATGACAGTTTACATCAATTGCATAATTGGTTTGTCGAGAAAAACTCCGTCGAGAAAGCCGGGGGGGGGGGGGGGGGGGGGGCTCTATAGGAAACGTTTCCGGCAGGTCCAGACGCGACTGGTGCGCTGTACTAATCGTGAAGAAAGCTGACAGGGTCCAGAAAAAGGAAGCGTGAAATAGCCTGTCGCTCAGAACATCAGGAGCCATCTATGTATGACAAGACGATACAAAAAACCCGGCGTCTGCTGCTTGATACGTTGAGGTCGCCGCCGATCGCCGACTGGCGCAACGCTTGCCGGTTGCCGAATGATTGGCGAAACAGCCGATGGGCCACCGTCGAGTACTCCCGATGTATGGGCGACATCGGTCCATGGAGGAAGGGTCGTCGGCGGCGGGCAGCACAAGGCGTTTTCTCGACCGTATGCTATCGTCGCGTTTCAGATCCCACACACACCAAACACCCACCACCGGTCCCCATACACCACAACGAACAAATCCTTTCGGGTTCGGGAAAAAAACACATACCGGGTAGATTACTACTTTTACAGTAGAACACACGGCGTGTATTGGCCGTCCGTGGCGCGTGCAGTTCATGGATGTTTCATGGCGAGGATAACGGCTCTGGCTGTAAGAATGGTCGCAACAGCAGGGATGACATCCTCCCCTTTTGGTTTGACATCAAAAGCCAAAACGCCACGCATGACGAGAGACTCGTTCCATTTTCGTGGCGCTTGTTCGAAGAACGGCAAGCGCGCTGAAAGAGCCTATTAGCACCGGCACTGCTTGCACAGTACTACCGTAGTAGAAGAGACGCCACCTTTGTCGCGGATATGTGGCGTGGGATGGGGTGTCGTATCGTGTACGTCCCAAAAGAAAAGTGTTCGGGTGGAACACTCTTACGCATTTCTCGGTGAATTGCGTCTGCTGCAGGCGAGCAGGTACTTGCGAAACGGGATAAATGGGGATCCTCAGACAGTAACAGACTGCATAAAAATCTATTGATAGTGCTTGTAGTATACTGCTGTACCTGGTAGTCGCGAAGATGTCCGTGAAACACACTCGTTCGGGTATTACTGCTGATGCTTGTAGAACCAGTGCGGCGGACAAGAAAAGGCGAAGGAGAAGCAGGACGATCGATCGCCTAACCGACGCGGTGCCAGGAGAAGAGCCCTAAAAAAAAAGGTCAAGCTTGCGCAATGCTCCGGTTCGTTTGCGTAATACACTGTAGTGTTACGCGCACGTAACGAATACTGCTATGTTGCAGCGAAAGGTACGGAGGCGCACAGCATCTCGCAGGCATACCGAATGGTAAAGACATCGTGGTTCAAGGCACCCGGGCGCGTTCCGCGGCAATCGCTGGGTGAAGGTGCGCCCCCCCCCCCCCACAGAGTTCATGCGCCAGCTCCTGAAAATAACTCCTACGCAAGCTGCAGTCGGTGTTCCGCGCTATCGCTCGATTATTCAGAAGCATGAGAGAAGCGGAGCGCGCTCTTGCCCATGGCCGTATGAAGCCCGATCGTGCGCTGAGATCCGGCATGTTCGGTTACTTACAGCAGTACCTGCATAGACCTCTCCAATACGGCGCCACCAATACTCGAGTGTCTACCGCAGTTTTGTGTTTGCTATTTCCACAGCAAGTTAAAAGATCGTCGTCGTTTTAAAGTTGTCGTTTCCACAGCGAGTGGAAGCTTGAATCCCTGCAAATTTCGAAGTCGCGTCGCGACCACCCATTAGTACGCCCCGTACCCTCCCTCGCGAACAAAAGTCTCCCGTCTTGTCAAAAAAAGTACTTCCGCTCGTGCGTCCACCCCTCTAAAAGGTGAAAACCCCCTTTTCTTTGCCGTAGTCCAGGTACTCCGTGTGCATGGGGCACGGGTCGTCGAACTTGTTCGATAACGCCAGCGTCGACATGTCGTAGAAGAACTTGTTGTACCACAGGAACGTTTCAGGGTCCATGCCGGTGGTTCTGTCGTCACCTACCGACGCTCCGTATGCGATCAACCGCTCGGGGTAACTAAATAGAAAGTCCGCCGTTTTCGATCGCGAACGAGCGCAGGGGGGAGCGGAGGGGGGGGGGGCAGTTTCAGGCGGAGGCTAGGCGTGCATGTGGTAGCTATTCAAGGCAGCTGGAACAGATACCGTGGTGGAAAGGCTCTTTCTTTCAAAAAGAAAAAAATCGGGTATACCATATTCTACCGGTACAATTCAGGCAGCAAAGCTTCTTGTTGCCATCGAGTATAGAGTTACAAAGGGGATATGACTGCAGAATGTGTATACTATTTCATGTTTAGCATACAAAATATGCTGCGGCTACCTCACGGCGGTTCCTCGCCAACAAACACCGGGTGGCTAGAAAAAAAAAGTATACAAGCACAAACATGAGGACACACGTGCATAAATTCGGTAGAATATTGCGGCCGTCACGTTGCCAAAACCTCCTAAAGACGTCTATGTCTGCCTCTCATGGCGACGGCATCAGGACGGGGAGAACATTAGACCATACGTATACGTATGTATGTCCCAGGAACCCGTGGGCCGCGCCAGAAATCCCGCCGCGGCGTGTCGGGCGAAAAAGGGGGGCTGGTCGGATGCCTGCACGCGGCCAAGAACCCTCGTAACGGCGTGCAGCCGCTCAAGAGTCAAGTGGGTCATGTGATCGTGGAACTCCCTCGGCGAGCAGCAGGGCACACCATTCTGCTACATTTATAGCGCATGACGAAACATGTACCCTCACGGCCGTATGGCTACAGCTTCTGAGCGCGCTCAGCGGGCGCCGAAAGAGCCCGCGGTTCCAGCTATAACACGAAAAATAGCTGCAATACGGACAGTTCGACGTTGTCTGCGGCATGTGTTGCCACATACACGGGAGGTTAGAAAACCAACGCGGCTTGTGCAAAAAGCCTTACGGATATTACGAGTGCAGAGCCAAAACATATGTTGCTACCTGGACGCTACAGAAAACAACGGGTGCCTCGGCAGGCTTTTTCTTGCACAGCGGCGACGAGACGAATTCGAAGCAGAGCTAGGGGGGGGGGGGGGGGGGGGGGGGGGGGGGGGCGCGCGAGGATTCTCGCGGCAACATAAACAAACGCCTGTATATTTGTGTGCGACTCGTGCCGCGCGGGTTTCAACACTTTCACAAGTGTTAAACTAGCGTGCACTGTTTCAAGTAGTATTTGTCACAAAAAAACACGAGTTCCGTTGTGAAGGGGGCAAACGCCCGCCCCAGTTGCGAGAAGGCGATGTACAGAAAAGAAGACGGGGGAGGGGCGGGGATGTACTCATGTCATATGGGGGGGGGGGGGCAGGCAGAACTCACCCGTTCATGAGAGACACGGCCAATGTCCCGCGAAGGGCGTTCTTCATCTCGAACAGCATGTCACACACCTCTTCGTCGTGGTACCTACAGCAACGAAGAAATAATAACATAAAAACACGAGTGCATCCAATGGGGCAAAGGCGGGAGCGGAGGCTGTTGTGCTTGCAGTCATGGCAAAGGTGACGCGGCGCAGACTAGTCTGAGGTTAGGCGCCATCCGGTGCAGGCAGAGAGAGGGGGGGGGGGGGGGGGGGGGGGGGGGGGGGGGGGGGGGGGTGGGGGGGGGGGGGGGGGGGGTGGGGGGGGGGGTGGGGTGGGGGGGGGGGGGGGGGGGGGGGGGGGGGGGGTACGCGGCTGGGTTCACCACTGGTACCGCTGTTCACCCGACTCGGTGTGCGGCCGGGCAAGGGCGTGTCGTGGAGCAACAACTGCGAAGTGAGCCGCGTAAGCATGTGTTGCTGTAACGTGGAGCTGTACTTCGGTACTCGTACCCTGGCGGTGGGAGAGCCAGCCGCGCGTCCCAATCAAAGCCATATGGGGTTCTGCTGCTGCCGGTATAGCTAGCTAGCAAGCTAGACTAGCAAATGAAACTTTTTTATTAGTCGTCGCTCGTGTCAAACAGTGGAGAGTGTTCTCCACGACGCCACAAAACAGGAATTCCCGTAGAAACGCCTATTTAAGGCAGGTTCACAGCAATACGACGATGAAGATGATAACGACGACATCTTTCTGTTATGCTGACGACGATGATGATGGTGATCATAGGGTCATCGATCCCTTGCCACCCTCGCCCGGCAGAGCCGACGTCTCAAGACCCACAAGGAACCCATCAAACTGTAGTTGGTTACCCAATGGAACTTAGGGTGACGAGTACCAACCAAGAAAGAGCATAGCTCTCAAGAATTTTACGAAGAATTTCCTGTCTCCCCGTCCCAGTCAACAACTTCGATATATTCCCCGATAGCAAGCGGACTTTCAGACCGACACTTCGGGCAGTAGGCGTAGCTGGTAGAGGCCAGAGGAGGGTGGAGGGAGGGTAGTACCCCCATCGCATACACTATCGTCGCATCCCGAACAGGGAAATTTGCAAATATGCGCACAGGGCACACGACATTCACAAGAAAATATCGGGTACCTCGAGGGCGTCCCTGAATAAGAGAAAACGGCACACTACACCTCCAGAGCTCAGAATGGAAAACCAACCGGAGCGTTGTGATCACAGGATGAAATAAGAAATATAACTTTTTTCGGCTCGGTCTTAAGAGTACCCCGCAGTCTAGAGAAGACAAAATCTGCGACGTGTCAACAAAAAAAAAATCCGTATACCCTTGGGTACCCGCTGTGTTCTAGTGTTTCCCATGTTTCAACCAACATGTATTTCTCCGCCATATTGTACATCACGACTGATGCTCACTTGATAATGAAGCCTACGCTCCGGGACTTGTGCAAGGCCCCCACGAGGTTGATGGCGCACTCGAAAATCAGCTTCTCGAACATAACGCGCCGCCATTCCAAATAGTACACCTTCGCGGGAAAAAGAAAAAGAAACTGTGTGATTATACGCAAAACAGACTGGTGTCAAAAAGAAGGTCTAATCGTCACAGCACTGCGAAGCCGGACCGCGCAGCGTGCGTTTTCGCAAGCGTGCTGCCATCTTTGCCCCCCCCCCCTCCTCCGAGCAACGATCGTGACACATCGCTATCAGGAAATTCGACGGCGTAGCCAAGGGACGAAAGCGCTTCTAGAGGAGCCACACTCGTTGACCTGAACGGAATTTTCGATAGTAATTGCGAGCAGGCACGCGCGCGTTGATGCCACAAGTCTGCTCACAACCGTGACTCTGTCCCACTGTGGGCATGATGAGGGGACAGGTGACACATATTCGCAAGCACGGTCTTGCTCTCCGTCAACACGACAGGCGCGCCCCCTCCCCTCCTCCCCCCTCCCGTCACGAGCGCGGCATGCACGCTCATTTTTTTTCAGCCCAGAGCACCGCGCAAGGGATGGGATAAGACACCCTCAACCTTTTGCGCTCGACTTGTGTTTCTCCTACAGCAGCAGCAGTAGCAGTAGCAGCAGTACGAGCAGCAGCAACATTTACCGTAGGTCCACATATTCCTTCCTCGTAGCGCAGGCGAGCAGAGACGGCAGAACTATGCGGCCGGGAGTGCCCACGTGGCGTGCCGTGCGTCGGCGCCGCTTGGCATCCCTCTTGCGTCCCGCCCGTCTCCGCCCTCGACTGCTCGCGCCGATTGGGCCAGACCAGGCCAGGCCCCCGACCACTCGACCCCTAACACTGGACGACCTGCTTATAAAGTCACGGTGCGTAGCAGTGCCCCTCCTCCCATCCACCCTCCCACCCGCTCGGGCTACCCAGGCTGGCTGCAACGGGCGCCGCGATCCCCACCATGCAGCCGCGCCTCCACCGTTCTCTTGCGCGGATCGGGCCGAGCCAGGCCCCCGAGGACTCGACTCCCAGCATGGACCACCGTCGCATGCAGTCACCGTAAAGCAGCGGGGCCCTCGTCCTCGCCCGCCCGTGCCACCCGCAACCTGCGCCGTGGCCCCTTCTATTGCAGGGCCGCGTCCCCGCCGATACTGTTTTATCTTCCGCTCGCACGTTTGGCGTTCGCCAGTTTCGCATCCCGCAGCACCCGATCGACCTACATCCTGGCCGTTGGGGCCATAACCGCTCTCGCGCGGCGTGCGCCGTTAGACGTACGGGGCGGCATCAAGAATGCCAGGGGTCATCGTGAGTTCGATAATACGACAATCGGCATGGGCTCTTGGCTTCCGGCACTCCTGGGATCGAGGGGGGGGGAAGCAGCAGCAGCAGCCTCAACAGCAGCAGCAGCAGCAGAAGCTGTCACCGTCCAGCTTTACTCGATCGCAGCCGCCGCCGCACCACCACCATCACCTGAAATACGCGAGCACTCCTCCTCAACATGAATAACCGGTCACCATCGTCATGAACACGGAGCTAGCACGCACCAACCAAGGGGGCCCGCGGTGCATCGATCGATCAACCGACTCACCGACCGATGTTTTTGTGTGACGAGCCCCACACGATGTGCACAAAGGGATGAAAAAAAAACATATTCGCCGTCGAGCAGCTCTTCCTCGATGACGAAAAAAGCAAAGCTTTCGACCCGCCCCCCCGCCACCCGCCCACCCGGCTACATGCCTCCAAATTTGCTAGAGCCCTGCGTCAAATATTAACAGGCTTACAGCAGAAGGGGACTCGAGGCAAAATGGGGATCGCGCCGACTTGTTTTCTGACTACGCATTTGTGCGTGCTGCTCCACCCCAGACGCGCCACGCGCGGAGACTCTGATGGCATACTGTAGGGAAACAAACAGCCCGATTACGTTATATGCAGATGTAGACGTATACCGGTGACTGTTAAGATGGGTGGACGGTTGCGCTACGCATGCGAGTGGACGACCCCTGCGCTGTCTGTGCGGTCACCAAAACCGTGGAGAAAAATACAGCGACACCTGAGGTTCGCCCGACGATAATGACAACGACAGCAACAGGAACAGCGGCAGCTACAGCGGCAGCAACAACAAAAAACAGCAACAAACAACAACACCATCAAACACACAAAAAAAAAAAACGAACACCAACAACAAATCACCTCTGAAATACAACGCAACACGCTCCCTCGCAAGAAACTAGTAATCCCCCCCCGCCCCAATTTATTACGTACAAAGCAGGTTACAACCGAAGACGGGCGTCTACTATACGAGACCATAGTAAATAGCACCTACGGTACACACAAAAAATATATATATTTCCCCAACAGTATTTGGTTCTATTTACTATGGTCCCCCGTAGTAAAGCAAACCAAGCTCTCACCCTGGTGCAGTGGAGATCGTACGTCGACAGCTCCAGGCGCATGGCCAGAGCCCCCCTCCACTTGCCGCACACGGCGGACTCCCCGGCGAACTTCGCCTCCCCCCGGCTGTCGATGCCGATGTCCGACAGGTACTCGCTCGGCTTAGCGCCCACCTGTTTTGCACCGTTACGACGAGATATATAGCACGTCAACAATGGCGGTTTCAATTCTCCGCCTTGTTTATGCCGCACGTTCTTGTATGATTAGAGACTTCCTGCTCGCCACAAAAAACGCGCTCCAGCGTTACAGCAGTAGTGCGAGTATACTCGACACCACTCGAGACCCAAGAAACAACGTTTTTAGCCCCCGCCCCTGAAGGCAAAATTTTGGCACCGCAGTCCCGTTTTGGGGACAAACTACTTGAAATTAGAGTGGTTCGTCCCCAAAACGGGACTGCAGCTCCAAAAGGGGTTTAAACAAAGTTGAGGCGAGAGTGTGTCCTGCACTAAAATCTGTCAAAGTAGTTAGTTCGGTAATGGGTTCTGACACGCATTCATTTATATGTACAGTACGCATTTACCAGGTATACATTAATCCTCATCCCGACGGGGTCAAAACAGAGGGCAACCCCTCTAGGCCTTGAGGTCTGCGCTCCCGTTGCTGGCACGAAGCACTACGAATAGGAGCCACACCTATTAATAGGTTTGTGTCCAGTCAGTGCAGTACTAAGAGGGTCAAGTTCACCACACTTCCACATAAAAAAAACACGCGTAGGGTGCCGGTTTGGCCCTTCCCTCCGGAGGCAACAGCAGCGCGGGCGAACGCTACAGGCAGTACGCACGATGTGTACATACACACCAGGTACCTCGGAAGCCGTGATTGTGTCGACCCGACATGATACATGCTGACGTTTCGCTGCAAACATCGAGCCCGACCCTAAACTCCCACTGTTTTCTTATTCTTACCTTATTCTTACCTGGTATATATACACGTGGTGTAATACGTTTCGCGACAAAAACACTCAGCAACACCCAATTTCTTAAAACCCTGCAGCGCCGCACTCCCGTTTTGGGGACAAATTACTCGGAATTAGAGTTGAACATGTGTTTAAGGGACACCGCAGCACTCGAAAGGGTGAAGTGCTGCTGCCGAGTAGAAGCGCGGTGCAGAGAACGAGCGCGCCCGACGTGTCACGCCGCTTCCTAAGCTGAGGATCAACGACTCGGTCGCTTCGAACCGACGACGCGTGCTGCGGCGGTACCGTTTGCCTTAATGGGGCAGCACCGAAATTTCGTGGGGCTATTCGCGTGCTCGCCTCATGGGTGGGGCTGGGCACTGGCTCACTCGTGCCAGTAGCGATAATACTGTCGTCAAAATCGATCCAGTGTATGCTGGATTGCAGTAGTTTTACTGCCTTGTCCCTCCTCTCTGTTACGGGGGGGGCGTAGTAAATAGGACCAAATATTGTTAGTAAAACTAGCGAGTTATATAGGTTTTTGTGTGTACCGTAGGTCCTATTTAATATGGTCGCTCCTCTCTAGTCTCTCCTCCCGAGACGCATTTAGTGGGTTCCCGTACCATACTATCGCGTGTTCTTTGGGCGTACGTACTGTAGTACCCAAGGTATTATAAAGAATAGTGGTGAAGGTACTGGCCAGGTCGATCAGTAGATTTCTGCTGCCAGTACATACTGCTGTGCCAGTGCCTACTGTAGGCCTACTTGGTAGCGGTTTGGCCTTAATAGTACTGCAGTCCCGTTTGGAGACAAAACGCTTGGAATTAGACAGGTCTATCCCCAAGGGAGGACTGCGGCACTAAAAGGGTTAACGCCTATTTTTTCTGACGCTCCTCGCTTGAGGAGCTCAATATCTCTCTCCAGAAAAAATGCACGAGTATTTAAGAAAAGCCAAACGTTCAAAAATTAGCCCAACGAACAAATCACAAAACCTATCGTGCGGATATCACGAATATTATTGTAAAAAAAAAAACATTATAAATACTGGCATTTCAACGGCATTGGGTTAAGGACCCCGGTCAGTCAGAAACGTTTTCGGCCCAAAAGTGCTACCTCGGCATAAGCAGTACGGCATGCGCTTGAAATATATTGTAGAAAATCATTTAAAATAAAAATACTTGAAAGTCGGCACTTATTTTGATTGTTTCTGTTTCTCGGACCTATTACATGCATTTTTGTAATATTAGTAGCTGTGTATGGCTTCTATTAATAACGATTGTACTAAATTGCGTAAGGTATATGTACGTACCACGGTATCAGATGTCAGCTGTTATGAGGTCGAAGATATCGTCGAAACCAACATTTTCAAGCTTGTAGTATGTAATAATACTGTTGTACTTCGATCGCGCGACACGATACATAAATAAACCGGTATCTGTGTTGGCCGTTACTTCCCTACCGTGATCTGACACACGCCAAGTACCAGACATGTGGTACCGCAGCAGTAGTATCGGTTCTGCGGTCGAGCAGAGCCAAGGATTGAAAAATTATAAAGTTGTGGTAGGTTGTTGAAAAAAAAGAAAATGTAAACTTGCAATGTATGTTCGTACCTTTGCATGAATTTGTTGAAATATTCAGTGTAATATCTCCGAGTAATTAGGCTCAGTATAGTTCGGTTGGTCCATGGTGTCCTTAATTCTTGCATCTCACTTTCTCACCTCCTGTTTTTTTTTTCGCGAGAAGGGTGTGTCCAGTTGGGTTATAATGTACCGGACGGAACCCGAGGAATTTTTTGTTCGAGCGCGTATCGGGTTATAGTAATGTGTGGGGTGCCGGTATCTACCTCATACCGAATCACCTTGATACCAGGTATACCGCAGCGTTCGGTAGGGTATTGGGGCCGTATCGCATCTTACCGAAGACTTACTCGGCAAAGGATATACCGAGCATATTCCTCCGGTTTATATTTACACTGCTGTGGTGATCGTACGAGTATACCCTGAAAATAGGGGATGTCTGTATTAACAGTGAACATTAATTACAATGAAAAAAATTCCTTATAGATACGGAGAGACCGGTAATATAAATGGAAACACTGATCCTGGCTCTGTGAACAACTCATATATATATCCAGTTCCCGCAATCACTGTTGATACTGCTACAGAAAGCACAGAAAAACATAAGTACATGTACTCGAATGTGTATATGTACCAGTAACTTCGACCAAAAAGTAGATATCGTAAGTGGAGGAGTAAAAAAAAAAAAAAAAATGTCGTCAAATGAAAAAAAAAAAGCTCCCACGCGGAGTTGAACCACGGACCTGCTGCTTACTAAGCAACCGCTCTAACCAACTGAGCTATGAGAGCTGGGCGATATTTGCTGCAGAAAATTACGACTTCTAAATGTATACTCGTATATGCAAAGCGAGACACAGGATGAAGCCACGGCCTATATCCAGGTACATGTTTCAGTATTCAGGTATATTATAACAAAACGAAGTGTTAATATTAATATTAGTAGCAGCACCTACAGCCAGCAGGGGTACGAATGTCAGGAATGCTTCCATGACTTTCCGTATAAACGGCTCCCGATTGCTCCCCGTCCCCCCGTCCCCCCCGGTAAACCTCATCCTGGGTTTCTCTCGTACGATACGAGTTTGATACGCAGTGTGGTTCATTCTATTTTATACAGCTGTAGTATTTACAAGGTTCCCCTCGGGGAGGTGCCGTATTAATGGGGGAGTGGCGCAAGAGCGAAATAATTATACTCGTATGAAACCCTGCACATTTGTTTAGAAGTAGCACCTGCATCCACCCATCATTTTAACGTGAAGAACACACACAACACATTTTTGAGGACAGACTATTATACTGTTCACGGAATTGGTGTGGGATCATTGCTACAACAATATTGAACAGGGTGTCGGTAAGTGGATATATTGATCCAGCTGACTCGCGGCGATTAATTCGTAAGGACAAAAAAGTTGCGCGAGGTCGAGGTTGCGCCATAGTACTTTGTGACCGGCTGAGTAAGGTACAGCACATACATACTGGTATTACTGTACAATAAATATGGTGCCCCAAAATAAATGTTCCTTGGTGCTCATGGTAATATCAAGGTTTCACAGATAAATGCTCGAGAACAAATCGTAGTCCGAGTACTGAGAGTATTGGAGTACTGGCGGCAAAAATATTGCGAGTACTGAGAAGGCTCAAATACTGAGAGTAATGAGAGTGTGAGCAGTACCGAACCCCGAGAATACAGGTAAGTATGTACCCGCAGTAGTATCGAAACGCGGAATACTCGGGGTAAAGGCAATATGCGCAGTACAGAACCTCGAGATACTGAGAGTATTCGCAGATTCGCAGTACATGCATATATATTCCTCGCAAATGCATATCTCGAAATACTGCCAGACTGCTTTAAGTGCTCAAGTTGTCTCCAGCGAGAGTAGTTTGCTCCAACTCCCCACTCGTGTGGGACTCTCTGGGTGTGTTTTGTGCCGAACGCTGAGCCTGTCGACACGGTGCACAGACGGTAGAAGTATACTTCACGCTCGAAGTATACTGGGCATATTGAAGGTATTTCTTTACTACTGCGAGTACTGAGTCTCGTAGAAGCAGCAGTACGAACACTACCAACGGACGAAATTCTGCTAGTCTCTTAAGACTATTACAGGGGTCCATAGTTAACAGGACCTATGGTGTACATAAAAAACTATATATTTGCATATTTTTACTAACAAAATTTGGTCCCGTTAACTATGGACCCCCGTAATAGTATACTTGTAGTACCCGCGGTACAGAACCCCGAGATAAATGAAGTACAACAGGCGGTATCCATGCCAGCAGCAGTAGCGAGCCCCGCATTATTAGTGCGAGCCCGAAAGTATATGCAGTACATAGTATCTACAGAACCTCAAAATACTGCGAGTACTGGCAGTATCTCGAGTACAAAACCCCGAAATAATACTGCGAGTAGCTGTGAAATGTTGAGGTATGAACGCACGCCACACGCAAGCGCGCCCAAAACTCTTTAATTTGGGCTGAAACACACAAGTAACATGTACTATATCATTTAGTACGTTCAGAAAAGCAAGGTGGGGATGAATGTACTGGCACAAAAAAAAGTCAGAAGAAGTGGAAAATAAACACACACACAACTCATATTACAGTATATCATGCTATACGTTCAGAAACGCAAGGTGTGGTCGAATGTATTATTACTTCTGTGTGTAGTACTGTTGTAGTCCTGGTACAAAAAAAGTCAAAAGTGAAACAAAACAAAAAAAGCGTGGATGGTGCGAGTCGAACCTCGGAACCGAAAATGTTATCCAGCGCAGTATAAACGTTTACGCTAGAACAGTGCTCGTACAGCTGGCCCGTCGTGTTTTTTACGCAATCTAAAACACTTTGCACGTCGTGTTTTTTACGCAATCTAAAACACATTGCACGATCTCCTACAGCAGTAGAGTAGCTTGTACAGGTACGACTGCATATGCAGCAGTACTGCTGTAAAATGCCACGCGAGGAACGTACGTGTACTGATCCCCTTTCAGCTGGCTCTAGGATCTATCGGTCAGCAATGTAGGATACACTGCAATCAGAACTACTGGCTGTACTGCTGTAAGTATGTTTTGTACGAACGCTGCTGTACGAATAAGCCGCAGTACGATCATCCATACGCGCAAGGTGTGCCCCCTGCTGCTGCTGGGCAGCAGAGTTGTGGTGCTGTAGGAAGCTGGAGGTAAGCACGCTCTGTGCCACTGCTCTGGGTATTTTATTTTTGTTCTCTAGGCGGTGGTCCGTGCTCCGTGCGACAACCCAAAAACAATGTACAGGGATATTGTACTTCATCCTGGGTACATGCGGATAAAAAAATATATGGCAGCCCGTGGAATGTGGACGGCAGGCTCCGACAAACACAACCAACCACAGCAACACTGCGCATATGGGTGTGTCGAACACGCACGGCGTGTGGGCGGCAGCGTTGAAACGATGGGATCTGTGCATGTTGTCTGTTGTGTACCTGGTATATGCATGAGCTGTGTGCTCACAACTCATGAGAGCCGGGGGGAGAAAACAGAGAGCATGACATTGTACCGATACGTACGTACAAAATAAGGCCTCTCGAACTGAAACCAGGGAAATCGTATTATCCACTCCCGCCATAAAAAAAAATTCGGGCGCCCGCCACGTGCTCCAGAGTGCACGGATCGCACCGAGACCTCGACCAATGTGTCCGGCCGGGCTTCCTGTGTCCGCACATTTGGTGCTATGCCGAAAAGTGCTTTGTACGAAGAGAAAAGTTGGCTAACGTACGAAAATTTGACAAATATACGCATACATATATAGGTGTCCTGCACTGACTGCTGTATCATTAGGCCAGATCTTACGCATTTTTTTTTTAGGTGATTATATGGCTGTTTACGGAGGCTTCGGGGTATCTGGTCCCGTTTCTGATCAGATTTTATCAAAATCAGATCATGTCTTATGGGGCCTGTTTGGTGGAAAATGTTCCTCCGACATTATATCACTCATGAAATTCCAGGAGGTGATTTTTTTTACAGCCTTTTCTGATCAACTCTGAAAGTGATAAAATTTGCTTTTGCACAAGACCTCGGAGGCATTGTACAATTTTGTATAGGCTACAGACTGGGGTCATGATGGGTCACGACGCTACATGCTTGGTTACTCTTGTACACAGCTGGGCTCCAGCACTTGTGCATCGGCCACTACGGAGAGAGAGGGCATCAATACCTTGGCCACCATCGCGTCCCTTGCGGCCGCCCAACTGCAGCTGCTCTAGGCAAAACAACTTTGGAGACGAATAGGACGAGACTACAGCAGTATCAAAACAATCTAACGTTTTTTTTTTCTGACTATGACGGTCGCAAGCAGCTCATGCTCCGCGAGAGCGAGAGCTCCTTGCTGGTCCAGCGACTAGAAAACCCCTTACGCAGCTCCCCAGGGGTTCCACGTTAAGTTCCTTCCTTCGAGGAGCTGGTGGTGAAGGTTGATCGCCCAACCCGGCGTGAACGCCTGGTTCGTGTCGTAGTCCACGTACGTGGAGTTCAAGGAAACTTCAAGATCTCGGTTCTGTTCTTTTTTTTTTATTCTCCCATGAAATAAAACCAAAAAACACCATAAGACGGCACATGGCGCACTGATCTGGTGTGGCTTTTTGCCGCTGGAAAATCCGACTTCCTGCCTTTTTCAATTACTCAAAAAAAATTGCATAAGATCCGGCCTGATGCTATTCGCTCGCCTGACTCAAGTCGGCAAGTCGGCTGTGGCCATCAGCTGGCTTGGCCAGGCGACTTGCCGACTTGAAGTCAGTTAGTTGGCTATTGGCACCTACCGATTAGTTACTAGTGGTGGAATACTGCCGACTCGCAGCAGTACCAAAACGGACTTTACCTCGCCGTCAACAGCAGTGTTATTTTCTACTACTGTGTTACGGGGCCCATAGAAAATATACCCAAATATTGTTATTAAAAATAGAAAAACATACAGGATTTTGTCTGTACCGCAGGTCCTATTTAATATGGTCCCCCGTAATAGTATTCTTGGCTTTTGTGAAGCTGTTACCTACAGAGCTATAGGGGCAAACGATCGATCGATCACGCAGCCCAGGGTAAAATCCTTATGACATTCCTCCCCCCTCTGAACGGCGGGATCTTTGGGGCGTCCGTACCGTATGCGGCCGTACGCTGACCTTCCCGCTTCGTTCCAACACCTGGGGAACCAGAGAAATTTGTGTTTTTGGGACGAACGCGCAAGCGTTGCTATAAAAGAAACGTTCGAAGCGAGAGGTTCGAACCCGTGTTCTGCCGACGACGCCAAGTGTGAAGGTGCTACGTTACTGAGCGTTAGGGGCAAACGATAGATCGATTACCTAGCCCAGGGAAATCCTTACAACACATTAGCAAGTCGCCTATCCCGCCACGCCATGAGCATCCTGTCTGCTTCACACTTTGTTTTTTTCTACTCCCTCGAGCAAGTGTAGCGGGCGGCGAACAGCCAGCCGTCAGGGAAGCTGAGCGCCTTGTACCTATCTATGAAGAAAAAGAAAATGAAAAAACGAAGCTGTGTGAGATCGAAAAAATAACTCAAAACTCAAAACTCGTCTTTGCAAGCTTGTTGTGATAGTTCTTACGTACGTATACGCACGGGTGCCTGTGATGTACAAAATTTTGATAAAAGTGTTGGGCGTATGGAATTTTGCACTATATCGTCAGTGTTGTGAACCGAAAACCGAAAGTCGGTTTTTTCGGTCGGTTTTGGGTCGGTTTTTCCAACCGAAAACCGACTTTTTTTAGTCGGTTTTTCTGTTGAAAAAAAAAAACGAAAACGAAAAACCGTTTGTTTCTGGGTCGTTTTTTTTTCCCTTGTCCCCTATACCCCAATAACGCCTTCATATCTGTATGGAAACCTCTGTGTTATGTATGAATACGACACACGCGACACAGCCAGCCAGCACACAGCCCACATCCCGCAACAGCATGACAGCATTGCAGCAACACGGCACACAGAGGAGGCAGTGGCAGCAGGCAGCAGCAGTCTCACAGAGCACAGGACACGGTGCGCCGCGAGACTGCGAGGGATAAATCATGTCGAATGCAGACGGCAGTGCTGGCTTCTTCGCTCGCTAAACCTGTCGCACTGTCGCCTTCTGCCTACAATAATGCCTGCAATAATAATACCTGTTCGTGCTCATAGCCCCCCCTTGAGCAACGCAGATTTATTCATGGCGTTAGCTGTATGCTGCAAGTTGTGTCTTCTTAAAATACATAATATTATTAATAATGCAACTACGTGACGACGCATTATGTCATCTACGGGATGACAACCCCGCCAAGTACCCTCTCGCATAATCCTACGAAATATTTTTTTCTCTGTATCTATCTGTAGTTTTAGTTTGCTGCTGCAGAATACAAGCACGTCTGACGTACCACCAGTATGACAGCGTATGTATACAGGCCTGTGCCGTGAGGCGCAGCAGACGCAAGTACTGCAGCAAGGCCACTTACTTGACACCATATATATGATCATGTCACGTTGTAAGGTTACAGATGCACACCGAACCTTTCGAAATACTGACCATTTGGTTGGTTTTGACGAGAAACCGCCGACAAACCGGATACCGACCGAGATATGTGCGGGCGTCGGCTGCTATTTTTTTTTTCGGTTTTCACCGACCGAAAAAGACCGACTTTTTCGCAAAAAACCGTAAAACCTACCGAGTCACTTTTCAGTTTCGGTTCACAACACTGGATATCGTACGTATCGGACTATGAAATATCGAACTTTCGACATATCGTCCAACGCCTCTTCCCCCTCCTCCTTGCCATCCCCCCTGTATTGTTATGCTGATATCGCATACCTCGTACATGATTTTGCCTTCCTCACATACGGACTGCCGCATTTGCTGCATGAGGCCATATAAATAATTATCAAACCCGTAGTACGCGTGATCGAAGTACCACACACCTGTCAGCCACATAGCTAGCAAAGAATTTTCGACCAAATCCTCAATCTCACAGTCGTATTTTTTTAATTTTAGAAATATATGTACATTTCGAACCAATTTCTCGTTCCTCGGTAATCGTATCAAAACTCCTTTCTCGTTAACAACGCGGTGGTGGGTGTTGTTGTTGTTCTCACATTATGTTCAAAAAAGAAAAATACCGAGTCCGTGGGCACAGGACAGGCTCCAAAAACTGGAGCGGAAGAAAAACTCAGGGGGAAAACTGCAGCATGATCGAATAACAATGCAGAAAACAGAAAACAGAAAACAACCAGATACACACCATGGCTGAAACACAACGTACACCTCGAACAGGAAAAAAGTCAAATCCTTGCCCACGATTTGCAACGTAGGGTATCCAGATCCGGCAATATCTCTACAAATTAAAAAACAGCAGCTGTGAGTGAGATCGAGGGTTTGGTCGAAACTGAATCATCTTTGCAAGCTGTGTGTCATACTGCTAATAGGGATACTTCCATCGCGGGTACTGTCTGCAAGTACTCGTACGGGTTTCATGTGGCCTCATGCAGGAAATGCAGTCCGTATATCAGGAAGACAAAATCGGAAGCTGCAGAATTCAAGGAATGGGTGTCTATTAGGGAAATAATTCCTAAAAAAAGAAAACGAGGTTGCACGAAGCTTGTGCCGCAAGTGTACCTGCATAAATATGTAAAAACAAGAAACAAAAAAAAAAAAAACTTGAAGCTGCGAGAATCAAAATTTCGTTTGGCTGATAATCCTACTACTGTACATCACACCTGGTACGGCATATATATATATATGATACAAGTCTGCCCTTGGGATGTCGGATTGAAAAAAAAGCAAAGCTCCCACGCGGAGTTGAACCACGGACCTGCTGCTTACTAAGCAACCGCTCTAACCAACTGAGCTATGAGAGCTGACATGATGGCTATTGCACAAGAAACACAATTCCTTATGTTGAATTCGGCGCCATGACTGCCTCTTGTACTGGTGCCGATGCCTGCTCTACTTAAACTCCGAATACGAACACGCGCCCAGGAATTCGCGATTGAAAAAAAGGCACAAGCTCCCACGCGGAGTTGAACCACGGACCTGCTGCTTACTAAGCAACCGCTCTAACCAACTGAGCTATGAGAGCTGACACTGCGACATTAGCACAAGATAAACAATTCCTTTACGTCGAATTCGGCGCCGTTACTGGTGGCTATGCCTGCTCTACATGCACTCCGAAAATGAACAATTGCAGGGGTAAGGTATCGACATACCCTGGGGGCACCGGGGCATATGCCGTGGGGGCACCCGGTTTGTACCATGCAGACACCCGGGTAGATACCCTGGGGGTATCCGGGTATATACTTCGGAGGTAACAGGGTATATACTCTGGGGGTACCCGGGTTTACATCCTGGGGGTACCCGGGTATATACCCTGGGGGTAAACCGGGCATATACTCGGGGTACCCGGTTATATACCCTGGTGGAGGTATGTACCCGAGACAGACCCACCCCAACAGCCGGGTTTTTGGTACGCGGTTGCCGCACACCGTTCGTTCACCCTGCTCAACAATCGGTTACAAGCAGAAACAGTGTCAATCTATCAACAGCAATTATCAAAATCCGTTTTTGATGGAGAAGCAACGGGGCTATTGTCGGTGATCTTTTACGAATATTATTGATTACAAAAGCTCGTTGGCAACTAAGGGGTGTTTTTTTCGGGGGCATTGCACGTACCAGCGTCCATGGGCACGAAAAGTGCGCGCGCAAGATGGCAGCGCCTGGGACTCTTGCAACTCAATACTGCAAAAAACAGATCCCTACATATGCACGGGTACTGTTGTTGTTGTTGTTGTTGTTTTCTTCACATTTAACCGTTCTTTCTACCCGTCGACATCCAGCACAACCAGTGTCCGTGCCGATTCTTCAATCCTAGAGAGATACAAGTTATGTGGTTACAAAGCTACGCCACAGAGATACTACGTTGCCACATATGCAATGAAATGCCATGTCATCATTCTGCGTACGACAGGCACGACAAACACATTCCATGACCTAGAGAAACGAAACGAAACAAGGAGAAAAACAAAAACAAAAACAAATAAGACAATTCGAAAGAGAAAAAGAAACAAGAATATATATATATATATATATATATACTAGCTTCATACGGCCACGCAAGGCCACATGAGGAGTGAGGAGTAGTCACCATATGACATGCACGGCCGCTCTATCCCGAGGATGGGAGCGTTACACGAATCAGTCAGTAATGAAAATGGGAAAAAGCGCGGGGACAACACGGCCCCACAGAGTCTTATCTCTCGCCCGCTGGTCCGTTCAGTGTGCCACGAAATACTGGTAAATCTGCACAACCCGGACATATCACCATGTAGATAGATTATCTACGGCGGTTCCGATCACCTGGCGTCGCTAGCTACGCGTATCACGGGGGACCATACCATAGTAAACAAGACCAAGTATTGTTAGAAAAAAAACAGGTAAAATGTATAGGTTCTCGTGTGTACCACAGGTCCTATTTACTACGGTCCCCCGTATTAGATCACGCAGATTACACGGGTCCCACCCGGCAAACACGAGCTAGATCATGCAAGACCGTGAAGAGATCTGCCTTGGAAGGCAGAGATCATCAAAGTGGGAAATCGATAATATCTCCGAGGTGTGTGATATACGCCAAAGCGCTCCTGGCCGAATAATCCCACCGCACCATCCACTAATAGATCGCTAGTGCTAAAATCGTGCCAAACAGAAAAGGCAAGCGAAATACGCACAAACCCCTTTCAATCACTCGCGTCTCCCTAAATCAGGGCAGGAACAACCCCACGCCCGGTGCGAAAATAAAGACAAAAAATCACCCCCAGCTACGTAGCGCGCCCCAACACAACAGGTCACCTCTCAGAAAAAAAAAAAAAAAACTCGACCCCTCTCCCCCCCCCCCCCCCCAAATCCCCCCGGCCCCCTTCCTCCTATTCCTCCTCCTCTTCTTACTCCTCCAACCCCGACGCGTCGTACCCACCCACCCACACCGAACTGCGCCGCACCTTCTTAATGTGGAAGTAGAGAGTCGCCTGCGTCTGCTCGCCGCGGCAAAGCCCCCTCGACTTCAGCAGCGGCTCGAGGCAGCCGTTCTGCATGAAGACCAAGTCTTCCCGCTTCTCGGGGGGGCACGAGTCGATCACCGCGGCCACCTCGTCCTCGGGAACGCACACGTATATCGGGAACTCCGTCAGCACGCCCTCTGTTTTCGGAGAAGTTGGGCGTAGGCGTGTTGCGGGGAAGGGGGGGTTGGGGGGGGAATGCGAGCGGGTGACGGCAACCGCAAGAAAAATTAGAGGGTGAGCGATAGAGCGATAGATCGATGGAGGGAGGGAGAGAGGGGGGGGTAAAGGGGCATGAGGGCGCGACGCAAGAGGGAGCGAAACCCAATGGCGACCCTTCGAAGTATGTCGGGGCTGCACAGAATGCGCATTTCAACGGAGGCCACAGAACGCGTCGCGAGCTCGATGCGCACCGCCGCGCCATCATCACACCTCGAGCGCAATTTCGAAGGAGGGACAACGCCAGACGAACGGAGTCTGGGACAAAAAATGAAACTGCCGTGCAAAAAAAACCGGTGTCTGAGATCGTGTGTGTGTTCACTCGTGCACGTTACAGAGAAAAGAAGAATAACACCGTCAGTACTCGTATATGTATGTGCTTCGTACAGGGAAACAAACGTGCAGGCAGTCAAACAGCAGTCACATTTCCGGCCCTTTTTCCTTGTAGCTCTGACCCAACCGGGGACACCATTAACCCTTCTAGAACCGCAGTCCCGATTTGGGGACAAAGCAGTCTAATTCCAAGTGATTTGTCCCCAAAACGAGACTGCACTACTATAAATAAAAGGGTTCAGGTGACAATTTTTAGTTGGAACATATATATATATATATACATTTTTAAAAAAAAACAGACACCACGAGCGATCGCGAGCAACAGAATTAGAAAAAAAAACAACAACAACAACAACAACAACAAGGCGCTCTGCCGCGCGTACAACATCAACTCACCGTCTCCTTCGGACTCCCCCCTTCCCGACGTCGCCGCCAGGGTCGCCGGTATGGCTTCACCCCTGCCGAGCACAACGTCCTCGCCCATGCCCATCGTGGCGAGCGCCGTGCCCAGCCTGCCCCTGCCAATGATTACCGACGGGCCGTCGAACCTTTCCTCCGGAGCGTCGCCGTTCAACAGGTCTTCAGAGCGACAACGACGACGACCACAGCGACGATAACGACCACAACAGCAGCAGCAACAACAACAACAACGACCACAGCAACGACAACAACCACAACAACATGAACAGCGACCACAGCGCGCGGTGGAGTTGTAGTGGCGTCGCGGGTGTTCCGACGGCAGAGCGAGAGAGAGATGACGAGCGCGGGGGGGGGGGGGAGGGCGGAAGACCGGACGGGGGACGGTGGGAGAGGGCGAAGATTAATTGCGGGGCCACATTGGCCGGTATGCTTGCCGCGTGCAGACGCGGTCCTTGTTTTGATGATGTATGCCCACCACGCCGCTACGTACTGCCTGCTGAAGAATTAGATTATACTTTTAGGGGTGCGCATGTAGGCTTGTATTTACGCGCCCGCTGGCACACGGACGTAGTGTGTGAGAGGGGTTTTCGCGAGGATTTCTGAATACGGTTCGTCCTCGTGCCACAGCAGTGCCACGATTTTCTCGGGCAGGCTCGACTCTGCATTTCGATTCACGCGGAAGGCGAGTTCTCGACTCGATAGCTTAACAAAAGGAACTCTTTCCGCTATAAATTAAAAAGAGGACGTTTTTTTTTGTTTTTTCAACACACGAAAAAAATATATATAGAGAGAGTTGAAAAGAAACGGGTGAAAATATACCGGCACAGAGAACAAAAAAAAAAATGCCGAGGAGAAGACAGATATCTCACCATGTCACCGACGTACCACTCTGTCCTGGAATGCAAGGACCTTTTGGATTCAACACTAAGATCAAAACGGTCCTAACATTTTGGAACAGAGTGGTTAGTTACACTTGAAGTATATCATAACCTGCTTGCACTGGGCGTTACAAACAAGAACATAGGGTGATGGGTCCCCCGTAATACCACTCTGTATCGCAAGATAAGGAACAATTTCATACTAATAATAAGTCGAAAGGTTCATTCTTTTTAGGAACAGACTGGCAGTAATCAGAACCTACTACGATGTAACCCCCAAAGAAAAAAGCCACCCTCTATGTTCACACACGCTATTTTTGGTTCTGATTATTATTACCCGTAGTAGTTGTTGTGTCCGGGGGGGGCGGCGGCGGCGGTAGCGGGCGGGCGGATCAGTCCAGAGGTCGTCAAGGGGTTAGTCAAACCACGGTCTGCTATTCTCACCCTACGTAGCGTCTTTACTGCCCAAGACTGGCGGGTCTCCCGCCCCCCCTCCCCCTAGAAATGCCTGCTGCATGCAACACGCAACGACGGGACCGGGGTGGTCCACGCGCGTAGCCTGCACCTGTTTTCTATACTCGTATACAATGTGCATGTGTGTTTTTTTATTGTTGCAACAGGCGGCGGTGGAGGACTCGAACGGGTCTGAGGTTGCCGCCGATCGTGTGCTGTGGCGCAACCTGCTTGACTCGGCGAAGCGCCTGTCGTCCGACGTTAAGCCGTCGTGCAGCCTCAAGGCCGGCTGCTATGGAATATGTTCCCAACACGGGACCGCGGCCTTAAACGGGCTACGGCCAAAATAGGCCTACACAGCAGTAGATAAACGCCCAGAGACGGTCTCCGTCTCCCACAGCACCGACGTACGGTGTGGTACCGGGTACATTTGGTCGTGTGAGTCGAGTTCATCACATCGACATGGCGTACCTGGTATTTTGAGCAACCTTGCCTACATGTGTAGATTCATTCCTTCGCCGCTTCGGAGATTCCGTCAGCCGAAGAGCGAATGCGATACATACATATTTGACGGAGGTTTTTCGAGGACGGTTTTCCACAGTACTAAACAGTGGACTGCGGCCTGGTACCTTGCGTACCGTAATTCTACTAGGTCTGCGTGCTGAAAGAAGACACTTACACGTCTTTGCCGTCTGCCACGATGTTTTTTCCTCCCGATCAATCAATAGTGTTACTGCACCCCTGGTTCGCTATATGCTATCATACGGAAACTGCTGTAATACTTACCTGACCGTCGCGAGCTGCACCTGGTGTACGAAGTGATGTGTCAAAGTGCGTGGGCGGACTATACGTACAGCAGTACAGGGTTCGTAGCTCGTTTTGGCATGAATAGCTGCTGCACCTTGTGCTCCGGTAATATAGCGTTGCCACAAAGACATCTGCTGCTGTACAGCACTCACGAGTGTACGTAGCGATGTCGTAGTATAGACTATGGTCTCATGGAGCCTGATGTACGTGCTGCGTACAGACATTGATGCAAGGTACCAGGTATCCTACCGGTATACCAAACCAAAGGTATACCAGGTACCTTGCTTGTGCATCGAATAGGAAACAGTAGACTTGTACGTATCTCTATATAAGAAACCACAACAGTAGGCCTAGCGTCTAGGCCTATCAATCGGCAGCGAGCAGTGCCGTGCTCTACTCGTGCACCAATCACGAGAAGCTAGGAGGGGGCACGGGGCGAGTATGGTTGTTTTCTCTTCTCTCTGCCTCAGAACAAATTAAGCCATTTCGTTTCCGTCGGTATATAGAGCCCATGACTGTAAATAATTAATTCCGTCGGTTGTGAACAAAACACGCATCTCACGTGCACTTAGAGATACTACGCTTAATAAAATGTAAAACAGAACCAGTGATAAGAGGCCGAGAATTTCGTCGAAGCTCGCCTTTTCAAGTTGTGTGTCATACTTCGATCGCGCATTCTACGGGTTTGATTATAAAATTTTACGGGGGACCATAGTAAATAGAACCGAATGCTGTTAGCAAAAATAGGAAAAAAATGTATAATTTTTTGTGTGTACCGTAGGTCTTATTATTTACTGTGGTTCCCCGTAATAGGATGCACAGCAGTATATACGTGCACAACAGCAGCCGTGCATGGCGGGTATTCGATGGCTTCATGCTACAAACACCGCACATGGTCACCTTTGTAGTCCTGCACGGCCTGTGGGTTGGACCAGACCTGCATACGCACACCGTTGGCACCACCATAGCCCCTCGACTCCGAGCGACGCGCAGACTGACGGTGATGGCAACGCGTCGGGACGGGGGGGGGGGGGGGGGGGGGGGGGGGGGGGGGGTAGGGCGTCATGGCTTTGTGGCGTCACCAAAACTTTATTGAAAACTACGAGCTGGTTCCAGCAAGACGCACAGAATTTCACCTTCGGGCGATCAAATATAGAACACGTCGAAGTTTTCGATACCGAACACATCTACAGTACATGACCGCATGGACAAGGGGAATAGTGGAGATTTTTGGCGTGCGAGTGGTAGTCCAAGAGTTATGGGCATTCTTCGTAATTGTTGGGGAGGCGTTATTTCATAGGCAACACATTTCTATAGTGAAACCAGTACAGTATGTATTCGAGCCATATATCGGCCACTACGGCGAGTAGAACGTCTTGACATGATCGCATCAACATGGGGAAGACGTCCATGTCACTTTTTTGTTTCTGCGAGCCTGCAAGGTTGTGATAAGAAACGCCTTTTGGCGTGTTGAAAACCAAAGTTTGGCATGACTGTTAATGACAATGCGAAAAAAAATAGGGATGGTCTTTTAGTTGTTTTTTTTTTTTCGTACGTCAGTTCAAGTGAAAGTTGCGGAAAAATCCCGAAAAAAATCCAAAATTGAGCCTTGAGCACGAACAACACAAGGACTCAAAAAAGGCCAGACCTCATTTTTTCACATTGCCACGAAGAATAACAACTGAGCATTTTACGAGGCACGAGAACATTTGTGTTTTGTACGTACGGGAGAAGTTGACCAATCGGATCAACACGGGTTGTTGTACCCGTGTAGTCCAGAAGTGCACCTGGGACCAGCTCCGCTGTAGCAGCTGACTCGCGATCGAGAGGATGCAGCGAGGCAGGGTCATCAAGACAGGTCCAAGGTGTGGTGAATACTGGTTCAGCTTGATGGTTCAGCTTTAGAGTGGTGGGAGCTGCGGTCTTCTTGCCTGCTCGGCTTGGCGTTGGTGTTTGTTTTTCGGGTGCTCATTCGGCTGCTAGCAGTACCTTCGAAAGTCAACACCAGGTACTGCTGAACTTTTGTCGTAAATTTCGGGGATAGATGCTGCGAATAATGGCCTGTACATAGACTTTCTTACATATATCTCCCCCTCTTCGGAGGACGCCCTCGGCAACTATCTCGCCTCTGGGGACTTCCCCACCCACTCAGCGGCCGGGAAAGTATTTTTTTTTTCAGGATCGATCCTCGAGTTTATTTTAAGTCGGCTTGAAAAAAACGTTCTCCAGGATTGGTCGTGGGGTCTGCATGCAGTACGTACCAGCCATGAACATTTCAAGACATGTATGTTTGAACCTGCTTCTTCTGCGCGCAACACAACGGAAGGGGCGGCATAGTTTTTCTTGCACCACTGAGCTCTTGGCATTTGCAAGTCGCCCACGGCACGAAGTCATGAGCGTCCTCTGCCATCTATCTGCCTCGACACTTTGTTCTATCTGATTCCTTGAGCGAGCGCAGCGGGCGGCGTATACCCGCGCGCGGAACGCCTCCTTGTGTGTACTACCGAGGACATTTCGGGGTTTGATACTGCAAGTACTGGGCTATACTTACTACAGTTACTTCGGGGTGTGATGTTGCTTTGAGTGCTCTGGGCGTACGCAGTGTTGTCGAGGTTTGATACAACTAGTGCTGGGCTAAACGAAGTATTTTCGAGGATTTGCAACTGCGATTGCTGGGCAATGCGATTGCTGGGCAATACTCAGCTTTTTCAAGGTGCTTGTTCAAGGTGTCATACGGCCAGTATTGGGGGACCCATGGGAATACCGGTACTGCCGCAGTGCACTGGCATGTACCCAGTAATACTGCCAGTAATGTGTTACAGTAGTACGACCTTTGCACTGCTGTAACGCTTGTTCCTGCAACCCGGGTGTACCAATTTTATTACCGTATTGCAGTATCTGTCCCGGTATACTTTCCCAGTCTACACTCGTACTGCACGGGATCGGGATTTGAAAAATAAGCACGGGACGGGATTGGGGTCGCGAACATTTCCACCGGATCAGTTTGGGCGGGAACGGAATCTTCATAATTCCACGGGATCACGGGGTTATCCCGTATCCTGTGGAATCCTGCGGTATTTTCACAACGGGAAAAATCCCGAGGAAAGCCCTGGTATTTTCAGGGCTTAGCTACTGCGAGTACTACTGCTGTGCAATATGCTTTTCATACCTGGTACGTATTTTCAAGGATTGATACTGCGAGTACTGGGCAATCTACAGCGGTAATATTTGGGAGGTTTGATTCTGCGAGTACCCGCCGAAGCATACATATTCAGTACCTTGGACGTCGTAACAATATCTCATACTGTATGTAGTACAATATAAACGTACGGTACGTACGAACCTTGAGGACATTCTGGCACTACCCCGGGCAGTATACTGCCGTTACGACCCATCATACCTGGTAAAAAACATTCTAGCACTACCCTGTTAATAGTATGCTTGCTGGCAGGCAGTATACCGCTGTTACGACCCATGATACCTGGCAAAAAAACATTCTGGCACTATACGTATACCCCAGTATGCTGGCAGGCAGTATACTGCTTTTACGACCCATGATACCTGGTACACTACAGCAGGTATCATGGGTACAGCAGGTATTATCGGTCGTAACAGCAGTATACTTGCCTGCCATATACGTATACGTACCAGGTATTGCTGTATACAGCCAACTGATAACTCCTCGGCGCCAACCCACAGCCCTCACTACCGCAGCTAGCTACTGCTGTAACCAGAATTAAAACTTTTTTTTGGCATTTACGTGCGTGGCTACTCGTATATACAACAGCACGAGTGCTTTCCCCGCCGCAGTGTTTTGTGATCCTGCATACGATACCCTAGGACACAACAGCGGTAGGCAGTCGTAGGTGGCGAGGTCAGAATGCTCCCAACACCCGTCCCGCAGTCCCCCCCAAAATACCAGATGCCTCAGCAGAGTGCGTAGAGTAGTGCCACGTCTACCTACCCCAGTCGATCAGCAAAGCCGACAGGCGAAGCAAGGGGCGGCTGCGGGCCATGCCTAACTCTAGCGAGTGGCATGGCCTCGTTCCCCCGTTGAGGTCTCGGGAAGCACGCCGAGACCACACTCTGAACACTCGACACAGGCGCCGCCGGTCGAGATGCTGCTATGCTTGGTTTATATATATACTGTTCCCGACTGCTCCTGGTAGCATGTAACATGTGACGAGACAGGTTGAACAACCGATTGTGCTCCCTGTGCGCGTCCGAGGAACGCATTCCAGTACTCCAAGCAGCTGCTCTTGAGACGTCAAGACGAGTCTACTGCTGAGACTATACCCAGTCCACGTCTGTGCGTCTGTCTCGCAAGCGCGAAAGTCAATGTGGGGTAGTGTCGATGGACGTCGTGCATCGACTCCTTTGCTCTACGTACGATATATGGTTTGACTCACAGACGATGCACGAGAGGTCCAAGCGCTCGAGCAAGATGCTAAGCCGCCGCCCACCGTCCGAATCGAGGGGCTGCTGGATAGTCGGAAGGCTGACGGGCCTGTCGACACCCACCCGCAGGCCGTGGGCAAGCCTACAACCACCGCTGCGGCAGCGGGTCTCCAGTGCGAAGTCAGCTTCATGACGACGCCTTGGTTTTACTACGTTGCTATGTTTCTATGCGATGGTGGCTGTGCTGCTGTGTTGGTGTGGATCGATCGTCCCGCGTCCCCGCTCATCCCCTCTGTATCTTTGCTGGAAATGCCTCAAAATATCATGTAAAACCCTGTGCGACAAACGCTTTCGACGATCTTTAGGTACGATCCACATCCACGATCCTGCCTTGACGCGCTGACATTCAGGATCCACGGCACAGCCTGCTTCACGTCCATGGGCGGAAGCCGTGACCACACCAGCTGCTACCCCTGCAACCGCCAGGTGGTGTCCCATTCGGGGTCATATGCAGAGTCGGACGCCACCTCTACTGTCGAATCTCCAAGAGCAAGAAGCGACCCCCGAGACGATCCAACGGCTGTCGTCGTAGATGAGGGCGCTCCTCCGATGTTTATTAGTCGTGGTTGCATATCAGCGCCCCACGAGAACATCCGAAATCGTCAAAACCGTCGGGACGATGGCAGCACCACTATTGAAAGCGACAGTGGTAGTATCGCATCACGAACAAACGAACTCCCTGAAGAAAAAAAAGGCGAACAGTCGTCCAACGCCAACAGCAGCAGCATCGGGAGCATCTGCTCCGGCAATTGTCGCAGCGACCCAACACGACGACGGAGAAGAGGACTGTTACGACGACAGCGGGAGTCTGCTAGCATTCATTATCGTAGGCGGCGGATCGGTGCGGTTGTAGCGATAACCGCTGCCGTGGCAGGCCTGCTCGGGCAAGCTGACGCCCAGTACAGGACAGGAACTGCCCTGTACGAGGAAAACATGGACATAGCCGAAGCAGAGCTCACTGCGTCGCTGAAAGGGGGAGAATACGTTGAGGACGTGTTTTACCCCGACCGAAAGGTGCGCACAAGCCCTACAGCATCAACAAAAACGCATACCGGTCGTACGGCAAGGGAGGTATACTGCTGTGCTGTTGTCCCGCCGGTTTTTACTCCGACGTGTGTTCCCTATGTACGGTAAACTTATACATAGACAATGACCGCGGAGTGATGAGAACTTCCACTGACGAACATATTGTATGAGCACGGTCATGCCACTGCTGTATCTCGTAGACTTCCTTCCTTCCGTCCTTCCTTCCTTACTTCCTTACTTCCTGGCGTGTTTCCAACACAGAGAGATGCCGGTACATGTGTTCGTATGCACTACATAACTTACTCGCCTTATAGCTGTGACAAGGAGCCCAACACACGTCAAGCTTTAGAAGCAGCAGTCTAGACTACTAGGGAAGTACACGCAACGCGTGAAAGCAACACGGAACCACAACGACCGGAACGACCACGACAGCGTTAGGACATGTCGCGGTGCGAAATCAAAGAACAGGCGTTCAGCTTAGCACGTACCAAGTTTACATCAGATAGCCCTGCTGGGGCTTGTCCCTAGAGCTGCTGGTTTTCTCACACCGGACGAGAGGGCGTGTCGGCTCCCACGGTGTCCCGGTATGTGTCCTATCGCGGCTGAGACCAACGACTGCTGCGCGCCATAAAAATACTCACCTCGATTCGTTTTCGCTGCCACTCCGTGACGAAATTTCTTCATCGTCTTCGGGCGTGCAACACCGCGATGGGTCAATTCGAGCACAACGACTACAACAACATCACGTCTTATCGAATCTTGTGGTTTAGGGGACAACGGCTACGTACTGTTATTCCGGCTATAGTTTAAGTCACGGCTTGTTCTATCCCAAGCGGGCGCTCCTGTAATCGGCAAGGGTGCGAGTGAAGAAACATTCAAAACAGAAGAGAATAACAGCAAATTCTCGTAGCACAGGCCAGCCATTTAGCCGATCCGTAGCATTCAAAACCCGCAAAACGTGCCCATCAGTGCGAGGAATGAGCCAGCACTATTACAGTAGTTCCTTGACTCCGTTGATGCTCGGACTGAACATCACGGTCCCTCATCGACTCCCTGGCGGCGCACCGCCCCCCCAACACCCGTTCCGGCATTGTAGGGTTGCGAGTGCCCATGGTCATATGACTGCCGCCATGCATGACATGACTAACCCCTCCCCCCCCCCCTAACACCCCCCCCCTCACGACGATACCCGCCCTCCACGCACCTTGGTAAACACCGAGCAGTATGAAAGATAGGGACACGTACGTGTACGAGTTCCCCGACTCTTCCGACTACACCATTGGCATCATCGTCGAACCGTGCAAGGTGACAAACCTACTTATATCCGGGGGGTGGCGGGGGGGGGTCTACTTCGGTGAATGTGCATCTTGCTGGTCTCAGTTCTTTTTTTTTTGCTGCTGCTCATGTATTCGTCGCTCATCTGCCTGTCGAAGTAACACCCTGGACTGGAGTGCATTCCGTAATCGCGGCGCGTGCTGAATCACAATATCACTGTGTGGTACATCTTTAGCGGCAATCTACAGATCGCTTTACCGGTGTGCACCTGCGACAAGACCGGTACTGTATGTATAGTGTGCGTACCCTCACGTCTTGGGCGCATGTCGCGTTGCGTGATGAAGCTGAGTCTACAGTAGCCCGTATTTGTATAGATCAGCGTGGTCAGGTTCGCATCGAACCTGTGAGGAGGAATCGTAGTCATGGGTGGGGCCATCCACCCCGATGCGGGTACGCGCTGGGGCATCCTGGAGGAAAACGAACTATAAAAAAAATAACGTCAGCTTCTCGCGTGGACGAGGATGTTTAATTTTATTTTCGCTACAAGCAAGAGCCGCTACAAACCTGCCTTGGAGATGTTTGTACGCAGCAGGACAGCGCAGATCTTAGAGCGCGGGTTCGCAACAAGACGGCCCCGAAGCCCTCGATCCATCTTCTCACACGTTGCGAACACGACTATCGGTGTTGCGCGCTATAGACAAGGTGTTTGCTGTCGGGGTACGTAGAGGTTGTGAATGCGTCTGTCTGCTCCTTACGCGACCGAGGTAACGGCGAGATGCACGCGGCGTGACCTGCCTTGTATTCCTACCGTAGTCTGGGGGCCGCATGGAGGGCCCGAGACGCAGGCACGTCGTTAGCGATGCGCTTTAGAAAACAGATTCAGGGACCAAGCAACGGCATCGGTGGTGCACACGAAGACTTGGCTGGGAGGGGTCGAAGTGTTGCTAAGCACCTAGGGATGCCGTGCGGGTGGAATAATCTCATAATAATCGAGGCCGTATACGCGTGTCTTTCCCATTGTTGTTTCGAATGGGTTTTGAGTCGGGAAAAAAAGCTATAAATACAATGGTGCTGACACACGATGATGTCGCGGTATTCCCGAACAACAAACACACCTGTGCAAGTTGTACGCGCTGAGAATCGCGTTGTTCATTGTCCTTCGCGGGAAGCGTTTTTGTTGCCGTGCCCCGTTTGCTAGCTCGCGGCCAGGGATCCACCACTCCCGCCACGTGCTCCGCAGTCGGTCGTATACGCAATACAGCGATCAACCCCCGAATGCAACTGAAAACCCACCAAACAGAAAAGAAAAGGTAAAATACGTTAAAAAACAACAAATATAAAACAAAATCAATAAATCAATAAATACCCCAAAACTCATTCAAAAACCATTTTTGTCCACAGGGAAACTCATACGACTGCTGCCACCGCTTCTACGGGTCCCCGGAATACCCCATGTTGGTCGAACCCGACGGTTCGTCCTACCGAGCGGTCGACAAGTACCTTTTTGCAGACGAGACAGAGGTACTGTCCAACACCGCCATCGTGGACAAGGAGGGGACAGCAGTTGCCACCGCCAACAGCCGCTTCGCCGACGATGAGATCGTGATCGACGACAGCTGCACGGCCGCGGGCGTACCGGACGGGCTGTCCTGCGTGGGGTTCAGGCAGAAGTTGCAGCGCTGCGGCAACGTCGCGCGGTGCGTCGACAACAACCAAACGGTGCGCGCGTGCTTTCGTCGAGCTGTTGCAGTAGAGGGATCGGGGGGGGTGGGAGGGGATCAGGTCTAGTGTAGAGTCCGAGACGTTTTCGTCGAGGTTGTTGCAATCGAACGATAGGAGGGGGGCGGGTCGCGTGCGAGGCAACGCTTGGGACGGTACGGCATGGTTCCGATGGGTCGCCTGCTTGTACAGTTGGAGAGCGCTTGACCGCGCAACTTTATCATCAATGACGACGAAGGTTTTTTTTATAGGTTGGCAGTACCGACCATTTAATCGATGAGTACTGTGGGGTGTTTTACAAAGCGGAGAGCCGTGAGCACTTCTTTCCTACCATTCACAAAAAGACACCGCCCTGGTGTGCTGTTGTAGTACTACTACACCGAGAGCAACGACAGGCATGCATGATACCAGCACGTACCGCAGGATACCAGCACATACCACAGGATGCCAGCACGTATCACAGTTGGTGTTGCCGACGCCGAATGCTGCTACGGGACACACATGCGCAACGAAACTTCTGTACGAATATAGGGCATTTTGGTTCACCACGGCTGTGTGCAGCGGTTGCGGGTTCCGTCGGACAACACATGGAAAACGCATAGTCTTTGTTCGCATTCGTCGCCGGACATCACGCGGACATCACCGTAAAAACCGAAGGCCACGGGGTCACCCTAAGTGCGTCTGCAAAACATAAACACGTACACACACACGTGTTCATTGCCATGCAATACGATTTTTTTCCCCTAAAGGTGCAGCAGCCGCAGCAGCAGCAGCAGCAACAGTAGCAGCAGCAGCAGCAGCACTCCCGTTTGTGCGGCCCCGGCACCGCTACCGCTCAAGCTCAGGCCACCAAACGCGTGCACAGTTTCTTGGTGTGAGAAACGAAAGCCGAGGCACGAAACCTTCCCATTCACACATATATATATATAGATATATATATATGTACCTGCTCCGCAAAGCGTTCCACCGCGTGACGCGCCATAGTGTGAAGTATGTATACACAGTCTCATCGCCGGCCTTTTGCTTCCCCTCCGCTCTTTTTTCGCTTTTCAGATCAACGGGGCAGGGTCGTGCCAAACACTCACCGGGGAGACATCCGAGCACTGCATTGCCGTGGGCTACTCGCAGACGGCCATCGGCGTCGTCTGCGGCGGTGACTATGCCGAGGATGACCATTGCGGGACGTTTCTTGAGCTGCACATCGGGTACGCCAACTTTTACGTGGACACGGAGGACGTGCTGTCGGAGGTTCGCCTTCTCACCACAAACGTTACGGTGCGGTATGATGAGTGGTCCGGTAGGGTCCAGCACAGTAACGGCGGCGCTGCGACAGTTTTTAGGTTTTGCTAGTCTTGTGGCATCTTCCGTAGAAATAAATATGGGGGTGGGGTGGGGGGGACAACGCGCTGCGAGTACACGTGCGCGTGAGCGGCTAACATCTCGACCTCTAGCCCAGCGCCGCTTGTGTGGACTGTTGAAAACGCTATTGATTCTGCAGTAGTATCGCTTTGTATGTATGAGTTTCCATTGTTTCGGCAACAGTATTGGCACTATCTGGAAATAGTTGCGGGCTCCATATTTCGACGTAGCGCCATACCACACACAAACCGGGACGTTCTGGTGCACTTAACCCGCTATGGGATCAGTTTCGGGGAAAAGGCAACACGCGTTTCTAGTGTTTGAGCTTTCTAGGCCCATTCCATGCAGGGTTGACGGTCTAAGAAGAGCGGCTGATTCACGCTACGTTTGGGGGGCTGTAGGTGCGACTTCTCGATTGAGGAACCCTCTTATCTCACCCGAAAAAAAAGCCCGACGAAACATGACTCAAGGCGAACAAGGCCTTGGCTTTGGGGTACGGTAGCAGTTTTTTTTTATCGAAAAAATGGTGAAAACATACACACACATGACATTCCAGCGATGTCGGGTATATATCAGTTCCTCGGTGCCCTCAGGGACCCCTTAACCCTTATAGCACTGCAGTCTCGTTTTGGGCACACACCACTCTAATTCTGAGCAAATTTGTCCCCAAAACGGGACTACACTCCAAAATAGGTTACGGAGTCCCATCAGCCAGAAAAGTGCTACCTCTATCGTAGCTCGGCTTGTTAAGAAACCGCCTGCCTCTTTTAACCCCCTCCCCCCGTCTAGTTAGATCATTTGTGCGAAGTAAAGAACCTTTACTCTGCACAAGGGAATTGATCGTATCACGTAGTGTTCAAGGTACGGCACCCAACAGGCAGTTACATAGTACTCCCATTGCTGTCTCTGGAAGTGGCCACACCGGAAATTAAACTAACTCATTGAGGCTGTCATCCATATGCAAGTCCGCCTCACAAGCGGTTCTTAGTAGGATGCAGCTCACCCTTCATGCGACTCGCCAGACACCTCACGGCGCTTCGCGCTTGGTGCAAGCAATGTCTGCCTGGTCGGTGAAAACCCGACATGCTCCGTCCCGGCATTGTAGGGATGCGAGGGTCTATGGTCATACGATTACGGCCATGCATGAGATCGAGTACATCTCTCCTATCGAGTACACCCCCCCCCCTATCCTGTTATATATTATATGGGTTGGGTTGGCGTCGGTTGGCAACGACACTGTAAAACATGCCGCTCACTACGTGAGCTAGACATCCAGGGTACCGGTTTTTTTTTTTTTTTTGGCGGTCGCCCACAGCTGGTCATCGAGTTAGATCATTTGTGCGAAGTAAAGAACCTTTACTCTGCACAAGGGAATTAATCTTATCACGTAGTGTTCAAGGTAAGGCACCCAACAGGCAGTTACATAGTACTCCCATTGCTGTCTCTGGAAGTGGCCACACCGGAAATTAAACTAACTCATTGAAGCTGTCCTCCATATGCAAGTCCGCCTCACAAGCGGTTCTTAGTAGGATGCAGCTCACCCCTCATGCGACTCGCCGGACACCTCACGGCGCTTCACGCTTGGTGCAAGCAATGTCTGTCTGGTCGGTGAAAACCCGACGTCCTCCGTCCCCGCATTGCAGGGATGCGAGGGTATACGCTCATACGACCACGACCATGCATGATCCCCCCCTTCCCGCCCCTAAGGCCATGCATGACATGAGTACCCCCCCCCCCCCCCCCCCCCCCCCCCTGCCGAGGTCAGTCCGTGTCGCAATGCACAACATCGTCTCGGTATAGTTTTTGCAAGGTTGTGTGCCAACGCCAGCTATGGCTTTCCACCCACCTTGTTCATGGATGGTCGTTCTGAAACTTGTGCGTGCCGAATGTCGCCACGATGACAAGGGGTACACGACCACCACCATGTCCACGAACTGGATGAACGACTCCTCCCGAGTCCTGTGCGCTTTCGAGCACTCGTCCCTGCTGGTGGGCACGATGGTACTCGTCTCGGAGGACGCACCCGTCTGCTGCTGCCCTCGGGCCTTCTCCCACAAGGATGAACTGGGTGAGAAGGCGCGCTCTGCGTGGACTCTGCTGCACAGCGTCTGTGTTTTGCGACCCTGCTACTCCTGCTGTTAACGTACTGTACGCAGACGCGCTGTACGATAGATGTAGCACATTTCAGTAAAAATGTTTTCTGATTGACGGGGTTCCTTAACCCAAAATCGTCGGCATGCCAATCTTGTTTCGAAAAATGATTTTCTTTGTAAACTTGGGCCATTGGATTTTGTATCGGGATGAACTTTGATTTTTGCTGAAGTCGGTTTTCGGGTGAGCCAGGTATGGAGAGCTCCTTAAGTTCAAGTGAAGAGCCTCAAAACCTTTTTAGGGTGAACCTCTATCGTAGAACGCTTCCACACCTCTGCTCGAGTTGCCACCGCAAAGCGCGGCAGTTCTGGTTTCACGCGTGTTGCTTTGGTTGACCGCGCCGCCGCTCCCTTTAGGTTGAATAGGCCACCGACGGCGTGGGGTAGAGACCCTGCCCGAGGGCGTGTGCTTGGAAATCCGTCGGAGGATACTCAAGAGCCGCTTATGCCGCAGTCAAAACTCTCGGCGCGGTGTTTTTTCCACTGCAAGTGATTCTCCATTTCGTACTGTATGCCTTCCAGATTTTCCCACGCTGCTTTTTTTTGTGCAGTATGCCAACGATATTTTTCTCACAGCTACTTCGTACTCTATAGCTGTGCTGTCCTCAAAATTGCGACAGCGTGTGACCCAAGCCGCAGAGGCGTCTTCAAGCAGCAACGTATCACGCAGTGCGGAGCCGCGCCCCTCCAGCCGCCACCAATACCTCTCGTTCCTCGTCTGTCCGCAACCCCCCCCGCGCGCGCATTTGTTCCTGCTTCCGGTTCGTCAGGCTCCTTGCTGTGCCCCGTCTACAACTCCCTGGAGGGGCCGTTCGCTGCGACATTGACGACCATCGCCGAGAAGGTAGCCTTCGAGGAACAGCTGAGGACCTACCCGTTTTGCCCGAGATTAGAGGAGGACGAAGACCTGATGGTGGTGTCGGAGTATTCCCCCGCTTGGAAGAGGTGAGAAGCCACAACAACAACGAAAATGTTTTAGCAGCTTTATTTTTTTTCGATCAGAGTTGGGCGAAGCGGCCGACAAGGGTATCATTTTTCCCAGAGGCGGCGGCGTCGGGGTATTTCTTCGCTTGGAAAAGGTGAGCAACACAAGTCTATTTCCCTTTTCCGAGTATTTACGTAGCTCGGCGCGGCGCGGACGAGAGAAAAAACAATTTTCCCAGGAACCGCGACGAACGTAAAGGTAGTTCTAGCGGTGCTCGGCAGTCCACACTGTCTGTATATATCTGTATATCGCAAGAGAACGCCAACTCGAGAGCGTCAGAATCACCCGCACGACGTATTGTCTTCTTGTTGGGGCTCTGTTTTAGCCCGGGAGACTTTCCTGAAATCGTCCTAAGCCTTCCTTGATAGATATTCGTTTTCTCCAAACCAAAGCGTGCCCCTTTGTCCCTTTGCAGTGGCGGGGGGGGGGGGGGGGGGGGGGGGGGGGGGGGGGGGGGGGGGGGGGGGGGGGGGGGGGGGGGGGTGGGGTGTACTCGATATCATGCATGGCCGTAGTAGTCGTACGACCAGAGACCCTCGCATCCCTATAGTGCCGGGACGGAGCACGTCGGGTTTTCTCGCCGACCAGCGAAGTTTTTTTATCTACTAGTGTGTATCAGCTGCTGTATTGATTGCATTTCACTGGCGGCGACGCCAAATGCGGGCTGTGCGACTGCACCGAGCTTTCGGCGCACGCCGCCGCCATGTGATACGCGCGTATCTAGGGAAGGAACACAATCCACTGAAAACACGATGTTGTTGTTGTTGTAGTTGTTGTTGTCTTTTCTTTTTTTTCCTTATCCTCCAGTGGATTGGTAAACATCAAGTTCAAGCAAACCACACTTGTTGTTCGTCAAAATAAAGCGCGATCGCTTGGACGTCGAGGCTCGCCCAGATTACCTACCACCCGCCACCAACCACCCCCATGCGCCCGCCCCACCCCCCCCCGGCCACTCACACTACATGTTTCGCTCTACTCTCAAACAAGCGTGCCCGAATTTAGAGAAAGGATTATGAAAATGAAACAGGTATCGCGATGTACAGTTTGGACCATGACCATCCGCCCCTTACACCTGTGATGGTGAAAACCTCGAGTTTGCCAATGAAAACAATGCTAACGCAAGAAGCAGAAAATAACGCACCACGCAATGAAACCCTGCCGGGGGGAGGGGGGGGGGCATCTAACAGCGCTCGACCCGTTTCTGCGCCGGCTTCAATATTTGTTTAAAACCCCAACACCGAGGTTTTATACGCGAGAGGCGGCACTCGTCGGGTGGGACAATGCGACGGCCTCCTACACGAGCGGCGACCTGGACGACAACTACGAGGCGACCTGCGAGTACTTGCCCCACTGCGCTCTCGCGACGGGGGGATCCTGCGGAGGCGACGACAGGTGCGACCGTTATTTGAAACAATTTCAAACAAGGCCAGCCGCGCGCTTACTTACGGGTGTCATTATTGTGGAGTCGCTGTTTGGGCGCACCCCCCTCACCGTTAGCAATATAACACAATGTCCCGTGTCTTGCCTCTTTCTCTCTCTCTCTCGCTTTTAGTCGTTTTTTTTTTTTTTTTTTTTTTTCCCCCAAATTCCGGCTCCTGCCCGCTCCTATCACGGTGGCCCCTAATATCTAGGCCCAAAAACGGGGAGAGAGAGGTTTCCCGATGTATTCCTGAAGAATACAAACGTAGCATCTCGATGGGAAAACTATCATCAGCCGCGTCTTTGATATAGACAGTATTTCCGATTCACTCAGTAGATTTGTAGATACAACGCACCAAGGTGGGCGCTTTGGGCCTATTTACTATGGGCCTCCGGGATAATGAACTTTTATCGTGTCACGTTTGCCCGGAAACACCATGGTTTTTAGCTTGGCTGCTAACCAACCTCCACGACGCAGAAGTGTGCGCCAGCGGCATGCAGCAGGATAACCCGCGAGGCAAGGCGAGGGCACGATTGTGTGAGGCGACTACCGCAAGAAAAAGAGCGGGCACTTTTTGTCCATCACACGTTCGAAAAGCGCCGACGCGGACCTAAGAAGCTACCGGGGATCGAAACGTGGCGATGCATAAGAAAAGAACCCGCATGCTTTTTCTTTATGCGAAACAGTTGCGGCGTTTTCCGATATCGCCGCCGCCGGAGGACCGGTCGTTCGAGTTTTTATTTCATTTTTTCTACACGATTTTGAGTTTAGCATTGATGGAATTTTCAGGACCGCGTTCATAATACTGGAGAGCGCTGCAGGCCCACCTTATGCATGCCGCGTTTTGCGGTGGCTCTGTGCTCTGGGCCGCTTTGAATGCCAAATAAAAACCCCTGCAAATGTTACCTTTACTGCTTCAGTCTCTCAGCGATTATACTTTCTTGACAAACCGTTGAGCACCCTCTGGAAGAAAGAACCCTGCAAGCCTACCTGCTACTGGCTGTTCATCCTTAGACGCCGTATCATTGTATCACCCCCCCTGACGTCCCGGCCCCGTTCGCCGTTCGCGGCCTATTTGTTTTTCTTGGCACCCGCACAGGGAGTATACGTTCGGGGGAAGGGTGGGAAAGATAACGTCGGTTCCGGACGACTCGGAGGGCGCGCAGTACGGGGTGTCGTTCAACGACGGCAGAACGAGCTACTACTTCAACGAGGAGCATCTGCAGGTGGAGCAGGACTACAACTACGAGGTGAAGTTACCGTAGTACCGTACGGAGCGATGCGAGCGTCTCGTGCCACGGTGGTACTGTAGTATCGTGGCATGGTGTGTTACACTTACATCTTCTCAGGCTCTCCTCGCCTGGGGGGCTCTGCGTTATCAGTGGGTCACCCACCCGGCCTCCGCCCTTGGGGATAGTTGCAAACGAAAGCTCTGATGCCACCGCAATGCCATGGACCAGGTGCCGCAACATAGCACTTATTTCGAGTCCGCGCAGTGTTTGCCACCCGTTTCTGTTTGAGCGCTCGATTTTTGTTTTTATTTTCCAAGGGCGAGAACGAGAAAAGGTTATTGCTTCGATACCTAACAATGTACCGTTTTTCGGAAATGTTCGGGTCGATCGATCGATCGAGAGAGAGAGAGAGAGATAGAGAGAGAGAGAGAGAGAGAGAGAGAGAGAGAGAGAGAGAGAGAGAGAGAGAGAGAGAGAGAGAGAGAGAGAGAGAGAGAGAGAGAGAGAGAGAGAGAGAGAGAGAGAGAGAGAGAGAGAGAGAGAGAGAGCGAGAGGGGGAGGGCCTTCCGCGAAAATCGAAGGTTCGAAGAGTATATTTTGGAACCCTTACTACGGCTGATATTGCCGAAAACTACAAAACGAGCCCTTGAAGAAAAACGATCGCACACCCCCCCCCATTCGAGCAAACGAAGCAGAACTGCGGCAAGTGTTTGCACCTTCTGATACTGTAAAATGTTTTCTGAATGACGGGGCTCCTTAACCCAAAATCGTCGGAATGCCATTCTTGTTATTTTGAAAAATGACGTAGTTGTATACTTGGGGCCATGGGATTATTCATCGGGATGGATTTTTTTTTTTAAATTTTTTGCTGGAGTCAGTTTTCGGTGAGGTGTGGAGCTCATTCGGGCGAGAACCCTCCGAAAATTTAGGGTGAACCTCTATCATCGTAGAACGCCTCGGGGCTCCTCACTTTTCGTTTTACTGAGGATTGCCTCCTCCACACCCTCACCCCCAGAAAACAACTTGGGCCTTTTTTTTTTTTTTCCGTTCCGAAAAAAAAAAAAATGATGTACGTACAGCGGTAGGCCTACTTACGTAACAACCCCCGATGAACAGCAGGAAACCCCACGGCAGCCTACGTACCAGGTTGCTGGACGAAATAAAACAGAATGTTGTTCGACAGAAGCGGGATTGGAATAGTCCGTCGGTTGAGGATCTCGGTAAGCTTCGGTCAAAAAGATGCTCTCTACCCTTATCGTACGTACGTAACCCGCGTCAAGCACACAAACATTTTTAATCCCCCCTGGCATTGGGTAGCAGCCTCCTCGTCGGTTGCAATGGTTGAGCAGTTGCGATGGTCGAGGGAGCCAGCCCCCCCCCCCCCCCCTCTCTGTCAGCGAGAAACGGTTTTGCTCCAAAACGAAGATAAAAAAAAAAAGGGAAAAAATAACGCTACGGGGGAGTTATGGGACTGTCTGTATGTCTTGCTGAATATTTTTTCCGCGACAGCCTTGCGAAGGCTATGTGCAACTGCCTTGTCGTCACCGCCTCCCCCCCCCCCCCCCCCCCCCTCTTGTTTCTCTTTATCTTATCTCGGAGGGTACGCGCGGAGCTGCACTTACTACTCTTGATGAAACGACATGAGCTCTCTCCCGACAATCGTAGCAGGCGGTCCCTCGCCAGCTGCACGTGACGGCAGATTCCTGCCGTGACATGAAAAGCAAAATAGACCCCCACCCTCCCTGCCAACGACTTCCTCGCCAAAGCATCCAACAGCCCTCACTTGTAGAGACCTGTTTTATAACACTCACTCACTCACCCCCCCCCCCCCCCCCCCCCCCCCCCCCCCGACTGCCCCGCCGCTAGATGCGCGGAACGACAAAGTAAGGCCCACATCCTACCATAGACACACAACCCTACGCCCCGTCTTCTCTAAATATTTATCACGAGCCTAACAAAGCAAGTAAGAGTATCTACGTGGGGATATATTTTTTTATAAATGCATTACCCCTCCCCACCCCCCCAACCCTCCTCCCCCCCCCCCGCCCCCCTCCGCTCGAGCCAACGGCCGTATAGACCTTTACTCAGCTCCGACAAAATGGTTGTATCGCAGCTGACAGTAAACACCGACCCCAATCCCAACCGCCTGGTTATTTACCCGTGATGAAAGATGCGCGTAGCGAGGAGATAGTGTGGAAATCCAACCACACTATTGGAGCTGGGCCAACTCGTACAATGTCCACTAACGCCTCTCCCCTTCCCCTCCCCCGACTCTGCGATTGAACAACTGCGGCCATGCATGACATGGGCACCCCCCCCCCCCCGCACCCCCCTCTCCCCCCCCTCCCCCCTCCTGAACCCCTCCTCACGTGCGCGCGCGCCCGTTGCACTTTTGTTTCGGAAACGTAGATTTGGTGGGTCCAGCGGACGCTGCACAACTTTCGGGTGCAGGCGCGGAAACCGCTGACGGTGACCAGCCCGACATGCACCTTCGACGGCACGAACGGGCAGTACTACCCATACACGATTCTCGACGAAGACGGTGTCGGCATCGACTGACAACATAATGGCACGATGACTCCTAGCCCTAATGCGTCTTTAAATAACGCACGTTACGAGTACTGCAGGAGGGGCATGTGTGGAGCCCTGAGTTAGGGAGGGGGGGTGGGGGGGCAATGCCACGGTAGGTAGAAGCGGCGGCGGGGGGGGGGGGGAGCTCAATAGAAAATTCATCCGAAACATGAACCTGACGAATTAAGGTTTTGTTAGCGCAAGCCCACCCGACCTGCATTTTTATGCGCTCTCGCACGCACTAGCTGTAGTCCTTCTCCTCCTCCTCCTCTTCCTCCTCCTCCTCCTGCAAAACCAAAATAAAACTAAACAAAAACGAATAGACTACGTACGTACAGCACATAAAAATATTGGTGTGATACTAACCGGTGTCATTGTAGCTGCACACTTCAGTTCGCAGGAGCTCAACAAAAATAAACTATAAAAAGGTTGGCACCCCCTCTTATCGTGGAAGGATAAGTCGGCGGCTCCTCACTTCTTGTTTTGGTCCCCAACAACCGAGCTTTGAGAAACATTTGAAAGCTAAGTCCGATTCGCAATCCTTACAATACCATAATACTGCTACTACTACTACTACTACTACTACTACTACTACTACTACTACTCTTACTATTACTACTATTACTACTACTACAACTACCACTACTACTAATACTAGTGCTAGTGCTTGTTACGGGGGGGCCATAGTAAATAGGACCTACGGTACACACAAAAAACTATATATTTGCTTATTTTTACTAGAAATATTTGGGCTTATTTTGCTTATTACGGGGGGCCATAGTAAATAGGACCTACGGTACACACAAAAAACTATATATTTGCTTATTTTTACCAGAAATATTTGGTCTTATTTACTATGGTCCACCGTAAAATAGTACTACTACTGCTCTACAGTAGGCATCTTAACCGAATTAGGGATGCATGCAGCCTTCCCGTTTTGGAGGAAAACCGACGCAACTTCTAAGCAAGGTTGTCCCCCGAAAAACGGAACTGCAGTCTTAAAATGGTGAAAAAAGGGAGGGTGCGTACATAGCAAGGAAAAAAAATACACGATGTGGTTCCCAAGAAATATTGGGTGTTGGGTAGCAGCTGTCAATAGCTCCCCGGTCGGGCAACCCGCCGGTCAGAAAATGTTTGGACATATGACGCGTGCTATGATGTGGAGGGTCGCTGTAAAAACCACCGCGCCTCTTCGTGAAGAGTGAAAGAGAGGAAGACGCAGCGGGACGGAAAGAGGAAGCACAAGGGACAGAGGGAGTCAAGACCAAGATAAAGGGCAGACAGAGCGGGGGGGGGGGGGGGGGGGGGGGGGGGGGGGGGGGGGGGGGGGGGGGGGGGGGGGGGGGGAGAGAGGGGCGTACCCGGCAGCGGGCGTGGCGCGTTGGGAACAAGTCAAGGAGCCAGGATTTGTTGTGACCTCCTAAACCGAGAGGAACTACCCGGTACATACATAGAAATACATATTTTATACATATACGTATACACATATATTTACCCATTTGTATCGTACAGTATTTACGTACTAGGTATTTACTATTATTCATATCAACAGTACCTGCAGCAGGCCAATGGGATAGCTCATCGGGTCACATACAAGCCTTGATATTTCCTCGAAAACCAGTTTTTGTGTGGGGTATACGGAGCTTCCTCAAGCCAGGGCGCCCAGAAGGCAAAGTAATTACTACCCCTGCATGTATATGGTTGCACGCGTGAACATGTGCTCACACCGTTGTACACGTCTAGTTATACCCCCACCCCCCCCCCCCCTAAATCAATCAATTGGCACCGTCATCCATTCGCAAGAAAATCCGCCTCACAAGCAGTTCTTAGTAGGATGCAGTTCACCCTTCATGCGACTTGTCCAACACCGCACGGCGCTTCGCGCTTGGTGCAAGCAATGTCCGCCTGGTCTGTGAAAACCCGACGTGCTCCGTCCCGGAATTGTAGGGATGCGAGGGTCCATGGTCATACGACTACGGCCATGCATGACGATGAGTACACCCCACCCCTACCCCCTCGACCTTTAGAAAAATCCCAACCACGTATTTGGGGGACAAACTACTTGAAATTACCCTAATGTATATGGGATATTATTCTTGCACCTGTATATGCAATAGTAAAACAACTGCTACAACCAACACGCGTTTTCGAGGACAAAAGAAAACAAACAAAAAAATAAATACTATCGTGTATGTATATGATGCGAACGAGTACTGGGGATTTAAGCGAGTTTAGTACTCTTCGAAAAACGTCTCACGTCTCCAGAGGGCTGTATACGAGGCAAGACGTAAAGAAGCCTGCCTGCATCCATGCGACAAATGTCCACTAGAATTCCCCCTTTTTTCCATGTCCACAACGTCCATTGGAACGTGGCCTTGTTCTCAACAGACTGCTGTTGTTGCCGCATGTTCTGAAGGAGTTTTTCGAAAGCACTAATCTTGACGCAGGGCCTAAATCCCCATCGCCCTCCTCCGCGGCTTTCCTCGAGGGATGATGCCGAGCTTGACTTCATCCAATGTGTCGCGACTCCCGTCCCCTGATTTCGTTGGGACCAACCAACGTGCTTAACCGCGGCGAAGGACAGCGGATCGAAACGTGGGTACGACAGTAGTACACCGCACTAGAACCATCGCCGGGTGACGCGCGTATTGTAGCGCGGCAGACATACATACACGACGAACGAAAATAAAGACTGACTGCTTGGGCAGGTCGACGCATGTTATTTTTTATTATTCGCAACCCTTCGAGCGGAATGGCCATAATAAAGCTTAAGTTCACCACACTAACTTACTATTACGGGGGACCATCATAAATTGTAGGGGAGGGCAAGGGTTGCCCTGCTGTTCCCTAGGTGTTATCGTATAATAAAAGGTTGGACGGAGATATGAAAATTCTCTCGCGACGTCGATATTTGCCACGTAGAATATTACTTGTTTGAAGATGCTGCAGTTGCCGCTATTTCGAAGCTAAAAAACAAAACATAATATCACAGTCGCATCGCGCAGATTGCGACGAGCTCGACGTGTCGCGAACACAGCCGTACCAAATAAAACGCCGCAGTGAAGTCCAAGATGACAAAATGCATACAAGTTGACTTTTTGCCAATGATCGTTACGTACATGCACTCCGTAAACAACACTCTGTCGACCGAACAGTTAACATAAATGTAGCTGCGCAGAACTCGAAAGGCTGGACGCGCCGTGCAACATTTCTGCAAAATGCGTTCTAGCAAAAAGACGGAAACAAGAAGGCGGGCAGTCCGAATCGAGAAGCAATATCACACAAAAAATCTAAACGTTTCAACACACATGTGAAGAACACGGGAGACGCTCAAGGTGGCGGTACGTCGGAGTCGAGTCGGCAAGGCACAGCTGCGCTCCCCGCGTTGTAGTGGCCAGGACTTCGGTAAGGCAGAGGTATGATGGGTCCTTGTCTAGTCGCCTCGATTATCTCCGCGCGTTCTTGGCTTGCGCGCTCATGGTAGTTAGCACTACGGTATGGTGTCGTTTGTGCCTGGGGAACAGGCAAGGTCATAGACTTTCGAAGGTAGGCATGCATATGCTGGAAACCATGATACCAGTCATAGTCAAAAATCGTCGCAAGACGTGGTACTCCCCCGAGTATATAATCCTACTTCAACCACCGCCCTCTCGAACGCAACTGGGTCACGAAATGGTTCGGAATGGAGTAGATGACAGCTACGAGGCAGTACTCAACGCCTATCATGAAAATGAGTGACGGTGCTGGCGGCTCTCCGACGTCCTCGTAGATGTCTACACGTGCAGACGCGAAGAGAAAACGCGATCTAGGGCGTTGTCCGCACCCCAAGGAAGAATCGACCATATTGGTGTGCTGATGTGCCGGGCCCAGCTCTCGTCGCAGGGGGGGCACTTAGCAGGTCCAGGAAGTGAGATGTCGGAGGCGGCTCCGGTCAGGAACAAGGCATTGACTGCATCCTGGAGTGACTGGGGTGATCCGTGCGGAATCAAGACCGGTGCGGGATCTCGCCATCGTGCACATTGGGATGCGGTTATCTCGATATGGCCATGGTCCTCGACATGGCAATCGGTAGTGTAGTTGCCAGTTGAATCATGGAGCCGTCCGAGTGTACATGATACGAGCATGCCGTTCCACGACGTCACCTGGCCATCCGCTGTTGGGGTGGAGTTGATCATCAGGTCGAAGGGTGATTCCGAGAGGTCCGATCGAGACCCCGGCCGCTAAGCGGCAGCACCGTCGTTGACGTGGGCCGTTTGAGTTCTTCATACCGTAAACTGGCAAAGAAGCGCTGGTGTACCGTTTTTGTTATTTTTATCCGTTAGGACAGGAAATTAATTTTGTTTCTAGATTCCCCTAGGGTAAACCTAGGGAACAGGACCAAATGTTGTTAGTAAAAATATGTACATATATAGGCTTTTGTGCGTACCGTAGGTCCTATTTACTATGGACCCCCGTAATATGTGATTGTTCACGCGGTGGCCCACGAACTATTAATAGTGAACATTCGGGGAGCACGATCGCTGTTGTCCGCAATTTTTTTTTTCTTTTTTTCTTTACGTACTCCTCACGTCCCGCGTGAAAGAGGCTGCTATTGTTTACAACGCCAACAAAAACCGAGCGCGCAGGCTTCGTGCACCCATCGGCCGACGCCCGCCTGCGATCGCAGTGCATGGCCTGAGCCTGAAAGGAAAACCCCCCTGGAAGCCCCGCGACGAAAACGAGGTTGAACCGCGTGGTACAAGCAGCAAAAACCGAGTCCTGGACTCGGGGTACATCGCGGGCTACCGCTGCTGTAGAGCGAGCCGGAGGGGCAAGGCCAGTCTACGGCTGAACTTCATCCCGCAGACTGTGGCGGCGACACACAACACCACTGTGAACTGAGAGCAACCGGAGCAGTCACCGGTACTGCCGGCGCAGCTGACGGATCAAAACACTATACATCGGTTTCTGCCAGTCGCGTATAGGCAGAGCATACCCTCCGCGTGCACTACAGCAGCAGCAGCAGCAGACAGCAGTAGCCGCAGTGACGTCCCGATTGAACCCCCTGCTCGGGAAAGACCACCGTCCGATCGACCCGTGCTAAGGCGACTAACGGCAACACGTCAACCAATCCAATCCCTGCGATCGTACTCCGAGGGAATAACCCCCCATGTTCCAGACTACCATAGCCCCACTTACACACTTGACACTTGATCGTCTCACCTAGTGTAGTAGGCGACATAGAGTACTTCTTGCGTCCCGATAGAACACCTCTTACGAACCAAGCTGCCAGCACCGATCTACGAAGCTGGCGAAACGAAAATCCAATAACAATATTAATACCATTGCTGATTGCTACGAAACACACACACCTAATCTTGCTTCTTACGTAGGGACAACAACAAAAAGCAAAGCCCCGCCCGGCCATATGCGCTAAAAACCTCTCTCGCCATGCACACAGCAGTGCCGCAGGAACAACAGAACGCCTGCGCCATCCGGTTACGCATGTGCACTACCGTACGTGCGGCCAGGCGAAATACGATATAAGTGTTTTTTTCCAATTGGTTGCCAAAACCGTAAAAGTACCACCATCGTCTCGCAGGGAAGAAACGTTATGTGGGGCGTAATTTCCAGCCTCAATAAGACCAACGTAAAGCCCGGCCGCCACCAGCGTTAAAAAAAAAAAGACACACCCAACACAACGCCTCTCGTCAGAATAAGCAGTATAGCGTCCAACAGGGACTACAATCGTATTCTACCTCCGCGTCGAGCAGTAGTACACACGGTGGTCGGGACCCTCCCCCCCCCCCCCCCCCCCCCCCCCCCCCCCCCCCCCCCCCCCCCCCCCCCCCCCCCCCCCCCCCCCCCCCCCCCCCCCCCCCCCCCCCCCCCCCCCTGCACATTGTGGGCGTAAACAACTCCTCGTGAAGGCGTTGAACAACATAGCGATCCCTGCAAGGTGTCGAAAACCTCTCATTTCGGTGCGCCTCGCGGTGTGCTACATTGTGTTCTGGGTTTCCACAAGCTTTCTGGCAACGCCCATATTGTGCCAAGGGGGGGGGATCCCGGCCACCTGTGCAGCGGCGTGCCTATCGCAGTAGCAACGGCCACAGAGACACACGCATTTGTAACCGTAAAAAAGCGTCGCACTATGCGCACTCCAAGCCGTGCAATCATACGCAACCGGGGGGGGGGGCGAAAAAACAGGGGCCGAGAGGCTGCTGTCAGCCTGGGAAAAAAAAAAAAAAACATATGTCGAGCGCGCCACAGCCAAAACAAAATTGAGCTACATGCGTACGTACGTACGTACGTACTTGATACGGAGTAGCGGACGAACACAAAAATAAACGTTGTCACAGCAAATTAAGTCCCTCGACACAAAAACATACACGCACTCTCGTAAACCTGTCGACGATCAACCCCGACACACGCAGGCTGAAGGGCCAGACCATTGCGCCCGACGTACGATAGCGTGTGCGAGATCGCTCGTCGCGGGCGTCTAGAGTCTCGACCAATTTTGGGAATCTGACAGCCGTTCACCATCGCGCCGATGGACGCACCGAATAACTTATGTCCTCGCCTCGCCTCGCCTTGGCTCGACACCAGCAGCTACAGCGACCGCCAGTCTACTTGCCCGCGCGTCTCGCTTGCTCCAGCGGCACGAGATGGACACACCCGACACCCCTCCAAAAAACCGTACCCATCAGCCTGGTTCTGACCATGCACCACCCCCTCTCTCCCAGCCCTATCCAGATCCATGCCGACGCTTGCAGACGCGTTCTGCGATAGAAGTAGCACATTTCCGCTAAACTTTTTTTTGAATGACGGGGCTCCATAAAACCCCAAATCGTCGGAATGACATTTTCGTTCCGTAAAATGACAGTTGTGTATGCCTACGAAGGCCATGGGAGTGTTCATCAACCATGTGCACTTTCGTTTTTCTTCAAGTTAAGTCTTGGGGTGAAGTATAGAGCTCCTCCAGCGAGGAGCCCCGGAAAAAACAATGGTGCACCTCTACCAGCTTTACCGTGGAGTTCCTCGTAACGGGGGCACGCCCTCCCCCCCCCCCAAAAAAAAAAAAAAAAAGAAAGCTAAGCCTTAAGCCTCGCGCCAGAATCGCGCCCCGAGACACGTTTTCAAAACCACGCCGTGAGACGATGATGGTAAGCGCATGCCCCAGCGGTGCCCCCCAATTTTAACAACTTCAAGTGCGCGTCTGTTCTAAAGGACGTGTGTGACGGAGGTGCCATGATAGCCGTTACAATCCCCATCGGTCGGCCAGCTTCTTGAACTCTTCCCAGATCAGGAAGGTGTAGATCGTGTGGGGCTTTGCACCGTGAGTCATGGGGAGACGAGACGAGACGTGGGATAGACGAACCACCGTTCGTGCACGTTGCCATCGACGGCACGGGAGGAAGCGAGCGACGGGCGCGGAGAAGCGAGGGAGCACGGAACGAGGGGGCGTGTTGCAGCTAAAAAAATAATGTACCGGCATGCGGCGTGGCGGCAAGAAGACGCGAACAAAACAGGTGTCAGGCGGAGACCTAGTCTTCCACCTTTCTCTCTCTCATTCTCTCTCTCTCCCCCCCTCTTCCTCTTCTCTCTCTCTTCCTGTCTTTCTTTGCCCTTCTCTCTCACCAACTTCGATAGACAGTACCCGGGAAACAAACAAACAAAAAACACCAGGTCGGTACGAAAGCAACGACACCGCGCCGCAAAAACGGCCACCAGCATACAAGTTTCAGCAAAAAAAAAAACAATCACGCGCGGAGGGCAAAAAGCCTTCAGCCCCTCCCCCCACGAAAAAAAACAAAAGAGACACGCGACGGATTTCGCAACCAAGGTTGCATTGCCGGCTAAATATCCATCTGCGAAACTTCAATGTGCCATGTAAAAAAACACCCACCCTCGCAAGTAACGCTGGACTGAACGGGCATACATATCGCGCACGGATTAACTCACCCCTAGTCGGAAGTAATGCGGGGTCCAACCCTTGTACAGCTGTTAGTAGGAGAATCGAGCGTTGGCATCGCGGTGCCGGTCACACGCGTACCGCGCGGTGTCGCGCCAGGGAGTTGTTTGCACCACCGCCCCGATAATAGTTGCATTGAGGGAAGTGTCACCACCGCCGCAAAAAACGGTTATCGGGAGGGAACGCCGTTCCGCCCCCGCCCCCCCCCCCGCGCCACACCCACACCGCCGCCACAGTGAAAAGACAAAACGTATCAACCCCCCAATCGATAATGTGCGAATATATACAAGCGAATAGATGGAACAGGACCACGCCGGACCGGACCGTTCCGCACGAAAGGAAAAAACGCGCCACCGGACCGCGCGGCAAGATTTTTTGCCGCGACATGTTGTGTAGTGGACATTCCCCGCGCGTGGTCGCCGGTGGAAGTAGAAGGGTTCGGAAAGGAGAAGCAAGAGCGGCACAGGGTAGGGAAGGGCGGAGCAGGGCAGGGCAGTGGGCGGGAAGGAAGCGGCAGGACAGGACAGGACAGGACAGGACAGGACAGGACAGGACAGGACAGGACAGGACAGGACAGGACAGGACAGGACAGGACAGGACAGAACAGGAAAGGGCAGGCAGGACATAAACAGGACAGAGGAAGCAGCAGGCGTTCAAATAAAGCAAGAGTGCGAGAGCCAGCACAGACAAGCACAGATCAGATTGGAAAATGGTTTCGGCCCCGCAGCGCCCCCAAGCACAGCAAAACAAAACAAAACTACCACCTTCGTGCCATTGTGCGTGATATTGGTAGTATCGTCGTGCAGATTGCTTGCTGTCATATCACGCTTCGTTCAGGCGCAGCAGGGGATGGGCCGGCATAAACAAAAAATCACTTGGGTTTCAGCCCGACATACATATCGGGAAAAACAAAACTGGGGGAAACTGCTTGCGGCGGGGGTGCATCATTCCGCAGAGGAAACCACGGTCTGGCACCTCGACCAAGTGCGCTAGTTTTGGACCAGTGCCGCCTTTATGGCCTGAAACAAAACAATCCGAACGCGAATACTCCCACCGCTGGAGAATTGCGGAGGCTGTGCGAGCGTCCATCTGAGCCAGAGCCACCTTGCCTCTGCCTAGCCGGTGCAAGCCTACGCTGGTGTTGAATCCCGGAGACACAGCGGTCGCTGTGTTTGTCCCCAGGCATGATGAAAAAAAAACATAAACGATGGAAACAAGCCGCCACTTGGCTGCTACGAGTAGTGAAAAGGCACTATCGCGGAAACAAAAAAGTGGAGTGGCTTCCTTGCACCAGAGGTCAGACGTGCACGTGCGCTAGTAACGCGATATCACACCACATAAAAATATATTATTACGGCGTACCATATTAAATAGGACCTACCGTACACACAAAAACCTTTACCTGTATATTTTTACTAAGAATATTTGGTCCTATTTATTATGGTCCCCCTTAATAAAACTTTCCCCGAGGTATATCTATCACGCCACGTCACGATGCGTCACACGGACCGAACCGAACCAAACCGAATCGAACCGAACCGAACGGTCCACCCCCGCCGCAGCCAGCGCGCCATACACTACTGTTTCCATTGGAATTATCCCGAACCCGCGGGCGGCCCCCCACATCGGTCGCCCCCGGCCGCGCCGCCTTCGGCGCCTTTGTTTCGCTTACCCCTCTGAACCCTTCGGCCTTGACGGTCTTCACGGCGCAGTCGAGGGGTCCCGTGTACCGCTCCGCCACGCCAGTGCCCTGTGTGTACAGCCGGGTGCTGATGACGTCGAAAGGGTTCATGGCCGTCGTTACCATCAGGCCGGCCACCATGCTAGACGCCAAGTACCTAAAGCAAGAAAAAAACAAGAAAAAAACGAGAAACAAAACAAAACAGGTTATGCGAGCTTGTCCAGGCAAGGGGAATTATACTGATTGATTTTTAACGGTTTCAGAAAACCTTTGCCCGGGTCATCGATCCCCTGCTTCACGATCCTGGCTAGACCTTGCAGGGCAAACGTTATCCCTGATCTGATCTGATCTGATCTGATCTGATCTGATCTAATCTGATCTGATCTGCGTGGTCCAAGCTCGTGGTCGCCGGGGGTGGGTGGGTGGGAGCCGTATTGAATCTGTACGAGGAAGGACATCATTTCTGGGTTGGATCTGTACTGTACATAGATCCTGGCTCGTACCCGTTAGGATCTGTGGATGATTTATCTGTAAATGATCTATCCGACCTACGCGTTATCCCACACTTTTATTAGTGTCCAAACAATTCGCCGTCAAAACCGAGGGTGCAACGTCTAACGAGGGCGAGTTGAAGAGGGATTGATTGGGGTTCCTCGACAAGCGCAACAGACACAAAGTTCAAATGAACCTAAAAAAAATAAGTTAGAAGGGATTGGATGGATTCCTCGACAAGCGCAACAGACACAAAAACCAAGCCAACAAAATTCAGTTGGAGAGGGGTAAGTTGGATTCCTCCACAAGCGCAACAGACACAAACATCAAGCCAACAAAAAATTGAGTTGGAGAGGGATTGGTTGGATTTCCACGACGAGCACAACAGACACAGCATTCCGTGGACAAGGCGGACGAGTGAGTCTGCCCTCCACGTCCCCGCCCGCATCCGACGTCATGGGGGCAGCAGTGGTGCATAGTGCTCACGGAAACACTATTTAGTAAATCATGTCAGGGGGCAGGCAGGTTGGACGGAGTTCGTAGGTATTCTGTCGGGGACACGCAGAACATGATCTTTCGTTGTTTGGTTTGCGGGGAGGGGTGGGGGGGGGGGGTGAGACGTAACGCCACCAGCAATTTCCACACGAAAAAATCAGAGCCTGTGCGTGCCCAGCGGGGGAGGGGGGGGGGGGGGGGGCAGAGAACCTACGTCAGTTTCAATGATCATGCAGTAATACGCTCAGCGACAGGTTGGTGAGGGGGGGAGCAGGCGGCAGCTGGCCGACGGCCTGCAGACATTGGGGAGGCGGATACTTCCTGCGGACATCGACACGCGAGCATCTCCACACCCGACGCCCAAAGCAATACATGCGCAGAGGACAGCACCACGGTCTGTCGCACCACCCACTAGCGTACGCCGACAGACCGCGTCGAAACACGCACTGCACGAAAAAAAAAACGCCAACCTTGTACATACCCTCGTGAAAAACACGTACACAGGAAACACGCCGCGGTGACAAGTACTAAGTAACAATCTGCCGACTTCTATCTCCTGGCAATGGCCCGCCCTTCCCTCTCCCCTTCCTTTCGGGCGAGAGCGGCGGGGTTTAAAATACCACAAACTCTCTCTCACACACACACAACACTCGTCTTCTATATAGCAGCAACGAGTAAACAAGGCCCACTTAACTGACAAACCTAAACACAAACCTCGTCGACAGCAGCAGGAGCAGCAAGCAGTAACCCCCCCCCCCCTTTTCACGGGAAACCAAACGCCTCTCAATGCCCCTCTTAGGGGAGGGGAAACCCCTCCCGCCCGCCCTCCAACGAAGCGACCACTACTCACCACTACATACCACCCCCCCCCAACCCCAAACGACCCTCACGCGTAAACGTTGTCCTCGAAGAGTCCGGTGCCCAGGACGGCTGCCTTGCAGGAAGAATAGGAGGACAGCTGGGCTGCAGAGCCGACCATGACCCGCATCACCGAGGCGCTCATCCCTCGCGAGAGGCCTCGCGGCCCTTCCTTCTGGAGCACGTCCGTCACCGCGTGCCACATCCCCCGGTACCTGATCATCGCCGGCCGCAGCGTGGGGGAGGTGAATGGGGGGGTTGGGGGGCGTGGGCGCGGTGGTGGTGGTGGTGGTGGTGGGTGGCGGGGGGCAGGGGGGGGACGGGGGGCGGGGGGGGGTGTACTCATTATCATGCATGGCCGTAGTCGTATGACCATAGACCCTCGCATCCCTACAATGCCGGGAGGGAGCATGTCGGGTTTTCACCGACCACGCAGACATTGCTTGCACCAAGCGCGAAGCGCCGTGAGGTGTTGGGCGAGTCGCATGAAGGGTGAGCTGCATCCTACCAAGAACCGCTTTAGAGGCGGATTTTCTTGCATATGGATGACAGCATCAATAAATTGATTTAATTTCTGGTGTGGCCACTTCCAGAGACAGCAATGGGTTTACTATGGAACTGCCTCGTGGGTGCCTCACCATATACACACTACGTGATACGATCATCCCCCTTGTGCAGAGTAAAGATTCTCCCCGCACAAAAATGATCTAACTCGACTGCCAGCCGTGGTAACCGCCAAAAAAAAACAAAAAAAAACGGTATCCTGGCTGTCTAGCTCACGCAGTGGGAGGCGTGTTTTACAGCGTCGTCGCCAACCGACGTCAACCCAACCTATGTATATATAGGAGAGGGGGCGTGGGCGTGGTGTTGGTGGTGGGTTGGGGGGGGCAGGGGGGGACGGGGGGGGGGGGTGAGGGGGTGTTGAGGGGGTGGGGGCGGGTACTCTTTATCATGCATGGCCGTAGTCGTATGACCATATACCCTCGCATCCGTACAATGCCGGGACGGGGCACGTCGGGCTTTCACCGACCAGGCAGACATTGCTTGCACCAAGCGCGAAGCGCCGTGAGGTGTTGGGCGAGTGGGAGGGGGCACTCATCATCATGCATAGCCTAGCCGTAGCCGCATGACCATAGACCTTAGTATCCCTACAATGCCGGCACGGAGCACGTCGGGTTTTCACCGACCAGGCGAACATTGCTTGCACCAAGCGGAAAAGCCGTGATGTGTTGGGCAAGCCGCATGAAGGGTGAGGGGAGGGGATGGTGTACACAGAGAGCGAGGGTTAAAATGGCGGCGAGGCCGTTTGATCGGGGCCTGAAGGATAGCCGCCCAAGGCCGAGATGACCACGAAATTTCTCAGAATATGCTGCCTGCGAGGAGTCGACAGTGACCGTGACCGTGTACGTACGCATATTTATCTACATCGTGGAAACATGACATAAAACAATACGTTCTATCCTGTCGCTAGGACTAGAAGCAGACGTCGACTATACAGCAAGCAACTACTCCCCCTAATGTACCTAGTCCAGGGCCAACAGGGAGCATATGGGGAAGGGTGTACTTCATTTTCTATTTTTCATGTTTTTATGCTGCGCGTGATGATTTTGGGGTTGCAGCAGTTTCCCGCGCGACTCCGGTGCTCGCTTCCTTGCTCCCTGGCGCGTTCGTTTTTGCTGCCGTACTTAGTGATCAAATTGTTCTCGAAAACGTGAGAACACAATTTCGCCGCACTCCCCGGCGAATCAAAACTGGCAACCGTACGCGGTACTCGAAAGGCAGTGGCGGTGAATATAAATACAACTATAATTACGATTTTTAGGGTCGTTGTCACTTGCTAGCTCTTGGCAGACAGACCGACTGATAGGCAGCTCTTCGCAAACAGCCCTTCTTCTTTGAAACAGCCGAACAGCCAAACAACCTTTCTTCTTTCTTCTTCGCCAAACAGCCAAACAACCTTTCTTCTTTCTTCTTCCGCAAACTGCCAACCAATAGACAGCTCTTCGCACGGCGCCTAAAAGAGGCGTCTCGCCTTCGACGAACGGCATAGATAGGTGCAGCTGTCGGCGGCCAAGCTGCTGCTGTCGGTGGCGAACCTGCTGGTGCTGCAACCCCCGCCTCTCCCTTCTCCACGCCCCCTAAGCTCACCTCCCCCTCGTCGAGAGGCGCGTGGTCCTCGCCCTCTGGCAAGAGAGCGGCAACGACAAAGACCGACCTGGTGCCGGCTGTTGTTTGCGACCAGTGCACGGACCAGCACTTGGTCAAGAACTCCGCGCCTGGCGGCAAAAACGTGGCCTTCGCCACCTGCAAGGATCTCACGTGCGCTGGTGGCGGGATCATCCTGACAGGGCAACCGACTGCGAGTTCTGTGCTCGCCCGATCAAGGAAGGGACTGTCTCGTACTCCCTCGAGACTGCTGACAGTGGTGAGTGTCTTATGTCTTTTGTGCATGCTGTATGTTGCCAGTACGTTTTTTTGGGGTTTTCAATTAATTGCCTTTTTGCATACAAACCTACGTCAACGCGTTTTTTTTTTTTTTTACTCATCCATGCTCGTTCTTTCCCCTTCGTACGTTGCGTCGGCTCCTCTGACACACAGTGCACGCGAACGCGCACATGCACAACTGTTTGCGGGACGTGAACGAAGGAACGGAGGATTCAGCTGTCGCCGTCACCTCTGCATCGAACGACGTGAGTGCTGCTGCTACTGTGGTGCATTTTCGGTACATGCACACGATTTCTGTGTTACATGTTTTGGTGACCCCACGTACTCATTTTGCTCGTTTTCGGCTGCCGCTGCTGCTGCTGCTGCTGTCAGCGCCACGCCCTGAGTGCTGCTGCTGCTGTGCACCTGCTTCTCCTGTGCACTCGCTGCTGCTGTAGTGCTGCTGCGTTGTTGCCGTCCTGTGCACCTGCTGCTCCTGTGCACTTGCTGCTGCTGTATGTAGTGCTGCTGCGTTGTTGCCGTGCATCATGCTGGATGCGTACATATTTTCGGATCGTCAATTCCGTAGGTTTTGCGATGGCGGCATACCAGGGTGCATGCTTTTTTTCCTCCATATTTTCATATCGTTGCTATGCTGCTGCTGCTGTGGTGCTGCTGCGTAGTTGCCGTACATCATGCTGCACTTGTGTGTGTACATATTTCGGTATCGTCAATGAAATTCCGTAGGTTATGCGATTGCGGCATACCAGGGTACATACTTTTTTTCTTCCTTATTTCATATCGTTGCTATGCTGCTGCTGCCAACGCGGATTATTCTTTTTACTGGCCATTTTTGTACCCAAATTTTTTTATACGTAAAAAAATTATTTTGGTCGTTCGTTTTGCTCCTGCATTTTGCGTACGTACTACTTTTGCTCGTATTTCGTATTGTTGCTATGCTGCTGCTGCGTTGTTGCCGTACAGCATGCGGAGGCGGGTCTATAGTGAGGTACCAAAAATACTTTTCGGACGGCCTCGGGGTACGTACTTTTTCCTCCCGTCTTTTCATATCGTTGCTATGCTGCGGCTGCTGCTGCTCTGCTTTTAGTGCTGCCGCAATATTCACAGAATGTTTGTATGTACTCGGATAATTGTGTTTCCTGGTCGTTTTGTGGCGCTGCTGCGTTGTTGCCGTACATCATGCTGGACATGATTTGTGTGTCTATTACACTTAAACTCGTGCGTGTGTACATATTTCTGTATCGTCAATGATTTTTTTTGTGGCGTTGCTGCGTTGTTGCCGTACATCATGCTGGACATGCTTTGTGTGTGTACTGTACAGTACTACACTTGTGTGTGTACATATTTCTGTATCGCCAATGAAATTACGTACTTGCTGCTTCTGCTGCTGCTGCTGCTGCTGCTGCCGTCGTATAGCAAGCGATTACGTACTGCTGTTGTGTCGCTGTAGAGTAGTACAAATAATGAACTCTGCCCCCCCCCTCCCCCGCCATTCCCTGCACGCCACTCCCGCCCCGCGCACCCTATATGTTCACTTCGACCAGGTCCGTGGCAAGTGCTACAACTGCCGCCTGACGGACTCCACCATCAAAGACGGAGACAACATCATCAAGCGCAAAAAGACTCCCTTCCATTTCGCCTGCTCCAGGGCTTCGCGGAATTCCGAAGCAGTACGCCAAGCAGATTGTCGCCATCCAGGACGAACGAAAGGAAACAAATTGTTTCCCACATGTCCCAAAATCACGATTATTTCTTCCTACACATATCCAACGGGTTCAACAGCGAACAGATCCACATTCTGGGCCTCCCGCCTCGTTACTACAGCATCCTGGAAGACTATTTACATATCATGTCTCATCCAAACTCCTATGCTGGCTACATCGAAATCGCGGCCGCCCAGCAACTATACAACATTTCCATAACCAACCGTTGTCGTTGCCGGCACTGCTGCTTTCTCTCCTGTCCCAAACCTTCCTTTAAACAACAGCCTGTATGTTGTACATCATCCACATGCCAAGCACTACACTCTCTCCCCACACTGATGAAAGATGTTATTCTTATTATTAGACGAATGTCATTCTTACTCTTGCGTCACCCGATCTTACGTTTCACATTACATTCATAAATAAACGCGATTATTACATCCTTCACCGTTTCTTACACATATACATTTAGTTTGGTTGGTTTTGGGCTATGTCGCCAACTAATTGCAGTTATATGTACACGAAACGACGGAATACCCACTCCGAAGGAAAGCCTTGTATGTATGTATATATGTACATGCATAAGAGGCGCTTCTTTTTTTTTGGCATGCTGCTCTCCGGCGGCCGAGGATTCTTTCTCGAACTTTCGGCTGCGGGGCAAGCAAGGGGGCCGTGGGTACAGTACGACGCATGTCTGGATCCCGGCCGAGCACCGTGGCGATGCTCGGGGCATTGAACGTCGCTGAGCTGGTTCTAAAAACAAGGGAATGCTTTCCGCCTCGCCGACCCGAGTAGGTGATATGGAAAACCCCACTTTTTTTTTCCATTCATAGTCAATAGCCCGCCACCCTCGAACACTTTTTTGAGCCCCCTCTGCTGTACATACGTTTTAAACATCAGCAGAAGAAGTAGCAGTAGCAGCAGCAGACATGCAACAGCAACAGCAGTACACATCTGTCGGCCGTCGTATCTGTCGCACCAAGCCCTTTGACGGGTGGTGTACACCTAACACCGAGCACGTTCGTGACCACAAAACTGCCTGCCTCCCTCCACCTATACCTTCCACAGGGTATCTAGGTGTCGGTCTCATACCTAGCTAATTGTCCAGTCGCACGCTCTCAGCAGCAGGTAATCGCTACGGGCAAGAGCCACAAAGCCAGGCCCATACTGCCTCCCATCTCGCCGTACTACCCCCTGTCTCCGTGCAGCACCGCGTACAGCCCACACTGCCCGACTGCTGATACGACGAGCTGTGTGCACTTCCAAAAACGAAGAATTTTCTCTGATTATTTTCTCTGCGTTGAAAATCTCAAATCTCAATCATTTTGAAATCCCCCGCCTTTTTCTTGTTTTGTTTATAGTTAACCTCAGCAGCAGCAGCAGGTACAGCAGCACCACAACACGTATGTCGAGTGTCGAGAGTCATATATGTTTCACCTTGCCCTTTGACGTACACCACACACCTTACACCAAGCACGTACGTGGCCACAAAACTGTCCACCTCGGTCCGTCTACCTGGGGGGAATTGGCTCCAGATATCTACTGTATATGTAGGTATCATACCTATCGAGTTGTCCAGTCGCGCGCTCTCAGCAGCAGGTAATCGCACCGGCGGGCAAGCGCCACAGAGCCAGGCTCATTCTGCCGCCCGTCTCCCTCTACCCCCCCAGTCTCGGTGTGCCTCTGGCACAGTAGTAGTTGTACTAGCACAGTAGTGGTAGTAGTGCAGTAGTAGTTGTACCATCAATAGTACTAGTAGTAACAATAGTACGTATGATACCGTTTGCATGCTACGTTGCCTTTGCGTGAAAGTTATTCCTATAGTAGCAGCAGTAGTACTCGTAGTAGGTAGTAGTGTAGTTTTTATTCATGCTGCTTCTACTTGTACTATGTACTTAGTACTGGCAGTGGTGTGTAGTGTAACAGTATAGTAGTCATGCCCCAACCCATGGTACCGCGTGGTTATTTGACCTCTCTGTTTACCATGAGGTTGTCTGTAGTGGATGAGCGATTGGTCATGCTCTAGCAGTATTTTGTAGAGTGCATGCTCTTTCTACCTGTACTACATCTGCGTAGTGGTGGTAGTGGCGTACCTGGTACAGTATCAGTATAGTAGTTAACCCATGGTATCGCGTGCATTTAGTAGTGTAGTATTCACCACAGAAAGAGTAGTACTCAGTTCTTGCTCATTACTATTATTTCTCCTTCCTTCGAGCAATACGCTAGCCCATGGCTCACGTTTCCGCCAAGAACAGCTATACGGGTGTTTTCCGTGACTCCCTTTGCGCCTTGCGACGCCCCCGGGATTTCACGTTACCTACATCCCGAAGAGGAGCCTTGTATATATATATCGCGACACACCACCACAATAACGACAATGTCATCAACAAGAGCTATGAATGTACCTGGTAACACGGTAGGGTCTTACTGTCCTCCTGCGTGGTCTACATGACCACACCCTGGACAATTACAATTTCAATAGTCTATTGTGTCTACAATTGATTCAGGAGGATGTGTGTTAATTGGATTTGTCTTGACAATTGTTTTTGGTGACTGTCTATTAATTGAAATTGTCAATACAATTGATTTCGGCGATTGCCCATTAATTGAAATTGGCCAGGCAATTGTTTTCGGCGATTGCCTATGAATTGGAATTGTCCAGGCTACCATCTACTAGTTGGAATTGTGTGAGCAATAGGTTTCGAGTGTTGTCTATGAATTGGAATTGTCCAAACAATTGGTTGTGGAGACTGCCAATTAATTGGAATTATTCAGCAAATTGATTTCGGGTGGTATCCAATAATTGGAATTGTCCAGACCATTGATTTCGGGTGTGGTCCATGAACTGAAATTGTTCAGACAATTGATTTCGGGAGCTGTCTATTAATTGGATTTGTCTGAACATTTGATTCCGGCTGCTGCTTATTAACTGAAATTGTCCGCACAATTGATTTCGGGTGCTGTCAATTAAATGGAATTGTCCAAACGGATCTGTCCGCACAATTCATTTCAGATGCCGCGCAAGAAGTCAATTGCTCGATAAATGTCATGGCCGTGTACCTACAGTTAGTAGTTATTGTATTATGATAGACACTCCCCATTGAATTGATACTACTCGTAATATGGCACAATAAAGGACCTTGCAAATGATTGCGTATTGAGGGAAGTTCCCGATCCTGTTGTAGAGGCAATAATACTAGCATGGTGGTACTGTTGTGTACTGACGAAATCAAATGTAGTTCTACAAGTAGCTGCCAGCACTCAAATAACAGAGCCCTCTCAAACTCGATAGTCATGACAATTCCAATTAGTATATCGCTTCCGAATCCCATTGTCCGGACAATTACAATTAATAGACGGTATCTTAAAGCAGTTGCCCCGACAAGTCCAATTCATGTAAATCACCCGATATCAATCGTTCAAGCAATTCCACTTAATAGACAACCTGTGAAATCATTTGCCTGCACAATTTCAATTGATAGGCAGTCTCCGAGCTCATTTGTCTGGACAATCCCAATTATTGAAAAGCACCAAACATCAATTGTTCAGACAATTCCAATTAATGGGCAGTCTCTGAAATCAATTGTCAGGGCAACTTCAATAGATAGAGAGTCTTCAAGATTATTTGTCTGGACCATTCCAATTGTTAAACAGTGCCCGATATCAATTGTCCGAATAAATCCAATTGTTAGACAGTATCCAAGATCAATTGTCTAAACAATTTCAATTGCTAGACAGTGTATGACATCACTTGCCCGGACAATTCCAATTAATAGACAACTTCGTGACTCTGCTGTAGGGGCAATAGTCTATTGATAGGTCTATTGTCCAAGGCATAAGCAGAAAAGGGCGGGACACCTCAACGTTAGTTTTGTATTTTATCTCCGCAGGTAGGAAGTTTTGATACCGCTTAGCCCATGTGCTCAGATGTAAATCATTAAAAAAAGTTTTCACGAAACAAAGTAGTCCGTATGCACTGTTGTTTTGAAATGTACGGGCAGTTAATTTAGGAGACTGCCCACCAATGATGGCACTGTCTGAAGTAGTTTTGGAGATTTCGTATTAGTCGAAATTGTCGGGATAGTTGATTTTGTATACTGTCTATCAATTGGAATTGCCCGGACAATTGATTTAGAAAGCAGTCTGCTAATTGAAATTGTCCGGACAATAGATTTTGGAGACTGTATAAATTGGAATTGTCGGGCCAATTGATCTGGGAGACTGTCTATTAGTTAATTGGAGTTGTCGGGACAAATACTTTTGGCGTCAGTCTACTAATTGAAATTGTCCGGACAACTATTTCGGGGGGCCGACTATCAATTGGAATTGTCGAGACAATTGATTCAGGAGACAGTCTGTCAATTGGAATTGGCCGGACAATTTATTTAGGAGAAGGTCCATTAATTGGAATTGTCCGGATTGATTACGGAGACTACCTATAAAGTGAAATTGTCTGGACAACAGGGTCAGGTAGGGGTCACTTAATAGAAATTGTCTGGATAATAGAGCTCGACGCCTTTTAATTAACTGGAATTAGGGACCACAATAGACAGTCAATTGCAATAGGAAGCTATTAATAGACTATTGGACTATTGTCTATTGTCCAGGGTGTGCTGATGTACAGAACGGTGCTCCGCAACATAGCGTGCGGTACAGGGAGAGAGAGAGAGAGAGAGAGAGAGAGAGAGAGAGAGAGAGCCCTAAGCGAAAAAAATCATACATAAACACACTAAAAAAATATTTACAGACTTCGCACAGATCATGATCGATCTACAGCAGATCATTCAGCTCCTGCCGTTATGAGCTGTGCAGGATCGTGCATAACACGAATAGTACAGAGATCCAACCCAAGAAACAGGCTCAAGACCCTGCAGTCCCATCCGGCAACATGAGCTACAACCGTAGAGCATACAGATGACGAATCTACCTGCCCTGAAACGTCTAGATAATGAATCGGGAATCGATTCAGCTGTCTGGGGTGCTACAGTAGCACAATATTAATAGCATGAATACGCCATCGCACCTGAACTCCCCCGTTCCGGGGGTCCTCAAGCTATGCGCGGTCGACTGGCTCTGCAACCTGGCCTTGATCAGGAACAGGGGAGACCCGACCACCGCCCCCGCCGCCCCGCACGCCGCCCCGGCCGCGAGGTTCCTGAAGAAAAAAAACGCCGTTCTGCTGTTGGTGTCGGGGTCAGCACCCAGCACGGCTTGGACCGGGGCGAAGAGCGATAGCCGCGTCCCGTTCATCATAACCTGACGCGTGATTGAAGTATACAAACAACGGGAAAAGGTAAGACGGACGGAAGGAAGCAGCGCGACACAGCGACAAGCGAGTGAGCACACCTTTTGTAAGTGGTGTCGCAAGGGGGAAAAGGGCAAGCCCGACGGAGCAGAGCGACACACACATATCTTTTCTTTCTTCTTTCGGTCTTTCATGCGGGTTATTATGTTCCTTCCTTTGTTAGCCCTTAGCTCTCATTGGTGCCCCTTGTTTCGTCGCAACTTAGATTCGGGGTCTCAGCGTAGACTCCCCCCGCTCCCGCTCCGTCCCGAAAGGGATGCGTGGTCAACAGTCAAATGATTAAGGCAAGCAACAAAATGAGCACGCCCCCCGCCCCCCCCTCCCTCCCCTTCCCGGACCGTGTGCGTCTTGCGTGCTATCGCGCGACCCTGTACGCAACATTTGTACTGGCAGACGGAGATCACGCAAATAAGTCGGGGAAAAGCCGTGTACTTACCGCGTCGTTCTAACACTGCGTATCAACAACAACGATACCACTAAGCTGTAGATGCTGCACACAAACATACATATCCTGATCCACATCCATCAATCCCAACCCCTGCAACAAGGACAACATAACGAGCCTCATGGTGGCACGGCGCGCGCACAGCAGCACGGGGCGGCACGCCTGCCCCAAGTGGCCCGGAAAACCAAGGGGGGATTCCTCTTGTCCGTCCAGTTTAGTCTGTTCTGGGATCTGCATCGTCGCCGAAAAACTCTCTGGGGTCTCTCGTTCGGAGGGGTCGTGTTACGGTAGAGCGGATTGCAACTGGGGGTTGCAGGAATGGATTGCAAATAAGGATTGCAGGTAGGAATTGCAACTAGGGGTTGTAGGCAGGTAGGGGTTGCAAACAGGAGTTGCAGGCAGGGCTTGCAAATCAGGGGTTGCAGGTAGGGATCGCAACTAGAGGTCGCAGGCAGGAATTTCAATTCAGGATTACAGGTAGGGGCTGCAATTAGGGGTTGCAACGAGGGGTTGCGCTTATAGAGCACAACATCTTCCTCGGTTGAGGACCTACTGAACTGAACCAAAGGCCACTGTCTTTACGGGCCGTTTGCACTTATGAAGATAGTAACATAAGAAACGGTTCTTATACTTTTTCGGGACAAGCGTGGTGTATAAATAGGACATTGTTCTTCCAATATTCCTAAAACCCATCATGTGGATGTGATATCGGGCATAAAAGCGTACTCTTGTTTCATCAAAAGCGGTTGTTTGCTGAGGTACTGTATATTTATGTTTTTTTTCTCCTTCCACCACACATGAGGAAATTCCCTTTTTTTTTCGGTGCTTGTCTGTCTCTACTACTGCACATGCCTCTTCGCCGTGCTTCCGTAGTAGTCGCTCGCGTCATCACAGCTCTAAAGGTACATACTAGCGCGCGCGACATAAATAGATGCTTCCCCTGGGAGGTATTTATACCGTATGTGCCGGGGAGCGCTAAATAGAACAGGGTGCCAAACAAACCAACCCACCAATGACTGCGAAAGGGTTTCTTTCCTTACGGATCCACCCCCACGCCACCCGACCCCGGCTCGATATCATGCCAAGAGAGCGGCAGCCCTTCGGTGGGCGCGAAACGTGCCGAGCCGCTTGAAGCAGAGCAACCGCACAGCCCACAAGGAGCCACAATACCGGACGCGCCCGAACACATCTACCTGCCGTAGACTATACAGCTGAAAAAATAAAACAAAAATCATGAAAACTAAAAAGAAAGCCCGCTCTCACAGGTGTGATATCGATTTATTTTTTTGTTTCCCCGAAACTTATCTTGGCAAGCTGTGTGTGATATACCAGGTACCTGGTACCAGGCACGCGAGTATATATTGGCAGCAGGCGCCGTCGAAGTAGAAACATACACAACAAAAAAGCTAAAGCACCTGGTACATGAGACCCGGCAGCAGTCCCGCCTGGATCCCTCGAAAGCCCTCGTCCCGGCAGATCTTGTAGAAGGCGTCGAAGGCGTTCCGGTACGGGCGGCGGTAGCCGTGCTGGTGCTGACCACCAATTATCTTGCCTGCGTTGGAGGTGGTGGTGGCGGTAGCGACGGCAGCAGCGGTTGCGCGGGCAGAGGCGCTCTCTCGCAGGATCAACTCGCCCTGTAGCTGCATGCGCGTCTTCACTACCTCCATCTGGCGGCCGGCACGAACGAGGTATTTACAGTGCGCAGGCGTTGTTTCTCTTTGTCTCATATACCATCATCAAGCTCCTGATTTACGTGAAAGTATATGTATACATTTTTTTCAAGTTTTTTTCTCGGCCGAACACTAATCTTTTCTCTTTCGGCCGCGGGCCTTTTCTGGCGCTCTCGGCTGCGGGACACGCAGGGGGCCCGCGTGTACACCACGGCGCAAGCGCGGGTCCCGGTCGGGCTCCATGGCGCGTGTTTTAGCACGTTCAAACTCGCGAAAATCGGCAAGCAACCATGGGATTGCTTCGCGCCGAGCCAGAGCCAAGCAGGCCCATGGAAACCCCATACAGTGATTTTGTTTTCAACTATTTCACCTTTTGTTTGGTTCTGCTACCGCTGCTACTGTTGTTTATGATCACGACAGCAGCCTTCGGGCTAGGCGGCCGCGGTACAACAACAACCGCGCTTTAAGCTTCTCCCTTTGCGGCAGGCCACCAACGGTACATTACGTGTGAGCGTGTGCGTGCGTTTGTGTGCTTCTGTGTCATCCTAGGATCCTGCAGCAGTCCGGGACCAGGAACACAGTTTCAAGAGAGTGGCGCAATTGCAGGTTTCATCATTTTTTTTGTTTTGTTTTTTATTTGCCGTGCTGTCTGCTGCCACTGTTTACCTGTATCACATCGTAAGGTTTCGACGTTGAGGCAGCCATGGTACAACAGCAGCCGCACTTTAAAGTTTTTTTTTTTTTTTTGCGACAGCTGTATACGAATCGTGCTTCTGTGTGCATGACTTGTGATGTGTGCGTGCCGCCAAGAACACAACGAGCTCGACCATTACATTCCACAAAATTCCTCTGGTTTTCAAAAGTGCCCGCGCAGTACAGCAGCGGTAGCAACAGCAGCGGTAGCAACAGCAGCAGCAGCAGCAGCAGCAGCAGCGGTGCAACACCAGCGAACCTCCCATAGGCTCACAAACGTATCGTAGGAACCTCCTGCGTTCCCCCTTTCCAACTCGCGACACCCCCCGGAATTTTTATGTCAACCACATCCCGAAGGGGAACCTTGTATAAGAGTATTATAATATACCAGGTACCAGCTTTTATTAAAGGCCGTCGAGGTAAAAGTGAAACACTTCACAAATGTTGAAAACAAAAAATACAATAGAGTGTCTGTGAATAATATTTTTGTTTATCGAGGACTTTCGTCGGAAAGGTAATCAAATCGAAAACCTTCCGGCATGCGGATAATCGGAGACGTAAAAAGTAAAATATTAGACTTTTATGTTCGAAAAAAAAACACTTGCAGCAGCGGCAGCACTTTCAGGACCAAACGAGCAGAACAGAAGTCGTGCAAGCAGCAGTCAGCAGCAGCAGCAGCAGCAAGCTGCAGGAGCAGTAAGCAGCAGCAAGCACCAACAGAACAGGTAGAAGTGCGATCTATGTTGCGCTCCTCGACACTCGCGGTGCAAGCAACGCCGCCACCACGATAAGATCGCCCTCCTTCTTCGTTGTCCTCTCTGCCGTTGTAGTGGCGAAGATCAGCAGAGTGGCCGCAAGGGCGCACGCGCTTGCAGCAGCGCTTGCTTGCAGCAGAGCTTGCTTGTGAAGCAGCGCTTGCTTGCAGCAGCGCTTGCTTGTGAAGCAGCGCTTGCTTGCAGCAGCGCTTGCTTGTGAAGCAGCGCTTGCTTGCAGCAGCGCTTGCTTGCAGCAGCGCTTGCTTGCTTGCAGCAGCGCTTGGTTGCAGCGGCACCACTTGGTTATCGCAGTGCTTGCTTGCCGCAGCGCTTGCTGCAGCAGCACTGCAGCAAGCAGCACACTTACTTGCAGCAGCACACTACATACAGTAGCATTTAGTCCGTGACGTGCTGCAGCAGCTGCAGCAGCACCTATCTATCTGCTGCAGCAGCAGGCAGCAGAGGCATGCAGCAGCAGCAGCAGCAGCGGCAGCAATTCTACTCGCAAAACCCCGTCGGTAGCAGACATGGTCCAATGCCACTTTCGGGGCAAGCTTGGCCTATCCAAAGCGTCAGGAGAGTTTTCAGCGAACACAATGCAGCGGTCGAATCTCTTATCACACAAACATTACTCTAGAATAATATGCTATCCAAAAACGCGTAATTCGTCATTTTTGTGCAACTTTGATTAGGCTTTTTGACTAGCCGTCGGTAACGGGGGAATAGATGAGCAAAAATTGTAATATTTTTTCTTCTGCGCAGACACTGTAATGGCTGTTGCAAAAAACTCGCGAACCAGGGCATTTGGAAATGGCCGTCAACTTGTGTGCGTGCGTTGGCGGACGGCGTATCAGCGTATCATGTCGGACGCTTTCAGGCAAACTCTAAAGGAGACCCCTACTGCTTCAGGCGACCAAAAAAAATCAGAAAGCTCGCAAAATCGCTCGGATTATTACTGTTTTGTGACCTTGATCATATATCGTAAAAAGCTACCGAGAAAAAAAAAACGGCGGGTGCGCGACGCTTCTTTTTCAAACAGGCTTCTCGTAATCGGAGGAGCACGCAGCAGCACAATTATCAACATCACCATGTGCGTGTGGCGAACGGGCCCTCATAGTGCAATCCGGACGCTTGCCCTGTGTGTATACCTCGGCACCTCGGGCTGCTCCGCGTGGCCAATGGTTGATGACCCCTGTAATCGCCGTTTTTTTTTTTTTTTTTGGCAATTTGTTCTTCTAAAGGCCCCAGAGGAGGGAATGCTGTCAAAATGAGCCCCGTCACAAAAATACATACGAATCTATTGAGAAGCCAAATGAGCGGCAGCCGCAGGCTCGTTTTTCATCGATGGGCTGATTTTGCTGTCATGTCGGGTGAGCGCGCAAGCACGAGCGGACGGACGGAGCCCTGCGGTTGTGTTCTCACAAAATATTTATGGTAGATATGAGCCCTGGGTTGAACCCCGCATGACGAAACCCCCTCGGCATACTGTGCCAAAAAAATCACACTAAAAAAAAAAATCGTTTTTGAGGGGAAACACCTGCACCGACTCTTGTGGGTATATACCAGAGGTGTACCCCGCCGAGTACTACTCGTGGCCAACGAATAATCATCGATTTTGCGGCGGGCAGTCCCGGGCATCATACGTAGGCAGTAGAAATACGATACAGCTGGTATTCAGGAGTCGCGGGTCCGGTAGCTGCCGTAGTCGTGATCGGCGTGGGGTGGTCTCGCAAGAAAGAAACCCAACACTGCCGCTAAGCACAGCATCTTTGCAAGATATTGAATGAGCATTTTCAGCACAACCGAGTTTCGCTCGAAAAACCACACACAAGATAAGGCAAGTCCTACGCATATGCTCCGGCGGCGACATGATGAGCAGCAGGAGCAATTACGCCGCTAAGTTGCACCAGCAGGCGCGATAGCTGCCGCAGGTCGGCTGTGCTGTCTGCTGCTGCTCTCTGACAAAAAAATGCAAAAAACTGCCTCGGGACAACGAGCGGTCCACTCGGTCCTCTACACTCAACTGCAGTTGTTTTTTTGTTTCGGAAACAGACCAAGATATTTCAACCAGAACTACTGCTGTAGTATATTCAAACTCAAATAAGACGACACGTTTCGAAAACAAAATTATTGCTGCTCCTGTTGCGGCCTAAACCGTGCACACGAAGAGTGGCGAGGAAGCGTGTATTCTTTCTGTCTCGGGAAAACCCTACGTTGTCCAATCTCTTCACGGCAGCGGCAGTGCTACGACCATCAACGTATGGGTGCAAGGTTATGTCAGGTAAGGCATACACATGCCCGGGTACGCTGGCATTTCACTTGCTTCACTAGTGAGTTTGAGATTATTCTTGGATAGTTTTTTCTGTATCTCAGTCTGTGACCACATAACTATTATTAGTATCTCTCCAGGATGATGAATCAGGACGGACACTGGGTGTACCGACGAAGCTGGGTAGAACGATTCAATGTGTCAAGACAGCACGCACAAAGCTCAGGAAACCGAGCAGGATGGCCAGGCAGAGAGCATTGCGTAGTATAAGCGTTCAGCATGGCCCCGTCTTTCTTTGGGTTTGGGGTATTCGTTTCGCGTACGGTACATGCATCCGTGCGGGTGCTTGACTCACCGTGCACATCATGCAACATGCCGCAAAAAGTACTACGGTTTTGTAGTGTAGCGCACACATGACAACAGCTACTACTGTTGCGGGTAATAATTTATTAATAGTATACGGCTTCCTGGCATCCTGGCCAAATCCAACAGCCGCAGCTACTCTAGCTTCGCGACGACACAGCTACTCAGAGACACCTTCGCATATAGGAATTGGTCGGCAGCAACGCTGCAGTCCCGAGGACTCCACAACACACAACACGCAGTGCTAATTGTGGATCAATCTACTCGAGATATATCTCAGTTACGACTAGATACGCCTCATTATTTCACATTGCAGCTGCACAGTGCAGCGGGTCTCGGTTGCGTGATATGAAACAATTTTTTTTCACGAACTTACCAAATATGTGCTGTGTGTTGGTGCGTGGTCTGCTGTGCGCTCTGTGCTTCGTATGCTGCAGTGAGCCGTGACGCGTGACAAAGTAACGATGGACGTACGTACAGCATTACGTATTTGTTCCATGTGTGTAATGCTAAGGCGTTGTCTAGACAACCCATCTCTAGGGCTGTGAGTTGACAGCATATCATGACTAACCACAACCTGGTAGTCGCTAGTCGGAGGCTCTAGCCGACTAAGGCGCGCGAGGCGAGCCAAGATGAATCAAACGCGCCCGGAGGTCCCGTCGCTGAACGCGTTGCCGGAGGCAAAACATAAGCTAATAGAGTGCTTGTTACAAAAAAAGTGTGTTTTTCAGTAATTTACTTTCCTTCCGCTAAAAAAATTGAATTCCCTTCCCTTCATGGTATTGGTGTATTTGCGGATGAGGTAAACCAAATCCTGCAGGCGACGCCTCCGAAATTGAGGAGGGAAGTGGGGATGTGCGGCAACGCGGCAAACCCAAAGAAGAACGAAAAAAAAACCCCAGCGTGCGTAGCAACGGCAGGCAACGCTGTCGGCGGCAGAGTTGACCGCAGTGCCGCCATTGCCATCCCACGACCGTGAGCAGGAGCACAGCAAGCGGCAGCCAGCTAGCGCTAGCCGCAGTTAGGGGCAGCATCAGCTTGAGCAAAAAAAAACAATGCATCAACACCAGCATTAGCAAGCACCAGCACCAGTTTCCATTTTTGCTTTTCTCAATTGCTGCTGCTGCTGCGCTCGGCCCACGCGCGCCACAGCGGCGGCGCGCTCCGCCGCCGCCACCGTCGCTGGTGGTGGTGGTGGTGATTGTACTGCTGATGCCTCCGCGATATGGTGGAAATTTAAATGATGCACGAGCTGTCCTGCTGTCACGCTCTACAAGCAAGGCGATATGAGCACGAGTACGAGTGCGAGCCCTTTCGGGACGACGCATCCTCCACGACACCAAGCGGGCGAGAGTGTACCATAGCAGCGGGCCGCTGGCCGCTGGCGGCCCACTGGCACAATCCAACGCCGCTAGTCCGCGATATACTCCTGCTACATCTCTCGCGCTTCTGTGCTCCCAGCGGCTGTCGTGTTGTGTACAGCAAGAAGCATGGTGCGTGGAGGAATGGAAGACGCTCGGTGTTGACAAGCCCATGATATGGAGAGCGAAAAAGCACCCGTACGTTCGTCATCTACCTTCGCCAAGTACTTTTTTTTGCCCTTTTTGTAACAACTTACCTCAAATCCTACCTTCGGTGTTTATTTCAGGGAAGGGGACAAAAAATGTTAATTAGCCAAAAAACGGTATATCTACGCCTTTGGGGCCATTAATAGGTACACTGCGCATTGTACCCCAGGGAAAGCTTCCTGGCGCCGCCTGATAGTTGGCCTGCACTCCGTCGTACATACGAATGGCTCAAAAGGCCAAGGTACACCTATTATTGTCAGCTATTCAACTTCCGTGTCACCTACTTTTGGCTTCAATTGTACCTACAAATGGCTCGAACGATCACTTTTTTCGCTACTGAAATATAGACAGCCGGCCACACCAGATGCCGGGACTGTCAACCAGCTGATCGTGCCTGTCAACACAAACGCCCGAAAAAACTTCGGAAACAGCACGAACGCAGGTTACGCCGGAGAAAACACAGGGCACCATTCTTCTGAACTTCATACCAATCCACCTATCCGAACTTGCTATATTTATTCGAGAAGCTCAGCTTGTCTCGTGTTCTCATGGTGCCCTAGTTCTTAACAGAGCTAGTGGCTGCACGCTTGTGTAGTATGATACTATAAGAGTCAAGTTAGTGTGTGAAATGCCCTATTATTGATTGACGCCTTCTACTTCCGCCGCCACGCCTCATCATGCAGCAGCTCACGCTGACCCTGACCCATCACTACGTGCACTCAATGTTTACCCATACCATCATATCTGGGGGAGTGGCGGTGTCCGCACCGCCGCCACGCTAGATGTGTTCATTACAGATGATGCCCGTTAAAGTTATTATGCTCGACTGGTGGTGTGCTGTCTCGTTACTAGCGGTTAGGGTTACTACGCCCTGCCCATACAGCGGGATAGACACAATGCGAATAGTCTCACCATGACAAAGCTTGGAGGCCTTGCAACGCCCGGCCCTCCCTATTTTTTGGCTGCTCGCTGTCACCCGCGCCGAGTCAGCTAGCTAACACCACCACCACGAAGCCACTATTCTCGCCAATACAGAGAAGCGGCCAACCGCAATTTGCCCGGCCCCAATCTAGCCCGCCATCGTCACGTATTCACTCACCCACGTTTGCCGTTGGCCCGGACCGCGCCAACGGTTGTGTACCTCAGACCCTTAACAGTATGCTAGTACTCTGTACACGTATATACCAAAAATCCTGCTACTCTGCATGGACGTATTCATGCATGCATATGGTGCAGTAAGTGTATTGTACTTTTTCAGAACAACGTCCACGGATACGCTTCGTCGTTACTGCCTGTGTTCGTCAGCACCGCGATCATGTTTATGCGGTGACTTTTGACTCGTGCCAAGTATAGACAACCACGTATGTTTCCTGTCTTCTCGGCTAAATGGCCCTTGTGTTTTTCATGTGTTTTAGTTCTGGTTGCTTCGGACTGTGTCTCGCGCGACTTCGCAAGGTACGCTCGGCGTGGCGTGCTGTCCTATTGCCGGTGGGACGCGAGCGTATTCAGAGCACACAGCCTACCGATGGAGGCCCGCCGTCACACTTCTGATATTTTTCGTTTGGGCCACATGCGTTTAATGGCTGTATATGTATCGTGTGACGACATGATCGTGGTGCTGAGGAACACTGACAGGCAGTACCGACGAAGAGTAAGGCTAGCATGAGCCGCTGCCTAACGAGGCGTGGCGGCGGAAGTAAAATGCGTCAATCAATAATAGGGCAATTCACACACTAATAAGACTCTTCTAGTATTATACTACACAAGCGTGCCACCACTAGCAATGTTGAGAACTAGGGCGCCATAAGAACACAAGACAAGCTGAGCTTCTCGAATAGATACAACAAGTTTGGATACGTGGTCTGGTATCCAGTTCAGAAGAATGGCGACCTGTGTTGTCTCTGGCCTCACCTGCGTTCGTGCTGTTTCCGCAGTCATTTCGGGCGTTTGTGTTGACAGGCACGGTCAGCTGGTTAACAGTCCCGGCATCTGGTGTGGCCGACTGTCTACGTTTCAGCAGCGAAAAGGTGATCGCTCGAGCCATTTGTAGGTACAACATGCGTTCGTGCTGTTTCCGCAGTCTTTTCGGGCGTTTGTGTTGACAGGCACGGTCAGCTGGTTGACAGTCCCGGCATCTGGTGTGGCCGACTGTCTACATTTCAGTAGCAAAAAAGTGATCGTTCGAGCCATTTGTAGGTACAATTGAAGCCAAAAGTAGGTGACACGGAAGTTGAATAGTTGACAATAATAGGTGTACCTTAGCCTTTTGAGCCATTCGTATGTACGACGGAGTGCAGGCCAACTATCAGGCGGCGCCAGGAAGCTTTCCCTGGGACACAATGCGCAGTGTACCTATTAATGGCCCAAAAGGCGTAGGTATACGTATTTTTGGCTATTGCCCAAAAAAGACTTTCCCAAACACTCCATGTGGCTTAATTTTTCACCCAACGTGAAAACCAAGTTACGGGCAGTTTTCAACAGTTAAACGGCAGCGATGCATCCGTTATTCCCGTGAGAAAGTTTTCTGTTTTTTTTCTTCCACCCCATTCATTATCTTCGACCTTCTTGATCTTGGTCCCTTCGAGGCGTAAATCAGATTCTGGGTCGCATACTCGTACATATTGCACCCTTCTCCCTCCTCTCCACTACTATACGCGCCTTGCACGTTTTATCGCGAGAAAGGTCCTATAGCATTTTCTTCGCTCGTCGACTCGCGTCAATTCGTGCCTACCCGCGCTGTACTATCATCTACTAGTAGGCCCTCTCGACAACTGGTGTCATTTGATAAAAGGTAAACTTCATACGGAGAGTCGACCCCTGACACCAAACGCTATTAATAGTAGACCCCTTTCAGGACTGCAGTCCCGTTTTGGGGACAAACCACTCTAATTATAAGTAGCTTGTCCCCCAAACGGGACTGCAGTCCTAAAGGAGTAAATAGGCCACCGGAGCGTGGATCACTCCGTGGCGTTGTTCGTGCACCACTCTGCCCCTCAATATAAGGTTTTGTTTCTATTCAATATTCACATACAGACGTTCCTTACACAGGGGGACAGAGTGGTACAGCAGTATTATAAAGATAATAGTATCATCTTGGGGACTTCAGCCGACAAGTATGACGGTGAAAAGCGACGATTTACAGAAATAAAAGTGGAAATTTTCGAGTAGTGGGGCCTGGGAGAGGCGAAAAAAGAGGAGAGGGAAACATTTTTCCAAGGCTTGCGCAGGCATTCTCGATACGGGTCGCTCAAGTTTTCGAGGTTTGTGTTGTTGCCCGTGCCATGTATGTGCTCTCTGCTGCGACGCCACCACGAGAGCGCTGTAGTTGGAACCTCGCCGTGACAATAGCCACATTCGAAAGATCTTGTGTAGAGCTACATCATAGGCATTTAAACCACCTCAACTCGTCGGAGCATGGGGAATATATTTATAAATGGCCTCAGCCATCTACGACGCTGATGCGCCATTCTGATGCAATAATGTAACGACCGTTTGTTCTTCATATTTATGCCCCAACGGTCCTTACAATTCCGCCACGCTCTTCCCAAAGCCCCTCCCTCGTCTCTTCTCACGTTCGGATTTGGGGGAGTAGGCGCTCTCTCTCTACGACAATAACAAACAGCTGCTGCACAGACGCTGCAATAACAGCAGCACGACGACATAGCTAGTCCCTGTGATCGTACGAGTTCCAACAACAGATGTATATGCTTGCTGTCGGGGTGTCGAGGTGGCTCTGCCTCTCGTTTATACGTTTGGATTTTTTTGTTCTCGCTCGCAACCGCTTGTCAAGCTTTGCCATCGCTCTACTGGGCATGCTGCTGCTGTGATCTGTGTCTCCGGTCTCGGGGTTGTCCGGTGGCATCACACGATTGTGGGCGGCGTGCTTGCTGCGTGTCGCAGCTGCCAGCTGCTTGCTGCGCGGTCGTCAGATGCTCCCTCCATCGAGCAGAGCTTTCTATCTGTCACGAGGCGCTTCTCCTGCAGACACTGCTGCTGTGGCAGGTGTGCTGTGCCGCGATGTTCGGCGGAATTGACAAGCTAGGTTCTTCAAGTCATCCTCCAATCAGCGTACGAATTCTGTCACAATTTGGTTGGTTTTAGTGCGTGTGATTGGCCTACGTCACAAAGGTTTCAGGCCCCAACACTGCGAAATTGCCTCTATAAAAATGGGAGTCACGTTGAGAATCCTGCATAAGAAACGCCTTCCTGCACTTTTAAGGAAACCCAATAAGTTGGGGGAGCGCCTAATTACAACCCATGGGTTGTAGAAGAGAGCCAACACCCAAACGTCCGAGCAATGTAAAACCCGGATTTCACCCCTAACCATCCCCGCCCATCCAGAACACAAAAAATACACGAACGGCAAGAAACAAAACTCGAAGTACTGCTGCACCTATCTCCTGATGCTGATACTTCTGCATATATAGCGAAACAGGAGACGATGAACACACATGGGATATTATACAAACACACACATTCACTCCTCCCTATAGTTGCCTCTCGTTGTCGTCTGCTTTTGCATTCACTGAGGCACGCGTACTACTTGTCGGTCTTTGTTATGTAGAGAGTCATAGCGACAACAACAGATGATACTTGCAGCACAGCAGCAGCACAGCAGCAGCAGAGGTATAGGCGCAAAATATTCCCATCCGCAGCAGCACACGACCGCTTTACCAGTACCACCACCAGTTGTAGACCGAGTGTGGTTTACGGCGTAGAGAGAGCTACTGGTGTGTACGTACACTATATACGGATGCTGCCGCTTCTTCTGCTGTGTGTGTTGTTGTTTGGACCGGAGTGTCGTCTCAACAAAAACGAGGAAAACAACAGGACCCTTGCGTGTATGCTGCTGTGTGGGAAGGCTAAGATAAGCGATACAGATAGTACGCGAGACGTGAACGAGGAGCAACACGAGCCTATTTACAGTCCAGTAGTACAGCAGCAGTAGTGTCGTTTGTGTGTGCGCGTGTGTTCGGCTGGGTGCCTTGCTTGCTTGCTTCTACAGCTGCTGATGCATTCATATTCCATCGTGTCCGGTTGTGCCGTATTCAGCAGTATCAGCATCACGAGATGGGTACAGCAATTCTTCGAGTTTTGTGTCTTTCTCTCTCGGTTTCTCCTGCCGTTGGTGTGTTTTGTGTTCTTGGTGGGCAGGGACGTTTAGGGGTGAAATCTCGGGGTTTACACTGCTCGGATGTTTGGGTGTTGAGACTCTTTTACAACGCGGAGTATTATCGAGGTACGAGAAAATTTGTGTTTTGTATGTACGGGAGAAGTTGACCAATTAGATCAACACGGGTCGTTGTACCCGTATAGTCCAAAAGTGCACCTGGGACCAGTTCTGCTGTAGCAGTTGAATCGCGAGCGAGAGGACGCAGCGACGCAGGGTCGTCAAGACAGGTCCAAGGTGCGGTAAAGACTGGTATAGCTTCGAAGTATAGTGTCTAAGTATCGCTGTGGACCTGGTGGGAGCTGCTGGTCTCGTCGCTGCTCGGCGCGGCGCTGTCATTTCGGCCTTTCTTTCCATTCGGGTTTCATTCGTGCTGCTGTTAGCCGTGTGACTGCGATGACTGATATACCGAAACCGCACCCGGGCGAGGCCACCGCGGCCGCTGCTGAGGCCCCAGCGGCCGTTCGCCGGAGCACGGCGTCTCACTCTGGGGGTTGGCGGCCGACGTACGCCCCGCTGGCGCTGAGTCGGACTTCGTACGCTCCGTCGACTTGGTGCAGTGGCTGGGGCAAGTCGAAAGCCAATTTGGGCTCATTCGCGACGAGATTTAGACAGTCTCGTCGAAAACCGACGCTTCCGTCGCGGGGATCCAAGACTCCGTGTCAACTTGCACGGCGCAGTGCGCCCATTTGGACATCTTTCTCCAGCAGCTCGGGGCGAACCAGGCCGCTCAAGGGGACGCGTCCCGCGACAGCCGTGACGCGCGGGAGCGGCTGCTGCAGAAGTCCCAGCTTGTCGACGAGGCTGCCCTCTGGAGAAAGTCGGGCTCCCAACTGCACTGGATTCTCCGGGGCCGTATGCCCCATATTCTCGGCGATTCTCCGGCCGACATCCAAGCCTTCGTGGGGGAGTCGGCCAATGTAACGGCCCGGGTGGCCGCCCAGCTCTGCTCAGTGAGCGACTTCGACGTTACTCAGTTCGGTCCCCGTACGGACGGAGCCCCCGACGGCTGAGTAATGGTCGCCGACCGCCTCGAGCTCGTGGGGTCAGCGCTCATCGGGGTGCTGTCTGTTGGGCTGTCACCGTCGGCAGACGCTGATCGGCCGTGCCTGGAGCGGCTGGCCCCTCTCAGCGCTGCCTTCACGTCGGCGTCCGCCGACCTTCGTACTCACACGTTGTACAATTACCCAAGCCTCTCGAGCGCCAAGGCGAGGAGCGTGATGCGCGAGATGGTAAGTCACGACCTTCGGCTGTGGGTCAACGAGCTCATGCGTTTCGCCTTGTCAAGCCAACCACCTGTGGTGCCTCCTCCCCCGGACACGATTTTCGCAGTGCCCCCGCTACCGGCCTTCGGCCGGACGTCCGCGTTTTGCCAGAGCGGCGGGGAACTCCTGAAGATTGTCAAGGAAACATCTTGGGGCTGCTTCGCGGGGGAAGGGCATTCTAAACGTACGGCCGCGGCTGCGCCTGCTTCCCCGGGCACCGGGCACGCCAGGAAGAAGAGTTCTCAGCCATGTAATATGTTTGCCGCCACGGGGAGGTGCAAGTGGCACGATTGTATCTTCGTGCATGACGCTCCCCCCTCGGATTCGTCGTCTCCCGCCGCTCTCAGCGCTGGGGGTGGCGGCATATCGGCGTCGGCCAGAGCCGGGTTACGCGCTTTGGCCCTGAGCGCGGCCAACGCTCCTAGGGATGCGGGTGGCGGGGGGGCATCTAGGGGCGGTGGTTCCAGCTCCGGATGAGGACACGGGCCCTTCCTTTCGGTCGGGCCAACATCATCTGGGGGTACTTCGGCCTCCCATACCGTCGGCGGGGCGGTTGCGACGCCCACGGCACCCGGCGAGGCGACGGAGCCGGCGGCTAAGCGCGGTGCCGAGAGGGGGCTGCGGGGGCGTGCGTTGGATGCCCTAGCTGGCGACGGCGGCGTTGGGCGGCAGCGCGTCGTCGAGTCTCCGGGTCCCGTTTTCTTCGGGGACAGGTAATTTGGGGGTGTGTGCGCCGTTTTTGCCTAGTGATCTATCGTTTACCGTGCATCGGCGTGTTGAGGTTGAGTCGTGGCTTTCCGCGAAGGCTAGCGTAGCACAATCCTTGTCGAAGGTAGGTTATGCGAGCCTCGATCAGATCGCTGGCGTAGGTACTTTTCTTTTGCGTCGGTGTCAGGGTAGCATTGCATCTTTTGTGGACGCCGTTGGGCCGTCTCATCTTGCTCCGCATATATGCCCGGATACCGTGCGTCACTGGTTCGGGACCATCAAGCAGTTCCCGGCGATTACTCGGCTGCTCCGCGTGCTGTCTCCGGGCTCGCCGGTTTGCGTTGCCCGTGGGGGGAATTTAACTACTGAGCTTAAGTACGGTAATCACCCTAGCGCTCTCCCGCACGAGGGTGCTATTCTTGAGAAGGTTCGTGCGGACGTGGCTTTTGGGCGTGCCCTGGTGTTTGCTTTGGGTTCCGCGGATGAGATTCGGGGGCTAGCGTATTTCACCTTGGCTGTCGTTCTGAATCCCAAATTTAGTATCGTTTATGATCTCACCTTTGCGCTGGCGGGCGGTCGGACCAGTGTTAATAGCGACACAATTTTTTCTTCGGCCCCGAATTGCGAACTCGACAGCGTGCTTCGCGATGTGCTTATGCATGTTTTATTCTTGCTTCAGGAACACGGTAGGAACGCTCGGATTGTTTTGTGTCGGGTAGACGCCAAAGACGCGTTTCGGCAGGTTCTGGTGGACCCTGCTGGGGCGCCCGTTTTTGGGTATGTGGCCGGCGGTCACGTGGTTGTGGACTTGCGTTTGCAGTTCGGGTGGCGTAACAGCCCCGGGTTCTGGGGTTTGGTTTCGTCAGCGCTCGAACAGTCTCACACTCGTTCCATGTTCCAAAGCGCAGCCGTGTCTCGACAAGGGGCGGCTGCCGTCGCGCACGTCGTCGTCGCCCCTCCGCGGGGCGGGCCGGTCGTGCCGCTCCCGGGGGATTGCAAACCCGTGCCTGGCGCGGGGGGTAATACCGGGAGCTGTTTTTTTTTCGTACGGTATTACGTCGACGACGGCATTCTCGTTGAGCTGCAATGGTGGCCGGACGGCCGCCGCTGCCAGCGAGCGGTGCAGTCGCTCGCGTCGGACCACCTTCACCTGCTGGGCAAACGTGGGGCATATTTATCCTCTCCTCTTGTCTAGCCGTAAAATCACTAATTGGGACACCCGTTTGGAGGTCTTGGGTTGGATCATTGACACTGAGTCCCTCACGGTGACGCTGCCGCCGCATAAGCGAGGCAAGCTGCGGGAGCTTCTCGCGGCGTGGCCGGCGTCTCGGGCCTCCGCTTCTGCGAAGCAGGTGTCGCAGCTAGTCGGGTTTCTCATGCACATATCGTTCGCCGTCCGTCCGGGCTCGTTCTTCGTGCAGCGCATGTTGGCCTCGGTGGGGATGCCGCGCATCACGAATGTTAGCAGGGGGTTGCTACTGGAGCAGCCCCGGCGGTCTGCCTCTCTCTCCACCCCCCTTCGCTCCGAGCGGGGGAGTGCGCACTAATATAAGACAACTTCGAAAGCAAAATGCAAAGCGGAGTAGGTACGAGAAAATATGTGTTTTGTATGTACGGCAGAAGTTGACCAACTAGATCAACGCGGGTCGTTGTACCCGTATAATCCAAAAGTGCACCTGGGACCAGTTCTGCTGTAGCAGTTGAATCACGCGCGAGAGGACGCAGCGACGCAGGGTCAAGACAGGTCCAAGGTGCGGTAAAGACTGGTATAGCTTCCCACCGCCCGTGCATTTGAGGGAGTCAGTGGAGGGGGAGTTGCCTAGTCGCAGCAGCGGTATGACGCAGTGGCTGCTGTTCGGTAAACGTACTTTGTGGGCGCCTTTGCTGGCGTCCGAGTGTCGTAGATTGCGCAGGTTGCGAGGGGGACTAGCCGCTGTAAGGTTTAGTCTGTTGCACGATACGCGGAGCATCAGCTGTTGGTATGACGCGGGGACGTTGCTGGTGGTTTTTTTTTCACTCTTGCTGGAGTGATTGTTGCCTTTCCGCATGCACGTCGTGGTGTTGCGTCATCAGCTCGGATTATGCGCGCAATCTGAATCGTAGGAGAGGTTTATCCGTAGGGGAATGGCATGGGGCGCGGAGTATACGGCGTATTGTTTACGCTTCGTTTTTCTGGTGTTGCTGGTATGTACATGTCATGTATATATTATGCCTTTATTATACGTGCATCGTTGTGGTATGCAATGTGTACGCCTTGTGGTTGGTGTGTATGTTGTGTGCATACGTTGTGTGGGTAATTTGTTTTTACCCGGTATTCGCCTCTGTTTGTATTGTCATTCGGTCCGCTGGCATCGAGAGATCGACGTCACCAGTTGGGGATGGAGTTTGACTCAGTTTTACGGATGTTAGCAGGGGGTTGCTACTGGAGCAGCCCCGGGGGTCTGCCCCTCACTCCACCCCTCTTCGCTCCGAGCGGGGGGGGTGCACACTAATATAAGGCAACATTGAAAGCAAAATGCAAACTATGGGATATGACGGTAAAAGTCATGGCCCATACTGGTAGCTTACAACCCATGGGTTGTAATAATAAATAGGCGCTTCGATAAGTTGGATACTCGGCATTCGGCACCTCCGTTTCACGACAGACTGTCATGGTAGTGATAATCCAACATCGGCCACTTGCCGACTCACAGCCCTATCGATCTCGCACTTGACCTATCAACCACTCCTCCCGCCCTTACCCGGAGCCTATGTGCCGCCAACCCTCCAACACTTGGCCTTGTCTTCCTACCTAGCACTCACGACAACGATTCTATATTGTACGGTATCTCCTAAGACCCGTCTAATTTCCGTTCTCGGAGCATGTGTGCCCGCGATTGTGTGCCCGCGAGAGCCGGCACACGTATGATATATGTGCACCCTTGTAGCATCCGACCTGTCAGCTGTATGCTATGGTACAGCAGCAGTAATGCATGGATGGCATGCTGTTGAGCGTTGAGACTCACCGGGTTGGAAAGGACACACGCGCAGGACGTGGAAACTCCCGCAATTGCGAAATCTACGATCGGGTGGCGGTTGCTTTTCAGTTGCGTTTGCTGCTGTTGCTCCTGCTGCCGCCCCTGCTCCTCCTGCGGCTTCTGCTGCTGCTGTTGCGCGTACTGGATTGCGTCATGATCTCGTATCCCCTCTCTCTTCATGATTGTCGATGGGTTCACTTCTTTTACAAAGATGTTTTCTGGTGTCGCTGCTGATATTGTTGCTCCTGTGCCTGCTGGTTTTTCGCTATCTGTTGGCATCTATCTCTGTTTTAGCCCAAGGAGCAAAGATATGTATAATATCCTGGCACGCAGAAAGCAAGTCTGTGGCACTGTACCGCATGCAGTAGTATCAATGGTTCCCACACCAAATATGCACAAAATACGAAATACCCCCGGTCCGGCTGGCCCGGCCGGACGAACAAGGAAGGAGTTATAAATTATCAGTTGGCGGTCTGGTTCAGGGACAAGGGGAAGAGATAACTTTTTTTCTTTTTTCCCCTGCAGAACAATTTCGCCACACAATTAAACCGTTGTAAATGAACTGAAGGACAGCAACCTTGTGGGAAAGTCCCTATCGGTAACCTGCTGCGGAGACAGCCTGAGAAAGGGATACGTGATACGCGCATCCCATCTCGCGGAGCTTTGTTTGGGTGGGTGGAGAGAGCCGCACAGGTCCAGGTGATACGCGTAACTTAGAATTTAAAAGGAAGGAGGCGACGCACACTGTACCCAACGGGCATATTCGAGAATCCCAAATTATGTTTTCGATGGATGTCATGCTGCGATATTATTGACGTCTCTGACAGAGTGGATGCTGTCCGTGCCTACCTGGTGCGGCGGTATGTATATTCTCTCTCAAAACCACGATGACGCTCGCTCGTGCAATGTGTGCAGTGCGAGTGAGCGAGCAGATTCAATCTACAAGTCAGTCAGCTTAGTCTGTCATTTTGGTCAGCAGCACCCCAACACGCAAAACACACAGCGCAAACCAGTTGCATTGCGCGACAGCGCACTTTGCTTGTGGTCGGTCTGAGTCGGTGTGGATTATTGTGTTGTGTTGTGATTTGGTGACGCTTTTCGGTTGAAAACAATCAACCTACCTGTGGTACGTGTTTCATATAATAAAATATCTGAAAAAACATACCTCCCTACCTGGTATGTTTAAAATAGGGCAAATGCCAAAATCAGGTATATATACCTGATCCGTTTGAGCCAAAATCAGGTACCTGGTAGATGCTAAAACCAAGTAAAAAACGCGCGCAACGAGCGGTGTGATGTCCATGACAATCCGGAAAAAAAAAGAATGCACCTAAAGCATTGAGCGTGCCACATGGCCTCCAAAATCTGAATTGTTTTGTTTTCTTCAGGGTGTAGGTACCACGGGCTCCACTTGGACCTGCAGAGAGTCACTATTAATTGCTTCGTTTGTTTCGCCACGGCGGGAGCGCCAAGAGTATTTACTCTGGCGCCCCCCCCCCGGTTGACAGCTATAAAACTTCCAGACCGTCCTCGCGGAACCGCCTGCTCGGCACGAAATTATCTTGCCTTGCCAAACCTGAGACCACCTCGACGCGGGGTGGTGCAGACGAAACGCCGAGTGCCCATGGTGCTGTAAAGACTGCTGTGAACAAAGAAGACAACAGAGTATACACAACAACTAACTGAAGCACATCGCACACCCCAAAGGAGAAAAAGTGAAACCAGCGTACGCATGTATGCATGAATATACGAACTTTTACGTACGACGTACGTACGAGTACAGAGTTTTTACGTCAATACAGAAGAATTTCAACCGAGGGAGGGCAGACACCTTGGTTCTTAGTCTTACTCTGTTGACGACTTGTGGTGTTTTCTTCTTTTTCTTTTTTTTTTTTTTTCCAGCTCGTTCTTTTCAAGTGTCTGCCACCTCCCCTACGTGGGGGTACGATGGTTTGCTGCTATACTGAAGTATATACATATACCAGGTATATTTTAGTTTCTTTTTTTGTTTCTTTTCTCTTTCGAATTGTCTTTGTTTTTGTTTTTGTTTTTTTCTCTTTGTTTCGTTTTTGTTTCTCTAGGTCATGGAATGTACATGTCGTGCCTGTCGTACGCAGTATGATGACATGGCATTGCATTACATACGTGGCAACGTAGTATCTCTGTGGCGTAGCTTTGTGACCACAGAACTTGTATCTCTCTAGGTTTGAAGAATCGGCACGGACACTGGTTGTGCTGGATGTCGACGCGTAGAAAGAACGGTTTAATGTGAAGAAAACAACAAAAAAAAAAAAAAACAACAGACACATACTCGTACGGAGAGAAAACACAGCAGTGTACGTATGGCCTCTCTGATTGGTTCAAAGTTGGCCAAAATCAGTTGAAAGCTAGACAGAGTAGAAAAAATCAGGTGTACCTTGGCACGAGCCAAAATCAGTTACAATGTCAGCTTGGCCAATAGCAGGGCTCCTGGTGTGTGTTTTGTACTTGATTTCAGTATGTAACTGTTTTTGGCACGAAAGTGGTCAGGTATACCTGATTTTGAAATATATATTCGCGTTATTATTATTGTATTGCACATGTGAGAGTGCCAGTACAAGTAGGTAACTACATGTGTGTGTACTTGTATCTCTGTCTCTGCTCTAGGATTGAAGAATCAGCACGGACACTGGTTGTGCTAGATGCCGACGGGTAGAAAGAACTGTTTAATGAAAACAACAACAACAACTGTTATTAATATTAATACTGCTGTATGTAGTTCTTGCTGTTTTTGCTGATCTCACATGATATCAGCCATAACCGTCCAACTCATCCATGGTCACGGAAAGATTGTACACCAGTACTCGTCGTACAGCATAAGGAATCCACAGGGTACAGATAGGTACGTAACAAAGCAGAATCAGACCAGGTACAAAGCCCAGTCGGGCTCGTTGTTGTTTGCAGTCGCAAGTCGGGGTGCACACAACGCAAAACTGCCAGGATGACAGCCAGTCAGTTCGACCATCGACACATACACGTCGCATGTCACATACATATACACATCACGTGTGACAAAACCGTGCGGTATACTCGTACTGTGCAACACACAGACTAACGTGCCAGTACTTGTTGTACAGACAGTAGGCACACACACGGACTGTAGTCAATGGCATGTTACTGAATGCTGTGTACTCTGCACTGCAACAGTTATTAATACTTACTACTGCTGAGAAATCACACAAAACCCCTTCACTCTTCTGGTTATATCCCAGATTGCAAAACCTACTCGCACCACGCTGCTGTACACCACGGCCGTCTATTGTGCAGCCAAAACCAATCCCCGTCTGCATTGATTGCTACTACTACTTGCTACCGGCTTACAGCGTTGCTGTCTGGTATACCCAACGCCACCATTCATTGCCGGACAAGACTATTCATATATATTTACTCGTAAAGCTACACTCTCTGCCGCGCTGTCTTGTTTCTCCGGAAAAGCGAAAAGCGATAAACGATCAAACAGCCCTCTAAAGTGCTCGGCCCGAATGGCTTCCGGCAGGGACATCGACGACATGGCAAGAAACACAAAAAAACGCGAGCAGCAAACACTGACGCCCCCCCCCCCCCGTTGAAAACCCCACATGAGCCGGCATTGTACCGATGTTACGACGTACGGTAATACGACTATGTCCATGCACGACATAAGTACCCCCCCCCCCCCCCCACCCCCCTTCAGCATTGAGTTCCTGAGGGCACATCTACATACAAGAATCAACATTATTTACCCATCGAGCCTGTCGTCCCCTCTTGGAGACAAGGCGCGCGATTGTGTTGTATCCCATTGTCCCTCGACCGTTTGCATGCATATACTGTCGCAAACATCAACCAACCGAATTCATATGACTACGGCAGCAGCAACGTAAGTGCCCGAAAAAACCAGTGGAGCTACCACTTCTTCGACGCTATTATTATAGTTAACGCGTATATGAACTGCGCTCTCTTTGTGTATACGAGACGAGGGCTACTGCCGTACGTCCGAAGCCATTAATTGTTGATTGGTTCAGGTTCAGGGCAAGGGTTGGATGTATTCGTCTTGAACACAGTCCCCCTCATCCATTATGCATTGTGTGTCGCATGCTCTGCCATATATATGGTCTTATCGCACTTAGCTTACACTTTCTGACGCGTGGGCGAGATATTGGCGAACAACTAACTACTTATTATTATTGTGTTCTGGAAGAGGACCTCTACGAACCCCACGAACAAAACGACGTTGAATTAAAAAAAAAAAAGTTTGCAAGACGATGGCCCACTGCTGCTGTAGACGCGGTGTGTGTACAACAAATATAGCATGTACCGTACAACACAAACAAGTGGTGTTCCGAGAGGCTGGGGTACACTAAGGCCCCCCCCAGAGCGCGTTTTTTTTTTTTTTTTTTTTTTTTTTTTTTTTTTTTAATCATCACTTAAACTTTCCAGCCTAACTCGTAGGAGGTTTTACCCCCAGCGATCTTCTGGACACGCCATAGTCACAGGTGTCGTCCCTTCTCCCCCCCGGTACGTGCCTTTATTTTTTGTCGCGCATAGGGTTCAGCATTCCCACTGCTCGTCGATTTTCATCGAATGTAGCTAACTCACGCTCTCGCGTTTTCCGCTAATCAATTTTTTTATGCAAGAAAAAGTCCCTATGAGCATGCACTCGGTGAGACTTGAACCCACGAAATTGATCTTGATAGGCACGCGGACCACCTACCAAGCCACCGGGGACGCCGGGGCTTTGGAACGAACCGAATGGGATATTATATGCCACATGAATTAATTGGTGCTGAATGGTTGTGAAATACGACTAGATTCATTGCAGCCCGAGAAGAACAGCATTGTATATATCTACAGTAGGAAAAGGAAGAAGGGGTGTTGCACCTGCACCCCTTTTTCTTCTTGAGGAGGACCGAACGGAAAAAAAGAAAATCTCGTTTGATGTAGATGGACACCACCGAAGATGGACGTGGACACCAATTGGCCGTGGCATTTGCAAAATATACCGTTCGTACTGATTCAGCTGGCGAGGCCCAGGATTCTGCATGGATCCAACACGTTTTTTTACATCGTAACGGAACGAATGACCACGACGAGCAGCCTCGTTCCATTCCGCTCGTTCCCATGCTTTTGAAGGGAGTTAAGCCACACCCTAAGTTCCTCTCAACTGATAGATATATCCTAGGGGGCGGGCGGCCTTGCCACCGGCGTGCGGTGCGGGGGCTGCACCAGGCCCTGATATCCTGTGATGCTCGTTGCTGAAAAGGAAGGTTTCGGAGGGGATATTGTTCTTTTCCTGTCGTATTCCTGCTATTCTCGTACAATACTACTACTAGCTGTACATATTTCTCTTACTCTCTTGGTCTATCTGCTCTTGTGCAGCTATATATATAAACATCTCTCGGCTTTGTTCCGATGCCTCCTGGAACTCAGCGCCTTGACGCTTCGCTCTCCGCGCCCGCGGGACCTATTGTTTTCATCACTTTTCGCCCTTATCGTGTTGGTTTCGCTTTTCGTTAGCTCGCTGCGGGCGACAGAGTGGCATTTTTGTTCGAAGCCTCGGTTGTTTAGTTTCGTCTGGTTTCGTTTGTGTTGCGCCGCCGGGGCGGAAGTGTTCTGGAGTTCTAACGTTTGACGTTTGACCGTTTTTTGCCTTCGATGCGATCGTGTGTGACGTTCCTTTGATACCGTTTCTCTTTTGGAGTAGAATATTTGACGTATCTGCGAGATTAAATACCTATTACGGGGGTCCATAGTTAACGGGACCAAATTTTGTTAGTAAAAATAGGTAAATATATAGGTTTTTATGTATACCATAGGTCCTATTTTCTATGTACCCCCGTAATACGAAGTACTTTCACAGCAGTGGTGTGGTGAACGTCGCGGTGGCGTCCCAGGGATGCTTTTTACGTAGGACCGATGACACGCGCACGCAAAAGGAAAACCATCTTACCATCGTCGTGACGTTCGACGACAGACCTTCAATATCAAGAGAGAGTGAGCCCACCGTCTGCCCGCTTGTGCTATCTCGCATCAGAGTGAATGAGCCGACATTTGTTGTAACCTGCCCGGCTACGGTCGTTTCTTGTATCTGGAGGTTTAGTTGTCGGTCTTTCCTTCACGATGTTGTAAGAACAGGGCGGGTCGGCCAGTTTAGACATTTTGTAGGGTCATGGCATCGTCGTTCGCCCGCAAGATGGGGTCTCGATCTTGCTTCGCCCTCCTATAATAGTACGGTGGACCTCACATAAAAAATTGCGCGGCTGAAATGAGCATTGCGAGCTGCCGTGAGTTCTTGCCCCGAGATTACGATATTAGATTGGTCGATTGGCCTGTTTTTCGTTTATACTGGGGAGCGTGAGAGTTTGTTGTCGGTGGTGGAGGAGTATTATATTTTTTGTGTCCGACTTATTCAATGGTTTCTGAAGTACGATGTCTGTCGTGTGTTGCGCGGGACAAGATAAGTCGTTTGGCTAAATATCGGTTTCTGATTTTGGCGGTTGAGGTATCATAAGTATTTTGTTCACGTTGTCAAGTACTGTGTTTAGTTGTCGATGTTGATGGAGGTTTTCTCTTAGTTGGCGTTATTGCTGAAGAGTGTTGTGGGTTGGGAAGGGAATATTATACTTTCTCTGTTTTCTATTGCTTTATTGCCAGCGTATATTATTTCTCCACTATTACCTGTCGTGGGCTGTACCGGACGAGAAAATATCATGCCTTCCCCACGAACGGTATTTTACTCATTATGGCTTTGGCTTTATTCCATTTTGTTTGTCGATGTTGATCGAGGGTTTCTCTTAGTTGTCGTTATTGCTGAAGAGCGCTGTGGGTGGGGGTTTTGGGGACAAGAGAAAATGATCGTTTTTTTCTGTTTTATTTCGCTTTATTGCCGCAGAGCGTAGATTATTTCTCCATTAACCTGTCGTGGGTCGTACGGGACGAGAAGATATCTTACTTTCCCCGCGAACGGTGTATTCCATATCTTCTTCGCTCTGGCTTTTGCATCGATTCGTCGCTGGCGAACGTAGATGGATTCTCGGGTAGCGTAGAATAATTCTCCATTACCTGTCGTGGGCTGTACGGGACACGAAAAAACATAATAATTTTCCCTCGAACGGTATATTTAAAACTCATGGGGTTGGCTTTCTTCGGTTCGTCGAAGGCGAACGAACGTAGATGGATTCTCGGATAGCGTAGATTGATGATCCATTTCGCGCCGTGGGCTGTCCGGGACAAGAAAATATAATATTTGTCCCACCAGCGGTAATATAATCATATATGGCATTGGCTTTCTTTGATTATAGTCGCTGAGGAATAATGTAGATGGATTCTCGGATAGCGTGGATTAACTCTCCATTGACTACCCGTGTCGTGGGCTGTACTGGACAAGAGAAAATAGCATACTTTTCTCACGAACGGTATATTATACATTCATGGCGTTGGGTTTCTTCATTCGTCACAGGCAAACGTATGGATTCTCGGATGCCTGTCGTGCGTCATCTTCTTCGTTTTGGATTTCTCCGATTCGTCGCAGGCGAACGTAGATGGATTCTCGGATAGCGTAGATTATTTCTTTATTACTTGTCGTGGGCTGTACGGGACAAGGGAAAACACCAAGGCCCGTCTTAACCAGGGCTTTCCGCGGGTCATGACCCGACTCGCGGGTCGGGTCACGGGGTGATCAAAATATCACGGGTGGGGTCGGGTCGGGTCAAGAGTTTTCCAAATCTCACGGGTCGGATCGGGTCGGGTCAAGAGGTGATGAAGAGCTCACGGGTCGGGTCAGGTCATGACCCTCGAGAAACGGGTCACTCGCGGGTCGGGCCAGCGTGACCCGCGATTTATTTTCTGCTGACCCGCGGGTCGGACCCACGCATCCGGCTCGCGGATCCGACACTCGAAACGCTTCCCGCTCTCTTGCCCAAAGGCTTCTCTCGTACAAATACTCAATAATACTCATTTGGTATTTTATTCAAACATTAGAACACTGCCAAATTACACGCATGCCCGCATCCATCTATACCCACTACAGCCAGGCCACATTTTTGTCTTTTTTCGCGACATGCCGTGGCATGCCGTGGCACCACCTGCGGCAAAACCTTCCATGGCATCTTCCACGGCATACTACGGAACCTTCCACGGACCTCCACGGCATACCATGGGACCCTAATCCTAACCCCGACCCTAACCCTAACTCTAACTCTAACCCTAACCCCAGCCCCAACCCTAACCCAGGTGTCGTGGACATTGGGGTGCCGTGGGGGTTGCCATAACATGCCGTGGGGTTGCCATGAAGTGCCGTGGCGGTAGCACGGGGCTTGCCATGGTACTACCCATGGCATGTCATGGCAACCCCCACTGCGTGCCATGGAATCTTATGCTACACCATGGGATGCCGTGGTGATGCCATGGTATGCCATGGGCGGTACCACGCAAAGCCACGGCATGCCCACGACAAGGTCAATAGTGTAGAAACCTGGGTTTGCGAGGCAAAGAGGGAAGAAAACCCGAGTTTGCGACGGCCTTGTAAGTTTTTGAGGCGCCACGGATGGCATACTCTGTGCTAGGGGCCGTCGGACCTCGCGCCGCAGCTGCTCCGGTGACCCTGTCTCTCGGGAATGGTGGATCTCACCCGTGAAGCTGTCGACGACACGGCTCAAGGTTTCATGGCTTGCTTCGGTTTCAGGAACATGCCACGTCGAGTTGGACAAAGTCCCCAAATTGAATAACTCGAAGAGCAAAACATATTAAAGAAGTCCCATACATATATTTCTTGTCGAATCGTTGGTTTTCGTTTGATTCGAATCAAAAGTCAAAACGCCTGGTCGGTGATCCACTTGTCGACCAATCAGATAGATGCAAATCAAATCAAACGAAAAAAATATTGGCGGAGTATCATAAAAAAACGTTTCTCGTTCTTACGGGCCTTCATGCGTGTTCCTCGAACGTTATATTTTGCATTCATTCATGGCGTTGGCTTTCGTCGATTTTTCGTCGCAGGCGAGCGTAGATTATCGGATATCGTAGATTAATGATCTATATCCTGTCGTGGGCTGTACGGGACAAGAGAAAATATGGTCATACTTTTCCCACGAACGGTATACAATACCTTCATGGCGTTGGCTTTCTTCGTTCGTCGCAGGCGAACGTATGGATCCTCGGTTGCCTGTGCCGTGCGTCGTACGGGACAACTTGGGTCGCTTGGGTACACTGGTGTGTGTTTTGGGGGGAAGTATTATTGGTTTGATCCGCGGGCGGTGTGCGGCAGAGTGTAGGGAATATATACATCATTGTTGTTTGATGCTTTAGTCATTGCGTCCGGGAACATCCATTACATCAGGGATCAATGATCGAACATATTTCTATCTGCACTTGTGTTGATTAGGGACGTACCAGTCTTTCATCTTGAACGGGCCCTTGGCATCGTAAACTGCCGTTTGCAGCCCGCGGGCCTTAGCTTCGACCCTTGGCATCCTAAACTGCCGTCGGCTGTTGTTCGTTCCGTGCCGGCCTTGTCTTCGTCGGTGGCCCTCACTACGCCGCCGGCGAAGCCCCTTACGACGTAGCTGTTACACCACTGTTACACGTGAGTCCCTCTTGATGTTTGTTCATATTCTTGGTTCGTTGTGTTCTTTGTTTCTCCACTTGAATCCGTTTTGCCTCTTCGTTTCTTCTTTCTCCACGAGGTATCTTTTTATTTTCTTCTTCTTGCTTTATACGTGTGCGTATGCATCGTGGTAGTTGTTTAATACCAGGTAGTTGACACCCTCGGCGTAAATACTACAGTAGGAAGACCACTCATTACTACAGTCAGCAGTAGTATCAACGCTAAAATCGAAACGGCCCTTATGCTTCGCCCCAGACCAGTATACTCTATGGACTACAGCATCTGTGTTTACACGATCTACACCTATCTACATAGTACAATACTATTACGGGGGTCCATAGTAAATAGGACCTATGTTATACATAGAAAACAATATATTTACCTATTTTTACTAGCAATATTTGGTCCTATTTACTATGGTCCCCCGTATTAACAGCTTGTTTCCACGCCTATCTATCTACGGCAGTATCAACAGCAGTACTGCTGTACTATTGCTGCTGTGTCTACATATCATATTAATAGCTATATCTGATCTGCGTGTTCTACTTAAAAAATAAAATCTAACGCTCGGAAATAATCTCCAGGGTGGCGCATCAAAATATACCTGGTGGGTATTATTATATATGATGCTGCTGTCGATGTTGTTCAATAGTTAGTTGATGTGATCGGTTGGTTGGTGTAAGTATACCTGTAGTAGCTCGTCAGAGGTTACCGAACAATTATCGGAATTGGTTCAGAAGAGCTAATTACTTACATCTGTACGAGTAAAAGCTACTTTTGGTGTGTGTCTTCTTCTTTCACAGGTACATATATGATAATATATACCCGTCGACATCCAGCACAACGTACGCATATCCTCAATCGATAAATTCTAGAAGCGGAAAGCGGAACATTAAGCTTACGCCGAATACTCAGCACCTGGTTCCAGGGGATTCATTGGCCCTTTTTGTTGCACCATGCGAGATATTTTTCAGCGATGATAACATCGCTGTTGTAGTGGGTATGCCTGGTACCACATTTTTATGCACTATGCCCTCCACGCCATTCCCCTTCGAGGGTTACTCTTCTACTACTGTCTGTACTCGACCGCAACAATCAGTCAAATGATCAACGCTCAACACTGCGAGGCATTTTGATTGCGAGACCGACGTCTATACCCCCAGCGGCGGCAGGCAACGCGGTGAGTACCCCCTCCACGGCTTCCGGAAGGGGAGGGAAGCACTTTTACTCTCCTCCTCCTCCTCCTCCAACTACTACTACTGCTTGCAGTATGTAGTGCTACTGCTGTTATAGTACTATTCTGCAACATTTACCAATCAATGTTGTACTGAACTACGAAAAAAAACGATGACAGGTCGGTTAGGAGTCTTACACGGCAGTCATTCGTTATTATTGGTAACTTTTTGTCAAGTTTATTGGTACAGCAGCAGCAGTGGGCGCCCAATTTGGTGTCCGGGCTCAATGTCTTGATTTTTTCTGGCCTTGATCTAACTCTATTGTATGGGATTTAGAGTTGGTCCCGCTGTCGCGTTGTGTTTCTTGACCCAATTTTCTTCCTGTTCGGGCCGATCTGAGCCTATATTTTTCTCAACATAATGTGTCTTAACTCAACTGGGAGCGCCGAAGCCGGCGTCCCCGGTGGCTTGGTAGGTGGTCCGCGTGCCTGTCAAGATCAATTTCGTGGGTTCAAGTCCCATCGAGTGCATGCTCATAGGGACTTTTTCTTGCATAAAAAATTGATAAGTGGAAAGCGCGAAAGCGTGAGTTGGCTACATTCGATGAAAATCGACGAGCAGTGGGAATGCTGAACCCTATGCGCGACAAAAAATAAAGGCACGTACCGGGGGGGAGAAGGGGACGACACCTGTTACCACGGCTTGTCCAGAAGATCGTAGAGGGTAAAACCTCCTACGAGTGGGCTGGGAAGTAAAAGTGATGGAAAAAAAAAAACAAAAAAAACCCCCCCTGCTATTAACCCTTTTAGTACCGCAATCCTGTTTTGGGGACAAATCACTTAGAATTAGAGTGGTTTGTCCCCAAATCGGGACGACTGCGGTACTAAAGGGGTTAATATCAACTGCTGTAATCAAGCAACTTCCATGCTTTAGCCACTGGATTTTTCTTGCCCTTTTATTTTATATGAGGATGGTGTGGTTGGAGATTGGAGTAAGTATTGCGCATTTTCCCTTCTTATCCTTATGAAAGAAGTACTACATAGTGGGTGGGTGACGAGCGTATTTTGGCCCACTCACTATTGCTCTTTTTACTTAGTTAAGTGTTCACCGGGATGCATAGTCCCCTTTTTCCTTCTCGTATCTTTCCCCTTGCACGTCCCTTTTGGCTCATGCTTGGGGTAAGTATGTATGTGTCTGAGCTTTGGCTTCCCATTTTATTTATTTATTTGGGATTCTTCTCCTTTTCTTTTTCTTTTTCTTGTTCTTTTTCGGTTTGTTTTTTTCGTTGCTTCTCTTTCTTTATGGTGTATTTTGGTTGCTGGCGTATGTATGTATGTTGTGTCGGCCGCACCTAGTGCGAAGGCATGGTATTACGTAGGCTATTAATGCATTACGGTGTGTTATCTCTGTGTCGTAGTCTGTGACCACAGAGCTCGTATCTTTCTAGGGTGAAGAATCAGCACGGACACTGGGCTTGCTGGATGTCGACGAGTAGAAGAACGGTTTAATGTGAAGAACACACACACACACACATTCTCAGATGGCAAATAATGCTATTAATACAGGACAGGAGTATGTTGTTGTTTTCTTCACATTAAACCGTTCTTTCTACCCGTCGACACCCAGCACAACCAGTGTCCGTGCCGATTCTTCAATCCTAGAGAGATACAAGTTCTGTGGTCACAAAGCTACGCCACAGAGATACTACGTTGCCACATATGCAATGCAATGCCACGTCATCATACTGCGTACGACAGGCACGACATACCGATTCCATGACCTAGAGAAACAAAAACGAAACAAAGAGAGAAAAAAAACAAAACAAAAAACAAAAACAAAAACAAAGACAATTCGAAAGAGAAAAGAAACAAAAAAAAGAAACAAAAATATACTTGATATACTTCAGTATAGCAACAAACCATCGTACCACCATCCGCGAACGGCGTCTCTTCTTCGCGGGGGGGGTGGCACGGCAAAGCAAGGATCGATTACCCAGCCGGGTGATGTTCGGGACGATTGCTGGTGGAGAGAACCCGAGACCTGGCGGACAGGTTAAGACTTGGCATAGATGCGTAGTCGAAGACCTTAGGGAGTTCCGCGCCACCGAAGGGTCAACGGAACTTGCTCCCTTGGTGTTTGGAGTTGAGACCGCACTGTGGCCCACTGCTGCAAAAAAGGCGGGGAAGTGGTCCCGGGGGATCCTGGAAGCAGCCGAACGGTTCATGGTGAGGTGGCACGAGGCTGAGGCTGAGCTGAGCAGGCAGCGCCGCGCATCCGCCGTGGGTGGTGTCCAAGGGAATGGGGGGAGGAGGGGCAACAAGAGGAGTAGCAGAAAACCCGACCAAGGGAATGCGGAGAGGGGTGGGAAGAGGAGTAGCAGGGAAACTGCAGTGGACGAAAGTAGGAAGGAGATGGCAGATAGGGTAGCCAGGTACCGGGCAGACTAACAAGTAGAACATGCCTATACTACTCGTACCACCAACTGGTGCAGCTGGTTCGAACGTGGTCTTCCTTTGTCTTCCTGTTGTTTTTGTTTATTTATATTTTATTTTATTGTCTTCTCTGCGGTGACCCTATGTGATTTTCATTTCTCTTCCTTTCTCCGATTGATAAGCCTTATTGAAGGAGTCGTGTGGCGTGGGTGGATGACGAGCCTGCTCTGCTTGTTTCGTACTGTCTGACGCCGAGGGGCCGGGCATAGTTGACGAACGCTGGACGATGGTGGCAGACAGGGTAGCAAGGTACCAGGCGGGCCAGCAGGGAGACCCCGGCTGTGCTACTCGTACCATAAACTGCTGCCGCTACCTGGAGCATGCCTTGTGCTTTGTTTGGTTTGACTGTTATTTTTCTCTTGGTTCTTAGTCTTACTCTGTTGACGACTAGTGGTGTTTTCTTCTTATTCTTTTTTTTTTCCAGCTCGTTCTTTTCAAGTGTCTGCCACGTCCCCTACGTGGGGGTACGATGGTTTGTTGCTATACTGAAGTATATACATATACCAGGTATATTTTAGTTTTTTTTTTTGTTTGTTTGTTTTCTCTTTCGAGTTGTCTTTGTTTTTGTTTTTGTTTTTTCTCTTTGTTTCGTTTTTGTTTCTCTAGGTCATGGAATGTGTATGTCGTGCCTGTCGTACGCAGTATGATGACATGGCATTGCATTACATACGTGGCAACGTAGTATCTCTGTGGCGTAGCTTTGTGACCACAGAACTTGTACCTGGTATCTCTCTAGGTTTGAAGAATCGACACGGACACTGGTTGTGCTGGATGTCGACGCGTAGAAAGAACGGTTTAATGTGAAGAAAACAACAACAACAACCCCCCCGCAGGGGATCTGGCAGGCACTTGAAAAGAAGGAGCTACAAAAAAGAAAAAAGAAAAAAGAAGAAAACACCACTAGTCGCAAACAGCGAGTAAGACTAAGAACCAAGAGAACAATAACAGGCGAACCAAACCAAGCACAAGGCATGCTCCAGGTACCGGCAGCAGTTTATAGTACGAGTAGCACAGCCAGGGTCTCCCTGCTGGCCCGCCTGGTACCTTGCTACCCTGTCTGCCACCATCGTCCAGCGTTCGTCAACTGTGCCCGGCCCCTCGGCGTCAGACAGTACGAAACAAGCAGAGCAGGCTCGTCATCCACCCACGCCACACGACTCCTTCAATAAGGCTTATCAATCGGAGAAAGGAAGAGAAATGAAAATCACATAGGGTCACCGCAGAGAAGACAATAAAATGAAATAAAAATAAACAAAAACAACAGGAAGACAATGGAAGACCACGTTCGAACCAGCTGCACCAGTTGCTGGTACGAGTAGTATAGGCATGTTCTACTTGTTAGTCTGCCCGGTACCTGGCTACCCTATCTGCCATCTCCTTCCTACTTTCGTCCACTGCAGTTTCCCTGCTACTCCTCTTCCCCCACCTCTCCGCATTCCCTTGGTCGGGTTTTCTGCTACTCCTCTTGTTGCCCATCCTCCCCCCATTCCCTTGGACACCACCCACGGCGGATGCGCGGCGCTGCCTGCTCAGCTCAGCCTCAGCCTCGTGCCACCTCACCATGAACCGTTTCGGCTGCTTCCAGGATCCCCCGGGACCACTTCCCCGCCTTTTTTGCAGCAGTGGGCCACAGTGCGGTCTCAACTCCAAACACCAAGGGATCAAGTTCCGTTGACCCTTCGGTGGCTCGGAACTCCCTAAGGTCTTCGACTACGCATCTATGTCAAGTCTTGACCTGTCCGCCAGGTCTCGGGTTCTCTCCACCAGCCATCGTCCCGAACATCACCCGACTGGGTAATCGATCCTTGCTTTGCCGTGCCACCCCCCCCGCGAAGAAGAGACGCCGTTTGCGGATGGTCGTTTCGATGCTCTCGCAACGTGTCATCTTGAGGGCGTTCGCGTACGAGAGGGTGGCATGGTCAGTACGAAGTCGGCGCTGGAAGCCAATGACTCGCAACAGGACTTGGTGGTGAGCCGTTCGAAGCTTGGCAAAGTGTTCCGCTCTGAGGGTCCACGTCACACACCCGTACAGCAGGGTCTCAATCACCTCGGCCTTCAGCATTCGGACTTTCAGGCTAAGGGGGGGGCGGTCGTCCTATCATACAGCTCCGGGCCGAACCGTTTGAGGCATGCTCGCATGAGACGGATCAGTCGGTCGATTTCGAGCGAGAGGTCAGCGTTTTCGTGGATAATGCCCCCTAGGTACAAGAACTGGGCCGTCTGCTTATACCTCTGACCTGCTGCTTCGATAACGAGCGGTGGTGCGAGGGTTTTCTGGTCTGGCGTTTGTAGAAGCATAGTCTCTGTCTTCTTTTCTGACACCGTAAGGCCTGCTGCTTCGAAGACAGTCACGATGACTGTCATCATTTTCGCGAGTCCTTCAGCCGACTTCGAGCCAATCCCTGCGTCATCGGCGTACAACATGCCCCATACAGCCCTTCGCACGCACGCCAACGGCTCCTGCTCCTTCGTTCCGACTACTCCAGCATCACTGAGTTGGGCCAAATCCCTTACGATGGCTTCGTCATGGCTAAAGAATACTAGTACGACGTGCAACGCAGCAGCAAAAAATACGTTGAACAGAAACGGTGACAGCACACAGCCTTGCCGCAGCCCCTGCGTGACATCAAACCATTCCGAGTGCTCGCCGTCATCCGTACGCACGCGAGCCCGCATGCCATCGTGGAAATTACGGATGATTCTCAGCATCTTTGGTTGGTACGCCAAAACGTGTGAGTAACATGCCGGCGTCCCCGGTGGCTTGGTAGGTGGTCCGCGAGCCTATCAAGATCAATTTCGTGAGTTCGAGTCTCACCGAGTGCATCCTCGTAGGGACTTTTTCTTGCATAAAATTGATTAGCGGAAAGCGCGAGAGCGTGAGTTAGCTGTACATTCGATGAAAATCGACGAGCAGTGGGAATGCTGAACCCTATGCGCGACAAAAAATAAAGGCACGTACCGGGGGGGAGAAGGGACGACACCTGTGACCACAGCTTGTCCACAAGATCGTCGAGGGAAGAAAAACCTCCTACGAGTGGGCTGGAAAGTAAAAGTGATGATGAAAAATAAATAAATAAATAACAGCTCTCACAGAGTCGTACGCTTTCTGCAGATCGATGAAGCACAAGTACAGGGGGATTTTCCTCTGTCTGCCAAGCTCTTGCAACCGGCGCACGACGAACAGCATATCAATCGTTGATCGTGCGGCGCGGAAGCCGCACTGTTCCTCCGGGAGTGATTCCTCGGTCTCGCAGTAGTTGCTGAGGCGCGACGCGACGATTTTCAACAAGACTTTGCCTGCGTGGGCAACAAGCGAAATCCCTCAGTGGTTTTTGCAATCAGTTCGGTCCTTCTTTTTGTGAAGGACCTTGATGATCGCATCTTTCCATTGCTGGGGGACTTCTCCTGTTACCCAAACATTGACAAGGATGTTGTGAAATCACTGGGCGAATGCGGGGTGGTCGATTTTCAGGAGTTCGGAGTATCCAAGTAAGTAAGTGTCGTAATAACACTGCTGTTAATACCGGTACCTGGTACTGCTGTTCTGGTACTGACGGAACCGACACATCACGGAATATAACCGAGCCTTCAAGGTGAGCCTCGAAATAACGGTTGTTAGTTTGATGACCATTGGACGTGTAACTATTGCACCTTCTTTTTTTTTTTTTTTTTTTTTTTTTTCCATCACTTTTACTTTCCAGCCCACTCGTAGGAGATTTTACCCTCGACGATCTTCTGGACAAGCCGTGGTCACAGGTATCGTCCCTTCTCCCCCCGGTACGTGCCTTTATTTTTTGTCGCGCATAGGGTTCAGCATTCCCACTGCTCGTCGATTTTCATCGAATGTAGCCAACTCACGCTTTCGCGCTTTCCGCTTATCAATTTTTTATGCAAGAAAAAGTCCCTATGAGCACGCACTCGGTGAGACTTGTACATCAGTTTAGTTACTTATTAAATAGTGGATTTTGAAAGTTGAGAAAAAGACAAATAATAGTTGAGAATAAAACGGCTACCAGGTAAGTAAGCGGCTAACTTCTTCAATTCGCAAAATAATTCAAGTCTGATAGGCAAAAAAATCTATGTACTTTTCAACAGCATCAAGCAAACGCACTTACAGTAAATCGAACGAGTACAGCCGGAGGTACAGCAAAAACAATCTTTTAAAGCGCAAAATGAAGAATCCGCGGTAAATATGTTGTTTTCAGAGTAACTCCGGCTTCACTCCTTCGACACTATCGCAGTAGTGGACGTTCGGTTGCTGTTGAAGAGTACATAGTTTTTGAGCCTATCAGATTTGAATTATTTTACGAATTTTATAAATTTTGAAATACGTCAGCTGTGAGTTCGACTGATTAAATAGTTGATACTCAACTTTGCAAGCTGCGTAATACGCCTCGTCTATATTCCATTTTTACCTAATTTTCAATTATTGTGATAAACCGAGCGCGCGTATTCTATATGTGATTCCTTGTCAAAGATATAGGCCAGCGGCTCCCCTGGATGCTGCCCAGGTCAACAGGACAATTTTAACTAATCATTCTGCGCACTGATACTATATAACCCGAACAAGGGATATTGATATGATGTTACGAATTGTAGAAGTTAGCCGCTGAGACGTTTTTTTCTCAACTAACAGGTATTTGTTATTTTCTCAAGTTTTTATAAAATTATGAAATACGTCAGCTTTGAGTTCGACCGATTACGTAAATAGTTGATACTCAACTTTGCAAGCTGCAAGCTATAAAATCCAGTGTCTGTGTGTGTTTTCTTACGTATCCCCCCTACTCCTGTGCATGACCATATCGATATTCCCCCCAGCTCTGTACATGAAAATATACGACATCGCAGGGCTGATATATCTCAATATTGACATTAAACTACTGTAAACCGTTCTTTCTACCCGTCGACATCCAGCGCAAACAGTGTCCGTGCCGATTCTTCAATCCTATTATCATTAATTGTAGAAGAGATACAAGTTCTGTGGTCACAAAACGCATGTACGACATGCCAAGTGTGCGTTGTATGCATTTTGTTCATTAAAATGTCGGTAGTAAGTACGAGTAGTTATTAGTAGTGCACGCTGCAACTTTTATTGAGAGGGTCGTTTTTTAACAAAGGTGTTGACTCATTCTCCATAAATGATCTATGGGCCAGATTGTTGCAATATGGTCGCTGTGTTTGTACAGCATGGATGGGCTCGCCAACAGCAAATACTTTATGATTCGAGCGAGCCTTGAGCATGGTAGGATATTTACTAATGGACAGGCTAGTATTCGCCAGGTAAGAGCAACGGTTAATTGTAGCGCTCATCGCGGAGTACAACTTCTTCAGCCAACTTCAGCTAGCGTCCTCCCAACCTTTAGCTTTTCATACTACGGTCTTGCTTGGTTCGTTCTTGTTCGCGTGGGCCCACACTGTAGGCGAGCAGCCTCTCGGGTAGTGCCAGTGAGCTCGCAGGCTCTCAGGCAGGTATAAACTGCCATCCAACGCGAGTGTCGCATCGCCCGGTTGGCGTGTACTTCTCCCTCTATAGTGTGCCGGTTCAGTAGTGCCGGCTGCCCGCTGTTGTAGTGCCTGGAAAATCGCGTGGCACAGGTGGGAATTGCCAGTGTGGCAGTGTGCGGAGTGGTGCCGGTTGCCATAATAGTACCGCTATGTATGGTACCGGTATTGTTGTACAGCGCATACTGGCACTATTATAGAGGGAGGACCAACATGGCATATTACATATCAACCCCTACTCCAGCAGCAGCCCCCGGTTAATTGTTGATTCGTGTGACCGACGGCGCTGAAAATCAATCGTTTATGTAATACGTAGCTTTTCGTCATTTTTTCTCTCCTAAGTGCCACTGAAGAACACGCCCCACACCAATAATTTCAACTATTTTGTCCCTAAAAACGTGCTTACAGTAGTTCGGAAGAGGTTGGCAGCACCCATACCATGCGAACATAACTACAGCAACTGCTGTACATACACAGCAACTACTACTCCAGAACGTACGTACTCGTAGTAGAGCGCACTCTATGGGTGATCGAATGAAGGAAAAAGCGGATACTGTTTGTGTACCAGGTATGTATCATCATAAAGTTGCTCCCATGCCTGGTATTAATAGGTGGCATCGAAGTCGGGGCCGGATAGTTTAGTATCTACCATTTAGTACTGCTGCATGTATGCTTTCACCCCCACCCGACTGAATGAAGTCTGGGTACAGTAGTCCTACCCTATTGACTCAGGCTATTACTGTAGTAGGCTACTACCGATATGGACCATTAGCCGAAGAGGCTATTACTAGGCTGTATCTGTAGTAGTATAATAATGAACTATGTTCGAGATAGGCTTTTATGCATACCATAGGTCCTATTAACTATGGTTCACCGTAATAGCTATGTACGCATAGTAGTAGAGAAGAAAATAGGGCTCTTTGCTACTACTAGAAGTATTCTTGAATTAGAAACGGAACATTTGTAACTCACCGAGACGAGTTCGTCGCGTTATGGATGTCGGGAAAGTGAGCGAATGAAGGGCTGTCTGTCTTCATTCTTGAGGCCTAAAGCCCCCATCTCTCCACCACCACTACTCAGTACTGTCTCTAGCTTGACGCAGACTCACCTTGAAGGTAAGGAATGAGGGAAACAAGCATGAACATATATACGAATGATACAACAATAAAAGGCGTAGGATTAAGTACCTACGTTAGGCTTTCGCCCATTTGGAATCTCCGCTGGTGGAGGTGGTGGTGGCGTGGAACATATTTCCGCACCTTCATGGTCTTACGTCCTATGAGCAATTAAACTCATTTGCCGCGAAGCGCCAAAAAATTGGGCAAGGCCGAGGGAGCGAAGCGAAAAAAAAAAAATCGCATCGGTGCGTACAGACTCCCATTTTTTACTTGCGTGTCTGCCTGTAATGGTCGTGTTTTTGCATTATTACTGATCGCGAGAGCCGTACGTTACCGATTTCCACAACCCCGGCATCTGCAGAACGAGCGATCTTGAGCTAAGCGTAGGACTTGGTTCGTCGCAAACCATCTCGAGGCTATTGCTACTGTATAGTAGGTAGACTTTCTAGAGGCCCCTACATGCTACATCTCCCGGGTTTTACACGCTAACGCGGTCCCGAGTACCGCTGGAGACGAACACACTCTGGAAAGTAAACACACACGCCAGGTACCTGGTGTCATAGAGATGACATATTTATTTGCAGTTTTTTTTTTTTTTCACCACGGACGGACACTTCCGCCCCACCGAGTGTTCTTCCGTCGCGAAATGCGCCAGAGAGAGAGAGAGAGAGACCCCGTGGTTGTGGCCATGTGGGTGTTCTTCACATGAAACCGTTCTTTCCACATACCCGTCGACATCCAGTACAACAACCAGTGTCCATACCGATTCTTCAAACAAACCTAGAGAGATAAAAAGTTCCGTGGTCACAAAACTACGCCACAGAAATACTACATTGCTGCGTATGCTTTATAAGCACACAGTATACAATGCAACGCCATGTCATTATACTGGATAAGCCAGGCACGGCAGACATATGCTACCAGTATGAAAGAGAGAGAACGAAAGGAAACCACGAAAAACAAGAAGCAATACTAAAGAAAGTCGATGGAAATACTGTCGACAAGCGGTGGGAACGAATGCTGAGCATGAACGGACCCTGCTGTACTACTAATACTACTACTACTGTAGTAGCTGTGATAATGCGCGCGATAAAGACGAACAGGCAGGTGCCGGGACGACGCCCTGTCCACGACCACGGCTTTGTTCCAGAAAAGAAAGCGACTGGGTGGGGATGAAAACCCCCACGGCTGTTTGAGAGGTAAAAAATAAAGTGACGCCTACTGCTGTACTATTATTATAGTACCTGGTACTATACATCTGTAGTACTCGTACAGCAGGTACGTTAGGCTACAGTATAGGTGCACGGCACAAGAAAAAACACAAGAAGCAATAACGCCACATGCTCACCTTTTAAGGGACACGCGTACGTACGAAAACTGGACAAAAAAATGGTGCTCAGCGGCAAGGACTACAAGTAAACCCTGCGGTATCTATTCGCTCAAGGGTTTTCAAGGCTGGTGTCCCAAATATTTTTTGAAGGCTTGCTCACAGACTAGCTTTTTCTCGTTAGCGGGCCCATACTGTATATATATACCAGTATATCCTACTGCTGTACCAGGTTTGTATATATATTACATTTCCATGTGTACATACGCACCTGGTATGAAGAATATATAGAACAGCAATACTATATACGCTGTACATACAGCAGTGGTGATATAAACGTATCTTTTAGAACTGCAGTCCCGTTTCGGGGACAAAATACTTGGAAAAAAAGAGTGGTGTGTCCCCTAAACTGGACTGCAGCCCCGAAAGGACCACCCCGTCACAGGTCAATCAACCTACTTTCTTGTCTCCATTAATGTTAACATGATCTTATCTTTTACTACCGAAAAAAGTGTCCTACACGCGTTCCAAGTAGTTTTTTTCTCTCTTCGTGACAAGCCGATGTCTGCTCAATACAGTAGCTGCATCTCGGCTATTAGACCGGCTGGACCCACCCCCTGCAGTTCGAAGCATGTCATAACACATACTGGTACATCGGTACCAGGTTATTATATAGGAAACGGCAAATTAACCTATCTGTGAGGCCAGGTGTGAGATGTGACAAAATTCGCCGACTTTTTTTGCACGCCAGACACGTTGTGTAGCAGTTGTGATGATGTGATAGGAACTGCGATCGAGCGTGTTACGGGTGAAGGGGGGTGTATGATCTTGCGAGGATTTATGGGTGAGCGACTCCCCCGCCTGGATGACGGTTCTACCGGGAAGAAGAGGACGGTTTACAAAGGCGGTCAGCCTACAACGTATCAACCCTGGGCGCAGAAACCACAACAACCGTGCTAGACGGGGACGGAGTTATGACTTCTGTGCTCAAGTATTTACAGCGTAACCATCAGGCGTGGCTTTTGGTTGTCCTACGTGTGTACGTATGTATACTGCGGTACACAGCAGTGGCCGTAATGCGTCTAGAGTAGTAGTGTTGCATTATGCTCGGTGATGATCTGGCTACGAAAACGGACACGTTTTGAAAATGCTGTGCAGTATTAGTAGTAGGTACGTACTGCTGCAGGCTGTACGTACACATTGCAATATGCCTGGTATGATCGAAATGCTCTCGTGCACTTAAGGTTCATATATATAGTAGTTCGAACTCAAAATTCTCGATCCATGCCTACTGTACGATATCCCCCGATTTTCAGGCTCCAGCTCTCTTTTTTAGAGTTTCGTATGCACCTGCAAATACTCAAGCCCACTACTTATGTGACTATCCCCGGATGTATAATACTGCTGTACGTAGGGATAGCATGGATTGTAACTACTGTACGTGTTTTGCTGTTTCTTTGCTTGTTTCAGTACGTAACGTCTGACAAATAAATTCAGGATGTTTCAGCCCGACATGAATTTAGCATTTGCAACCTCCCTGCTTTCATGCGCAGTTACTCCTACAACTCTCTCATCCACCCTTTCCCCGCTTCCCTTGCTTGAAAGCCGTCGTTTTTGTTCCAGACACTAGACCGGACAAAACGTGGGAAAAAAAAAACGTCCACACGGCATCAGACCAGTGAGAAACAGAGAGCAACCGCAACAAGATTCAACACACCAATCAGGATGGAGATACAACAATAGCGAGATAGAAGGAAATACTCAAAACGGAGGAGGGCAAGAACGAGCAATAAGCGTAAACACTCCCGTAAGCACAAAGAGCAGACAAAGAGGTCCAAGCGGCCCAACGCTAACTACAGACCACAGCCACCAGAGAGCCACAGCACGATTATGAGTGCCGGGACCAGACTTCATGTAGACTCCACATAGCCCTTTGGCGAAAGCCCCCATGGCAACGACACCCTTAGCCACCCCTCCGGTGGGCGCACATGCTCTTCATTTTCTATGACAGTCCCATAATAGTCACATGAAGGTTCATGGACGTTCGTGGCACGTCGTGGGAGTCCATGACACTTCTGTGAGACTCCCGTGGGACGCCATTGCTGTGGCACGAGCTGCCGTATCAATGTTGCCACGTCGCTGTTGTGGTGCCCTTAGATGGGACTGCCAAGGCGATGCAATGGGACTGACATGAGCATGCCATGAAGCTGTCATGAGACTGCTGTCGGATCGCATGTCACGCTACTACCCTTTAATGGCGCTTTCAGTGGCGCCCCATGACACCTTATAGTACGGCTCATGAAACTTCATGACACCTAGTTTTATTAATAGCATTTTTTCATACCACTTCGTAGCAACCCCCAACATACTATACAGTCCGCATTTCCTCGTCATTTTCACCCTCCCGAGTGAACTTTCTGTGTCGTTCTGGTTTCAAAGAACATTGCGTCTAACCCAGCTAACCTCTCCCCCCCTACGGTCAAACTGCGCTTTCGTGTAGGGGACCTGCACCTGCCAGAAAGAAGAAAGAGGTATAACAATAGCCGGGAGGAGGAGGAAGTAGATGTACAGATGTGCCCGTGTGGCAAAGCAATAGAGAGCATAACTCAGATAGTAGGAGAATGTGAAATATACAAGGAGGAACGGGATGTGTTAGAAGAGGAGACGAGGGAAATATACGAATGTGACATGGAGGAGTTTGTTAAACTGAATAGCAGCAAGAAAACGATCGCTATCCTAGGAGATAGATGGTAGCCACAGGCGGCCAGACAGGACGGGGATATGATTAGCCAAAAAGTTTCCATGTAATATATGGAAACAACGTAATGAGCGCCCAATTGTTGGAGGTGTCCCTATTAGGCGTAGGAACGATGCTCCGTCTCGAAAGGGATGCGTGGTCAATGGTCAAATGATCAAGGCAAGCAACAAGAGGGTACCCCCCCCCGCCCCCGCCCCCTCGGTCATACGACCTCGGCCATGCATTATATCTATCGCCCCCACCCCGCCTGCCCCGCGCTTTCCGCTCCCACGGGCCTGATCTGACCCATTGCGACACCGCCCCCTTCTTCTTGCCTCACGTGTCATTGTAGTTAAGCGACATCACAACCTCCAAAATTGAAGGCTTCGCAGGATATTTCCGCACGCCTGCTGAGCGCCCGAACCAGCCGGCACGTCAGAGTACCCACCCGAGAGGGGCACGCGAAGGAAGGAGAGGCGCTCGAGGGGGACGGCGGTGCAGTTGGGTCTGAGACGCACTCGATGGCACGTTTAGCAACAGCTGAACGAGAAGCAACACGTACTCGCAGCGAGAGGGAGTGCGTATATCGAACAAGGCAGGGGCGACTTCGCTGATACAGCATCGTGGAGGCCGACTAACGTACAGCTCGGCAACAGCCGACCGAGAAGCAACACACACTCGAAGAGAGAGGGAGTGCGTATATCGAACAAGGCAGAGACGGCATCGCTGATATAACATTGGCGAGGCTGACGAACGTACTAATTTGTCTATAGGCGCACGGCTAGCACAGCGATTTTGTCGCTGGTGAATTTCTGTTTACTGCCGCCGGCGTCGAAATAGTTTTTCTGTCTTGAAGAGAGACGGTTTGTTTTTAAGCCTCTCGCCGAGTTGAAACCGTCGAAACGGCACGGATATCTGTCGAAACATAATTTTCGTGTGTAACTGCCGAAACCATCGAGAAAAGACAGGTCCTTTGTCTCTCCAAACGATGCAACTGACACCCCGGCCAGAACTACCGGCAACCGTATTTTCCCGGCCGGTGAGGCATGCGCGATACGTCGCCGCGCTCGTTGTCGTGGGTGTGGTAGTATGCGGAAAAAGCGTCCTGCATCGACGGCTTTCAAGCCCGGGTCCTTTCAGAGAAGGGCTGCTGCCGGAAACTGAACAACAAAACGGGCCTAACTTTGACAATGGTGAGTACAGCACGAATCCAGGGCTCCCGCCATGTTGAAAGCGATCGGTCACGCGGATGTGGGGTGGGCGAGGTCCTCCGGTGTTTTTTTTTCCGCTGGGTGATGATACCGATGAAACTGATAGTTATTGTTTTACCAGTATTCTACTGTACGGGCGGATCACTAATTGTTTAATGTACGCGTCACTGGTAGTTGTTTCCGTTAGATGCTACTGGGTACAGATCACCGGTTGTGTAATGGTTACATGCTGTGAGTCACGGGTGGTTGCTGCCGTTATACCCTACGGGCCTAAAGGGTCTTTGCGAAGATTCGGTTGGTTTTCTTGTGCTGTAGTCTGTTTATTACCTGGTAACACTACCGGCCCGTTTTTGTGTTAGTATTTAAAGCAAAATATCCTTAAATTTCGGAACACAGTCGTACATGAGAACATCCCCAACCCATGACAAAATTGGACGATCCTGAAAAGGCAGTGGGAAAATGTGACCAAGTCGGCGCTCTTCACCCACACTTTCTTGGAAAGGACTACTTCATGGCCCGTCAGATGCACCTGTTTGACCAATCATCTCTTCGCGTTTGTTGGTTTCGAAAATACGTTTTGATAGCCCAACCCAATTGAATTTGTCGCAAATTGTGTCGTGTTCTAGGCTACGTGCAGATCACTAGTCGTTAGCATTTTGGTACAGGTGCTACGGGACTTGGTGGCTATTGACGTAAGATTGTACGGACCACTGCTTGTTACCCTTAGATGTTTCGGGTCACTGATGGTAGTTGCCGTTAGATCCCACGGATCACGGGTTGTTACGGTCTCTACTGTGCTGCAGGTACGGATAGGAATACGGTAGGATATGTCATAAGGGCGACCTCTTCTCATCTCTTCATTGACAGGTTTTTCCAAGGGGCGGCATATGTCGGGCGCGGACTCCCGATGATCTTGGCTGTGTGATCATTCCTTAACTGGAATGACCGCATCACGTTGAGCACCTAATTGTAGACCGACCACCCGCCGGCGCCCAGCGCACACGCGTTTAGCTTTGAAATTTCATCAAGTATCGGTGGTGTACGGGCTGTTATTGCGAAGGCAAGCAACGCTTCAAGTGCCCGCCACTAAAACAACATGCATGTCCCACTGTTTGTGAACTATATCCGTGATATTTGGTTGCTCTGTTGCCTCGTTCCTCCCGATTCCGATCCTCCTTGCACTATATATGATGTCAAGTAGCCTTGTTTCTTACCTGACGACCAACCCTTTCCGTTCGCTGATAATATTGTGTGATGTGGAGAAGATCCAAGGAGTGGCACCAGCAACGGCGGCGGCAAAAGCACCAGCTTTCCGGCTGGCTTTGCGGAGCCTTTGCAGCCACCGGAAAAAAAATCCCCGTCTGGATTTTACCGACGACCACGAGGAGTTCCAAGAAAGCCAGGGGGAGCGAGAAGGAAGGCGAGCGGTCGTCCCGCCGTGCTACTCGTCGCCTGACGCCGATCCTTCGGAGGGCGAGTGGCGAAAAGTCAAAGGTGGCGTGAGCGAGTCTCCAGCCACAGGAGGGAGCTGGGAGTTCCCGACCATGCAATTCGACTTCCTACACGGGTGAGGCTGACCGGAAGCTTGCTTTCGCGCTAAGGCAAAGGTCGTGGTTGTTCTGCGGCATGTGACGTTTGTGCAATTTTGTGATTGAGGTGATGCGACATGCGATTTGACCACGAAGAGTGCCTCCTCCTTTGTTTTTCGCTTACTGTACACATATCTATACTGTAGAGCAGGGCAATCGTTGTCCTGCTGTTCCCTAGGTGTTCCCATTTAGTATTATCGCAGTTTCGTCTTTTTTGTGTTGTTGTATTGATAACACCTTTTACCAGGTACACGATTGAGGAGGGCGGAGAGACTCGTCGAACAAGGACACGACGGTCGCGAGCGAACGATCGACGGTCGCCACTACTTCTGTATCAATACTCGAAAATTGTTACACAAAACAGCCTAACACAGGGAGAGAAACATCACGAGCCGATCGAAAGATGCTGTGGCACGGTATAGGAAGAGTCAAATCGCATGATACCGTCACAAGCGTAGAAAAGCGCTGTACTTATTCTACTCGGGACCGTTTACTCTTACCCCCCCCGGGCACCAGGGCCCCTAACACAACGCAACGCAATGCAACCCAACCCAATCAAAGATGCTGTGGCACGTTTGATACACCCACCCCAATGTCGATGCCGAGAGGCAGATAGGGCGAAACTAATCCGATTAGAAACGCGCTGCCTCTAAACTACGCGGGGACGTTTTCCCTTACCCCCCCGGACACACGGGCCCCTAGCAGTCGGGATGGCAGCCGCGTTCACGGGAGGCCCTGCGCCCTGGATCAAACCACCGTCTTTTGTGCCAACTGGTGAAGTCGTCGGCTTCGCGCTTGCGACCGAAACCGAGGTCGCGCTCGCGGCTGAAACCGCGGCTGCGGCCGAAACCGCTCTCGCGGATGAATCTGCGCTTGCGGGCAGCCCCACCGTACTGTTTGCGCTGTTTGGCGAACCAACGCTCGCGCGAGCGGGATACCCCACCGTGCTGTATGCCCTGTTTAGCTAACCAACGCTCGCACTTGCGCTCTGATACGTGGATGCCGTGTGCACGCGCGATCTGTTCTGTTGTAAGAACAGAACAACAGAGGGAACGACGTCCGCCCTCTGCTCATATAAGAAATATTCGAAGAAGCAGAACTCTGTCTCACCTGTCCCGACAGGCGAAAGACAGCCGAGCGTTCGCAATTGTACCACTCGAGCGGGGTGGTGGTTTACGTGATGGTAGGACGCCGGCAAGCCTCCCCATCACAGTGAAAGTACTTTCGTCAACCCCACCCAAAGAATGGTCACACGCCAAAACAGGAGCTGCCTTGAGACCAGGGTATCGGTTTGCGACGACTCCTGCAAGACCCGCAATCACAAAGATTAGAAGCCAGGAGACGGGCAGTCAACCTTCAGAATCGTTCGAGGGCATATAACTACTAATTCACACGAATACCACGAGTACAGCAGTAAACAACGGAAAGTGGCGTAGCAGCGGTCGTACCACTGGTACAGCAAGAATCGTCGGAACGTCGGTGGATTAGTGGGCGGTAGTACTGCTGCACTGGTGCACTGCTGGGGAGGTGGGTGGTTTGGGTGGATAGGTTGCTTGGTTTTTGGCCACATAGCGTTGAAACATGGGCGGATAGTCAGCGAACACAACCCAAAACATGATTAAGCATAGGAACATCGGTGGTGTGGGTATGAACGTAACCTGACCCCTCTAGCGTGGCAGCGGTCGTACCGCTGGTGCAGCAGAAAACATCGGAACGTGGGTGGTTAGTGGCCGGATTAAGTTAAAATAAAATGTCCTGGGGGCGTGTTGTTTTGGATTGATAGATGGGTTGGTTGTTCGCCACGTAGCGTTGCAGCATGGGGCGGTGGTCAGCAAACATAACCCAAAGCATGAGTAAGCGTCGGAACGTCGGTGGGGTGGGTATATACGTGTACCGGCCCGGTTGGCGTGGTAGCGGCCGTACCACCAGTACAGCAGCAAGTATCGGAACGTCAGTGGGTTTGCTGGTGGGTTAGTTCAGAATAAAATGGCTACCACACCCTCGTTCTGCATGTCATGGCCAGATACCAAAAATGGGACATCAAAGTTGAAAATGTGGGTGGTTAGGGTGGAGAGGTAGGTTGTTGTTTTGTCACATAGAGTTGCAGCATGGGCGGGCGGTCAGCAAACACAACCCAAAGCACGGGTAACGGCTATACGGGGCGTTTGGCACACCTTCTCGCAGCAGCAGCTTCCTTCTTACCCGCGGGCAGCAAGGGTCAAACAGGGCGAAGGAGAAGAAATATAGCACGAGAGTTCAATCCGTATTAATGCAGCAGTAGAATACTATAGCAGTACTGCAGGTATTGTGGTTGCGTATCATACTATGAAATACTAGTTCCGTGCAAGCATAATGACAAACGGTCCGTGTGGTAACAAATAAGGGAGATTTTGGGGGGTCGACAACTATGGTTCACGGACGAGAGCAACAGCACAACACTGCTGCATATCCTTCCCAGCAAATATTGGCTAGGATTACGACTATACGGTTAACGGTTGTACGGGGTGTTTGGCACACCTTCTCGCAGCAGCAGCCTCCTACCGACCCTTGCTGAGCTCGGCGTGCTTCCGAGAGGAGCTTTTGTGCCAGAACGTCAGTAACTCTTTGTGCTCGGGCTTCCATCCTTGCGAGTCTTTCCGATCGAGCAGCAATTACTCTGGGGATTGCACGGCGTCAAGAACTTCCGAAGTGCCGTCAGTCTACGGTGCTGCTGCTGCTGCTGTTGTCGTCTATTTGATACGTACTTCGGTTCACCGTGGAGCAGGAAGCGACCCTACAAAAAAACGCAAAAAACCTATCGCAGACCCCATGTGGCCGAGACCTTGCAGGCATAAGCGACCTTAGACGGTCGTTTGCGAGCGACGGGCAACGACCTCATTATCACCGTTAGCCAATCCCGCTGAGCGAGGGCCGCTTTTACAAGGTGATCCCACTTTAGTTACGATCGATGCGCTGTTGCCAATTTGCGAAAACAATCGCTGGTAGTACCGACTTCGGTACACGCGATTGTCTACAAGTGATTGTCCCGCGGGTGGGGCTGGGTCGCGTAGCTCGAGGCGCAGGGCTCCGTTGAATCTGAACGTTGGCCGAGACTACTTGTATATGTGTCCGCTATCGATTCGCGAGGTATGCACGTCAACGTTGGGAGCGGTTTGGGGCCAGGTTTTGGGAAGGTTGGAGTTTCCTTGTGACGGAGGACAAGACAGACAGGTTTCGAATTTCCGATATATACTACTCTAAGTAAACCAAGGGAAAGTGTCGTCGGCCGGCTTGCCAGCAGCGGTTGGGACGGGCGATGACTGAGCCGTGATCCCCTGCGCGTTATATATAGCCTGTTCGTGAATATGTGGACGCATGCAATATCGACCTTTGGGCGGTCTTATCTCTTGTTTTTATTGACGAGGAATGTTTCGCGTGGGTAAGTCAACAACTATTGAAGGGCGTGTTTGCAACGTGCCAATCCATGTCGCTGATAACTTCGAGAAGCGATTGCGTGTCAAAGGTAATAACACACCTGGCTGTCCTCCTGATGTATGTGTTTATGGCCCATGCTATCCAAAGTTTTGGGGAGGCGGAGTCCCGCGGTTTGCATGAGTGGTGATGGAGCTGCTGCACCAATGAACGCTTTCTGTTCACTTACCACGGTATTATGTACGAAGATAACGGGGATGTACACAACATTATATGATATGTCGTACGTGTTGCTGCCAGCCTGGTTTTTTTGCTGTGGGTGTTTCTGCCTCCTCTGTTTTATCGTTGTGCTTGTTTCTGCGTCCCTTGTTCTGCTGCACGTGTCTTGCAGCCCTCGTTCTCTTGTTGTACTTTTCGTTCTTTGTATTGTGCGCTTGCTTCCAACCCACCACAAACAAAAACTTGCCTGGTTTCTTTTATCCGCGTGGCGGGGAAACAGGTGTAAGCACACCTGGAGCCGACAGCATCACGGGGACCAAGATATCCAGCCATATTGGGCGTGGGAGCCTAAGAATTGCGCGTTGGAAGAGGTGACTTCCGCAAAGTTCTGCACGGTCATGGAAGGGAGGAAAGGCTTGCTCCTCGTAGGTAAGAGTGCCCCCGGCGCTCTTCCACCGCGCTCAGCGGCTCTTCCGGCATATCCGTGATGTCCGAAGCCTGAAATATCTTGACTTTTGGGAACTGCAGTCCCGTTCTGGGGATTACCGACTCAATTTCCAAGTAGCTTGTTTCCCAAACGGGACTGCAGTCCTGAAATCGTGAAAATCCGTAATTTTTCTTCCCTTATCAAATACAGTCTACATGGTGTCCAAATCATGAAAACACCTGAAAAAAGTGAAATACCTTACCAGGTGTCTGTTTAAAACCATATCTGTGAACATCCTTGCTCGGTTCAAACTAGTTGAATCCTCCAATTTTCCTCGCCGCTGTCCCACCCACTCGTCGGAAACGAAATACGTGCGTACTCGTCCAATGTATAGGGCAGTGTGGAACGATGCTTATGCGGCCATTCAACCCAAACGGCGGTTGTATAGCTGTCGCTAGGGACTCGCGCTGCAGCACACTTGTAACTGCCGTCAACCGTTGTGTTCTTTGGGTGCTGATAAAACACTAAAACAAAATCAACAAATGAATGCACAAGAACGTATGTAGGAATGGCAAGACGCGCAAGAACTACCCGAGCGCTCGTGCGCCGAGCACACTCCACTCCACTGGCCAACACGTAGTATACTATAGTTGAGGTGCTGCTGCATGCTTTTCCTATAATGTCGATGATAAAGCCCACATTTCTTGTTTTTCGGGTGTTTTTTATCTGTGACAGATCCGAAAAGTGTCCATGGTATATACGCCTTTGATGGCTTACGTGGACTCCGGTTGATGCTGTTGTTGACACTATTTCTTTACTCATCCAGTCATCGCCACTAAATCTTGTGAATTCCGTGGTCTTACAACCGGCTCCACTACAGTATCGCTGGAGCGTTAGAAGAAGACCTCAGGAACATCTATACAAAACTTAAGAGGCCCTCCCCGGTGGTCGTCCCCCCCCCGCCCCCCCCCCCTCCAGGGGACAGCCTAACACGCCTCTCCACGACTACGCTGGCGGCCATCCTCCGCGCCGAGCCCATCACTGTGAGTCAGTTGGAGGACGAGTGGTCTGCGTGTGGGGGCAAGCTCAGGGTACGCTTCATGCGAAACGATTTCCTCGACGTCCGCACCTCGCCCTTCGGCAGCGTCCAGTGCAAGCTTGAGAGCGGAAAGGTGGACGACAACACTCGCTGCATCGTATTCGCGGACGACGGCACCCTGGAAAAGTTCGACACCTTGGTGGTGAACAGCGGGGCACACCCGCGGCCCGGGAAAGAGTACGGCCCGGCGATGAAAGTCGCGAGCGAGTCGCTGGCGGCGTCTATGAAGCTTATCCACGGGGACGACGCGATGTTGATCGCCAGGAACACGGTGCCGGGGCACTGGGGCTGCACGGAGAGGTAAGGACGAGGCTGACAGCAGGAAGGTCGGACGTATTGTTTTGTAGATAGAAGGCTGGCAGCGTGTCGTCATTGGTGAACTTTCGCTTGCCCGAAAGCACAGATCGAACCCTCAACCAGACGTTTTCAAGGGCTACGACATCCGATAGTTCGCATCTCACTCCATATGTGACCCGTACCGCCTCACCCCGACATTTCCGTATTCTGGCCAATATCCATGCCATCTTTAAATCGAGCCCCCCCTCGCCCAACCTCACGCTATGGTCCTATCTCACGATGAAGTTCCGTCTCTAGCTGCCCCGCCCCAACCCGATACCACTCGGCCCCTCCGTCTCTGCCTCCCTCCCCTATACAATCTAATCGGGTTTAGGATATTTGATGGGCCGGTCAACAGCAGCGTGGCCACCGGCCTCGTCAGCGCCGCGCCGCCTCAGTACCAGTGGAGCACCTTCAGCGACAGCAACACCTTGCTGGAGGAGGCGTTCTCGCGGGAGGCGGGGTGGAGATTCCTCGACGTATTTTCGCCGACCGTTCTCCGCGCCGACGCGCACATTGGAGGGAAGGATTGCCTGCACTACTGCCTCCCGGCCCCGCCGACCACTGGATAGTGCTTCTCTACAATACCCTGCTAGCGGCTGCAAACGTACGCCAAGAGTAGTCAGCCACAGCAGCAGCCAGGGTGGTAGCCTATCGTGCATTCTGTACCTTGAAGGCAAAAGGGGGCGTGCGCCTTGGAAGGGAGGCAACACCCCCTCTCAATGAGTGAAACTCACCCCCTCTGATAACATCCGAAAACCGCTGGCCGTGGATTTCATTGTCACTCAAGGGGCATTTTCGTGCCTGCTGGGGATGTACTTTTTTATTTTCAATTTATGGAGAGGTTAGTAAGTTGCAGGGCAGAGCTTTGATTGGGTTCGTGTTCATTGCGGGGCACACAAGCAAGGGTAAGCGGGGGTGATCGTACACGACACATATTACTGCTTGAGCGTGGAAAGATGGAGCCTCACTGCCCACACTACAGAAACCGTGGTTTTCCTGTGTACATGTTTTTTTTTTCCGTGCCAGCTGTGGGCGTGAGCACACCAAACTTAAGGATAGTCCAAGCAGCCGGGAGGAGAATCGAAAGGTGTTTTCTAAACTGCAGGGCACAATGTATAAACAGCTTTGGCTTGCTCTTGACTTGTACGAATCGGAGAAAGGACAGAAATACGCACGCGCGCTGTGCATCATGTAGGTTGATGCACAGCGCCATTTGTGGGTGAGGTATTCATGTATTTATCTTTGCCGTGTGGGTAATAAGACAGTTTTTGCCTTTTGGCAAATAAATAAGTCATAGTGGGGTATTTCGTAGTTGCTCGGTAGATTTTTGGCAGGATGGTGTTTTGACGACCAACACAGCGGGTGGTTTAAACGCTCTACGTTTCAGCGCGTGTGGTTGGATGTTTACGCGTAGTTGGGTTGTGGCGCGTACGTTTCTGTTTTGGAAGTGATAACAGATGGCTTGCGTTTTTGGTGCTCCGTCCGCTCTCTTTCTCTCTCTCTCTTTCTTGGCACCCAAAGCCACGAACCGGCGAGGATGGCCACGAGAATACTGAACGGTATTATTTCTCTCGGAACCTCTCACACTTTAGTTGTTGTGTATACATGGGAATATATTACGCATGCTCTACGCCGTTGATAAGAGCCTCACGCCTACCAGGTGTCTATCGACACGCACCGTTGACACTTTTCCTTAGGTTCTGGGTGTTGTTCCTTTTTGTTGTTGTCGTCGGGTGTACTTTCGTTTGGCTGGACTTTGTTGAATGGGTGCGAAATTGTTTTGTTCGTGTTTGTAAGTTTTGATCGGCGATGGCGCACCGTCCACCGCCATTTTTACAGGGGTTTCACAGGTTGACGTTTCCGAACCCATTGGCTGAAATTTTGCCTTAGGTGATTTTTGTCACCGCTGCTGTTGTTGTGCAGCGGTTCGGCGTAGATACCGCCACGAATGATCGATTGCAGTGGGTAAGATTTGATCGGTGACGGCGTAACGTCCAGTCCGTGATATGTTTCAGAGGTTAGCGTTTCCAGGCTTATTAATACCCTACTACCTACGTGTAAATCACGTTTGACTTTGTTGTAATATTTTTGCTATGATCATTGTTGTGCTGCGTTCCCGCCTTGGGCAGCACAAATGCATTGGTTCTTAGTTCGTTTTCGTAGTGCTCTTGCATGGCAATCGTTCTTGTCAATTTTTGATGATATGGATAGAAGGATCAATGAGTCAGATGATCGGGAGTACTTTTATGGTCGGAATGATGGGATAATGGAGAGCCTACGTTTTCTCGGGGGGGAGGGGGGGTGTAGTCGATATCAGGCATGGCTGTGGTCGTATGACCAGAGACCCTCGCATCCCTGCAATACGGGGACGGAGAGCGTCAGGTTTTCATCGACCAGACAGACATTGCTTGCACCAAGCGCGAAGCGCCTTGAGGTGTTGGGCGAGTCGCGTGAAGGGTGAGCTACATCCTACTAAGAACCGCTTGTGAGGCGGATGTTCTTGCATGTGGATGACAGCTTCAATGAATGGATTTATTTTCCTGTGTGGCGACTTCCACGGACGGCAATGAGGGTAACTATGAAACTGCCTCGTGGGTGAATTACCATGAACACTACCAGGTACGTGATACGATTATTCCCCTTGTGCGGAGTAAGGTGCTCCACCCCGCACTACTTGATCGCCAGATGTGGCCGACCGTTAAAAACAAATAAAACGGTACCCTGATTATATATCTCGTGTAGTGAGCGGCATATTTTACAGTGTCGGTGCCAATCGACGCCAACCCAACCTATATAAGCCTGGTAATATGTAGTAGGTGCGCGGAGGTAGGGGGGGGGGGGGGGGGGGGGGGGGGGGGGGATACCCCGGAAGCCTAACCACGCACGCCGCTGTCGACTACCGGGATGCCTGAGGACTTCGGTTTGACGTTTGTTCGTTGAACGCGAGATATTTCAGATCGAGATCGAGCCAAACCGGAAGCGCATCACTTCGTGATGTTCGGCGAGTCTATATAATAACTCTTCGTGCTGAGGGAATAGGGGCCGCGGGAACTCACCAGCGACGCCTTGATGCGTGCGCTGCGCATCGCAGAAAAGTAACATGTATCGTGTTCCGGTCGTTTGCTGCTCGAAGGAGGCCTCCTCGGTTTGCAATAAGAATTGTCATTCGTTGACGACGACAATATCATTGACCAGTTGGGAGGCTAGCCTTGCTTGGAGGATGACCCGGATGTGACGCGCACGCGCGCTACTACCAAGTGCTGGGACCTGGATGCTTAACGAGGTTCGTTGTGCCAACAAAGGTCCGCTCACTGAGCGCGAACTGCTCCAGACGTCGATGGAGCCAGAAACCGGAAGCGCCCCACTTTTCGTTTGGTTTGCTTCGTCACGGACATGTCCCCTCGCCCCCCCCAACTTTGACCGATTTTTATTTAGGTGCTACTCGTACTACTATGCAGTACCATAGGAAATTGGGGGCGATGGGATAATTCATTGCGTGATTTCTTGGAGGCTTGTGTTGTCGAAGCATCATTGCGTGTCCGGGTGGCTTTTACTGTAGTGTTTAGTCATGATATCGAATATCATTGGTATGTGAATAGCAAGATGGACTATCTAGCTATTGACGAAGTCGCGCGCTGGGTGTTCCGTAGCTCAGGGCGATGAATCAAGCTAGAGATGATGTCTGTATCAGGTCATGGGTTTTTGGTCTCCCAACAGTAGAGAGCAGAACAACCTCATGCGTAGCATTCTCACAGCACGCACAAGCGTAGAAGCCAAGATTTAAGTACCTATGAATATCTTCATAACCCGAAACGATACGTAACCGTCAAATGTTGAATAGTCACATTCAAACACCCTCCCGGCTCTTCACATGACAGGGGCGAACAACCAAAAAGGACACAACTCCATGACCCAAATCAACGACGATAGTAAGTGGAAACCCGTCCCTACTAGCGAAAACCCCTAATATCCTGCCATATTAACTATTTTAATCACAGAGGAAATTTCTACAGCCGCGCCCCCATCGTAAAAAGTAAGGCGAAAGGCATAATGCCAGAGATCGCGAGGAACCCCGTTCCCCCAGACTAAAGTCTCCTTTTGCCCCCTACTTCCGCCATAGGTACACAGATCGCGACGGTAAAATATCATAAATCCTGTTTCGCATGACTTAAACAAAGAGTTGGCGCTAAAAACGAACATAAATTTGCTGCCACTATCAGCACGAAGAGCCTAAGCCTTCCTAGTTATCTAGCTGTTCGATCATCCGCAACGCATCCGATATTCATTTATTTTTTGTTTCCTTTGCGAACAGACATTACCAAGTTCGCAAAACAATACTGGTGGAAGAATAACCTATCATGAAATAAAATGCAAATACGAAATACAATGCAAACCCCCCTTATCCTGCAACCAGTAACCAGTCGTAAGCAAAAAGTGCATCAAGAAAATCAGCCACCATGAGTATCACACATCAGCAATACACCTCTCAAGGTGCACCTACGTACTTCGCCAAACCGTGAAAAAATATATGTAGATCCGTTCCACTAGTCCCCTTCTGGTCCTGTCTATACCAGAAATAACAGGTATAAGTTTTTTCGGATTTACAAGAGACTGTTTGATTTGAACATGAAAATACATTCCAAAACTACCAGGCTTTTCTGTATTTATCATACACGACTTATCCGGAACGACTCCAAATCTAGTCGAAAATGACTTGTCTCCATTCGTTCGTACGATCCAAAACATATTTCGACCGACAAGTATTGCAAGAGGAAACTACTCCAACGAATATCCACCAGAAAGACAAGACATAACCTCCCGCCCGCGAAGTAGCCGGATCACCAAATCCAGCTGACGAAACACCTGTCTGTCTACTTCACGACCTTCTCGCTGCTGCTGCTGCTGCTGTCATGAAGTATTTGGTTGCCTTGCAAGCGCTATTCCCTTCGTTTTTAGTACTGCTGCAGTCAGCACCCGATTCCCATGCACCCGCCTCCTCCGCCACTAAAATTCTTGCAGCAGTGGGCACGTGACTATAATGTCCCGCAACCTCCCCACCCCTGCATGGTGGGGTGCGCACAGCATGGCGGCTGTGCGGCTTCTCGCGAATAGAAGTTGCTATATGCGTATCTGCTGCCTCCTGCGCACGAGAAATAAATCCCGCACGGCTTGTTCTCCTGCATACGCGAAATAAATCCCACACGATTTGATCTCCTGCATACGGGAAGTAAATCCCGCACGACTTGAAATCCCCCCATCCTATATGTAGGTGGGGTTGCCCACGGCTGTCTGCCGTAGGACTTTGTAAGTGCTGCTGTACCCTTCAAAACGCCGTCGTCTCTACGGCATCTTTGTCGGGAGCTCCTTGTAGCTTCGTATACACGCGCATCTGCTTAGAGAAAACCTCAAAGTTTCCTCTGCCTTCCGAAACAGGCACAACCATCTGCGGCTGACCCACGAGGAATCGCCTATTACGGGGGACCATAGTATATAGGACCTACGGTGCACACAAAAACCTATATATTTCCTCATTTTTACTAACAATATTTGGTCCTTTTTCCTATGGTCCCCCGTAATAGCACCCAAACCAATTGAACTCATCGAGGACTCACCGTGCGGGGCTACGCCCCACTTTTGTCGTCTGAGTTTAGCCTCCGCGGGGACACGCGTGTCCCCCCGACTCCCGCTGTCACCGTCGGGGCCTCCTCCCGACGATGGTGATGCAGCAGCTCTCTCTACTGCACCACCAGCGGTGGGCAGCGACCCCTGCTGTATATAGTAGCTGTCCACCGGGGTCCACCAGCGCCTCGCTCCGATTCAGCAGGTGTTCCAACATACCGAGCAGCTCGGCATGAGATTTCGAGCGCCTCTCCTCAGCCTCAGGAACCGTCTGCTTCAGCTCATCGATAGCGATGGCCTGTTCCAATACCTGGGTTCGTAGGTCACCCAGTTCATCATCTATGAGGCTGCTGGCCAGCGACTCTAGAGTGTTCGTAGCTCAGGGTGATGAATCAAGATAGCGATGATGTTTGTATCAGGTCATGAATTATTGGTCTTCCAACAGTAGAGAGCGGAACGAACTGACCTCATGCGTAGCACTCTCACAACACGCGCAAACATAGAAGCCAATATTCAAATACCTAAGAATATCTTCATAACCCGAAACGGTACGTAACCGTCACAATGTTGAATAGTCACATTCGAACACTGGGTACTTGCAACTGATGCTGTCGTAAAAAAAAAGGCGCGTGCTGCTTGGTTGAAGACATTGACACGAAAACAAAAAACACGCACGTATTATACGCTAGGTGCGTGCGTAAATGTTCGGACAGACACCGCGGATCTCCGGCTTGACACCTTTTAGGACTGCTTTTCCGTTGAGGGGACCACTGACTTGGAGTTAGACTGAGATTTATGTTACTGCGCAATGCAGTACCATGATACCAAGTACTATCATTCATAAGAGCAGCATGAAAAAAATACTGACGTACGTACGAGTTTTAGCAGCATGCCCGGCTTCACACAGGTCAAATAGACCCGAAATACGACAGAAGTGACACCAACCTGGTACGTTTTTGTGGGGCTGTTGACTTGGGGAGGTCTATACCTCACGCGAAAAAAAAACTGACTTGAAAAAGAAAAAAAAAAATGCAACCCGACGGCCTTTCTCCAGGCTCTATTTAGGGTACTGTTGAGTTTCATGGCCGAAACATATAGTCTAGTGAAGGCCCTTTCATGCACACTGACGTACACTAGAAGTACGTTCTATTTCGTTTAGTCTAATTTTCTTATGAACAACTCTGTATGCCGTTCGGGTACCCCGGTACCCGAACTACCCGAATGTGTGCCTGAAGAAACGAGTGCCCGGCCACGAGCACGGGTAATATAGCTGAAGAAGCCCGGGTACCCTTTTGCAACGGGTGCCCGACGGGGTGCACAACTCTAATCCAGACACCCCGCCGACTTAGTAGCGGGTCGGAAACTGACCTTTTCGATCGTCCCATCCGACGGCATCTGCAAATATTTTTCGTGTACCGTACTCCTCTGCCCGTCAATGTAAGGACCGTTGTGGTAATACTAATTCTCAGTTTGTAAAACTGAGAGTCTCAGCTGCGGTAATTGCAAATCTGTCTGTCTGTCTGTCCGCATGGCTTACAGGTTCCAACACTTCTCAATGTTCGATATATAATGTCGTTTAGATGATATTCTTACGACGTAGTCGACCCTTACGGACCTTATATACTGACACATACCATACCACCAGGCAAATTTAGCCATATAATACATCCACGACACCGTACCATCACAAACATATCATCACCAACATACCATACCACATACCGTGTTTTTCCCATATACCATACCACCAACATACCCTAGCCAATAGATATAGTACATCAAAGCGTAACGCATACCATACCGCCAACATATACCATATCACATACCGTGTTTTTTCCATATAGTATACCAAACCGTAGTACCATCATACCATATACCAACATACGATACGACATTAAGGACACAAGAAGAACGTACGTTGAAGGTGCAAGGTGACGGAGGTGATAAGTGAGGTGCAGGTGCAAGGTGGTGAGAGGTGATATATGCGGAGGTGAAGGTGCAAAGGGAGAGCGATGACACCAGGGAGAAGCAGCAGCCGCAACGGCAACAGCAGTCCCAGCAGCCACGTCTGCAACAGCAGCAGCAGGACCACAAGAGCATATGTTTAAGGTGCACGGTGATGAGGTAATATATGAGGAGTGAAATGCAAAGGGAGAGCGATGGCACCAGGGCAGTCACGTCTGCAACAGCACCAGCAGGACCAAGTGGGTCCGCTAAGCGTTTGCGACGATCGCCCCGAAGAACAACAGCAGCAACAAGAGCATAAGAGCATGCTATCGCTAGACAGATATCACACTGCTGTACCAAAACACTTGTTGGGGATCTCTTACATGACGAGAGATGGCAGAGCGTCTAGTGCACAAGAGCCTATGCCTTCAGGGCGACAGAGCAGGAACGAGGATAGATACGGCTGTACCAAAACGCTTGTTGGGATCTCTTATATGATCAGCGATGGCAGAGCGTCAAGTGCACAAGAGCATATTATGCCTTCAGGGCAATAGAGCAGCAACGAGTATAGATACCATACTGCTGTTCCAACACGACAAGTACACAAGAGCATGCGAGCACGCGACGAGCAACACCACAAGTACACAACAAGAGCATTACTTTAGAACGACAGAGCAGGAGGAGTTAAAAAAAGTTAGTAACTCTGCTGTACAGTCGATTACATCGTACTTCGCCTCCATTTTGCGATCCTCGTCGCATGTTTCGGTACTCTCGTAAATACCCCCTCTGTTGAAAATACATGTTAGTCTGTCGTTTGTGTAAACAACCGACACGTTTTTCATTGGCCAACAGAGCGTCGTCAGCTCCCTTACCGCTGGTTGGGGATCTCTATTATATTTCGCGGTCTGGGGGCGCAGAGTTCGCCGGGCGGATCGCCATTGTGTGACCGCTTACTTCCCGCCAGTTGACCTTTAGTTGGGTTGGCGTTGGAATTACGGCTTGTGTACCGGGTTGTGTTGTGCATTGTGTGGTGTTTGTTGTGCTGCGTGTGCTCTATGTGGTCAGGGAAATATCGTGGTCGATAATTTCCAGTTGCTACGAGAGGCTGTCGGTTGAGTCACGCGTGCTGGATCGGGATGCCCCTCCACGCCACCGACATTGCCGCCGTTGTAGGATGATAGCTGCGAGTTCATACTACACCGAGAAGCGGGATGTACTTAGGTTGGGGGTTTGGATCGTATGGCGGTGCTTTATGTGCGTTGTTCCTGCAGAGCTGTGGCTGCTCCTGCTGCATGCTGCGGCAAAGCTGCGCTGTGTGCTGTACGATGTGTTACACAATGAAAAGAAAACGCCCAGAAAAGCTTACTACCGAATAATATTCTACGTACTATGTCGGAAAAGTGCCCACGTACGTATTTTGGGAAAAGCCTTATTTCACGCTGGCCGTCACATATTTTGCCATCGTATAAGACTCGATAGGTGTCTTTTTCTCTAATCTTCCCTAAATAAGTACGCAATCGTAATTTTAAATGCGTCTATTACAGTACGACCACGAGTAGTGTCGATTACTTTGTAACCGTCGTGCGTACAAGCGCAATAAATGCCAAGAAACCTCGCTGCATACCACTACTGTGCCGCCGTAGATATGTCACTTTTGTCATTCCCACTTCTAGCAATAGTAGGCTGTGAAAGAGTCTGGTGCATCACTGCTACTAACAACACGAAAAAGTCTAATTCGCTTTCTTTTTGCGGTCCTCTATATGGTGCAGACATCTTCTGTTTATATTCGCTCGTCTGTCGATTACTTTGCAACTGCTTGTTGGGGACATTACACTTCGTTTTATTTTGTGATCCTCTGTGTGGTACAGACATGGTCTGCCTATTTTGTCTGTCAATCACTTTGTGATCATCGTGTATTTCGGTACTCTTATATTTCGCGGTAAAGAGATCTCGTGTCAATCTGTCATTTGCTTTGTAGTAAAGCACGTCACAGTCGCAGTATCAACTTCAAGACGAAAACTAATTCGTTTTTACTTTCCGATCCTCTGTGTGGTACAGACATATATGTTCTGTCTAATCGTCTGTCGATCACTTTGTTGCCGTCGTATATTTCGTCTCCCCGATTTCAGAAAATATATACCTGGTAAATATTATTTCTTGCAAGCTGTACCTGGATCCACCACCGCCTGGACTCAACATGACCGTATGATAGCATGCTTCGTAAAAGGAGTTTGTCTTTCCGTACTTAGGGACGAGTAGGCTTCCGCCTTCCATAGTCGCTTGGAACCGGAGCCGTGAACCGTGGGCTCTTCTTATAGGCGAGGGGAGAGATTCTACGATATACAGACAATGGCAGATGTCGTTTCCCGTATGCACTACCACCGTATGGACCAGGCATTGGTGGCTGTTGAGCGGTAGGGCGTCCTGCTCCCGCCGTGCTATCGTTCTGCTGCATTGGCGTACCACTTTGTCCCGTAATATAGTAACCGTTCGGATTTAACAATGACGCGCGCGAACGCGAAGCGCGATTTTTTTTCTTGGTTTTCCAAGGAAAAAAAGCGGACGTTCAGTCTGAGCCAAACCCAGCCTGCTGGGATGCCGTCTGTGCCCGTGCAGACCGATCTCTCTCAACACTCACACCAATCCAACTGCGACTTCACGAAAAAAAAAAAGCAAACAGAGAACAAGGCTCAAATGCTTGTCATCGAGGGCATCAACAGAATGAGTACCAACGGGGTATTAAATTTACGGACAGGGGGGGCTTTTTCGCTGTGTCCAATCTATAAAGGAAAACACGTCTCTCACTGCAAGTCAAGTGCAAGTATATACGGGGTTTGCTCGCTGCTGCAGATGTGCTCCGGGGCTCGAATCCACGGAGACCTGCTGTTGCCACTGTCGCTTGTATTGCAGTCTGGTGCTGGTGTTGCTGTGGTCTCGCAACACGTACGCACTCCAAACCTGTGCATAATTTGTCGGTACCTGGTACTACTGTATAATACTGCTGTACCTTTGGTATAGTACCGCATCATGCTGTGTAGTACCGAATCGTGCTGCGTGGTCAAGTATAGTGGTAGTTCCAGCAAATGGCGGTACTATTGTATAGCAAGGCGGTACGATGTCCCGATAGAAGGTTGCCTAAATCGCTTGGCACGGCTAGAACTTGCAGAAAGGCGGTGACCGCCCTATTGAGGGCTGTCCCCTCAATAATATGGCAATCTGCCGCCTTATTGAGGGCGGTCGAAGGTTACACATCGGCACAGCCACCCTCTCAGCCTGGTCGTACAGTGCTTCCGCACATCGGTATGTAACCCCACCACCCCCCCAGGACATACCGTTGTACCGCTCGAGTAGTAGATGTGGAGTATCGAACCCCGAAATGCTGCGAATAACCGTATCCGCAGCACAAACTCTTTCTAACCGGTATCCATCTTCTTCACTAGAGCACAACAGATAAAATGAATCGAGCCTGGACACGAGCAACACAAATGACACTCATTCGATTGCGATACCACTGTGACACAGTAAGTTCCTAATGAATAAAACGGGAAACATAACTGTTGTTCCAACGGTATCGGGTGGAGTTCTTCGGTTTAGGAGGTCCGGCAGTCGGACATATTTTGGCCGAAACCATGCTACCCCTATTGTAGCACGTGTCAATAGGGTTGCCCCTATGCTTAAGCAACCATGAAAATACATGTGCAACCACTGCGCGCGCAGTCTTTAGTCAGCTTATGTCGGAGATCGAGGCCAAAAACGTTGTTGTTGCGAAATCGTTCCTCATCGGAGTTTACTTGCTTTCCACCAGGTTTTGTAGGATGAATGCCTTGCGATGGTTTTTCACTTGGAACCTGTTTTTGGCTCGCAAGAGACTACATGCACCTATTTTTGGTGTTCGCCTTACGTTTAAGTCCGCAAAATCCACGGCTCCATCCAACATGAAATATGAAAACCTAGGGAAAAGCAGGACAATGCCGCCCATTGGTGCTACACTACAGAAATTCTGGCGGGTTCCGTGCTAAATATTTGTTTTTTTAGGGGGGTGGCCGGTTTTGTACCATCCCCACCTCGACCCTTAAGATTTTTCACATGGCCTCATGTCATAGTTAAGAAACTAAAGAAGTGAAAAAAAACCCGTACGTGATGCCCGGGTTTCAACATATTTTCCTATTTCCAGACGGTGATTTCTCTAAAATGCCCAAAACGGAGATGGTGTAAGAAAATCCTCGGGTTTAAGAAATGCTCCGATCAATCTGCGCTAATTTACGTGCTGCCGCTGAAGGACGACCCAAATTGCGTACCAGAAACCCGATTCATCCAACAGACATTCAGCCTCTCGCCGAACACGATTTTCGTCGCTGCTCTTTTTTGGGGGGGCTCGGTCGTAGGATCTACCCCGGCCCTAGGATCTACCCCAGTAACCATGATAACCGTCTCCTCAATTCCAGCCAATTTGAGCTTCCAGACTAGAGCCGGGTACTCGTTGTTGATATGGCACTGGTTGTAGTCACGCACCCGGCAGCATGAGCAAAAAACAAGGCGCCACAGAGGTGTACAGCTGGTGGTCTGCAGCAATCTTCTCTACAGGAATTACCTTGTTCCCTGACACTGGAGTCTCGTTTTACTCTTCCTCCTTCTCCTCCTCCTCCTCTCCGGACTCTACCTTCCTACGACTCTTCCGACGCTTCTGATCTTCTGATTCCTCCCCGTCCCCTGATCATTTCGTGTGTAACTTCCGCACCCCGCCGCCGTGCCTGGTGCAACTAGAGGCACCCCGCCCCTCGTCTTGGTCTTTCCCTTCTCCTCCTCGTCGCCAACGTAGCCCTTAAACCTCACATTTCTTTTCCGCTGTCCGCTGAAGCACCTGCTGGGGCCATCGGATCCCACCCCCGCCCCCTGTCCTCCTCATCGTGGCTCTGTCCCTCCACCCTCTCGGTCCCCTGCTCTGAGGTCTATCGAACGTACGCCCCTCACCCTTAGCACGGTGAGCGCCGTCACCTCTACCTTCCCCTCGTCCATTGTCCTTGCCACCAACCAATATTTTCTTCATGACATCCGCAAAGTATTGTTTCTCCCCAGCCTCATGGTAGTGAGGGCGTCGGGTCTAGCCGTGTTGTCCCCGACCAAAAGGTACGTGTCCCGTGTACCGGGGATGCTCTTCAGCGCCGGCTGCAGCCTGGATACCTTCGCTGGTCCGATAAGCTTAACGTGTACACTACGGATGCGATACGGAGATCACGTGGCGAGGTAGTCGGTGATGTCCGTCTTCACGATGTCACCAGATAACTCTTTCAAGAAGCACACCACGCCGGCTGCGCCATCGATGAAATTGCCCGGAGCGGAGTGCTTCATCGCATTCTTGACCATTCCACCTATGCCGTCGTGGCAAACTTTGAAGTGAGAGGTTACCGCATAGTGATGCATTATGATGAATTTAATCCGACGCATACTGTCGGACAGAAATCGGAAGATGCATCTGCCCTTGTACTGCTTGGCGCAGATGTCCGTGAACGTGTGCATGCGGGGCGTCCGGATGTCCTCTCGAGCGGCAGGAAGTGCTGCATATCCGGGTTCATGCAGTAGTAATCCGCGATCTGAGCCAGCGCATTGAGATGGAGGTCGACGTCGTGTACAGGGTCCTCGGAAGCAAAGACCAACGTCTCGATCAGGTGCACCCTGGCGCCGCCCACTCATAGCTGCGAGCGAAATGCACGATCGCTCCATGAAGTTGGTCTGAAGGTGCCTCGCACACGTCGAGACGCTCGGGTGTGTGTGGATGTTCTTCTCGATTGAGCCCGTTTCGATGATGATGTCGCCGTTTTTAAACTTGCCCGTGGTAGTCTCTCTGCCACTTCGCCTTCGCGTGGTGGGCCATGGACAGCTTGCTGCGCTTATTAAACTCCATCCAAAGGTCGCAAAGCTTGCCCTCCGTCTCCACTTGTTGATTGAGTAGCGGCTTCTTCCAGGGCCTCTTTACGTCTTCATAGTGTGTCCACTTCACCAGCTGATCGGACGTCTCCAGAGCCTTGAAGGTCGGGGTGCCTCCTCCTCGCCTGAACCCACAGGATGCACAGTCGAAGGAGTTCCACGCCAACTTCCGTCTCATGAACCCATGCTGATCGTGTGGATTTCCGCTCGTAGGCCTCCCTTTGGGCACGCGGTGGCGTCGGAGAAGGTCCCCAAGTACGCCCACGGGTGCTTCCATATCTGGTCTCTGTCCTTGGCGACGCACCCTCGACACCCGCATACCTCAGGTTCCTGCACGGTCACGTCACGCAGCGCCAAGAGGTACATGTCTTGCTGCGTGTGGACCTTGTACGGGCATTGGTCTGTATCGGTGCAGTCAGGCACTTGCACCTCGTCGAGAGTAATAGAGTGCGCTCAGGGTCCAGGATATCCTCTCCCTTCTCCGACTTCCAGATCTTTCGAGTAACGCTGACATTGTACATGACAATAGATACACATATATCAGGTATCTTCAGTAGTTTGTGCCCACAGCACCCAGTCAACGATGCAGCAGCACCAAACAACAAAACTGGTGGTGCAGGTAAACGCAACAGTCAGCACAGCAATACACGAGTACAAGACAGGTGGGTGAAGCTAAAAGCAGAAAGCCTGCATCACATAATGTTTTGTTTCTAACACAGTTTACGTAACTATCCTTATAGTTATATCTGTACGGCGGCGCACACAAGAGGGAGTATACTTTACAGCACACACAACCTTGAGAGTCCTTTGGGTGTCTCACCTTCGGATCAGCAACCGGTTCGGCAGGCTGCTTGCCGCTGGAACTCCGAACCCTCCTAACTGGATGCGACGCCGCGATGACCGCCATGGCAGCGCAGGTCATGTTTCTGTCGGCACCCCTCTTGTGGCTGCCCCGTGTGGGTGGAACACCGCTGTTTCGGACCGCCTTTTCTTGTGCATCTCGCTTTTGCCTTGGATGACCTCGTCAGCCTTCTGAGAGGCCATCGAGGACAAAGCTGCTTCCGTCTTTTCTATGAGTCGATGAGGGTGGTAGTGAGCTGAAGGCCACAGGTGCGTGGAGCCCATATCTGCCTCACGGCATGCTTGGTTGAGTCAACAAGCATGGTACGTTCGCACGACCCCGATGATGAGATGGCCGCTGGGCTCAGCCCAGTCTGAGAACTGCTTATGAGAAAGAATTTCCCATCATGGCTTTTTGTGTCTGAATAAACGTTTGAGCGGCTCTACTCCCCCTACGTCGGCCAAGCGGAAGCGATTGCGCAACTCGTCAAGGGAAAAAAATCTCGGGAATGCGACAAAAAAAAAGAACTATCTCCGCGAAGAGAAACTTTTGGTTTCCTGAGTATTTTTTAGATACTCTCTTTCCGGCGTTTACAAGCGAAGCACGAAGTTGATATTCAAAAAGCGTTTCATGGTCGGAGGGACAATCAATTTTTACCCCACAATGCACAACGGGCACCATATTGCATGTAGCCTGTGGGACATTGCTGAACTCTGTGATTGATACTGTTGACCTCTGCTATTCGTCTACACTGCACCGAAAGGTAGCGTGTCAGCTTGCGTTTGTTAGCGACCACAACAACGACATCAACCAACCTGACGTGCGCTTAAGCTTCGAAGTACGAGACACTAGTAGTAGTTGTGTGATTGATCAGAACGATTACGAAGGGGTTGATGGCCTACCATATACATTTTGAATTTTCACACCACGGAATACATATGCCAAGACCACTACTACTCTTTACCGTAACAGCGTCAAAATCAATAATCATGTCATATCACCTACCATGCCGGTGTACCCCGTGAGTTCGTGGTATACCTAAAAATACTAATAACAGGGTCGACCTCACGAGTTCGAGCCCCCCACCTCTGCAAACACAACCGCGAAAAAACACAATCCGTGCCGTACACCTAAGGAACTTCTTGCAGAGTCACCGAAGTGGTGCCTTTTCGAGAGCGAGGTCTGAGTCACAGTTAGCAGCGGGTAGACAGGCCGCCAATCAGGTGTCCCGTGCTGTTGTGTTGTGCCATCAGAACAAAACCGAATCAATTTTAGTACAAACGGAGATATCAGCCGAAACTGTTCCCGTCCGCCGGCTGCAGGGGACGTTTTTCACAACGCAAGACAAAATACAGTAGTTTGCTGATTGATCCTCAAAGCGTGAGAAGTTATATTGTGGAACGGGAGGCCGGGGCGGAGGCTCGGACGCACCTTGACATAAAACCTTGACAACGATTATAAACCCTTGACGCGTAAACCTCGAGCGAGGAAACGCAAGGCAGCATGCTCAGTACATTCGCTCCAAGTCGACGAGGCGAAATACCATAGTGAAGCCATACTGGTGCTGGAATTCCCTAGTCGTCGGCCGCACTTTCATGGTCTTACCTCCTATGGGCAATTAAACTCATTTGGCGCGAAGCGCCAAAAAAGATAGCGACCAAACAAAACGCGGTGTGTACAGGCTCCCAATATTTTACGAGTGTCTGCCTGTAATAATCGTGTTTTTGCATTACCGATTGTGAGAGCTATACGTTACCGATTTCCACAACCCCAGTATCTGCCGAAGCGGGTCATCTTGAGCTAACGCGTGGGACTGGTCTCGTTGCAAGCCATCTCGAGTTGCGCTCGCATTTGCCGTGGTATTGGTGTGTTTTGCGTGCAGCAGGATTTAATTTTGTTTCCGTTTTTTTTTTCTTACGAGCGCACAAGGCCTACACACCGCATGTGTAGCCTTGCCTCATGTATCTCTATATTACTGCTGCAGTACTTGCCTACAATGAAGCTTTGGGGACCATTTACACTCGCACACAACAGAGATGCTGTGCACTTTGTCTTTCTTGTTCCGCTCTGCTTAGGTCTTCTTCCCTTTCTTCTTGGAATTTTGAATTGGTCGACAACATCACGAGCACACTCACCGTGAGTGAGCAGCTTTGCCGACCGAGTGAAATGAAGAAGTATAAATGAGTACGTGCAGGTGAAAGGCCATGTAAGATGAAAACACAAGATGTGCCAGTCGCATCTTCTCTTGTACGTGGTACATATTGACAATATCGAGTAATTTCTTGGTCCCATAATGTGGTATCATGTTTTGACATTATTATTGGTTTGCCCCTCGACAGTAGCAGTCGTGAATTCCATTTGGTGTAACTGCGCAGAAGCAGTCTTCGTTGATCATTGCTCCCACAGCCCCCCGAACCATACAAATAAAAAAAATGCGCTTCACATATAGCTCACGTGCACCCCCGCTCTTGGACGCCGTGCACCGACCGAAAGTATCGGGTGTAGTTGCATGGAGAGTATACCCACAATTCGTGCGAAACAATCAAGGCACGTGAAAACGTTGATTGGCAGAATGCGCAACGCAAGAAAACACCATCATCATCTTGTTCTCAAAGGGCTAATAAGGTTGGCTAAAACCTATGGTATCTACTTGAAAAATATGGAGTCAATGTACACGCTGCACGCGTCGTACATCATATAGTTTTTGATCTCAGCAGTACTCTCCAAATTGCCTGCATTTGACATACACTATTATTGCTTGTGCGACAGGCCAGAATTGAAGCCCGCCTGATGTAACTCGTCTCAGGCGCATCCAACTCGCACCGCCGACTGAATTTACAAGTGTCATTCTTCCCCGTCGACTGTCTTGAGTCGCGGCAACGCTCGTCTGGTACACAGCAGTGAATGTGCCCTCCTACCTTGTGATCCAAACAACTGATTCTAGTGATATTTGTATGCCCCCACTGTCATATAATACCCAGTTGATACGACGTGCGGGCAAACGTTGGAAAACACCGATGTCATTGATGATTGCACAGCAATACTCTGGTGTCCCCTAATCTCGAACAGCTTGATGTTTTGCATACTATCTGTTTAAACTAAAGGTCGTCGTCGATTCACTCTGCACGCGTGGCGCCTGCAAGACCTCCACTATCCACGGGAGCGCGCAGCTAGTCCTGATGGGCTAATATTTCTCTCGAACGGGCCTTAGCGCTTCCCTGCTGATGCCCGCGTCACCGCCCGTGGGGTGCGGGATGTGGGTAGCACGTGTCATGCTAGCCCAAAAATAGTGCATACATTACCAGAACGGTATGGGGGCTCGCTTGAGCACCCAGAACTGAAGAAAACGGCATAGGTTTTGTTCGATGTTTCAACAGTACGCCTCCAGGTGGCCGGCCTTGTTGCTCAAAATCGAGACGACCGCAATATTTTCCCGCTTCCATATCCACGACGACATCGTACACTTCAATGACGGATTAGGAAAGTGTACAGAGCTCCGTCGGAACGACTAGCGTCATTAAAGTGGTACTGAGCTTGGAGGAGTGGCCGGTATGTTTTACTAGGGCGGCAGGCGACTCGAACAAATCGGCAGCGAAATAGCCGTGCTCGAGGGGTATGCATCAAGCTCCAGGACTGCGTAGTAACATTGATTCTACCGTGACATAGTTCCTCAATACCTCCCGCGCGTTTGGCATCCTGCTACGATAACTGGATTGGGCCCCAACGTCACAGTAAGATATTGTGGAAATCCAGCTCGGATTCTTCGCGTTGCCCAACAGCACGAAGACGATTATTTCACACGGGCGAGTACAGCCTATGAAGGCAATAGCAAATATTGCGTTTCAATGTCGGAAAAAACACCGATTAAGTCAGTGGCACCGTATCCAGCACTCGATCAAACTATTCCTGCATGGCCCCGTGTAATAGCTGCTCATGCCCCCCCTTTGAAAGTTATGCTCCGTCCCTGCATGATAGGGATGCGAGGGTCTATGGTCGTACGACTACGACCATTCATGATATTAATTACGAGGGACCATATTAAATAGGACCTACGGTACACAAAACATATATTTTCGTTGTTTTTACTCACAATATTTGGTCCTATTCATTATGGTCCCCCGTAGTAGTACACCCCCCCCCACTCCCTACGTCAGCAATATCATGATCGTGGTGATCAAGAGTGGCCATAGAATCTCCTTGCATGCGAGCAGATGCATATACACTCTTCTGCACCATTTGTACTGCAAGCACGCTGATATATTAGAAAGCCAGCCGCAGAATACTCCCTTGCCTGGATACTATATTGGCAGGCCATCGGAATCAGTCAGTCTGTCAGTCAGCCTTGACGTGCAGCCTTCCTCGCTCCCTCCCTCAGCAAAGATTGCTGGGTCTTCAAGCAGATGGATCCACCAAATGGGCCGCCGATACTATTCTAGCTCAGAAGAAGATCTCATCATGCTCATGATGACGGGATTATCCTGATAGAGGTGGCAACGAACAAGAATAGGACAAAACAGTAGTGACAACGTCATAGGTTTGCGGAACAGCAGTGACAACTTACTTGAGGGGAGACCCAGTCAAAATCCTTGCCACGTTGCGGCCGTATATTCACTCGGTAACACGGCACTCGGAGAACTTAATTGGAATCAAGTCTCGCACCCGACGTGAATTTCACGTATACCGTTGAAGCTAACCCTCGGTACGTACGAATGAAGCGATGCCACTCCCACTCGTTTTCATGTCTACATGGTCTTGACTCCTGACCTAGTGGCGGAGGGCCTGCTTCACCGCCTCGAATTCCTCTGCGCTTTCTTCAGAAAAACGCATCTCCCAACATTGGTTGTGATCGGAGATCGACATGGATTTATCGTAGACTACTCAGGAGTTATATATGGATGGTGGCTTTTATGATGTGGCCAAGAGGGTCCGTCGGCACGAATGGTGGGAATTATCTTTAGCCGCCTTTTATGTGCTGGTACGATGTTGTCGTGGAAGCATCTTTCATTGTCTTTTGTACTGAATAATATACATCTGTGTGTTTTTCCTGTGAGCTACGTGAGCTCTTCTCGATCGTCCTCGCCTGATATCCGTCTGAGCTTGAGGCCCTTCCAACACGCTAGCGTGGCAGAAGAAGTCTCTGGCTTGGGCAGTTACCGGTCAGGCCAGCGCGGGTTGGACGTTCTTGAAATAAATATATGTTTGGTGATGGTGGTTATGGTGATTTGATACAAGAGACCAGCAAGGAGGTGGCTGCGGGTCATCTCAGGCCTCGGGAAGCGTTTTTGAGGGTGGAAAGATGGAAGACGGTGCAGCTGATGGGGATCGTGGATAGGCTGTATTCCGAGAGACTTGTTCTGGTGCGCCACATCGTGGCCGGCGAAGAAGCTTGGACCGCGAGGAACGGCCGGGTTATCGTGTTCACGAGGGAACGGGCCCGGCTCAACGAGTTGGATTTTGAGATTTCGTCTGCGCAGCTGACGATAAAGCGGAGGCAAGAGGAGGTACACCCTCTACAGCGGTCACGGCAGCAGCATACCAGCTCGGCCGGACGTGAGCCGAAATTGGTAGACCCGCTTGGAGCTGGAGTCAGAGGCATCGCAGGTGAGCAGCAGCAACATCAGCCGCTGCCGCCGCCGCCGACTGCACGACAGAAACCGACCGAACATGATGGGGCAGAAAGAGAGGTGAAAGGTGATGAAGTGAATAATGAGGTGAAGGTGAAGGTGCAACGTGAAGTGATATATGAGGAGGTGAAGGTGCAAGCGGAGAGCGATGGCACCGGGGAGCAGCCCCAGCAGCCACGTCTGCAAGAGCAGGAGCAGGACCAAGTGGGTCCGCTAAGCGATTGCGACGATCGCGCCGAAGCGCAACAGCAGCAGCAGCAGGATCAAGTGGGTCCGCTACGCGCTTGCGACGATCGCGCTGAAGCGCAACAGCAGCAGCAGCAGGACCAAGTGGGTCCGCTAAGGGCTTGCGACGATCGCGCCGAAGCACAACAGCAGCAGCAGCCGGACCAAGTGGGTCCGCTACACGCTTGCGACGATCGCGCCGAAGCGCAAAAGCAGCAGCAGCAACAGCAGCAGCAGCAGCAGCAGCAGCAGGACCAAGTGGGTCCGCTACGCGCTTGCGACGATCGCACCGAAAAAAAACGGCGACAGCGGCAGCAGAGTCAGGAGGGCTCGGTTAGCGCTGGAGGTGACAACCCTGGCAACCAACAGCCAGTACAAGAAGAGGTGGACGGAGTGGAGGTGAAGGGGGTGGAGAGTGAGAAGGGGGTGGAGAGGGTGGAGGAGGTCGAGAGGGTGGAGAGGGTGGACGGGGTGAAGGAAACTGGGGGACTGGTAGTGGGAGCGGAGCAGCATGGTGGTGGTGGGGCGAACATGGACACGGACGCTGGAGGGCGCTGGAACTGGGGTGGAGAAGGCTTCCCTCCTTTTGCACCAGATTAAAACAGGTTTCAATGGCCTACCCCCGATTCTCGTGATACGAAACACTGCTGTTCACTGCTTTGTTGTACGTAGGTCACGATGACTTGCGGTTTGTGTGCTTTCTTGTATGTACGTGGTACCCGAGTAGTTCTGGTGATTCTTCATTTTTCCGTTTTGCATTATATACTTGACATACCGCCGTAGCGCAGGCTAATGCGAGTAATGAATGAGGGTTCGGGTGAGGATGCAGTATCGAAGCCAAGTGCGCGAAGCGGGCCTCCGAATTGAGTTGCATTGATGTCATACTGGGCATGGACGGCCGAGATGTGCTGATGCTGGATGTTTTGCTATTGCGTTGCTTGGTCAGCGCAGCACCATCATGTCAAGAAGATTTTTTATGCAATTTTTGAAGAACGGACAATAAAGTTGTTCATGCTGCTGTGTGCCTGGGACCGTACTGCCGTAGTACCCATCGAAAGCTGATACGTGGTACCTCGTACCAGGTACCCCTGAAGGGTAACTTGATTATTGAGAAGATACGTGCGTAGCGTAGATACATGGCATTCATTCTATATGGCGTAGAAACGTATATCTCTCGGCTCCCCCCTGCCCCTCCCTCTCCCCATCTATTTAATACCAGGTAATATTGACTGAGTTGGGCCAATAAGGGCATGGGATGCAGGTTATAGCTTTATCTGAGTGGGACGCTTACAGACAGTAGAGAAGGTGGTCGGTTCTAATAAAATACTGCTGTGTGTTTGATGGTAAGAGAGATGTGTTGGATAGATCTGACAACATTATGCTGCTGAAGCAGATGTGAATCGTGGAAACTTGCCCTGTACGTTGTGCGGAGGGTCTTTTGATTATTTCAATGGTCATACCACACACATGACATGTTGCCACACTACCAGCAGCATAGACTGGTTGGATGTCGGATACGTGTTATACGATCATCGTGTGTGTCGCATACGTAGGTTTCGTGATTATATAGCAATACCAATCCACAGCAGATCGTTTCGAGGCGGCAGTGTTAGTTCATACATGCTGTCGTTTTCGTACATAGTTGCTTGATGATCAGCGGCAATTGAAATGGACCGTTTGAATTGCTGCTGTAATCTGATCGACAAAAGCATTGAGGAATAACTGATACATTGTTGCTGTGTGCGGAGGGTATTCTGCTTCTAGGTCGTGTACCCTCATGCATACGAAGAGACATTACAGGGTACCAGGTATCAGGCAATAAGCAACACTGCCGTACAGCTGTCATGGCGGAGTGAAAGGTGGGCACGTATGGTGTGTGCGAACAGAGAGATGGAGCGAGGACCTGGTATTGAATAAGAAAGTATATCGGGAGATTGGCGATTGATTGCTGTGTCAGAGTATGTTCGTCCCTCCCTGCCTCCCTCCCTCCCCTCAAAGCGGACTCGTCGTATTACAGGAATGAGATCGCTTTGATTATTTTGTAGCATTCATTCTATGGATGTTATTGTACTTCCAACTGGGGGGATCTTGTAGTACTCTGCAGTGATTTCGATATTACTTTTCAGAGAGGCAGTGGTTATGAGCTGGTAGCGTTTGGAGACGCGAACTATGCCAGGCAAGCCACGGACAGGAAGTCCGTCTCAGGTGGAGTTATCGCATGCGCAGGTGACTTGCGTGTGCTGGTACTCGAGCACGCAGAGATGTGTCACGCTTTCGACCACCGAGATAAAAGGGGGGATATTGTTTGTACTACTGCTGTAGTGATTTCGATATTAATTTTCAGAGAGGCAGTGGTTCTGAGCTGGCAGCGTTTGCTAACGCGAACTATGCCAGGTAAGCCACGGGCAGGAGGTCCGTCACAGGTGGAGTTATCACATGCATGCGCAGGTGCCTGCGTGTACTGGTACTCGAGGACGCAGAGATGTTTCATGCTTTCGACCACCGAGATAGAATATCAGCGATGATGGCAGCCACAACGAAGGACTGGATATTTCTGGCGGGATTTGTGATAGTGAATTTTGTGATAATAGTTTTCTGGAGGACTGGATTTTCTGGTGAATTTTGTGCTATTAGTTTTCTGGAGGACTCGATTTTTCCCATTGACTTTTGTGATGTAAGGTTTCTGGAGGACTGGATTTTTGTTGTGAATTTTGTGATATATGGTTTCCGGAGGACTGGATTTTTCTGGTGAATTTTGTGATATAAGTTTTCTGGAGAATTGATTTTTCCGACGAATTTTGTGATCGTAGTTTTCTGGAGGACTGGATTTTCTGGTGAATTTTGTGCTAACAGTTTTCTGGAGGACTCGATTTTTCTGGTGAATATTGTGATATGAGGTTTCTGTAGGGCTGGATTTTTCTGGTGGAGTTTGTGATAATTTTCTGGTGAATTTTGTGATGATATACCTGACGAAGGACTGGATTTTCTGGTGAACTTTGTGATATAGTTTCCTGAAGGATGACTGGATTTTCTAGTGTAGAAGATCGAACGGAGGTAATCTGAGGTTTGTGGAGAGGTATTGAGTCGTTGGCATGCATGAACAGAGGGGATCTAGTGGATCTAGTGGATTTTGTGGTACTGCTTTCTGATAGAGGACTGGACTTGCTTCTGGATAGTGTGACTTGGTGATGAGAGATGAGAAATTTCTGCTGGAGGGTCGTATTTGCTGTGGGTTTTGTGATACGTACATTTCTTCCGTGGGGGATTTTCTGATGAACTCCTGGTGGATAATTTGACATGTCTCCAACAGGGGAGGGATTCTGCTGAAGTTCGGATTTTTTTTAGAGTTACTCCGTTGAGAGATGTGATGCTTTGCCTTGACGATTCCGATCAGGAGGACTATTGGGTGTGATCGGAGATCGACATGGATTTATCGTAGACTACTCAGGAGTTATATATGGATGGTGGCTTTTATGACGTGGCCAAGAGGGTCCGTCGGCACGAATGGTGGGAAATATCTTTAGTCGCCTTGTATGTGCTGGTACGATGTCGTGGAAGCATCTTTCTTTGTCTTTTTTTCTGTGTGCTTTTCCTGTGAGCTACGTGAGCTCTTCTCGATCGTCCTCGCCTGATATCCGTCTGAGCTTGAGGCCCTTCCAACGGTGTGTGTTGGCCATCTAAGCGTCAGTGTTTACGTGTTTTCACGTCCTCTTCTCTCTACCGCACGGGAGTATCTTACTCCCCGGGCCACCGCTTGCCGGTGTCATATCTCAGGTAACACCGAGGACACAGCCTCTGTCTACATTGTCAGGGTACAACGCAAATACCCATAATAGGTTAATGAGCCTCGCGTTTTGCGAGTAGTGTGCACACACATCTTCTCTGCGGAGGTCTCTTCTATCGGAGTGAGCTTCTGCTGGAGGTCTACATTGAGTCAATCCGTCTGCTGTTGGATCCGGACTGATCACCTGGATTCTTGGCTGCACATTCGGTACGATACTGCTGTGTGTAAAGCATTCGGGGGCATAACTTCTAGGCGTTGATCCCGGTCGGCGAATAGAGTTGTGCAGGGTTGTTGGTTTGCACGTGTAGAGTACCGTTCAGGTGTTCCGCGTGTGTGTAATTGATTTCCCGAAATCGCCTGCGCGTGTCGTATCGCGAGGCGTAGTCTGTCCAAGATACCTTCCAGCTGCTGGGCGCCGACTTAGTAGCGTGTGTAATGGGTGAGGATCTGGCTAGGCTGGGTGCATCCGTTGCGGCAGCCTCATAAATACAACGTGCTTCACGTTACCTGCGCGTGCGTCGTCACGCGAGGTACGGTCTAAGACTGTCTTCTCGTACCATTTGTGGTGCGTGCGTAAGGTTGAAGATTCGACCAGTCTGAGCAGTGCATCTGACCCGTGTCACTGCAGGACGTGGCCGGAGTTGACGCCTCCGATGCCACACACCGCAGCTTAGTCACCTGTGGTAGGTTCTTCCTGTGTCTCCTGGATCATAGGAGTCCGGGCGGATACTGGTGAGTGTCCGGCGGACTAGGGTTGTGAGCTTCAGGGCTGCAATCCTGCAAAGCCTACATCCGTGTAGCAAAACTATCGCCTTGCACTGTCCCTTGCGCGTCGAGCTTACTCAGGTACTCGGGGCGTTATACGTGTGAGGAAAGCCTGCGCGCCTTGCGTGTAGCCCCGGTCGCTGCCTAAGGGTCGGGAGGCGATGGCAGAATCATCGAACACCGCGTTGAAAAAGACGCTGCAAACCGTGGGTCAGTGCAAGGATCAACGGGATTACTGAGAATGGGCGGACAAGTTTCGTATGGCGGTGGGTCTCCATTCGCAGGAATTTCTGAAGATACTCGACGGAGAAACGTGCCCTGGAGGCGAAGGAACCGACGCTGCCACGGCAGCATCCAACTGGAAAATTCGTAACAACCAGTTGTACTCCCTTATCTACTTCTCCACCGTCGAATCTGCCCACATCACCACGAAGCCTTTCCAAGGCAAGTCTGGGGGCGAAATGGGCAATGGGACTGCGGCTTGGGCGGCCCTCAAGGAGCGTTTCGCCGGAAATACAAAACGAATCTCGGCGAGTCCTCAGGGAGCACCTCCACACCGCCAAGCTCCGACATGGTCAGAACGTCATCGAATTCCTGGCGACCATGGACGACCTCAAGCTTCGGCTTGAAGATATGGGGGAGTCCACACCGAAGGAGACGTTCGAGGACCTGGTGTTAAATGCTCTCGTCCACTCGTCGGAGAACAGTTTCCTGCGGGACATGCAGTACAGGCAACCGTTCCCAGATGTCGAGGAAATCAAGCGAACAGCTGTAACTACTTTATCGACGCACAGTCGAGGAAGTCGTCGGGGCCCGCGGTCTCAGGCCGTGGTGCGGCAATGGCTGCAACCAACAAAGACCGATGCCACAACTGCAACGAGTACGGCCACTAGCAGCGCGACTGCCCCAAAGCGGGCAAGAAGAGCCGGTCCAAGCCGGGAAAGTCGCGGTGGAAGCACAAGGGCAAGAAGGGCGGCGGAGAACCTCTCAAAAGTGTGCAGCTACCACAAGACGACCAATCATAGCCACAATGAGCGCAAGGCTCAGCGAGAGATCCAGTCGCTGACTGCGCGCCTGGCAATGCTGCAGCCTCCGGGGCAGGCAGTTTCAGCCACGTCGGAGGCGCACACCAGGCCGCTCTTCCTCAACCACCATCGGGGGACGTTGGTTTCGCTCACGTCGCGAGCGCGCCCATGCCTCCGCCTCCTCCGCAGACACCGAACAACTTTGGCTGCTTGTTCACCGCGATGGACGTGCCCCTGCCAGGGTCGGCCACGCCGTGTCGTGGGGCTCCCACCGCGGAGTCCAGTGCTGAACAGGCGGAACCTGCGTCTGCTCTAGCGGCATCACTGCCGAACTACCGTCTACCCGATGGGGTATTCCGAGCGCTTATGGCAAGCACTCCCGACCTGTCCGATGCAGGTGTGTTTCGCACCGACGGCACCAACATTAAGCTGTTAGTGGACAGCGGGGCATCATTCCACTTCGTCGACCCGGAGCTGACTCCGGGACTGATAGCCTCAATGCGGAACTATGAATCTCTACCGGTTCCTCACCAGATCGTCGCGGTTGGCAATAACATCGTTTACGGGGTAGCTGCGGGCACCATCACCGGCACCATTACCGATGACGGTGGGAACAAGCAGGATTTCTCTTTCTGTGCAATCATCGCACCTGGGCTGGGGACGAACCTGTTCTCCATCTCCTTGGCCATGGTGGAGTGGATAGCTGCGTTGTTTTACCCAGACAAACCGCGGTTGGAGAAGGGCGACCTCGTTGTGCCGATGAAAACCTTGGGTGTCGATGCCAAGACCGGACAAATCATGTGCTCCATCGCTGTTGCGCTTGAAAACCGTGCTGGGATCTCCGTGAAGTCTAATGGTGCTGCCTTGGAGGTGGTGTGTGCTGACCTGTGGCACCGTCGCATAGGACATGCCAACCGCAACAGCATGGAAGTTGTGCGGAAGATGCCGCACAGCGGTGTCGAATACAACGGTAATCTGACGCCGTGCGACGTCTGCCCATTCGGCAAGAGTGAGTAGCAACCCCACCCGAAACAAGCGTCGTATGACGTCAAGCGGCCGTTTGAGCTTGTCACTGTTGACACCATGGGACCGATCAACCCTCCAGCACTGGGCGGCTACACCTATGTAACGGGCTACACCTACGAAACCAAGTTTGTTGACCGCTGACGAAATGGAAGGAGATCTTCCTCATCAAGAGCAAGACACACACCATTGACTCGCTCGTGCTGTTCAACAAGGCCGTCGTGATTCCGTTCAGAGAGCGTTTAGTCCGCCTGAGAGGGGATAAAGGCACGGAGTTTACGAGTGAGGAGTTCCGTCAGTACTGTCTAGACATCGGCGTCAAATTGGAGTTTGCGTCTACGAACACCCCTCAGCAGATCGGCGCGAACGAGCGGGCAGGTCGAACGCTTGCTGGTATCGTGCGCTGTTTGCTTGCTGATTCGGGTCTCCCGAGTTTTCTCTGGGGGGAGTTGATGCTGACAGCAGTCTACCTGAGCAACAGGGTCCCACATGCGGCGTTGAGCAACGGTACGCCCTACAAGGCACTCTACGGCAACGATGCTTACCTCGGGAACATTCGGGTGAACGGGGCTAGGTCGTTTGTGCACGTAGAGACCCACACCAAGAAATTGGAGCCGCGTGCTTGGGAAGGACGCCTGGTTGGATACAGCACGGACAGCAAGTCTTACCGGGTCTACAATCCAGCGACGAAACGTGTCAGAGAGAGTCGAAATGTTGTCTTCATTGAGATGCCCTCTGCACTGCCTCGTGTGGAGGTCGGTGGTTTTGACGACGGAAAGTTCACGAACGACGAAAGTGACGACTTGGTAAGGGATGTGCGCGAATACGCGTCCAACCAAGAAATCGGTTCGCCTTCTCCTAACCTAGATGCTGCAGTGCCGATAGTGACTGACCTTTTGGGGCAAATCCGTGATGTCACCAACCGCGACCTTGGCTTTAGCCCTGTTGCTCCTACCCCGCCTGTTTCGCCTGCGGGAGTGAGCCCTTCCGGTCAGATTTCTCCGTCACCTGGCCCTCCGCCGTCCACTTCGCCATTGGGATCTACGTCATCTGGTGCTGCGAGTGGTGGTTCTTCGCGTGGTGTTTCTGCGCGTGGTGGTTCTTCACGTGGTGGTTCTGCGTCGCGCGGAGGTCGCGCGATTACACCGGCCGTAACCAGATCTGCCGCAAACCAGCCCAACGCCAGGACCCTCAGCGAACTGAGACGGCTCGGGTTTGCGTACTTCGCGAAGGGGGAGTGTCAGGACGTCGCTCACAAGGACGACAGGTCTCGATTCGTGGAGTACGCGTATGCCGTGCAGACTATGCAACCCGGAGTTCCAAAATGGTATGCGGAAGCCATGAAGCTGCCGGACGCCGAATTTTGGAGAGCTGCTGCAGACAAGGAAATGGCTAGTCTCAATGAACTAGGAGTTTACAAGCTTGTTCCGCGATCTTCTGTTCCTCCGGGACAGAAAGTCATCAACTCCAGGTGGGTTCTGGAGCGTAAGGCTGATAACTCGTACAAGGCTCAAGGCTGGAACCAGGTTCCGGGTCTGGACTGCGGCAACACGTTTGCTCCGGTTTGCCGTCTACAAAGCATCCGAATGGTACTAGCCATTGCAGCGGAGCTGGACTTGGAAGTTATTCAGCTGGACGTGAAAACTGCTTTTCTGTATGCCGATATTGAAGAAGAAGTGTTCGTAGCACAGCCGCCTGGTTACGAGACCAAGGGCAAGGATGGAGGACCTCTGGTCATGAAGCTGAAAAAAAGTCTCTAGGGGCTAGCTCAGAGCCCCGGGAACTGGTTCCATACCATTGATCCCGTCCTTAAGGTCATCGGTTTTATCCCTCTGAAGTCTGACACCTGCATCTACATATACCAGCATAAGGGTGTCACCATCATCCTCACCTTGTACGTGGATGATCTACTCGTGATTGGTAGCAACATCGGAGTGATCGAGAAGATCAAGGCACAGCTATTGGACAGGTTCAAGATGACCGACATGGGGGATGTGTCGCGTGTACTTGGGCTGCAGGTCACCCGCAACTGTGCGGAAAATACGCTGAAAATTGACCAGGAGGACTACACCAAGTCCGCCCTGGAGCGATTCGGTTTCGCAGACTACAAGCCTACGCTAACCCCCGGTTACGGACCTGAACTCTCCATCAAGCAGCCGGAGGAGACACTGCTGAACGTCGACGAGAAGCAGAGGTACCAAGCTATCACAGGCACGGTCATGTACCTGGCCTCTGTTCTCAGGTATGACATAATGTACAGTTCGAGTCAGATCTCTCGTGCTATGTCAAATCCGTCGAAAGTGCACATGGTGGCGGCCAAGCACATTCTGCGGTACCTGGCAGGGTCCACCGACTTCAACATAGTGTACAAGAAGGGAGGCTTTAAGCTTACGGCCTTTTCGGACTCTAACTGGGCCAGCAACCCGGACAACGGCACGTCGACGTCGCGCTACATCATGGTGTTGGCCAGGGCTCCCATTAGCTTCACGTCTAGTCTTCAAAGCCTTACGGCCATGTCCACAATGGAAGCTGAGCTGGTTGCATCGGCCCTCGCGATGAAGGGAGCCGTGTTTTGCATGAACATGATGAAGGAGCTAGGGTTTGGGGAGCAGTTCGTTCAATTGCCGCTTCACTGCGACAACACTGCAACTCTGCATGCGCTCGGAAACCGTTCGTACAGTTCTCGAACCAAGCACGTTGCACTCCGTTACTTCTACATCCGCGAGCTGGTCACCGATGGGACAATTTCGACTCACTACATTTCCACCAAAGACAACCCCACCGACATCGGGACCAAGCATTTTGCCAAGCCGCGTTTCCAGCAACTACTGGACATCATCAACAACTTCTGACGTCAACGTCGTCGTCAACATCTTGTGTTTTGTGTTTGTGTCATCAACATTGTGTTCGTGTTTGTGTGTTTGTTTCGTGAATCTGTTATTTGTATGAATCGGCTTGCTATTTCAATAGTCAACATTCGGTCTCGCACCACAATTGGTTGAACGAGCCATACAGGATTGAAGGTTATGGTAAAAATTGGTTTGTGCAGGATATGATAGCAGTACTTTTGCAAGCACATAAATGTAAGCACGTAAGGCACGAAACATTGTTATAATCTCTACTGGTTAACGCATCGAATAAAGTACTTGCTTGCAGTATGGAGTTGTTTCTTGACTGCTTCTATTACCACTGACTTGATTTCTGTTATTAACTTTTTTTATTAAACTTGATTTGTTTTTGTTTTTTTTTTATCATCAAATTTCACGTTGATGGGGAGTGTCATGGAATGTTAGCACATGACCATGTATGAATCAATGTTCAAGTAGCACTGCTGCTACTTCGGAGATCCCGTATGTAGGTGTCGGTTCGTATGTAACGTCTATGTACATGCGGAGGAATTACTGTCGCAGCATTCTCTGCTTGTAGGATCGGATCTCTCTGATGTGACCTTTATCCGGATCGTGATGGTATCCTAGCTGCCTATCCATCTCTGGAAGCTGCCGTCATCTGGACTCCTGCATTCTCTGTGGAGTACATCTGTGTGTGTTGGCCATCTAAGCGCCAGTGTTTACGTCTTATCACGTCCTCTTCTCTCTACCGCGCGGGAGTATCTTACTCCCCGGGCCACCGCTTGCCGGTGTCATATCTCGGGTAACACCGAGGACACAGCCTCTATCTACAATGTCAGGGTACAACGCAAATATCCATAATAATATTTCCTCGTGCTGGCTATTCAAAATAATCGGGATTTGACTGCGTAGCTGGACGAGGAGACTACGCATGATTTGAGTGGGGCAAGTCAGTGCGCGCAATCTTCTGGAGTTGCGGGATGTCGGTAAGTCTTCCATAATGGTCGGGGCATTCTGCCCAAACTTATGGAAAAACCTCCAACCCGCGCACCAGTGTTTACAGCATACAACAGCACCGTGGGAACTCTACACAATACTGCAGGGCATCGAAGGAAACCTTCCAAGCAGTCTGCGAACTCCACGACTTTCTACACGCGTTACACATTCCAATTTCTTGGTCACCATGAACAAAGCGGCTAACCCCTCTGCCGCTTACATTGAACTCATGCAGTCCGCTCTGGGTTTCTATTGTATGTTTCACAACCGTCAGAGATAAACATCGGGAATCCGTTTACAAACTATGTGCTACGCATGTGCCCTAAGGTATAGACCGTTAATATTAATATTAATAGTATGTGTCAATACTACAGCAGTGCGGATACTGCCTGTGGACTGCTGTTGATGCAACAACAGGCAGGATAATGTGTCGGAAATGTCACGGCGAGCAGGGGACATTGCACCATTTTATTTGTGAATCTGGAGTTGTAGTACCTCGGAGGGATAGCATAGAAGGGGATCGACTAAACGTGCGTGGGGCTCTGGGAGAGCTGGGTATGTCGATCACTGGAAGGCACGGACTTGAACCAAATTTGCGATCTTGTGGACCCCTGACACGAAAGGCTCGCTCTGAACGCACGAAATACTTGCCTAAACGCTCGGAACCTCATCTGCACGCTCGTGAGTCACCCGCTTGACCTACCCCCACGCTTGCCTTGATCCCCGGGAGCATCCAACAAGTCAGACCGTAGAAGGTAGAAATACACGCTTACACGCGTTGTATAAATAGGATGTCTCACGCAATAATAGGGCAATACACAGGTGGGTACAAAATCGTGATGCGCATAGGGTCGCTTCCCGTAACATGGCTCCCCTGCCGGGAATTGAACCCGGGTCTCATGAGTGAAAGTCATATATCCTAACCATTGGACTACAAGGGACCATAACATCATCGAAAACAATATATGCATCTTTAATATGGACGTTCACCAACAACGAGCCCAACAACATTGCTTGTACCTTTCGGAGAGATTTATACCACCTGTACAACTTAATTTTCAAGTCAAACCCGTGATGCATACCACCGCTTCAATTACCAGTCAGTGTCGCTTGCTGTGCTTGCACAACCGCTTCTTTCTTCGATCTCATGTTCGTTTACCAGCTTCAATTAATTGTGCTTGTACACATGCTCCATCAGATCATGGAAAATCATGTATGCATCTCTAACATGGACATTCACCAACAACATTGCTTGAACCTTCCGGAGAGATTTATACCACTTGTACAACTTAATTTTCAAGTCAAACCCGTGATGCATACCACCGCTTCAACTACCAGGCAGTGTCGCTTACTCTACTTGCATGACCGCTTCTTCCTTCGATCGCATGCTCGTTTACCAGCTTCAATTGTGCTTGTACACATGCTCCATCACATTATCGAAAACAATGTATGCATTTATAATATGGACGTTCACCAACAACATTGCTTGTACCTTCGGAGAGATTTACACCACTTGTACAGCTACATTTTCAAGTCAAACCCGTGACGCACACCAACGCTTCGTCCACATACAAGCACGTACTACACTGCTGCAACGTACCTATTATGCTGCCGCATCTAGATAGCAGAAAAGTCTTGACATTACTGTTAGATCGTCGTCATTTAATAACGATACTTGAAAAACTTGAAATGCCCCCGTCTTCGAACTACCAGAAATCTCCCCTAATGGGTCGACAGCGACAGGACAGACCAACAATCATCAAACGCCGAGTTTGACGTTAGGACCTGCGGATCAGGAGGCCAACCATTTAGGCCGTTTCCTATGCGGTTCGATTTTTGAGCTTCAGATTTTCACCCGATGGCATTTTCAGATACGAGCTTGACAAATCGAAAGGGCCTTCCTATGCGGAAAAATCAGATTTATTGTGCGTGTAGAGATTCGAGCAAACCCCAAGACCAACTGCTGTTTTTGTGATTTGGCGCCGCGAAGAGACGCGCTGGGTGCGCTGCCCTGAGCGTAGGACCCAAGCGTCCGAGCCCACGCTGACTGCCTCTAGTCTGGCAGCGAAGATATGTGGCGGGTGCGCTAGAGTCAACCTGTCTTGGTATGTTGTGTTGGATTTTGTGACTTGACTGCTGCTGCTGCTGCTGCTGCACAGCTGCGGTGTAGTCTACGAGTACGTATCCACGGAGAGGCGCGTGCCGAGTGCTCTTCTCTTGGTCTCTAGGCCCGCGCCCGCGCCAGCCGACTCTAGTCTGGCCACGGAGGGACGCGCCGTCCGCGCGTCGGGCGCGAACCAACGTCGCTATACAGTTGTACCACCATCCAACTCATCGATCGTTCTGCTGATGTTTGCTGTCGTGGATAACATCTTGAATTTAGAGAGCATGCCATTTTTCGATCTCAAAATCTGATGACCCAGGGTCGTCGGATTTTGGGCCAAAATCCGACGACTTGGGTCATCGGATTCTCAAATCGAAAAAATTCCGGTCGGATTTTGCATAATCGGACTGCATAAGTAGGGTCATTCGATTTTGAGATCGAAAAATACAAATCTGAAGCTCGAAATCGAACCGCATAGGAAACGGCCTTAGACCTGCCGGAATAGGTTGGGTTTTTCATGAAACACCAAGACAAGCAATCAAACAAACCATTTTTCTATTGTCTTTAATTTTGCTATTATTATAAATATCATATAGCTCGGTTTATCACAACAATTGTAAAATTAGGTAAAAATGGAATATAGACGAGGCGTATTACGCAGCTTGCAAAGTTGAGTATCAACTATTTAATCAGTCGAACTCACAGCTGACGTATTTCAAAATTTATAAAATATCATATATATATACAATTTTTTATTTTTATTAATTTATTTATTTATATTCATCATCACTTTTACTTTCCAGCCCACTCTTAGGAGGTATAAATACAACTATAATTACGATTTTTGAGGTCGTTGTCACTTGCTAGCTCTTGGCAGACAGACCGACTGATAGACAGCTCTTCGCAAACAGCCCTTCTTCTTTGAAACAGCCGAACAGCCAAACAACCTTTCTTCCTTCTTTGAAACAGCCGAACAGCCAAACAACCTTTCTTCTTTCTTCTTCGCCAAACAGCCAAACAACCTTTTCTTCTTTCTTCTTCCGCAAACTGCCAAGCAATAATAAACAGCTCTTCGCACGGCGCCTAAAAGAGGCGTCTTGCCTTCGACGAACGGCATAGATAGGTGCAGCTGTCGGCGGCCAAGCTGCTGCTGTCGGTGGCGAACCTGCTGGTGCTGCAATCCCCGCCTCTCCCGTCTCCACGCCCCCTAAGCTCACCTCCCCCTCGTCGAGAGGCGCGTGGTCCTCGCCCTCTGGCAAGAGAGCGGCAACGACAAAGACCGACCTGGTGCCGGCTGTTGTTTGCGACCAGTGTACGGACCAGCACTTGGTCAAGAACTCCGCGCCTGGTGGCAAAAACGTGGCCTTCGCCACCTGCAAGGATCTCACGTGCGTGGTGGCGGAATCATCCTGACAGGGCAACCGACTGCGAGTTACGTGCTCGCCCGATCAAGGAAGGGACTGTCTCGTACTCCCTCGAGACTGCTGACAGTGGTGAGTGTCTTACGTCTATTGTGCATGCTGTATGTTGCCAGTACGTTTTTTTGGGGTTTTCAATTGCCTTTTGGCATACAATCCTACGTCAAAGCGTTTATATATATATTTTTTTTTACTCATCCATGCTCGTTCTTTCCCCTTCGTGCGTTGCGTCGGCTCCTCTTACACACAGTGCGCGCGAACGCGCACATGCACAACTGTTTGCGGGACGTGCACGAAGGAACGGAGGATTCAGCTGTCGCCGTCACCGCTGCACGGAACGACATGAGTGCTGCTGCTACTGTGGTGCATTTTCGGTGCATGCACACGATTTCTGTGTGTACATGTTTTGGTGACCCCACGTACTCATTTTTTGCTCGTTTTCGGCTGCCGCTGCTGCTGCTGCTGCTGTCAGCGCCACGCCATGAGTGCTGCTACTGCTGTGCACCTGCTTCTCCTGTGCACTCTCTGCTGCTGTAGTGCTGCTGCGCTGTTGCCGTGCTGTGCACCTGCTGCTCCTGTGCAATTGCTGCTGCTGTATGTAGTGCTGCTGCGTGGTTGCCGTGCATCATGCTGGAAGCGTACATATTTTCGGATCGTCAATTCCGTAGGTTTTGCGATGGCGGCATACCAGGGTACATGCTTTTTTTTCTTCCTTATTTTCATGTCGTTGCTATGCTGCGGCTGCTGCTGCTGCTGCTGCTGCTGCTGCTGCTGCTGCCAACGCTTCCAACGCTGCCAACGCTGCGGCGATTCGTTGCAGCTTCTGCTGCTGCTAATGCTGTGGCTGCTTCTGCTGCTGCTGCTGCTAATGCTGCCGCAATATCCACTGAATGTTCGTATGTACTCGGATTACTGTTTTTCTTGGTCGTTTTTGTACTCAAATGGTTCCTTTTGATACGTGAAAAAATATTTTGTCGTTTTGCTCCTGAATTTTGCGTTCGTACTGCAATTTCTCGTTTTTGGCTTGGTTATTTTCACTTATATCGTTGCTATGCTGCTGCTGTGGTGCTGCTGCGTTGTTGCCGTACATCATGCTGCACTTTTGTGTGTACATATTTCGGTATCGTCAATGAAATTCCGTAGGTTTTCCGATTGCGGCATACCAGGGTACACACTTTTTTTCTTCCTTATTTTCATATCGTTGCTATGGTGCTGCTGCCAACGCGGACTATTGTTTTTATTGCCCATGTTTGTACCCAAATGTTTTTTTTGCTACGTTAAAAAAACATTTTGGTCGTTTTGCTCCTGCATTTTGCGTACGTACTACTTTTTCTCGTATTTCGTATTGTTGCTATGCTGCTGCTGCGTTGTTGCCGTACAGCATGCGGAGGTGGGTCTATAGTGAGGTACCAAAAATACTTTTCGGACGGCCTCGGGGTACATACTTTTTTTCTCCCTTCTTTTCATTTCGTTGCTATGCTGCTGCTGCCAACGCTGTGGCGATCCGTTGCTGCTTCTGCTGCTGCTGCTGCTGCTGCTGCTCTGCCTTTAATGTTGCCGCAATATTCACTGAATGTTTGTATGTACTCGGATAATTGTGTTTCCTGGTCGTTTTGTGGCGCTGCTGCGTTGTTGCCGTACATCATGCTGGACATGATTTGTGTGTCTATTACACTTAAACTTGTGCGTGCGTATATATTTCTGTATCGTCAATGATTTTTTTGTGGTGCTGCTGCGTTGTTGCCGTACATCATGCTGGACGTGATTTGTGTGTGTACTGTATTACACTTCTGTGTCTACATATTTCTGTATCGTCAATGAAATTACGTACTTGCTGCTTCTGCTGCTGCTGCTGCTGCCGTCGTATAGCAAGCGATTACGTGCTGCTGTTGTGCCGCTGTAGAGTAGTACAAATAATGAACTCTGCCCCCCCCCCTCCCCCGCCATTCCCTGCACGCCACTCCATCCCCGCGCACCCTATATGTTTACTTCGACCAGGTCCGTGGAAAGTGCTACAACTGCCGCCTGACGGACTCCACCACCAAAGACGGAGACATCGTCATCAAGCGCAAAAAGACTCCCTTCCATTTCGCCTGCTCCAGGGCTTCGCGGAATTCCAAAGCAGTACGCCAAGCAGATTGTCGCCATCCAGGACGAACGAAAGGAAACAAATTGTTTCCCACATTTCCCAAAATCACGATTATTTCTTCCTACACATATCCAACGGGTTCAACAGCGAACAGATCCACATTCTGGGTCTCCCGCCTCGTTACTACAGCGTCCTGGAAGACTATTTACATATATATCATGTCTCATCCAAACTCCTATGCTGGCTACATCGAAATCGCGGCCGCCCAGCAACTATACAACATTTCCATAACCGTTGTCGTGGCCGGCACTGCTGCTTTCTCTCCTGTCCCAAACCTTCCTTTAAACAACAGCCTGTATGTTGTATATCATCCACATGCCAAGCACTACTCCACTCTCTCCCCACACTGATGAAAGATGTTATTCATATTATTAGACGAATGTCATTCTTACTCTTGCGTCACCCGATCTTACGTTTCACATTACATTAATAAATAAACGCGATTATTACATCCTTCACCGTTTCTTACACAACTACATTTAGTTTGGTTGGCTTTGGGCTATGTCGCCAATTAATTGCAGTTATATGTACACGAATCGCCAATTAATTGCAGTTATATGTACACGAAACGACGGAATACCCACTCCGAAGGAAAGCCTTGTATATATATATATATATTTTTTTTTTTATCATCACTTTTTACTTTCCAGTCCACTCGTAGGAGGTTTTACCCTCGACGATCTTCTGGACAAGCTGTGGTCACAGGTGTCGTCCCTTCTCCCCCCCGTACGTGCCTTTATTTTTTATCGCGCATAGGGTTCAGCATTCCCACTGCTCGTCGATTTTCATCGAATGTACAGCTAACTCACGCTCTCGCGCTTTCCGCTAATCAATTTTATGCAAGAGAAAGTCCCTATGAGCATGCACTCGGTGAGACTCGAACTCACGAAATTGAGCTTGATAGGCTCGCGGACCACCTACCAAGCCACCGGGGACGCCGGACATCGGTAATAATAACTCCCGGACAAAATATGTATACAAATAAGTAAACCTTTCTCATTTATATATATATATATATATATATATTTATTTTTTTTTTTTTTCCATCACTTTTACTTCCCAGCCCACTCGTAGGAGGTTTTACCCTCGACGATCTTCTGGACAAGCCGTGGTCACAGGTGTCGTTCCTTCTCCCCCCCGGTACGTGCCTTTATTTTTGTCGCGCATAGGGTTCAGCATTCCCACTGCTCGTCGATTTTCATCGAATGTAGCCAACTCACGCTTTCGCGCTTTCCGCTTATCCATTTTTTATACAAGAAAAAGTCCCTATGAGCATGCACTCGGTGGGACTTGAACCCACGAAATTGATCTTGTCATAGAGAACATGTATAGGTAACTTATTTTCAAGACAAATCAAATACATAGATCATGAATAAACCTTTTTGTATTTTGTGAATTATTATTAATACTATTAATATAGTAGGGTAATGCTATTTACGACACCGGTGTCGTAATTTCTTATTTGCGACACGGTGTCGCAAATAAGCGGCTTATTTGCGACACCGCGTCACGTTCGCGGCACATACCTCAGATTGGCTCCGCATCGCCAGAGATGTGTTGGCATGGTGCAGGGCCATCATTGAAGCTATCGCATGGCCGAAACGGGCCAGGACTCGAGGAGATATCTGGCCTCTTGGAGCACCCGCAAAACGTTCATATCAATGTCGCAAATAAGCCTTATCTACGACACGCGTGTCGCAAATACCGTATTTGCGACACCGCGACGTGGTTGCCGCACACGCTCCGGATCGGCAAAGCACTACCAGTAGAGTCTCAGCATGGTGTAGGGCTACCATTGAAGCCATCGTGTAGCCAAAACGGGCCAGTACTCGAGGAGATATGGGGTATCTTGGTACATCCCGCAGAATCTTCTGGCTCCTGTCGCAAAAACAAATAAGCCGTATTCGCGACACGCGTGTCGCAAATACCGTACTTGCAACACCGCGCCGTGGTTGCTGCACGCTCCGGATCGGCAAAGCACTACCAGTAGAGTCTCAGCATGGTGTAGGGCTACCATTGAAGCCATAGTGTAGCCAAAACGGGCCAGTACTCGAGGAGATATGGAGTATCCTGGTACAACCCGCAGAATCTTCTGGCTGGTGTCGCAAATACCGTATTTGCGACGCCGCGCTGTAGTTGTCGCACACGCTCCGGGTCGGCAACGCACTACCATTAGAGTCTTTGCATTGTGTAGGGCTACCATTGAAGCTATCGTGTAGCCAAAACGGGCCAGTACTCGAGGATATATGGGTTATCCTAGTACACGGCCAGAATATTCAACGTGGCTCTTCTACTACTACTGTTGCTGTGCTAGATACAACATAGTAAACACACAAACGCGATAGGCTAGGAGTGCGAAAACTATACATAACCCATCAGACTGTCTCGCCGACCGGGGCATCCAAAATAATCGGGAATTGACTGCGTAGCTGGACGAGGAGACTACGCATGATTTGAGTGGGGAAGGTCAGTGCGCACAATCTTCTGGATTTGCGGGATGTTGGTGAATCCTCCAGAATGGTTGGGCTTCTCTCCGCAAACATTCTGCCTGAAGTTATGGAAAAACCTCCAACTCGCTCACCAGTGTGTACAGCATACAACAGCACGGTGGGAACTCTACACAATACTGCAGGGCATCGAAGGACACCTTCCAAGCAGCCTACGAACTCCACGACCTCCTATACGCGTTACACATACCGATTTCTTCGGCACCATAAACAAGGCGGCTAACCCCTCTGCCGCTTACATTGAACTCATGCAGTCTGCTGTGGGTTTCTACTGTGTGTTTCACAACCGTTAGAGATAAACATCGGGAATCCGTTTACAAACTACGTCCTACGCATGTGCCCTAAGTTAGACTATTAATCTTGATAGTATGTGTTAATACTACAGCAGTGCGAATACTGTGGACTGCTGTTGTTGGTGCAACAACAAGTAGGATAATATGTCGGAACGAACGCGTACAACGAACATGACGCATAGCTAGGCAAGCTGCAGTATGGCCGCCCTCTGTGCATCTATAGGATGTGTTCGTTACCTTAACTAATCCGACAAAAACTGTGCACAGCGTTTCGAAAGTTTGTTCAGTTCTGTGCGGCAGAACGATAGGCGTTGGTAAATGCCTGAGGGATAGGCGCTTTTACACGGCTGTTCAAGGGCAATTAAACGACCACATTGGTGGGTGATGATGGTTGCACGGAACGAACGCCGATTTTGCTGCGATACTATGATACTGCTGTAGATGACATACACCCGCCTATTTCGATAGCATCCACAGACAAATACAAAAAACCACATACAGAGCGCAGCATGCACAAACTTCTGTGCCCTTCATTTGTGCCCATGTTAATAGACGCGTCAACAGAGCACCCGGCGCTTTGAACGATACCAGCGCTCTCAATTATAGCACGTACGACTTATTAGAAAACGGCGCGGCAATATAACCAAGTTAATTTCAAATCTATTCATTCACGATGACGTGGCTAACGATCGATGTACTCGTGGAAACATGCTGTACAGTGGTATAGTCCGAGCTCTAAACGGGGCGCGCGCGACGCACGTCGTGCGATGTCGTCAAATGCGACTTTACGACACCAGTCTGACTACTCTGACAGAGCACCAGGATGACCAGGATACAACGCACATCAGTGTCTACTACTGTAATGGGGTCGTTCTAGATACACGCGAAATAAGGCTTATTCGCGACATCAGCCTAGATAGGTGTACTAGGATACCCTATATCTCCTCGAGTACTGGCTCGTTTAGGCTACACGATAGCTTCCACGGTAGCTTTACACCATACTGAGACTCTACTGGTAGTACGTCGCTGATCCGGAGCGTGTGCGGCAACCACGTCGCGGTGTCGCAAATACGGTATTTACGACACGCGTGTCGCAAGTAAGGCATATTTGCGACACAGATCTGAACATTTTGCGGGTGCACCAAGAGGCAAGATATCTCCTCGAGTCCTGGCCCGTTTCGGCCATGCGATAGCTTCAATGATGACCCTGCACCATGTCAACACATCTCTGGCGGTGCGGAGCCAATCTGAGGTACGGGCCGCGAACGTGACGCGGTGTCGCAAATAAGAAATTACGACACCGGTGTCGCAAATAGCATTACCCTTAATATAAGTGATGTATAGAGCAAGGTTTTTAGCCGAAAGGACGAAGTCACCGCCAGAGTAAAACACCGCCATATCAAGTTGTGCGCACACAAGATGTATTAATCGCCTGTCGATTTCACGTAAACAATTATTGATAAATGAACAAATAAATGTATGTATATGTATATTTATATTTTATATATACATATGTATACGTATATTTGTCAAATTTTCGTACTTTTGCCAACTTTTCTCTTCGCATGAGCACTTTTAGGCAAAACACTAAGTACACGGACACGGAAAGCCCTGCCGGACACATTGGTCTAGGTCTCGGCGCGATCCGTGCACTCTGAAGCGCGTGGCGGGCGCTCAAAGTTTTTTTTTCCGGCGGGAGTGGATAAGACGATTTCCCTGGTTTCAGTAAGAGGCCTTACTTTGTACGTACGTATCGGTACATACATTGTCATGCTGTCTGTTTTCTCCCCTAGGCTCTCACGAGCTGTGAACACACAGCTCAGACATATTCCAGGTACACAACAGACAACTTGCACAGATCCCAACGTCCCAACGCTGCCGCCCCCCCCGCCCACCCGCCGTGCGTGTGCGACACACCCATATGCGCAGTGTTGCTGTGGTTGGTTGCCTTTGTCGGAGCCTGCAGTCCACATTCCACCGTTTGCCATACGCGTATACTTTTGATCCGTATATACCCAGGATGACGTATATATCCCTGTACATATTTTTTGTGTTGCACGGAGCACGGACCACCGTCTAATGAACAATAGCCACAGCAGTGCACAGAGCGCGCTTACCTCCAGCTTCCTACAGCACCACAACCCTGCTGCCCTGCTGCCCAGCAGCAGCAGACACCTTGCGCGTATGGCATGACCGTACTGCGGCTACCACAGTTGGTTTATTCGATCGATCACTTGACCACGCCACGAACTAACTATTGCTGTGTGTGATCCAACATTGCCACTGGTCGAGCTGTGCTCAGCACAGTGCGCCAACAGCAGCAGCAGGCAGGGTACTATGCGCATGTGGAAGATCCGCGCTGGAAGCTCAGTACTACTACTGTACGAGTAGTTCGGTGTTGCCATCTTCATTGGCCGATGCACGTATACCTTCCGCAGTGTGTGACCCATTATCCCCGGATCGATATATTTCTCGTCGTCTCGAGTACAACAAAAACTATTAATAATCGTTCGTACTGCTGTACAACAAAATTATTCGTACAGCAGCGTTCGTACAAAGCATACTTACAGCAGTAGTTCTCATTGCTGCGTGTCCTACATTGCTGACCGATAGATCCTAGAGCCAGCTGAAAGGGGGTCAGTACACGTACGTTCCTCGCGTGGCATTCTACAGCAGTACTGCTGTATATGCAGTCGCACCTGTACGAGCCACTGTACTGCTGTAGGAGATCGTGCCAAGTGTTGTAGATTGCGTAAAAACACGACGTGCCAGTTGTACGAGCACTGTTCTAGCGTAGACGTTTATACTGCGCGCGATAAAATTTTCGTTTCCGAGGTTCGAGTCGCACCATCCACGCTTTTTTTTATATTTCACTTTTGACTTTTATTGTACCAGGACTACGACAGTATTAATAATAATACATTCGTTCACACCTTTTGCTTTTCTGAGCGTATAGTATGATATACTGTAATACAAGTGGTGTGTGTTTATTTTCCACTTCTGACTTTTTTTGTACCAGTACATTCATCTACCTTGCTTTTCTGAACGTATAATATGATGTACAAGTTACTTGTGTGTTTTTACCCAAGGTCAAGAGTTTGGGCGCGCTTACGTGTGGCGTGCGTTCACACCTCAACCTTTCACAGCTACTCCCAATAGTTGGGAGTAAAGCAAAGTATGTTCGAGAAAATACGGATTATTATCGTAGGTACTTCGTACAACTCGCAGTATTTCGGGGGTTTTGTACTCGAGATACTGCGAGTACTCGCAGTATTTTGAGGTTCTGTCGATACTGCTTGGTATACTTCCGGGCTCGCACTAATACGGGGTTCGCTACTGCTGCTGGCGTGGATACCCCCTGTTGTATTTCAAGTGTCTCGGGGTTCTGTACCGCGGGTAGTACAAGTATTCTGGTCTACAGTAGTAGCAGTATTTCGTCCGTTGGTAGTGTTCGTACTGCTGCTTCTTCTGCGAGACTCAGTACTCGCAGTAATGAAATACCCTCAATATGCCCAGTGTACTTCGAGTATGATGTATACTTCAACCGTCTGTGCACCGCGTCGACAATTCTCAGGCCCAGCGTTCTGCACTAAACACACCCAGATAGTCCCAGACGAGTGGGAGTTGGAGAAAACGACTTTCGCTGGAGACGATTTGAGTACTTAAAGCAGTCTGACAGTATTTCGAGGTACGCATTTGCGAGGAATATATATCATGCATGTACTGCGAAATACTCTCAGTATCTCGAGGTTATGTACTGCGCGTATTGCCTTTACGCCAAGTATATTTCGTGTTTCGATACTACTGCGGGTACATACTTTCCTGTACTCTCGGGGTTCGGTACTGCTCACACTCTCATTACTCTCAGTATTTGGGCCTTCTCAGTGCTGGCAATATTTTTGCCGCCAGTACTCCAATACTCTCAGTGCTCGGACTACCATTTGTTCTCGAGGATTTATCTGTGAATGATGTTACCCTGAGCACCAAGAAACATTTATTTTGGGGGAACATATATATTGTACCAATATGTATGTGCTGTACCTTACTCAACCGGTCACAAAGTACTATGGCGCAACCTCGACCTCGTGCAACTTTTTTGTACTTACGAATTAATCGCCGCGAGTCGGCTGGATCAATATATACACTTACCGCTACCCTATTTTATATTATTGTAGTAATGATCCCACACTATAATTCCGAGAACAGTATAATAGTCTGTCCTCAGAAATATGTTGTGTGTTCTTCAGGTTAAAATGATGAGTGGATGCAGGTACTACTTCTACACAAGTGTGCAGGGTTGCATACATACGAATATTATTTCGCTCTTGCGCCACTCCTCTATTCATACGGCACCTCCCGGAGGGGAACCTTGTATATATATATATACAAGGCTTTCCTTCGGAGTGAGTATTCCGTCGTTTCGAACACATATAACTGCAATTAATTGGCGACATAGCCCAAAGCCAACCAACCTAAATGTATTTGTTTAAGAAACGGTGAAGGATGTAATAATCGCGTTTGTTTATGAATGTAATGTGAAACGTAAGATCGGGTGACGCAAGAGTAAGAATGACATTCGTCTAAAGATATGAATAACATCTTTCATCAGTGTGGGGAGAGAGTGGAGTAGTGCTTGGCATGTTGATGATGTACAACATACAGGCTGTTGTTTAAAGGGAGGTTTGGGACAGGAGAGAAAGCAGCAGTGCCGGCGGTTATGGAAATGTTGTATGGTTGCTGGGCGGCCGCGATTTCGATGTAGCCAGCATAGGAGTTTGGATGAGACATGATATGTAAATAGTCTTCCAGGATGCTGTAGTAACGAGGCGGGAGGCCCAGAATGTGGATCTGTTCGCTGTTGAACCCGTTGGATATGTGTAGGAAGAAATAATCGTGATTTTGGTAAATGTGGGAAACAATTTGTTTCCTTTCGTTCGTCCTGGATGGCGACAAGCTGCTTGGCGTACTGCTTCGGAATTCCGCGAAGCCCTGGAGCAGGCGAAATGGAAGGGAGTCTTTTTGCGCTTGATGACGATGTCTCCGTCTTTGATGGTGGAGTCCGTCAGGCGGCAGTTGTAGCACTTGCCATGGACCTGGTCAAAGTAAACATATAGGGTGCGCGGGGCGGGAGTGGCGTGCAGGGAATGGCGGGGGAGGGGGAAGGGCGGGGGGGGGGGGGAGTGTCAGAGTTCATTATTTGTACTACTCTACAGCGGCACAACAGCAGTACGTAATCGCTTGCTATACGACGGCAGCAGCAGCAGCAGCAGAAGCAGCAAGTACGTAATTTCATTGACGATACAGAAATATGTAGACACACAAGTGTAATACAGTACACACACAAATCACGTCCAGCATGATGTACGGCAACAACGCAGCAGCACCACAAAAAAAAATCATTGACGATACAGAAATATGTACACACGCACAAGTTTAAGTGTAATAGACACACAAATCATGTCCAGCACGATGTACGGCAACCACGCAGCAGCGCCACAAAACGACCAGGAAACACAATTATCCGAGTACATGCAAACATTCAGTGAATATTGCGGCAGCACTAAAAGCAGAGCAGCAGCTGCAGCAGAAGCAGAAGCAGCAACGGATCGCCATAGCGTTGGCAGCAGCAGCAGAAGCAGAAGCAGCAACGGATCGCCACAGCGTTGGCAGCAGCAGCATAGCAACGATATGAAAAGAAGGGAGAAAAAAAGTATGTACCCCGAGGCCGTCCGAAAAGTATTTTTGGTACCTTGCTATAGACCCACCTCCGCATGCTGTACGGCAACAACGCAGCAGCAGCATAGCAACAATACGAAATACGAGAAAAAGTAGTACGTACGCAAAATGCAGGAGCAAAACGACCAAAATATTGTTTTTACTTATAAAAATAACCATTTGGGTACAAAAATGGCCAATAAAAACAATACTCCGCGTTGGCAGCAGCATGGCAACGATATGAAAATAAGGAAGAAAAAAGTATGTACCCTGGCATGCCGCAATCGGAAAACCTACGGAATTTCATTGACGATACCGAAATATGTACACACACAAGTGCAGCATGATGTACGGCAACAACGCAGCAGCACCACAGCAGCAGCATAGCAACGATATATATGAAAATAACCAAGCGAACAACGAGAAATTGCAGTACGTACGCAAAATGCAGGAGCAAAACGACAAAAATATTTTTTCACGTATCAAAAGGAACCATTTGGGTACAAAAACGACCAAGAAAAACAGTAATCCGAGTACATACGAACATTCAGTGGATATTGCGGCAGCATTAGCAGCAGCAGCAGCAGTAGAAGCAGCTACAGCATTAGCAGCAGCAGAAGCTGCAACGAATCGCCGCAGCGTTGGCAGCGTTGGCAGCAGCAGCAGCAGCAGCAGCAGCAGCAGCAGCAGCAGCATAGCAACGATATGAAAATAAGGAAGAAAAAAAGCATGTACCCTGGTATGCCGCCATCGCAAAACCTACGGAATTAACGAGCCGAAAATATGTACGCTTCCAGCATGATGAACGGCAACAACGCAGCAGCACTACATACAGCAGCAGCAATTGCACAGGAGCAGCAGGTGCACAGCACGGCAACAGCGCAGCAGCACTACAGCAGCAGCGAGTGCACAGGAGAAGCAGGTGCACAGCAGCAGCAGCACTCATGGCGTGGCGCTGACAGCAGCAACAGCAGCAGCGGCAGCCGAAACGAGCAAAATGAGTACGTGGGGTCACCAAAACATGTACACACAGAAATCGTGTGCATGCACCGAAAATGCACCACAGTAGCAGCAGCACTCACGTCGTTCGGTGCAGCGATGACGGCGACAGCTGAATCCTCCGTTCCTTCGTTCACGTCCCGCAAACAGTTGTGCATGTGCGCGTTCGCGCGCACTGTGTGTAAGAGGAGCCGACGCAACGCACGAAGGGGAAAGAACGAGCATGGATGAGTCAAAAAACAAATAAACGCTTTGACGTAGGTTTGTATGCCAAAAGGCAATTGAAAACCCCCCATAAACGTACTGGCAACATACAGCATGCACAATAGACGTAAGACACTCACCACTGTCAGCAGTCTCGAGGGAGTACGAGACAGTCCCTTCCTTGATCGGGCGAGCACAGAACTCGCAGTCGGTTGCCCTGTCAGGATGATCCCGCCACCACGCACGTGAGATCCTTGCAGGTGGCGAAGGCCACGTTTTTGCCACCAGGCGCGGAGTTCTTGACCAAGTGTTGGTCCGTGCACTGGTCGCAAACAACAGCCGGCACCAGGTCGGTCTTTGTCGTTGCCGCTCTCTTGCCAGAGGGCGAGGACCACGCGCCTCTCGACGAGGGGGAGGTGAGCTTAGGAGTCGTGGAGAAGGGAGAGGCGGGGGTTGCAGCCATGGCAGGTTCGCCACCGACAGCAGCAGCTTGGCCGCCGACAGCTGCACCTATCTATGCCGTTCGTCGAAGGCGAGACTCCTCTTTTAGGCGCCGTGCGAAGAGCTGTCTATTGGTTGGCAGTTTACGGAAGAAGAAAGAAGAAAGGTTGTTTGGCTGTTTGGCGAAGAAGAAAGAAGAAAGGTGGTTTGGCTGTTCGGCTGTTTCAAAGAAGGAAGAAAGGTTGTTTGGCTGTTCGGCTGTTTCAAAGAAGAAGGGCTGTTTGCGAAGAGCTGTCTATCAGTCGGTCTGTCTGCCAAGAGCTAGCAAGTGACAACGACCCCAAAAATCGTAGTTATAGTTGTATTTATATATATGTATTCCAATTTTATCGTTCTCTCTCCTCTTACCTGGAACCACTTATGGGACGGTTATCATACTCCGGGCGGGCCTTTTACCCTTGACCACAGATTATACACACATATGACAGGTTAACGATACATGGGGGGGGGGGGCGTGACCATGGCTGAGACTCACATACATATATATATATACCCTTAACCTAGAGAAGAATGCAGTAATCGCAACGCTGCTCCCTCTGACTACACCACCGCTCTGGGCGCTGGGTCAGGTCACCAATGGAACTAGACGTTATGGCCCACTGGTAGACGAATTCAGGCTATATTTGGTCTCGACACGCATGCAAGCACACTCGTTGCCCGTCTGTTCGTCTATCGCCCGCTGTGCTTGTATGCATGCCTCGTCGCATTATCACATGTATGCTCATTCACCAACGAATGCATACATGCTTTTCGACGACCAAACACATTTTTGAATTCAAACGCCAGCGAATTGTAACGAAAGGAACCTCGGAGACCCCACCCTCAACCTAGAGTAGAATTCAGTATTTGCAGCGCTGTTGCTCCCTGACCACACCACCGCTCTGGGTGCTGGGTAGGGGCGCCAATGGAACTAGACGTTATGGCCTGCCCGTAGACGAATTCAAGTTATATTTGGTCTCGATCCGCACGCAAGCACACTCGTCGCTCGTCTGTTCGTCTATCGCTTGCCGTACTTGTAAGCATACCTCACCGCTTATCACATGAATGCTCGTTCACCAACGAATGCATGCATGCCTTTCGACGACCAAAAACATATTCTCGAATTCTAACGCCAGCGGATTGTACTGAAAGGAACCTCGGAGACCCCACTCTTGATGAACCCACGTTTCTTATTGAATCAATCGGAACAGTCAGACTCCCCGTCAACATAGCACAATCATCCCCGACGATAGTACCCTCGACCAGTATGCAAGAACTACCTCAACCGTTATCACACCGATTTGAAATCTGACTTCTAGCGGCTACCAGACGTTGAAACATTTCCGCTGCCCATACGACGCCGCCACCCCAACAACACTAAATCATTTGTTTAGGCACTACAACGTCATGAACTTCAACAACTCCAACACCAACCTAACCCGCAAGACACGCAAGTTTACGTCACAGACCCCCAAGTTTTGGTGCCCGGGCCTACCGTCCCTGCGAGAGGCCTCCATCCTCGATCCAGTTATTCGCCCCTCGGACAAAGTTATAATGGTTAAGCCGGTTGCCTCCGCAGACCACGCATCAGACGGAGACGAGCATAGTTCCCCGGACCCAGTTATGCAACGCGGAACGCGGACGCCAAAGAACGAGAAACCTCCGCTATGCCAACCCACGAAACGTAGAGTCACTTGGGAAGACGAAGAAAACTCAAAGGAGAAAGCCAACCAAGGAACCCCGCCCCCCAAGGAGCCCCCAGGAAGAAGGAAACCAACCAAGGAACCTCCAGCAACATCACCAACCGGGGTAGACAGCAAGTTCAATTCACAATCACCGTGGGGGGCAACACACGTAGCGAGGGGGGGACAAGGAAGACAAAACGCAGGAGGAACCACTAACCTCGGCCAACTACCAGGTTCAGCTTCTACACATGCCCACCGTTTACACGGTTTTGATGCATATCAGCCGGGGGGGAGGATGGGGCATAAGAAAGCAAGTAAAGAAGAGCCGTCGGGTGTAACATGTTCGATCGAGGATTGGAGCCAGAGAGGACGTTGGGTACAGGCATGTCCTTTTAGTGACACTCTTTATCAGGAACGGGCCGTCGCTGCGAAAGAAGGGAGCGTCAAATAGCACCAAGGAATAACAGAATCGCTACGTGGCAAGAGGAGTCGGTTCCTGCAACAAGTTATATTGTATACGAGATAGTACCAGGGCATAACAGAACCGCTACGTGGGAAAGGGAGTCAACTCCTCTAACAGGTTAAATTGGGGTCGGGAGCCAGAAAGGACGCAGGACACGGGGTCTATCCCTTGAATGGTCTTCACTTCAGCAAGAAAGGGTGGTCGCTGCGGAAGAGGGGAGCGTTAAATAGTACGAGGGAATAGGAGAGCCGGTACGAGACAAGGGGAGCCGGCTCTTGTAACAGGTTGTATTGTGGACGGGAACCAGAGAAGATGCTGGACACGAGGTCTCCCTTGAATGAACTTCACTTCAGCAAGAACGAGTCGTCGCTGCGAAAGAAGGGAGCGTTAAATTATACCAAGGGACAACAGAATCACCATTGGGCAACCACCAGCAACTCACGAACACTGCGCACAAGACTCCAGGGAAGACCAGGACCACAACATCACGTGCCGCATCTTCAACCCCATCCGCCATACAAACGACCCACGCCAACCTTGTGAAATCAAGATAAATCAAGATACCTAGCCGAGTAGCATTTACGCATGGAAATACAAGGCCACGTGGCCACACAGGATATACTACAAGACACACACACTACGAATTGCCCTCCTGGCATACCATGCCCACGCAGAGCCACGCCGTACTGGAGAATACAAAGGGGAAACACTCCTTACAACGCTAGACAGAACCACAAGAACCAACGTGAAGGAATGGCCGTAATACGCTAACGCCTCTACGAAGCTACGACACAGTATAACGCAAGTTAAATGAGAAGCATATGACGATAAACGAAGGATGTCCCATTGTCGAACAACATCACGCTCGTCTAATGCCACCGTCCCCATCCGTCTTGGACCACAAGAGAATCAGGAACCACCAGACCCATCCAGTACCCACATGACACAACATGAACTACAACACCCACGAACAACCCCAGCAACAGCAGCCGCTACCGCCACATCTGCAACAACCACTGCTACCACCTCCGCTGCAGCAGCAGCAGATACCACCTCCGCTGCAGCAGCAGCAGATACCACCTCCGCCACAGCAGCAGCAGATGCCATCTCCGCCGCCGCTGCTTGACCCCCAACCCCTGCAGTAGATGCAACCGCCACCGCTGCGCCTCCCTCAGCCCCTGCAGCCGCAACAACCACTGCTACCACCTCCGCTGCAGCAGCAGCAGATACCACCTCCGCCACAGCAGCAGCAGATGCCATCTCCGCCGCAGCTGCTTGCCCCTCAACCCCTGCAGCAGCTCTAACCGATACCACCACCTCCGACGCGGCAGCAGCAGATACCACTTCAACAACCCCTGCAACAGCTCCAACCGACACTACCACCTCCGACGCGGCAGCAACAGATACCACTTCCACCGCCGCCGCGTCTCCCTCAGCCCCCGCAGCAGCAACAACCGCTGGTACTACCTACGCCGCAGCAACAGCAGATACTACCTGCGCCACAGCAACAGCAGACGCCATCTCCGCCCACACAGCAGCAGCAGATACCACTTCCGCCGCCGCCGCCGTGTCTCCCTCAGCCCCTGCAGCAGCAACAACCCCTGCCACTACCTACGCCGCAGCAACAACAGATACTACCTCAGCCACAGCAGCAGCAGATGCCACCCCCACCATCGCTGCTCGCCCTTCAACCCCTGCAGCAGCAACAAACCCCGCTATCTCCCCCACCACCGCCACTTGCACCTCAGTTCTTCCAACAACAGCCGACGCCGCCGCCGCTGCCACTCATACTGCAGCAACAACAGCAGTCGCAGCCACTTCCACCCGTCCTTCGACAGCCTCCGCAACCAAGCTATGCACCCGTCACGGACCATGCCTTTCCCAGACTGCGACCATTGCAACCCCTTCCACAACCGACCATTCCACCTACATCAGCAGCTTCAAGCTCTAACCCCTTCGACGCATCAGGCACCCTTTCGAAGGAATCAGCTCGTACCGTCGACCGCGTGGTAGAGGAAATACTGGGTGGTAAGAACAGGGAGGGCTTCAAAGGACTCGTATTCCCAACCCGCGACACACCGATCGGTCCTCTCCGCGACCCCGTCCTCTTTGCGGATGCCATAACCACGGCGTTCGCGCGTCAAGGCTCATGGACTATGCCGCCCGACATGGCCTATGTCGGACTGCCCCCACAGCCCTCGAGCGACACTCTTACTCCCTTGAGAGTGGCGGTGCTGAAAAAGATTTTACCCCGTCGCTGCAGCACGATGCTAGCCGTCGAACGCAACAAGACGATCCTAGTGACCCACGTGGACGGACGGCAAATCTCCAAACCGGGTCACAGCCTCACAGCTCCGGAGATCCTGCGAACCTTCGTGAAGGAGTAGACAATCTCTGGGCAATCCGCAAGTAACGCTAAGGAAATGCTGAGGATCATAACCCTCGGCAAGGGCGAAGCTTGGCTTACCGCGGGACGCCGAGTGCAAGCATACACACGAGCCGCGAGCGTACAGTCACATGCGCCGTACCTCGTGGAGGAGGCGTACTATTTCCGGACCGTTAATGGCAGCACTCTCCGAGAGCAAGGTCTTCGTTTCATCGGGGTCGTAGCGGGCGAGCATGCCAGGTACGTTGAGTCGTTCCTACAAGGTTTGGAGGACAGCATCGGCCAGCTTAACGAGCTACCGCTCAACCTCGGGGATTTGCTCAGTCCTCAAATGCAAGCCGGCGGGCAGTTTTCGGAAACACACTACGACAAGTTCCTCAGTAAGGTTGCCCATCGAAGCTCGGACTTCCTCGAATCCCAAGACCCTGAGCCGAGGATCCGTAGGACGCCCTTCGCGGGACCCGAAGTAGCCGCCTACAAAGCCGGGGGCTCCCGGATGAAGGACATATTCGGCATAGATGGCGACAATTGCGACCGCCACCAAACCTTAACGGCGCCCCTCCACAATCAAACTAAGCGCAAGCGTAGGGAGCCTCGAGGATCACTTACCGGGAGCCTCGCTAGCATCGTAGCTTCTGCGGTGGAGGAATCCGTAAGGAAGTGGAGCCACGACACCAGCAGTGAAGACGCGGGCGGAGAGTACAGCGAAGACGAAGAGGAATGCGCCGCCTTTTCCAACAAACCGGCCTCCAAACCTGGTAAACCCGGGACTCCTTTTCGAGAGAGCAAAGGCAAGCGGCGTGCTACCCCCACCGTCGTAGCCAACTCAACCGCACACATGGCCTCCGCCAACACGCTGCAATCTACACACGACCCAACAAAAGAGCCCGGACCGACTGACCCGATTCCTTCCACCCCTCCCCACCAGTGGCCCGAGCCGAACGCGGACAAATCCGAAATCAAGCGAGCCCTCAAAGAGCACCGCATTTTCTTCTACTTCGCGTACGGAATGGAGTGCCCCCACAAACCCTGCCGCCACCTACATGGCCAAGCCACCCTGCCTTTTGGTTACTACAGTGGAGTTTGCCGCAATTACCCAGCGTTGGCAGCCTTCGAGGCGATGACGGACATGTACAACGCTTACGAGGTCTCCATGCCCACCTTCGAATGAGGGTACGCCCTGGAGATGATATCTCCGGGGAACGAGCCCAAGCCTCCACCGTGGCCAACACCGCTATCTCCCACAGACTGGTCGCCTGCCGTGCCACGGTCGTTACAGACACGGCTAACCACCCTGGGGCTAGCGCTACCGACATCGACCTCGCGGACAACGCTACCCTCACCTCCGGCGACGCCTGATGCGACACCGTCACTGTCAGCTTTGCTGGTACCGACGCCATCGCCCACGCACCGGTCACCCGCATCCCGACAGGGGTGGCCGATACCGCCATCGCTACCGGATATGGCTGCGTTAAGGACAAAAACCACCCAAGTGTGGGTAAACACCATCGTCTGGAACCCACAACGCGTTAGCTGCAGGACACAGGTACAAGTGTTCCTCGACACTGGAGCAGGAGGAGGCAACTACGCTTCCGAGACGTTAATCAAGACCGTCGATTCCGCTTCGATGGCTGATAAATCCATTGTCACCTCTGCAGGAAAGGGGTCGCTGCGCGCTGCCAACCCCCGGGGAAGCAAGATACCCCCCATGGACATCGTGGGATCCTGCACTCTACCTCTCGTGTTCGCACCGGTAGATCACGTGTTCAAGGCTACAGTGAGAGTCGTCGTCGACCTCCCCTACGCAATAGTACTGGGAACAGCCTTTTTCAAGGAACACTGCAGAGTCATCAGCTTCGAACAGGGGGAAGGGTTTCGCCCAACACCTGTTTCCGGGTGGGTGCCATTCAGCAACAATCGCCCAGACACGGCGCTACCTGAAGGGGAGGTGGCCACCGCATGGGAGTTCAGCGACGCGGAGCACTGCCCCAGGGAAACCGAGACGACGTCGGAAATGGAACTCTTGGCGACTATGCTAGAAACACTGAACGGATCAAGCGAACAGTACATGGATACGGTTGTAGGCTTCCTCCGCCACAAGGCTTTCGCCAGCGCGGACAAACGTCGGCGACTCGCGGCAGCGACCAACGCCGCGAAAAACGCCCGACGCCGCAAGGAGAGAAGACCCTCTGGTCACGTCACACCGCGAAACCCTCCGGCAACGGCGCCTTCAACGTCGCCTGGGCCGCCGGATCACATGGGGACGGCCCCCGACGGAAACGACAAGCGACTTGTGGGTCCTCAACGCAATCCCAGAGGGAAACGAGACCACAGCAATGATATTCAAAAGTACTCCCTACTACTGCTGTTTCGATACCAGCAGCGAGACATTCTTCAACTCCAGCACATGTGATATGTGACAACGAAAATACTGACGGTTGATCAGGTTGGCTGACTAATTGAGCCGTCATTGTATTGACAGCCCACAGCAATTATTATAATACTTTCCATTGTAGTCTAAATGAATACAGCACATCAATCAATTTACTACTCGGATACCATGCCTTTCCGAACACACCGGGCAGCTCGTCACTGGTATGCGATATGTCATGCTTGCTACCGGTATCTCATTGGGTCCATGTCCCTGGTCTTACATCGGTGGTCTCGCATATTACGGCATGCGCTGCGCGACTTTTCTAGCTTTGGTGCGTGACTTGAAGTCTAAGTCAATCAGGGCGACACAGCAGCCTACCCCCCCCCATTTTTATTTTTATTTTTTTGCGCTCGAGGAAAAACGTACATCAAGAATAATATAGCATTTTCGACTGTGGATACGACATCAGAAAAAGAGAAGGATCACCACGGTTGTGTTTCACCCGCTCCATACCTGTTGCCCTGGTACTACTCAGGTTGGGCTGCATCGATACATCTAGCCCAAGCCCTCTGGACACAGCAAGCCACACCTTCCTCCGTTGTGTGCAAGCTCATCATCGTCCAGCTGAAACTATGTCACCCCATGTGACCCGTGCCCCCCGAGGGCTTGCGTAGGCGATCTTTATCTGCTCCAGTTTTTTTTGTCCTTTCCTCTTGTACTTGGCTTTCAGTCCTCCAGGTGTTATACCTGATACTCGAGCGCAACGCTCGGTTGGTATACAACACAGAAAATGGTACGACCGGAGACATCGAAGAGGGTCAAACGTGCATCGGACTTTCCATTTGGTGTGCATAATACGACGATTGGTCCATTACTACTGATGTAGTCTACAAGCATCGCGGCAAGAATACTAGTCACCAAAATATACGTGGTTTTCTTGGAAGTTCTGTGTTTTCCAGCCGACAATGCACGGTGTTTTCCAGGGGTTCATGGTTCTATAGGGTTACGTACGCCCAAACGGCGTAAGGCTCAACGTTGAAAGTTTCCGGTATCACCTAACCAGGCAAACGGTACACGAGAGCATGCATGCATTAGTACGTACGGCACCCTTGGCTTGTATCGATACCCGTCGATTGCATTCGGTTTTGAAGACAATATGTGGTCAATAGCATGCAGTCGTTTATTAACGAACATGCATGAGTGTGCGATCATGAACAACGAGCGAACAGACGAGCACGAGCAACAGGCAAACGGAGCACGAGCAACGAGTATGCCTGCATGCATTGACCAGATAAGTATCTTCAAAGCCTCACGAAACAAACAAGCAGAGCACCATTGGCAGGGTGAATACATAACAGCATATTGCACGTATCACCATCATACAAGGTAGGCAACAACGAAAACATGTGGATGTATGCATATACTAAGTAACTAGTATGCAATGAAGTATTATGCAAGATCAAACGTGGGATTATACAAATAATACGATGACATTATTTCACAAGTTTGCAATCGCGCCGATCTCTTGCACACGTTTTGCGAACACTCCGATCTCCTGCAATGCACTTCGATCTGCCTGGGTTCATCATGTTACAGCAGGGTACAGCTCTCAGACCGTAAAAAGGACCTGCGTTCGTTAGATCTCTGAGGCCGGCTTACCTGTTGTTTGGGAGTTCGAGGAAGTGCCTTCAAGCAGTAATGATCGGGTCATGCAGAACGTGGATCGATGCAATACGATAGATGCGAGCAGTCAGCGTGAACACTCAACGAAGCACCACAGACACGATGACGGGCACGACGGGCATCACAGGGCCCTAGGGGCTGGGGGTCGATAGGACAGGTATCACAGATCACTTGGCTTTGACTTTCTTTCTTCACTCTTGGTGGTGTTTTTGTAAACACCGGGTGGTCCCGGAACCTCGTTACTGGCTCTGTACCCGAGACCGAAGGCGTTCCCACACCGGGGACCCTCCCTGCCCCTATAAGATCCGCCCAGAGGATTTCTAACCAAAGCTTGCCTTCTGCCTATCGAATAGACCCGACGCGTGACCCTGATCAGGACAGTGGTCTCGCGCCGTATTATCCTCCCCATAGCGCTGGTCACGACAGTCACAGCGCTATGAACCTCCCTCCCTGGCGCCACCCGCTGCAGCAGTAACGAAGTAACGTGACGCCACGAGACCCGGCAACGTCAACGCTGCCGCAGTAACGCGAGCATACAACGCACTTCAGCCGGGACCAAGATCTAACCGGGTGACCTGATCATGGTGTAAGAAGCGGACTCAACCCTCTGGCACGACGGGGTGCACCGCAAACTCGTACACGAGAAATGGACGGGACCGTAGAAGGTTTCCGCCATAATCACCCCCGGCCTGTGTTATCACGTCGTTCTCAACGGTAGACAAGTCAGGGAAAAGCGTGCGGCGGCGTCACACGTCAAGCCTTTTCACGTCAGGCCCACCGAGTTACGACACAATTTCGGCCATGAGAATGCCCACTTCGCCTGGGACGCGGAACTGGGCCTTGCCACCCCGTCGGTAACGGCACCCCCCCTATACACACTGGTGGATCGCCGGGCATCAACACAAAAAAGTGGGGCTTGGCGTTGGGAATACAAAGGAAGTTTCCTTAATGGGACGGAATCGGACTGGACCTCGGAGGAGGATGCCCTAGACAGCTTCACGCCGGTGCAGCTGGACGTCTTTCATGCGATGTAGGAGCTGTACTAAGGAGAAACTCGCGGTCCCAGGCCACCGACAGTCGCAACCAGGGTGGAAACGCGACGCCCTCGACAGAGCGCACGCCTTGAGCGACGTTCCGGTGGGCACTGTGGTTTGGAGAGAGTTCGTCGATAAAGAAGGGAAAGCATACCGACACCGCGGCGTCGTCTACGATTACAAGACGCCGTACTATCGGATCCTCCACCCCGACGGAGATTGGGAGGAAATCACGAAGACGGAAGTGAACCAGGGAATAGAGAGGGCGTCACAAAGTCTTGTCTGGAGCTAAGGAGCAGGGGGGGGGACCCAAGGGGGCGGAACTTTGAGATTGTTCGGATTCCTTTTTCCCTTTCCCCAGACGCCCTGGGAATTTTGTTTTTTTCTATTGCTATCTTGACGAATATTTTTCTGCTCTTCGGGTTTACTTTTACGATTCGTTGTCTCTGTCTGAAGACATCGAACGTGGGGGGATGTCACGGCGCGCAGGGGACATTTCACCATTTTATTTGTGAACCCGGAGTTGTAGTACCTCAGAGGGAAAGCATAGAAGGGGATCGACTAAACGTGCGTGGGGCTTTGGGAGAGCTGGGTATGTCAATCACTGGAAGGCACGGACTTGAATTAAAATCTGCGATCTTGTGAACACCTGGCACGAACCGCCTGGCACGAAACGCTCGCTCTGAACGCACGAAATACTTGCCTAAACGCTCGGAACCTCATCTGCACGCTCGTGAGTCACCCGCCTGACCTACCCCCACGCTTGCCTTGATCCCCCGGAGCATCCAACAGGTCAGACCGTAGAAGGTAGAAATACGCGCTTATATGCGTTGTATAAATAGGATGTCTCACGCAATAATAGGACAATACACAGGTGTACAAAATCGTGATGCGCATAGGGTCGCTTCCCGTAACAGAAAGAACGCGTACAAAGAACATGACACATAGATAGGCAAGCTGGAGCATGGCCGCCCTCTGTGCATCTATAGGATGTGTTCGTTGCCTGAACTAACCAGAAAAAAACTGTGCATGGCGTTTCGAAAGTTTGTTCAGTCCTGTGCGGCAGAACGATAGGCGTTGGTAAACTCCTGAGGGATAGACGCTTTTACACGGCTGTTCAAGGGCAATTGAACAACCACATTGGTGGGTGGTGATGCTTGCACGGAACGAACGCCGATTTTACTGCGGTACTATGATACTGCTGTAGATGACATACATCCACCTTTTTCGATAGCATCCACAGACAAGTACAAAAACTATATATATATACAGAGCGCAGCGTGCACAAACTTCTATGCCCTTCATTTGTGCCCATGTTAATAGACGCGTAAACAGAGCACCCAGTGCTTTGAACGATGATACCAACGCTCTCAATTGTAGTGCGTACGACTTATTAGAACACGGCGCGGCAATATAACCAGGTTAATTTCAAATGGATCGATTCACGATGACGTGGCTAACGATCGATGTACTTGTGGAAACATGCTGTACAGTGGCATTACAGTCCGAGCTCATGCTATAAATAAGCCACCGCCGTAGTTGTCCTGGTCTAAACGGGGCGCGCGCGACGAACATCGTGCGATGTCGTCAAATGCGGCTTTACAACACCAGTCTGTCTGACTATTCTGACAGCAGTGCACCAGGATGACCAGGATACCACACACAGCAGTATCTACTACTATTAATACTGATGTAATGGCCCGTTCTGGATACACGCGAAATAAGGCTTATTTGCGACATCAGCCTGGGTGCACTAGGATACGCTATATCTCCTCGTGTACTGGCCCGTTTAGACTACACGATAGCTTCAATGGTAGCCCTACACAATGCTGAGACTCTACTGGTAGTACGTTGCTGATCCGGAGCGTGTGCGGCGACCACGTCGCGGTGTCGCAAATACGGTATTTGCGACAGCCAGAAGGTTTTGCGGGATGTACCAGGATACTCCATATCTCCTCGAGTACTGGCCCGTTTTGGCTACACGATGGCCTCAATGGTTGCCCGATACCATGCTGAGGAGTAGGTTTCGCAATCATGGAGAAGGGATCTTTAGGGGTGTTTTTGACTTGAAAATTGCGTAGCGCGGTCTGCACTTCGGAATTGTCGTCTGCACTTGAGAAATTTCCTGGTTCGATGCAAACTAAACGCGGCGCAGCCGCGTTTATGGCCAGTTTTGGCCCGTTTTGGCTGTGGTTTGGGGTCAGGGTTAGGGTTAGGGTTAGGGTTAGGGTTAGTGCTAGGGGACCTCATGCTGAGACTCTACTGATAGCGCTTGGCCGATCCGCAGCGTGTGGCAGCCACGTCGCGTTGTCGCAAATACGGTATTTTCGACACCGATCTGAACGTTTTGCGGGTGCACCAGAATGCCAGATATCTCTTCGAGTCCTGGCCCGTTTCAGCAATGCGATAGCTTCAATGATGGCCCTGCACCATGCCAACACATCCCTGGCGGTTAGGAGACAATCTGCGGTATGTGCCGCGAACGTAAGCAGCTTATTTGCGACACCTTGTCGCAAATAAGAAATTACGACGCCGGTGTCGCAAATAGCATTCCTCTTTATATTGTAGTTGAGAGAATATACCTGCAGGCATGTTACGGTAGTTCCGTTTGCACATTTAATTTCATCTTGTGTGCGTGTGTGCTTTTTTCGTCTCGTGCTCGTATATTTTTGAGGCAGCCAAATTTCGATTTTCACGGGTTTTCGGATCTTCCTAGGGTCCCAGCACCTTTCTTTGTGTGACCACGGACTCCTTTGTTTGAGCAGAGTTAATGATTGAGAACAACAACGACAACAACAACAACAGAGACCCTGCGTTTCAAATATAAAATCTTCGAGGAAACTTCCGTTTATTTATTTTTTTTCGATTCGGAAATGCTGCCTGACCAAAACAATTACATAAATTGACCCCAATTTCAATTTTACTAATTCGTACTGGAAATAGAGTGAATTATTTATTTTCCGTCTTCGGGCACACGAACATAATACAACAACTGGATACAACAGGCGCGCCGCACACACCCTATGCAAAAAAAAAAAAACAGATTTCGAAATTTTGTAAATCTTTGAAATAGTGTCGGTCTTGATTCCGTTGATTAATCTCAAAATACAAATTCGTCGGCTGTCGCACTCAATCGAGTGGAACCGGTCCCTCGGTAGCCTCCAGATCTCTTTTTGTGCCTGGAACACGACAGCAGCTCCAGCAGGCAGCAGTAGTGCCTACAGAAACAAAGTGGCATAATATTATACCGCCGCCCTCGTACAAAGTCGAACTCAAGTATCGATACTATGTGAACGTCCACAAGTAGAAACTAGGGCTATTGCCAAAATCAGTTATACCTGATCCGTTTGAGCCAAAATCAGGTACATCCTAAAACCAAGTAAAAAACGTGCGCCACGAGCGGTGTGATGCCCACGACGATCCGGTAAAAAAAGAATGCGTGCTACATGGCTTCCAAAATCTGAATCGTTTTGTTTTCTTCAGGGTGTGGGTACCACGGGCTCCACTTGGACCTGCAGAGAGTCACTATTAATATGCTTCATTTGTTTCGCCATGGCGGGAGCGCCAGGAGAATTTACTCTGACACCCCCCCGCCGTTGACAGCTTAAAAGCTTCCAGACCGTCCTCGCGGAACCGCCCGTTCGGCACGAAAACATCTTGCCGCACCAAACCTGAGACGACCTCGACGCGGGGTGGTGAGACGAAATGCCGTGTGGCCATGGTGCTGTAAAGACTAGACTGCCATGAACATAGAAAACAACAGGGTACACACAAACAATTAACTGAGTTAGCTGCATTCGATGAAATTCGACCAGCAATGGGAACGCTGAACCCTATGCGCAACAAAACAAAGGTACGTACCGAGGGGGGGAATGGACGACACCTGTGATCACGGCTTGTCCAGAAGACAGGTGAGGATAAAACCTCTTGCGACTTCGGCTGGAAAGTAAAAGTGATGATGAAAAAAAAAACGTCTTGCAAGAGAGGATGAGAACAATCCGACGTCAAAAATTCGAAATCGAAATCGAAATCGAAATGGAAATCCAAAACACCAAAAAGAAAGAGAGAGAAACAATGCTAAACAAGGAAGAATCAGGGAAGAAAACACAAAAAAGAACACGTAGATTTTCGCAGATGTTCAGCGCGGGGGGTGTTGAACAGAGGCCGAAATGTATGCTGTGTTCCAGCTCCACGCATTTCTTATATAAACCCGACCAATACAACAAAGGTGAAGAGTACACGCACTTGTGGAATGAGCACGCCAACCTCGCTCCTTGGCCGTGCAGTCAAAAATTAGTTGCTTCGTGATCACAGGCAAACGATTTCAGAGAAATGAGCTTCGTGATAACTCTTTTAGTAAGACTGACTGCAATCCCGTTTTGGGACAAACTACTAAATTTTTGACTGGATTGTCCTCACAACGGGACTGCAGTCCTAAACGCATCATCTTCCAATTGACCAATAGCAATGCCGCGGCAAGGATAAAGGATCACATCACAGCAAGGAGAAAGCAGGCGCTTGGGGTTTACAGCACAAGCCTCAAAACGAAACACCAGGTACACGAGAGGACCTGCTGAGGGCAAAGTGGCGCTAAGCTCTCCCTTCGTAGTGAGGAGAGAATTTCACTGAGAGCCTTGGGAGACCTAGATCAACAGGTATGCCTCCTGCCCCTGTGTTGTGCTACGCATTTCGGTTGGTTGATCTTTGTTTCCCCGACTCTACGCAGCAGCATGACGCCAGTACCAGGTACAGCAAGCAGCGGCAATAGTCTGCCCAAAAATACGGTTGCTGCCTCGCAGAGCCCCCTACATAGAGAGTAGTACCACGTATTGCCCTTCCTTGTACAACCCGCACAGCTTAATGCCGGACATATTCACGTGGGAGCGCTTTGATTACTGGGATATTGTCCTACGTAGGCTTTCCCCTGAGCGGCAGACTCCCTCGTGATATCCCTGACTCTTGTGTATCCCGCCGTACTGGTACGCTTCAGTAAATATGAGGTCATTCATAGGGATTTAGTTCAACTCAATGATGCTGTAGTAGTCGGAACAGAGGGGCAGGAGCCGGTTGGCCTGCGTGCGAAGGACGTTTGGAGCATGTTGTACGCCGATGGCACAGGAATTGCCTTGATGTTGGCTGAAGGACTCACCAAAATGATGACAGTTATCGTGACCGGCTTCGAAGCAGCAGGCATCACCACATCAGACAAACGCCGGCGGAGACAACCCTCACCCCGCCGCTCTCGTCATCGAAGCAGCAGGCCAGAGTATAAACAGACGGTCCAGATCTTTTTATATCCGGGACCCATTATGCACTAAAAAGCTGATCCCTCGATCGAAATCGACCGACGGATCCGTCTCATGCGGGCATACCTCGCGCGGGTCGGTCCGGAAGTTTGTGATAAGACGACCGCCTCGCCAAGTCTGAAAGTCCCCATGAATGCTGAAGCAGCTGGGAGGCCGACGCTGATTGAGACCTTGCTGTTTTTTTTTTTTTTTTTTGCCCCATGCTATTTATCGTCTTCGTTCCTTTTTCCCTCTCTTTCCTGGTCGTAACTCAGATCCGGGGTCACAAAACATGGTTTTGTCCCTCATCCACACCGCGTTTCTTCTCTCCTTGCATTCATATACGCTGTTTAGTCTTCAGCCCTTTCCTCCTTCGTTCTTGTAGCATTGGATTGCGCCTACCCAAGCTACTATCAGTTGATTCAGTCCTTCATTTATGTTTGCAAAATATACTCACAAATCCAACCCAATACGTGGGGATTCGAACTTTAACATCAATTCTTGACAGCATTCAGGGTAGCACTTTTACGAGAGACCATAGTAAATAGGACCCAATATTGTTACTGGTGTAGTGAAAATAGGGAATATATAGGTTTTGAGCGTGCCGTAGGTCCTTTTTACTACGGTCCTCCGTAATAGCCCACCTGGGCAACAGGCGGCATGGGCGTGACGTGGACTCCCAGAGCGGAACAGTCTACTGAGCTTCGGGCGACTAATAACCAAACCCTCTTGACGTCATTTTCTTCCTGCACCGACTTCGTACCGACCGCACCACGCTCTCGCACGCGAATGCTCTCAAGATAACACGTTGCGAGAGCATTAGGACGACCATCCGTAAAACGACGGCTCATTATTTCGTTTGCCGTGGAACGGCACCGCAAGTAGCGAGTACTAAGTTGGGTAATGTTCGGGGCGATGGCTGGTGGGGAAAACCCGAGACCTGGCGGATATTTCAACACTTCGCGTCACAAAGTCGAGTTTTTTCCCCCCCTAAATTCGGGCCGTTTTTTTTCTCGAAAGTGACCTTTTAAAAAAATTAGGATAGAAAAACTTGGGGTTTTTCTAAATTCTAAATTCCCCCCCCCCCCTACATCCGGGCCGTGTTTTCTCGATCGTGACCGACTTTTTTTTTTTTAATGACACCGGTTTTGAGTTCCTCTCAACCCCATGGTTCTTGGGTTACACAGCTCTAAAAGATGAGCGAGAAAAAGTGGGGGTCACAAGATGTCACATCTTAACCGGATGGACTATACGAGCAGGGGATAGCAGCAACACGAACAGAGGAAAGAGGAGCGGCACGAGCTCCCTCGCTGTTGTCGTAGCTGCTACGCCAGAGCGAGCTAGTTACTCGTTTATTGTACCCGTGCTAAAACTATAGGTTACTATGTCCACCGAGAGAATCAATTGAGACATAATCTCGGCACAGGAAACGACGCTACTCGTGAAGTACGACGTATTTTATACTGGTCGTAGGGTAAATAAGAGCACCAAGTTTTTTGCTTTTTGGGTATTATACACATACCACTCTCGAGGACAATATAAGGCCGTTTGGAGTCTCATATTAAAATTAAACTCAACTACGATAGGGCCGTTGCCAAAATCAGGTAAACCTGATCCATTTACACTTTAGTTCAAAGTCAGGTACACACTCATCTAAAAAACGAAAAATTAAAGAGCCAGGAACGACGTAATTTCGCACGGGCGTCACAAACACGTGTTAAATCTCAGAAAGAAAAAGCGAATTTTAGCGCTGCAATGCAATTAAATACCGTTTTCATCGTTATTTTAAATTTGAGTATGAAATTTTGTTTTGGGCTATATATATCTCTGGGCAACGAAGTGAGCAATGAAACTGATGATATCAATCTTCTCCTTGTGTCCCCAGTAACGTCTCCAGAAAATTCGCCTTAATCGGGAACGACGAGTTTATTACCGAATTTAGTGTAACAAATTGGTGCTTTCCAAATGTTTTCACCGGTATCTCGTCGAGTTCGAGTCGAATTATGAAAATGTCATAATATTTCTAATGCTTTTTTTTTCGCACGTATGTGATGTCAATACACCGCCGTTCTTGCTATCTTGCCTCCCGTCTAGTCTTCTTGTGGCGTCTTTATCTTGGTCCATCAGCTGGACATATCAAACGACTCTTCCCATTAGCAAACAGCAACCTTGACCTCGGGACTCGGCCCCGAGAGCGTAGTTGCTTCGTGTTTCTTTCTTTTCTTTTCTCCTCCATTTCTTCTTTATTTTCTCCGCTTGTGTCTTTCTTCTTTCATCTATTTTTTTGCGGGTGTTGTAGATATAATACCAAAGATACAAGGGAGGCTTCGCCGCGGCGGGCTGACGCCGCCTGCGGCTCCGCGCATGCCCGTAACGGCTAAGGGCGTACCGGTGTGCAACTCGAGGCTGGTAGTACAACCGTACTGCCAAGGGGTGCACTATAAAAACAAGTTTAAGTGAAGCGAAAGAAAACGCTGCGAGCACGAGGAAAACAAACGTTGACATCCGCCATCCGGCCGAACATCACATTACTCGTTCGTATACAGCAGCAAGCAGCACTACAAAGTACAATGTACGAGACGTTCGGCGTCCGTACTGTATACTTCCTGTACATATAGATACCAAATAATTAGTTGAGCAGCAGTCGATCGAGTTAATCGAAGGTACGAAGCGCCGGCGATTACATTGGTGCAGCAAGTTCAGCAGCAGCAGGCAGCAGCATAGCGTACGTGTACATATCATACGAAAATTACGCTGGCACGAGATCTCCGCCGAGACGCCATATAGATACAACTATAATTACGATTTTTGAGGTCGTTGTCACTTGCTAGCTCTTGGCAGACAGACCGACTGATAGACAGCTCTTCGCAAACAGCCCTTCTTCTTTCTTCTTCGCCAAACAGCCAAACAACCTTTCTTCTTTCTTCTTCCGCAAACTGCCAACCAATAGACAGCTCTTCGCACGGCGCCTAAAAGAGGCGTCTCGCCTTCGACGAACGGCATAGATAGGTAGGTGCAGCTGTCGGCGGCCAAGCTGCTGCTGTCGGTGGCGAAGCTGCTGGTGCTGCAACCCCCGCCTCTCCATTCTCCACGCCCCCTAAGCTCACCTCCCCCTCGTCGAGAGGCGCGTGGTCCTCGCCCTCTGGCAAGAGAGCGGCAACGACAAAGACCGACCTGGTGCCGGCTGTTGTTTGCGACCAGTGCACGGACCAGCACTTGGTCAAGAACTCCGCGTCTGGTGTGGCAAAAACGTGGCCTTCGCCACCTGCAAGGATCTCACGTGCGCTGGTAGCGGGATCATCCTGACAGGGCAACCGACTGCGAGTTCTGTGCTCGCCCGATCAAGGAAGGGACTGTCTCGTACCCCCTCGAGACTGCTGACGGTGGTGAGTGTCTTATGTCTATTGTGCATGCTGTATGTTGCCAGTACGTTTTTTTGGGGGTTCTAAATTGCCTTTTTGCATACAAACCTACGTCAAAGCGTTTATTTTTTTTTTTTACTCATCCATGCTCGTTCTTTCCCCTTCGTGCGTTGCGTCGGCTCCTCTTACACACAGTGCACGCGAACGCGCACATGCACAACTGTTTGCGGGACGTGAACGAAGGAACGGAGGATTCAGCTGTCGCCGTCACCGCTGCACCGAACGACGTAAGTGCTGCTGCTACTGTGGTGCATTTTCGATGCATGCACACGATTTCTGTGTGTACATGTTTTGGTGACCCTACGTACTCATTTTGCTCGTTTTCGGCTGCCGCTGCTGCTGCTGCTGCTGTCAGCGCCACGCCATGAGTGCTGCTGCTGCTGTGCACCTGCTTCTCCTGTGCACTCGCTGCTGCAGTAGTGCTGCTGCGTTGTTGCCGTGCTGCGCACGTGCTGCTCCTGTGCACTTGGTGCTGCTGTATGTAGTGCTGCTGCGTTGTTGCCGTGCATCATGCTGGAAGCGTACATATTTTCGGATCGTCAATTCCGTAGGCTTTGCGCTGGTGGCATACCAGGGTACATGCTTTTTTTCTTCCTTATTTTCATATCGTTGCTATGCTGCTGCTGCTGCTGCTGCTGCTGCTGCCAACGCTGCGGCGATTCGTTGCAGCTTCTGCTGCTGCTAATGCTGTAGCTGCTTCTACTGCTGCTGCTGCTAATGCTGCCGCAATATCCACTGAATGTTCGTATGTACTCGGATTACTGTTTTTCTTGGTCGTTTTTGTACCCAAATGGTTCTTTTGATACGTGAAAAAATATTTTTGTCGTTTTGCTCCTGAATTTTGCGTACGTACTGCAATTTCTCGTTTTTGGTTTGGTTATTTTCATATCGTTGCTATGGTGCTGCTGTGGTGCTGCTGCGTTGTTGCCGTACATCTTGCTGCACTTGCGTGTGTACATATTTCGGTATCGTCAATGAAATTCCGTAGGTTTTGCGATTGCGGCATACCAGGTACCAGGGTACATACTTTTTTTCTTCCTTATTTTCATATCGTTGCTATCCTGCTGCTGCCAGCGCGGATTATAGTTTTTATTGGCCGTTTTTGTACCCAAATGGTTTTTTTTATACGTAAAAGAAATATTTTGGTCGTTTTTCTCCTGCATTTTGCGTACGTACTACTTTTTCTCGTACCTGGTATTTCGTATTGTTGCTATGCTGCTGCGTTGTTGCCGTACAGCATGCGGAGGTGGGTCTATAGCGAGGTACCCAAAATACTTTTCGGACGGCCTCGGGGTACATACTTTTTTTCTCCCTTCTTTTCATATCGTTGCTATGCTGCTGCTGCCAACGCTGTGGCGATCCGTTGCTGCTTCTGCTGCTGCTGCTGCTGCTGCTGCTCTGCTTTTAGTGCTGCCGCAATATTCACCGAATGTTTGTATGTACTCGGATACTTGTGTTTTCCTGGTCGTTTTGTGGCGCTGCCGCGTTGTTGCCGTACATCATGCTGGACATGATTTGTGTGTCTATTACACTTAAACTTGTGCGTGTATACGTATATTTCTGTATCGTCAATGATTTGTTTTGTGATGCTGCTGCGTTGTTGCCGTACATCATGCTGGACGTGATTTGTGCGTGTACTGTACTACACTTGTGTGCGTAAATATTTCTGTATCGTCAACGAAATTACGTACTTGCTGCTTCTGCTGCTGCTGCTGCTGCCGTCGTATAGCAAGCGATTACGTACTGCTGTTGTGCCGCTGTAGATCAGTACAAATAATGAACTCTGCCCCCCCCCCCCCCCTCCCCCCTCCCCCGCCATTCCCTGCACGCCACTCCCGCCCCGCGCACCCTATGTTTACTTCGACCAGGTCCATGGCAAGTGCTACAACTGCCGCCTGACGGACTCCACCATCAAAGACGGAGACATCGTCATCAAGCGCAAAAATACTCCCTTCCATTTCGTGTGCCCGACGACGGAAAATAAATAATTCTCTCTATTTCCAGTACTTTCGCCTGCTCCAGGGCTTCGCGGAATTCCGAAGCAATACGCCAAGCAGATTGTCGCCATCCAGGACGAACGAAAGGAAACAAATTGTTTCCCACATTTCCCAAAATCACGATTATTTCTTCCTACAGGGTTCAACAGCGAACAGATCCACATTCTGGGCCTCCCGCCTCGTTACTACAGCAGCCTGGAAGACTATTTACATATCATGTCTCATCCAAACTCCTATGCTGGCTACATCGAAATCGCGGCCGCCCAGCAACTATACAACATTTCCATAACCGTTGTCGTGGCCGGCACTGCTGCTTTCTCTCCTGTCCCAAACCTTCCTTTAAACAACAGCCTGTATGTTGTATATCATCCACATGCCAAGCACTACTCCACTCTCTCCGCACACTGATGAAATATGTTTATTCTTATTATTAGACGAATGTCATTCTTACTCTTGCGTCACCCGATCTTACGTTTCACATTACATTCATAAATAAACGCGGTTATTACATCCTTCACCGTTTCTTACGCAAATACATTTAGTTTGATTGGCTTTGGGTATTGCCCCAATTACAATATAACTGCAATTGGCGTCATAACATTTAGCTTGGTTGGCTTTGGGCTATTACCCCAATTGCAATATAACTGCAGCAATTAGCGTCAAAGGCCAAAGCCAACCAAAACTGCAATTGGCGTCATAGCCCAAAGCCAACCAAACTAAATGTATTTGTACAAGAAACAACGGAATACCCACTCCGAAGGAAAGCCTTGTAGATACAACTATAATTACGATTTTTGAGGTCGTTGTCACTTGCTAGCTCTTGGCAGACAGACCGACTGATAGACAGCTCTTCGCAAACAGCCCTTCTTCTTTGAAACAGCCGAACAGCCAAACAGCCAAACAACCTTTCTTCTTTCTTCGCAAACTGCAACCAATAGACAGCTCTTCGCACAACGCCTAGAAGAGGCGTCTCGCCTTCGACGAACGGCATCTAGATGCAGCTGTAGGCGGTCAAGCTGCTTGCTGCTGTCGGTGGCGAACCTGCTGGTGCTGCAACCCCCGCCTCTCCCTTCTTCACGCCCCCTAAGCTCACCTCCCCCCCGTCGAGAGGCGCGTGGTCCTCGCCCTCTGGCAAGAGAGCGGCAACGACAAAGACCGACCTGGTGCCGACTGTTGTTTGCGACCGGTGCACGGACCAGCACTTACTTACTTGCTCAAGAACTCCGCGCCTGGTGGCAAAAACGTGGCCTTCGCCACCTGCGAGGATCTCATGTGCGATGGTGGCGGGATCATCCTGTATTGGGCAACCAACTGCGAGTTATGTGCTCGCCCGATCAAGGAAGGGACTGTCTCGTACTCCCTCGAGACTGCTGACAGTGGTGAGTGTCTTGGATCTATTGTTGAATGCTGTCTGTTGCCAGTACGTTTTTTTTTGGGGTTTTCAATTGCCTTTTTGCATACAAACCTACCTCAAAGCGTTTATTATTTTTTGGACTCATCCATGCTCGTTCTTTCCCCGTCGTGCGTTGCGTCGGCTCCTCTTACACAGTGCACGCGAACGCGCACATACACAACTGTTTGCGGGACGTGAACGAAGGAACGAAGGATTCAGCTGTCGCCGTCACCGCTGCACCGAACGATGTGAGTGCTGCTGCTACTGTGGTGCATTTTCGGCGCGCACGATTTCTATGTGTACATGTTTTGGTGACCCTACGTACCCCCTTTGCTCGTTTCGGCTGCTGCTGCTGCTGCTGCTGTCAGCGCCACGCCATGAGTGCTGCTCCTGTGCACCTGCTGCTCCTGTGCACTTGCTGCTGCTGTGCACTTGCTGCTGCTGTAGTGCTGCTGCGTTGTTGCCGTGCGTCATGCTGGAAGTGTACATATTTTCGGATCGTCAATAAAATTCCGTAGGTTTCGCGATGGCGGCATACTAGGGTACATCATGCTTTTTTTCTTCCATATTTTCATATCGTTGCTATGCTGCTGCTGCTGCTGCTGCTGCTGCTGCTGCTGCCAACGCTGCTGCTGCCAACGCTGCGGCGATTCATTGCAGCTTCTGCTGCTGCTAATGCTGTAGCTGCTTCTGCGGCTAATGCTGCCGCAATATCCACTGAATGTTCGTATGTACTCGGATTATTGTTTTTATTGGTCGTTTTTGTACCCAAATGGTTCTTTTGATTCGTGAAAAATATTTTTGTCGTTTTGCTCCTGCATTTTGCGTACGTACTGCTTTTTCTCGTTTTTTCGGCTTGATTTTTTTCCTATCGTTGCTATGCTGCTGCTTGCTGCTGCTGTGGTGCTCCTGCGTTGTTGCTGTACATCATGCTGCACTTGTGTGTGTACATATTTGTGTATCGTCACTGAATTTCCGTAGGTTTTGCGATCGCGGCATACCAGGGTACATAGTTTTCTTCTTCCTTATTTTCATATCGTTGCTATGTTGCTGCTGCCAACGCGGATTATTGTTTTTGTTGGCCGTTTTTTGTACCCAAATGTTTTTTTTTATACGTAAAAAAAAAAAATGGTCGTTTTGCTCCTGCATTTCGTGTGCCCGAAGACGGAAAATAAATAATTCTCTCTATTTCGTGTGCCCGAAGACGGAAAATAAATAATTCTGTCTATTTCCAGTACGAAATAATTAAATTGAAATTGGGGTCAATTTATTTAATTGTTTTGGTCAGATAGCATTTCCGAATCGAAAAATAAATAATTACCGATAGGTTCCTCGAAGATTTTATAAGAAACTAAGAAAGCACGTCAGCTGTGAGTTCAACCGATATATTTGAATAATCATTTCGTGTGCCCGAAGACGGAAAATAAATAATATTTTCGTGTGCCCGAAGACGGAAAATAAATAATTCTCTCTATTTCCAGTACGAAATAATTAAATTGAAATTGGGGTCAATTTATTTAATTGTTTTGGTCAGATAGCATTTCCGAATCGAAAAATAAATAATTACCGATAGGTTCCTCGAAGATTTTATAAGAAACTAAGAAAGCACGTCAGCTGTGAGTTCAACCGATATATTTGAATAATCATTTCGTGTGCCCGAAGACGGAAAATAAATAATATTCTCTCTATTTCCAGTACGAAATAATTAAATTGAAATTGGAGTCAATTTATTTAATTGTTTTGGTCCAGTACGAAATAATTAAATTGAAATTGGAGTCAATTTATTTAATTGTTTTGGTCAGATAGCATTTCCGAATCGAAAAATAAATAATTACCGAAAGGTTCCTCGAATATTTATATATATATATATATTTATAAGAAACTAAGAAAGCACGTCAGCTGTGAGTTCAACCGATATATTTTATAAGAAACTAAGAAAGCACGTTTTGCGTACGAACTACTTTTTCTCGTATTTTAGCTTGGTTCTTTTCGTATTGTTGCTATGCTGCTGCTGCGTTGTTGCCGTACAGCATGCGGGGGTGGGTCTATCTATAGTGAGGTACCAAAAATACTTTTCGGACGGACTCGGGATACATACTTTTTTTCTTCCTTCTATTCATATCGTTGCTATGCCGCTGCTGCTGCTACCAACGCTGTGGCGATCCGTTGCTGCTTCTGCTGCTGCTGCTGCTGCTGCTGCTGCTGCTGCTGCTGCTGCTAGTGGTGCCGCAATATTCACTGAATGTTCGTATGTACTCGGATAATTGTGTTTCTTGGTCGTTTTGTCGTTTTGTGGCGCTGCTGCGTTGTTCCCGTACACATCACGCTGGACATGATTTGTGTGCACTTGTGCGTGTGTACATATTTCTGTATCGTCAACGATTTTTTAAGTGGTGTTGCTGCGTTGTTGCCGTACATCATGCTGGACGTGATTCGTGTGTGTATTACACTCATGTGTGTGTACATATTTCTGTATCGTCAATAATTACCGTACGTTTTGCGATTGCGGCCGACCAGGGTACGTAGTTTTTTTCTTCCTCCTTTTCATATCGTTGCTATGCTGCTGCTGCTGCAGCCAACGTTGCGGCGATCCGTTGCTGCTGCTGCTGCTGCTGCTGCTGCTGCTGCTAATGCTAATAATAATGCTGCCGCAATATTCACTGGATGTTCGCATGTACTCGGATTATTGTTTTTCTTGATCGTTTTTGTACCTAAATGGTCGTTTGGGTACCTGGAAAAAATATTTTGGTCATTTTGCTGCTGCATTTTGCGTACGTACTGATTTTTCTCGTTTTGGGCTTCGTTCTTTCCATATAGCTGCTACGCTGCTGTGGTGCTGCTGCTGCGTTGTACATCATGCTGGTCATTTGCGTGTACATATTTTTGTTTCGCCAATGAAATTCCGTAGTTTTTGCGGTCGCGGCATACCAGGGTACATACTTTGTTTCTTCTTTTTTATCATATCTTTGCTATGCCGCTACTGCTGCCAACGCTGCGGCGATCCATTGCTGCTTCTGCTGCTGCTAATGTTGCTAATGCTGCCGCAACCACTGCTCGAAGCCGTTGCGGCTGCTGCTGCTGCTGCTGTTGATACTGCTAATGCTGGCTCAATATCCACTGATTGTTCTTATGTATTCGGATTGCTGTTTTTCTTGGTCGTTTTTGCACCCAAATGGTCGTTTTGGTGCGTTAAAAAAAAATGTTTTGGCCGTTTTCCCTGCTGCGTTTTACGCATGTACTTGCTTCTTCTGCTGCTGCTGCTGCCGTCGTATAGCAAGCGATTACGTACTGCTGTTGTGCCGCTGTAGAGCAGTACAAATAATGAACTCTGCCCCCACCCCCCCCCGTTCCCCCTCCCCCCCGCCATTTCCTGCACGCCACTCCCGCCCCGGGCACCCTGTTTACTTCGACCAGGTCGGTGGCAAGTGCTACAACTGCCGCCTGACGGACTCCACCATCAAAGACGGAGCCATCATCATCAAGCGCAAGAAGACTCCCTTCCATTTCGCCTGCTCCAGGGCTTCGCGGAATTCCGAAGCAGGACGCCAAGCAGATTGTCTCCATCCAGGACGAATGAGAGGCAACAAATTGTTCCCACATTTCCCAAAATCACGACTATTTCTCCCTACACATACCCAACGGGTTCAACAGCGGACAGATCCACATTCTGGGCCTCCCGCCTCGTTACTATAGCAGCCTGGAAGGCTATTTACATACCATGTCTCATCCAAACTCCTATGCTGGCTAAATCGAAATCGCGGCCGCCCAGCAACTATACAACATTTCCATAACCGTTGTCGTTGCCGGCACTGCTGCTTTCCCCTCTGTCCCGAACCTTCCTTGAAACAACAGCCTGTATGTTGTATATCATCCACATGCCATGCACTACTCCACTCTCTCCCCGCACTGATGAAATATGTTATCCTTATTATTAGACGAATGCCATTCTTACTCTTGCGTCACCCGATCTTACGTTTCACATTACATTCACAAATAAACGCGATTATTACATCCTTCACCGTTTCTTACACAAATACATTTAGTTTGGTTGGCTTTGGGTATTGCCCCAATTGCTATATAACTGGCAATATAACTGCAATTGGCGTCATAACATTTAGTTTGGTTGGCTTTGGGCTATTACCCCAATTGCAATATAACTGCAATTGGGGTCAAAGGCCAAAGCCAACCAAAACTGCAATTGGCGTCATAGCCCAAAGCCAACCAAACTAAATGTGTTTGTACAAGAAACGACGGAATACCCACTCCGAAGGAAAGCCTTGTATATATATATATATATATGTCAATTGTACGGATATGTCAATTTTGTGAGTACAACAGCTTCCGGTCAATTGTACAGATATGTCAATTTTGTGAGTACAACAGCTTCCGAAGCAGATGGATCCGTCTTTCAGCTTTAAGATGCGGAGGTGCATCACAGAGAGACGTTGACTTGCGCAATAGCCATGTTCACACGGGGGTCAGCAGCAAACACATATCGCAGACAAACCAGCAGCATTAGCAGCAGAACAGAACAGCAGCAGAACATACATAGCAGTAGCACCAGGGCAGCGGATGAACAGCGACAGAAGCAGCAACAGTAGCACATCATGCACGCCTGAGGCTACCCCTGGCACAACAGTCGGGGCAGGGAGCCCGGTGCCACACGAGGAGGAAAGGCATAATAATTTATCTCAGGCCGACCTACTCCGTGAGGGGGCCTGCGTGAGCAGTACAGCAGCAGCAGCAACAGCAAGACAACACGTCAGCTGCCCCTAGTAGCAACAGCAGTCGCAGAGCAGCAGCAGAGTAGCGGTAATAGCAGCAGCAGTGGCGCATCACGCACGCCCGAGACCGCCCACGGCACAGCAGTCCAGGCAGGGGAAACCGGTGGTGCACGAAGAGAAAAGTTTTAATGGCGTCCCCAATGGAGTAACTTTGTAGTTGCCGAATCTCGTCCCCACTAACGTCAAGTTGTGGGATTGATTCTCACCGAGTGCGTGCTCGTGCTCGTAGGAACGTTTTCTTGCGTAAGAACTTGACGAGCGGCAAGCGAGAGAGCGTGACGTACCCTGGCTTCAGGCTGACCGGGTGTGCTGTTGCTCGGTTTCTACAGAAACATTTCAAGTAGGTCAGCGGTGTGTAAGACGAGTTGAGTTGTCAATAATTGGTTTATCAAAGTCTCGTGGCCAAAGGGTTTGGTTGACGGCCTACCTTTGCCCCGTCAGGCTTACATTTTGGCCCCTTCAAACCCTCTTCTGATATAGACCTACTTCTAGATATGTATCTCTGAGCGTGCTCGGTTGGTACATTCCCGGCCTCTCAGAGCTCCCACTTGGGAATCGCCTCCTTTTATTGCTTGCCGGACCTTCCCAGCGGGTCTTTGCTTTCTGTATTTCTCTTGGCACTTTCAGTCCTTCTTTCCTTTTTTCTTCTTTCGCGTCGTGTGCGTGCGTGTACGCGGAGCACGGCTCCGCGGGCGAACCCGGCGCCGTCGCGGGTGTCGGCGGATGGTGGCCCGGTAGAGAGGGGATTGCAAGGAGCGTGGTCGCCGGTTTCTTGGCTTGGCGTCGCGTGTGCCTCGAGACACGACGGAAGCATGAATGGGCTCTGCCTGGCCTCCATTTGTGGTTTCTGATAGAGTATCTACGAGTTTATAAGGGTCGTTCGGGACTGCAAGATAATATTCAAGCGGTGCTTATTTTTGCGATTGGGCTTGAAGCTCAAAGAGCTAAGTACGCAGGCTGAGCACCAACACTATCAAGCTGGCGAACCACGGCCATCACGGTATAAGCACCGGGCCTCACGCGAGGCGGGCGACGGGGCTCACCGTGGCAGAGAGTGAGGGAAGCTTTGCCCGGACCGAATCGGTGGCGAGATCGTGGCGAGAGGGGCGGGCGGCGTACGAAGCTCAAAGAGAAGCTCTGCTGTTTGATTTTATTTATTTCTTTATTTTATTTTTGTTAACCGGTGTAAGGTGTTCCCATCGGGCAGTAAATTATTACATGCAAGGGGACGGGGATTTTTTTCTTTCATAATCTTTCGGTTTGTTTTTCATTGTTTTTGCTGTGCTGGTGTGCCGTGCTGTGCTTTATCTTTCGTACATATGACTACAGGCACAGAGCATATCGAAGGAATAACATAAAAGTACCCTGTACGTACGTACGACATGTGAGCGAGCGTAGCGGAAAACCGCCCGCGACGCGGAGCGTATATATATGGCATCTGAGTTATTTTCTCCTGAAGCATGGCAGCGGGGCTCTTGGCATTATCAAGTCGCGGGTTTGCAACTACAGCAGTCACGAAAAGAACATTTTTGAATTATGGACGTCTGTCCGCTTGCATAATTTGATGTACTTTTCCTTCCTGAGCGAGCGCAGCGGGGGGCGTAGGCCGCCCGCGGAGCGAAGCGCCTCGTATATATTTATATATATATATATATCTTAGGCCGACTCCGCGAATAGGACTGCGTGAGAAGCAACAGCAGAACAATACAGCAGCTGCATGTAGCCGCAGCAGCAGCAGAGCAGCAGTGGGGCAGCAGCCGAGCAGCGGCAGTAGCAGCAGCATCCGCGGCTGCAGCAGCTGCAGCAGCAGCACACCGCGCAAGCCCGAGCGAGGACGGCTGCTGCTGCTACTGCCGCTTGACATTTTATTTTATCTCGCGTACACGCTGGTGCAGTGAGCAAACGGGGCGCGGAAAGCATTTCAAAGCGTTTGAACGGAACGGTCCACGGACATTTCACGGGATTTGCCCAAATCCCACGGGACTAACCTGCACGGTATCGGGATTTGAAAATAAACACGGGACGGGAGCGGGATTTCGAACGTTTCCACGGGATTATTTTGAACAAGAACGGGATTTTCAAAATCCCACGGGATCACGGGATTATCCCGTGGTCCGCGGAATCCCGCAGTATGTTCACAACGAGAAAAACCGCTACGAAGGCTTGGCAAATTTAAAGTCCTAATTCGCATTGGTTCACGAGATACGACCTTCGGACTGTTTGTCCATTTTGCTGCCCCAGCTCGTACGTACGAGACGCTCGGAGTCCTTACTGTATATTCCGTATGCAGATGGATACAAAACACTTAGTCGGGCAGAAGTCCGTCGAGTTTAATCGATAGTTCGAAGCGCCGGCGACTGCGTTGATGCAGCAAGCTCACAGCAGCAAGCACCCGCAGCATTGCGTACAGAAACGTATCATAAGAAAACTACGCTGGTACGACACCTCCACCGAGACATGAAAAACGCATCAATTTCGAAACGGTACTCGTACAGCTTCCGAAGCAGATGGGTCCGTATTTCAGCTTCAATGCGGAGACTAATAACTGCAAGGGTTGACTATTAATAGTATATTTACCATGCTCACGGGGGTTGTCAGCAAAACCATATACCAGGCATAGCAGCAGCAGGAACAGCACAGCAGCAGCAGCAGCAGCAGCAGAACAAGACAGTAGCCGCACATACATGGTAGCAGAACCAGAGCAGCGGGTGAGCAGCGGCAGCAGCAGCAGCAGCAGCAGCAGCAGCAGCAGCACAGCATGCAGGCCCGAAGCTGCCCCTGTCACAACAGTCGGGGCAGGGGAGCTCGGTGGCGCACGAGGAGGGAGAAGCACGACGTCGTCGTCGCACCTCGTCGTAACCAGTGCATGTTCATGCCTTTAATTTTAGCTGGCGGTTGCACGATAAAAAGGAAAAACGCCCTCACAATACAACCGAAACTCCTAGCCTCATATGATACTGGTGCCCAATGGCAATGACGAAATACTCGTCATTGCTATTGCTGAGCGTAAACAAAAACAATATCGTAGACACCGTTGATACCTCCACCACTGCACCGCTCCTTCCGCGGCGTGGACTCATCCGATTAAGTCGAACCAAAGACCCCGTCTTCTCTGCGTCACGAATCCTGGTCGCCCTGCGTGCACAGCAGCCGAAGAGGCCCGTGACGATCGTTTCCCGACAATATACTATTAATAGCCTACGAATCTCCACATTTTGAGCAAAACTCGTGCTTTCACACGTAAAATAACCCGAATCGGAATTTCGACAGTCGTTTCTGGAACGCCCAACCCTCAACGCAGAAGCAACGACGGAGCATGAGACCGGTCATCCCAGCCCATATTCCCCGCACTCTTACCGTCATGAGCTGTCGAAAGCCGCGGAGGATTAGGCCTCTCACGTTCCGGCCAAATGAGAAGAGGTCCAATCTGGATGCTGGCATCGAAAAGAGGGTATTTTGGCCGTCAAGAGCGAGCATAGATGCCGGTTGACGGCACATTTGCCCCTTGACACGCAGCCGCCAAGGACAGCCCAATGATTAAAACTGCTATACTTCAGGAGAGGGTTTGACGGGTCAAAGGTGGGCCTGACAGGGCCAAGGTAGGCCGTCAGCCAAAATAGTTGGCCACGAGACAGTGATAAATCAAGTATCGACCACTCAGCTCGCCCGACTCGAAGCTGATGCTTTCAGAAAAAGCTTCTGCAAGAAACGAGCACAGCACACCCGGCCACAGCTGTCAAGGACATCCTAAGTGCAAAAGGTAAAATATTTAGAAGAGTGTTTGACGGGCCAAAAGTAGGCCTGACGGGGCAAAGGTAGGCCGACAACCAAGCTCTTTGGCCACGAGACTGTGATATACCTGGTATCAAGTATCGACCACTCAACTGGTCCAACTCACAGCTGACGTATTCACACCCGGTCAGCCGGCAGCCAGGGCACGGCGCAAGCACGCCCGAGGCCGCACCCGACACAATCGGGATCGGGGATAACGATGAGGCAATTTCGTCCCGTGAGGTGAACCTCATCTCGCGCTGGCACGAACAACGCAAAAAATACGTACGAGAAACGCTGAGGAGCGATGACAGCACAGGGCTAACAATATCGTATATATGTATATGTTCTTGGCGCTATTTGGTTACAAGTGATGCCGGATGGTATACCACAGCTCATTTGTACCCTTACGGACTGGTATGGTACTGCCGTGCGCACTCCTTTTTCGTACCAGGTACAAGGTTCCCCTTCGGGATGTGGGTGGCATGAAATCCGGGGGGTGTCGCAAGTTGAAAAGGGAAACGCAGGTAAAACTCTTGCACCTCTGGTTTGAGTAAAACTGATCTCGGAGTAAAATGAGTCATAGGATACAGTAGTCCTGTAATATTTCTAACGCGAAGAGTAGTAGTCTAGCCTTCGATGCTCTCGCATGTCTTGGCGTATAGGAGGCATGGACTACTGTATTTCTCAGAGGAAAGCGTAGCACTCAGAAGGTCATCCAGGTATTTATCGCCCGGGTGGGATCTGTATCATCGATATATGTGTGATCCTCGATGATCCGAACACCTATACCGGGTGGAGTCTGCACGATCTGCATGATGTACACGTGTTATAATCGAACATACATGTACCGTGATCAACTGAAGAGTAGCTTTGCCTGGGTGGGTCTGCATGATCTCAAGGATCTGTACGATCTGCAGGATTTGTATTATGTAGATATATCACCCATTTTTGGCGGTGAGATCTGCATGGTTTTTATGATTGTGCATGTTTCGTCGGGAGAAGATCAAATAATCAATCAATGCAAATCAAGCTCGAAAATGGGTCGATGGACAAGGTTAACCCTGTACACGCGCAACGCAATTAACACCCGGTACAAAATTTACTGGTACACGAAATAGCCAGGGTGTGATAAAAACATCAGTCGTGCGGACACAAAACACTAAGAGTAGCAGCAAGGAAAGCAACCTGCGCCAGCAAGAACAGCAGTAGCTATACCGTGACAGTGTGCAGCAGCAGCACCATCAGCAGGAGCACCAGGATAAATCACCGTGTGACACGGGCAAAAAAATACTTTGGATAGTGGCAAGAAAAGGCGCCAGCAGCAACAGTAGTAGTAGCAACTATACCGTGATTGTGCGCAGTGGTGTGCAGCAGCAGCAGCAGGAACAACAGGAGCAGCAAGACAAGCAACCGCGTGGCACGGGCAAAAATAAAGTAGGGGTAGCAGCAAGAAAAGCAACATGTGCCTGCAACGGTACTGTAGCAGCTATACAGCAGTGATTGTGTGTAGCGGTTGCGGCAGCAACAACTGGAGTAGTAGCAGAATATTGAGCAAACCATGTGGCACAGGAGAGCATATTGTACAAAGAGCAGTGAACACTCGGCTATGACAGTACACGCAACGCAATACGTGGTACTGCTCGAGCAGCGCTCGAGCGCACGAGCATGATGAGTCTAGATTGCCCAAGCCTATATTAGTTACATCGCAAAAAAAAGACACGGGACCACGATCACTCGATTGCTCAAGCGCAACGAGCACGAGACGAGCATGAGCACGACGTGGCCAAGCAGCCACGGGCACACGGGCACTCAGCAACAGAGCCGCAGCACCCAGCTGTTCGTTTATAAAGGATGAACCACTGAGTTACTCAGTCAGCGCTGACTGATTAGCTCAGTGGCCTATCCTTTATAATCGAACAAAAGAAGTACCTTTGGGCTCGATACGGCCTCCCGCCGATAGCACCTTCCGGGGTTGATCAGGCTCCTAATCAGCGCCTGGTTTTTCCTTCCTATTGTCCCCCTCCCTAGTCGTGCGTTCTTTTAATAAAGTGGTTCACTCCACTTGATTTCCCTTTTTCTACCCACGGCAGAAAAAGCGGAAATACGACGTCTGGCGGGACTCGAACCACGGACTTCTTTTGTTCGTTAATAAAGGATAAACCACCAAGCGCCACAAAGAGAAACGATGAAACGACGAGTCGAAACAGTCTTATTGTTGATTGGGTATACAAGCTGCCTGAACTTGCCATGTGGGCGTGATATTATAGATTTGAACGACCGAAACGTGTGAAGATATGTATGACGGGCGCGATGGTTGACGGTCTCCCGCTCGACCCATTACGTACTGGATATTCTGGATATCCTAACTACAAGTAGCAATATTTCATCAACATGATGAATAAGGGGACGCTGGCACGCTCAGGAGTGCATCGTCAAGTACCCGCGCATCGGCGTTTCGGCAATATATACGTTCGGCTTGGGATGAGAGTGAGGGATTTGCAACCAAGATGCGTATTTCGTGGTTGTAGAATGGTTGGTGCAAATATACGATAATCCTGAGCTTTTAAGCCCGTATTTGCACTTTTTTGGCCTACTAACTTAATACCCATCATGGAAACGTGATTGTGCGCCCAGCGGCATCCTCGGCGACGACTCCCTACTGCCTAGGAGATATATCATCCGCAAGGGGACGATTGGGTGTCAGCATCTTAACTGTGTAACGCTGAATTACGATCCGCTGTATTCCAGCTTCCTACCCGTGGACATCCAGCACAAACAACCAGTGTCCGTGCCAATTCTTTTATCCTAGAGGGATACAAATGCTGTGGTCACAAAACTCCGCCACAGAGATACTACATTGTTACGTATGCAGTAAGCACAGCAAGCTGCTTTTTGCCCGACCAGCAGCACCCTTTGCTTTCTTGGGCGTGGAAGCGGTTCCCCGGGCTTGGGCCGGCGCACTCTAAGTATCTGCGCCCGCAGCACCCGAACCCCCGGCGAGGCTTCGGCGAAGTCATCGTTGTCTTCCTCCTCAAATTATCTACTGCTGCTGCTATCAAAGCCAGGGCCTGCAGAGTCTTTGCTATCTTCGTTGCTGCTGTCCGCATCGCTCTCGAGGACACTTTGAACGGACGCCTTTGAACTGCCTTTGAATTGTCGGCGGGATTCTCAACAAGATCGCCCCCCGCTTGCAGTTCAATTTTCTGAGAGTCCGCGCCAGAATTGCTCGCCTCCTGGCTCATTGTGCCCAGCTGGTGATGCGTCACGATGTTACCGTGCGCCGTGCGAACCCATCCGGCGTTGAATGTAGCTATTACGGGGGTCCATAGTTAATAGGACCTATGGTGTACATAAAAACCTATATATTTCCTATTTTTACGAACAAAATTTGGTCCCGTTAACTATGGACCCCCGTAATAGTTGATGGTTTGTGTGGTTGAGATGTGTGAGTGATTATTTTGAAAGGGTTCCCTAAAAGTATTGTCACGGCATAATGAATCAGGAATACGAACTATCTGCTGGTACCAGAAAACCCGCGGGCACCCGGGTACCCTGTTCCCGACGACGTAACAACCCGCAGGTTCAGAAACATGCGGGTTTGGCGCTCGGGCCCTACCCGTCAGACGGGTAAGACCCGTCTCGATATACCCGCCGGGTATTAGGGGAATTGAAATAGGGGTTACCTTTGGCGATGATATTATGAGATACTTGAATTGAATTAGTGCAGTTGGGTTCAGATAGCCTATTCTTCGTTATGTAGTAGGCTGCGTTCAGCGAGTAGCGAATCTCCCTCTGAATTTCATATGCCGACTCCCGCTTTCTCTCAGCGGTCGGTACCTTCAAATATTCTTCGCGTGCTCGACTTTCGTTCGTACATTGATTCAACCTGGCTCAAACAAAATCCCCCTTTTTCCCATACCCATTATGGTATTCGTACTACAGATGGTACTCGCCCGGTTCTACAACAGTACTCTCGCCAGATCTCTTTTGTATGGACCTCTGTCCGCTTCGCATACGATGATGTACTGTTCCTTCCTGAGCGAGCGTAACGGGCGGCGTCAGCCATCCGCGGAGCGAAGCGCTCTGTATGTATATATTTGGACCGGTGTTCCTTTGATTTGGTGCTGCAATACAAATGTAGCAGTATGTAGCTGGATGCGGCTGTCGGCGTGAGGTCAAGAGGCCAAGTCGGCCCTGTCGGCGGCTAATTATGTGTCCAGGATCAGTTCGGAGGGCTCAGGTCCGGGTGGGATTAGGTCGGCGTGGGATCAGGATGCCAAGCGAGATCCCGTGGCAATGTTCAAGCAGCAAGGTTTGTGTTTCCCAGCTACGGGCTCGGATTTTAAGGCTCGCCGGTAAAGCTCCCAGCACAAGTAACAAAAATCATGCCGTGACTGCGTTCAACGCCCCGGCGGACCACGATTGCCATACACTACGCAACGAAGGCAACTGCATACATACCTTGAAGGACTACCTATTTCGGGGGACCATAGATAATAGGACCAATTATTGTGAGTTACAATATGGAAATATATAGTTTTTTTTGTCTACCGTAGGTCCTATTTGCTATGGTCCCCCGTAATAGGTACTGCCCTATTTTTCTGGCTAAAGTTACGGATTGATGCACCATTTTCTGAACGAAACCTGGCAAATGCCGCGACCAAACCATGGTTGTGCATTTCATGAGGGCGGGTTCAGCTTGATCTTAACACTATTTTCGCACACAAGTTATCTCACACTTGGTATGCCGGTGATGCCGGAAGATAAGGGGGGAACCTTCTTTACACGAGTATCCTTGTTTTCATGACATCTAGCCCAGCTCGCAAGACATTCTTACTCTTGTAGGTAACCTGAGCAGGCCTGGGCCGCAGAAATTCACCCTTCTCTCTCCACCGATATTTAACCCGCTCCTTTGTGGCTGATACATACAGGGGGTGGGCACTCCTACAGCTCTTCGACTTTTAGTTTGTCCTCTCGACGTGCGCTGTTCTGACGCTTCCTGCGACGCACAGAAGCCCACCCCAGTTTCATGCAACGCCCTTGCTAACTGCTGCTGTACCGGTTTTTTGTGGATAACAAGGACGTCACCCAACCCGCGCGCTGGGTACTAGTTTGCTCTCCCTCCACCCGAAAGTGACGCAAGAGTGCCCTGTCCGCTTGCCATTTCGCCCGGCGCCACTGGACAGGCGTGCTGGATCGGAAACAACCAGCAGCCCCACGGAAAAAGTGGAACAGAAAACGGGTACTGAGCTTGGCCGTCAGGCAGAGAAGCCGGCAGAAAGGGGACAGAAGGAGAGACTAGTGTATGATAACCTCCAATAAGTGCCGAACGCCATTCGTGAGGCGGAGTGAAAACAGAAATACGGCAACGCAATCTTCCCGACCCTGGTGTGTGTGGGGGGAAAGGTCAGATTTGACGATGAGAGGGGGAGAGCAAAGCTGCGGCTTCTGGCAATCGTTGTCGCCAGGGATTCCTCCGTCGGAACCAAGGAGCATAAGCATCAACAAAAAACGGTCAACAACAAGTGCTTGTTTTATTGCGAGTGTGGTACTGATGGCCGGCACCACCGTGGTGGCGCTGATGGTGACGGCCAAGAGCGGAAAATTTCCGGGCGTTTACGCGCACGGGCGGGAGGTCACGAGGGCGAGCCGGCTGTCGCTACGATCCCTCTCGAGAGAGGATTTTTACGCGCCTTCGGATGAGGGTGCTGCTTCTGATGTTCGACGAATCCTGAAAATGGAAGGTGAGTGGAGTATTTTCTCTTTACCAACCATCTGGGTGCTTGAGAGTGGAAAAAAGACGACTACAACGACGGCCGCTGCGCGGCTGGAGGATACTACAGACCGGTTTCCGAGCTAAAATTTGTGGAATCGTACGGCACGGGTGCAACATGGCCTATCCATACTGCTCGGCGCTTACGCTGTTCTGAGACGATTGATAGTTCATACACGAAACACAGTTATCATTGGTTCTTGGTCGTTTTCTCGGCGTAGCCAAGGGCTATTTTATCACTTCAAAGGAACTTTCAACTCAGCTCGTATTAATGCCGTTACTGTCGGAGAGTTGTTTTTTTCCAGAATTTCCAATTTTAGGAAACTACGGAAATTTGTATCAAACGATACGGAGGCATTCTCTCACGATTGTGAAATTCTACAGCAGAAAATTATCAGGCACAGTTTAACTTCATAGATTTCGAAGAATATCGGAAATATCTGGAAGATGTTGAAAAGTTGCGCGAAAGAAAAACTCTGGAGAGTTTGGAATTTCTGGGGAAGAAAAGCTCTCCGATACAAACGGCACTTGACAGAAGGTTTCATTACCCTGTTAGGCTTTCTCGGCAAGCCCTGGCGACGGGTGTTGCCCCTTCTGCTCGCATCCTGTGCATGCCTTCGTGTCCACCTCACCCAGGGTTCAACATTGCAACTGCTCGTCGATTTTGCACTCACTCATGTACTGCTGTTCTACAACTGAGCTTCACCAGCCTCAACGTATTGTGTCTGGTTCTATATACCGCACTGCTTGCTGTATATTTGCGTGCCGTGTGTTGTAAGTCATAAGAACACATACACACCGAAACAGCTCGACGCCCCTTTGGGACACAACTTAACACTTTCGAATCGCAGTGGACATCTCGCCGGGGGTGAAGTCCACGGATAAACTCACGGGGGGGGCACAGGATGACAACGGAGAAGACGAAGCGAAAGACGAGAACGAAGAGGGTCGGCTAGAAGCATCGCTGCCACAGTGCTACTCTACTCCCGCTGCCGACCCTTCCGCTGGCGAGTGGCTCAAGTGCGAACACGGCATGGACGATTCGCCGACTGACATGGTTTACTGGCCGGGCATGGACGATTCGACGACCGGCATACACAAGTGGTCGTTCTCAGACCTAGAGTTCAACCGCTTTGTGGGGTGAGTCTTTGTATTCGCTATCGATCTCTAACTGAAAGTAGGTTTTCGACGATAAGCTAACCGTGCTGGGTTTCGCACAAGCCCTTAACCTGATTTCAAGCTGCTCTGTTTTGCGGAAGGAGCGCTGTGAATCATGTGCCCACTAGCTACCGTACTGCTCTAGTATCTTCGTTATATTTTCAAGGGATACATTGGGTGATTGTGATTGAGACTATTACGGGGGACCATGGTAAATAGGACTAACTATTGTGAAATGAGAAAAGTATATATTATTGTGTGTGCCATAGGTCCTTTTTACTATGGTCCTCCGCAATAGAACCGTGCAGCAATTTCGCCTGTGGTCAGTTCCGAGCGTGTCTTTCGGGGCTGCTCAGAGGAGTAGCAGCCCCAGGAAAAGACATTGCCTGCTCGATCGAAAAACACGAAACAAGTGCTTACTTACGTCTCCAAGAAACAAGGAACCAGCCGGAACTGCAATAACAAAGCCCGTGGGATTGTGATCCCGGCGTATCCGGAATTAGGGTTTCATTGACTGCTGCGCATACGATCTTCGAGGCTTCCACTATTGCGAGCACCAACCGAGGGCGTGAAGGAGGGGGCCTTATTCACGGTGGCCTTTTTCGGTCAGTTTCACGGGGGCGGGTAAGGGAAGCAGAGGCGACGCGAAACCGCTTCTCCATGAATAAAGCTGCCTCTTGTGGCTATGGGTGGCCCATAACGTAACGCCACATGTGTCCAACCCTCCTTGTTGCCTGTGAAATTCCACCCTACCCTGGGGTTTGCTCGGTCTTCATTCTCGTGTAACGAGTTAGAAAAAAGCAAGTTTTTTTTTTTTTAACTTTCTTCGCCGGTTCGCGGGATCACGGGGGGGTACAGATGTAGCAAGAAGTGGACGGAACAACACCCTGGCAAGGAACCGATGCCGTTCTACGCCTGGGAGGCAGAGAAGTGCTTTCTGGACACGGTTGATGCGGAAAAATTCTGCCGTGTAATGAAGGGGAGAAAGGGCCTCCTTTTCGTTGGTGAGTGTTGAGTTGTCCGTAGACCGCGAGGGGCAGTCGTCAATCATTTGGACATTGTTTTGTCGACAGCCCCTAGAACAAAAAGGGGGTTGCAAGCGCGGGGAGGCGCACGACCTTTGTTGGCAGCACCGGGGCCCTGATTGCATTACGTTTCGCACAGCTGTCCCTCTTGTCCCACCGAACACCATCATCCAACAGGGAGGCGCACGTGTAGTTCCCCTCGCCGGTTGATTGTATATATTGTCGAGGATAGGAAACGTCCATTGGGGATACCGCCAAATATCTGTATGATGGATTCTTCACTTGCGCGACAGGGTGGCTGCACCGACCCCGACTATAGCCAGAGGTAGCTGCCACGGTTTTGTCCCACTCTACCTACGTATCTGCGTGGAAATGGTTTGCTCGACAGCTACTGTTTGACGTCTTCTTGCATCCTATTCATTTGCAATCGCCGCTGCTGTCGTAGTGTGAAAGTACTCTTTCGAGTGTCTTGCCCCGTGGCAGATACTGCTGTACATGTACATATATGTACCAGTGATTTAACGAATAGTCACAGAACGCCTCCGTATCTTGATACATATCTCTAATATTTTACGCACTTGGGAAAATATGGGAAAAAAGCTCTCCGATAAGAATTAGCCTGAGATGGGGTTGTTCTCGCCATAGTGGCTGGCGCTGCTGCTGGGTATTTTTTTAAAAATAATTTTTGAAGTACGTCAGCTGTGAGTTCGACTGATTAAACAGTTGATACTCAACTTTGCAAGCTGCGTAATACGCCTCGTCTGCATTCCATTTTTACCTAATTTTACAAATATTGTGACAATTGGCATCAAACCGTGTGAGCTGGTGTAAGGCATGCGGTAGGTGGAATAGCAGGTGAAACGTATCACTCTCTCCGGAAGTAAAGGATCTTCTATATTATTTTCTGTAGGTTCACCAAGGGTATCTACAAGCAAACATCCCAACATGTCTTTCTGTCCGAATCATCAATAGTGCAACCAAGTAAAAATACGTGGCTATTGCCTCTCAATCCTGCGATACATGGCTAATTTTTACATTCCAACAAACACACTTGACCTCCTGGAAGTTCAAGCACACAATACCACAATCACAGTTGACTATGAATACCAACTGTTGGGAATCGAAATCGAAAAACAGTCATGACTGAGCGATACACCTGCTCCCAGCGAATCACGCAAACTGACCTTGTTATAATTGAAACAGCAGCGTTACAGGACAGTCGTATTGATAGTGCAAGCACGCGAATGGAGTTCGAAGAAAAGAATGCAGCAAACGCAAATCAAATGTTGGGAGAACGGAACGGCAGCGTCGTAGGGCAAGCCCGGCCTCTGGCGGACTCGGATCAAGTGTAACAGCGACGGACACTGGATATGTAGAAGCGGCATTGCAACGCAGTCCCGGCCGCGTGAGTAAAGTGACGCAAACTCCGCGAATGTTTCTGGTGATGATGGAAGAGCAGCGTTGCGGCATAACGCAGGGCAAGCCTGGCCACTGTAGGGCTTAGAAAACGCTGCAGCAACAGAGCAGACTACGGCAGTCACAGGATATGGAACTACAGCTTTGCAGCGCAGTTGCAGGGCACGCCCGGCCTCTAGTAGGTTCAGAAAATGGAACAACATCCACAGCATCAAACCACGACAGGCGCGGCAGTCGTTGGTCCAGCCCGGCTTTCATGCGAACGAGTGGAATTTTGCAACAATGACACTCAATCAATCTATATCACATACCAGGTATAGAATACGCGCGCTCGGTTTATCACAATAATTTTTTTTATAAATTTTGAAATACGTCTGTAAAATTAGGTAAAATTGGAATATAGACGAGGCGTATTACGCAGTTTGAAGTTGAGGATCAACTATTTAATCAGTCGAACTCACAGCTGACGTATTTCAAAATTTATAGAAAAATATTTGTGAAATGAAAGGGTTTCAATATGTTGCAACATCATATCAATATCCCTTGTTCGGGTTATATAGTATCAGTGCGCAGAATTGATTGTTTAAAATTGTCCTGTTGACCCGGGCAGCATCCAGGGGAGCCGCTGGCCTATATCTTTGACAAGGAATCACATATAGAATACAGCGCGCTCGGTTTATCTCAATACTTCACGCAGCTTGCAAAGCTGAGTATCGATCGATCTGCCGATCGGTTGAACTCACAGTCGACGTGCTTTCTTAGTTTCTTACAAAATACTTGTAAATTAGGTAAAAATGGAATATAGACGAGGCGTATTACGCAGCTTGCAAAGTTGAGTATCAACTATTTAATCAGTCGAACTCACAGCTGACGTGTTTCAAAATTTATAAAACAAGGGAACAAGAGCCTTTCGCCGGGTTATTTGTCGATAGAGGTAGTTGTTGCACCAACAATGCAATCAATTACGACCAAAATACTTTTCGATTTTTTCTGAACAGGAAGTAACCACCTTGAAAGTCTTCATTTTAATGGGTAAACGGCCCTGATGTTTCCGTCCAGAGTGTTGGTACAGTACAAAACAACCAGTCGTGGACACGCTACCACAGTCATGTCGATAAAAACCCTTCGATAATATCCATATATTTCTCAAATATATTCCATATATTTCCCAAATATATCCCTCTGGTTTTTAGAGCAGAAGGAATATATATCTAGAACCTGCTGCAACACCGCGACCTCCACCATCCCGATCACCATATATGTATCATCAGTTAAAACTTAGGGAACAGCACGCAACGCATACAGTTGTGGTGTTCTACAACATCAAGTTATTACTTTTAATTGCCTATGTATTCCGGGACACGGTGGTACCTCATGCCTACCACGAATACAGATGCTGACAAGTATATATCTGACATATACTATTTTTGAAGAGAGTTTCGGTCGAACGGCGCGGATCTTCGCCGTCAGACATCCGGCTTCGCCTAGCTCAAAAGTAAGGCATTCCCTCGTGAGGTATCCTACCTGGTACGTATATATTTTAGACAGCCTTGTAAATATGAAACTCGCTTCGATCGTGGCACACGATGCCCGCCTCCTCCAATCTCGCACCCCCTCCCTGAACCCCCTTCCTTATATACGCCAGGGGACAGCCTCACCCGCCTCATGTCGACAACACTAGCGTCGATCCTTCGCGCCGTGAGCGTCGTGGCGGGATCAGATCTGAGGTGCCACGATGAGTGGTTGGCGTGTGACGGCACTCTCAAGATCCACTACCAGCGTAACGACTTCCTGGACACCCGAACGGAACGCCTCTTCGAGAACAACACCCGCGGGTTCGACGACATGCACTGCGAACTTCCCGACCGGAGCAAGACGCGGTGCACTATTTTCGCCGACGATGAGACGCTGGCGGGGTTTGACACCTTGGTGGTGAACAGCGGGGCGCACCCCAGGCCCGGGGAGAGGTACGGCCCCGCCATGGAGATCGCGGGCCGGACGATAGCGGCGTCCATGAGACGGCTGCACGGAGACGACGATATCATCCTGGTTGTGAGGAATACTGTGCCGGGGCACGGTGAATGCAATGAGAGGTAGACGGAGGGATGGGCGCTGAATGAACGTTTGCAAATACACGTAGAGGAGGGGCGCCGGAGTTGGCGGTGGTGGGTCCGAAAAAAACAAAACCTTGCAGCAGTCCTACAACAACAGTGTGTGCGCACGTATTTCCGCGAGAACGATCCCGCCCTCTTTCTGCATCTTGTCGACCTGTCAGCGTAGTCCGGGGTGCCTACCCACTTACAGTAGTAGAATTTTGAACATCGTCGCGTTCCACATTCCCAATAGCGTCTCCGAACAAAACAATATCGGTGCATTGTGTTACCATGTTTGCGTCATGTTCGGGGTGAAATTTTATGAACGTATCGCCTCTTCAATACACACGACAGTTCAGTTTTGCCAAGTAGCCGCCCTGTGATCCTGCATAATCGATCCCCTGTGGTGCGAGTTGTTTTCGCCACACGTCCAGGTTGGTGACATGTATGCCAGCACGAAACGGTGTTTCTATTGCATCGCGATCGGTAATGTTCCATGCCACACGGCATCGCTCGCCAAAATCTCTGCTCCATCCCAACCCCTTCCACATAAGCTTCCCCGCAATCGTCAATCTCGCACCACACCGCAACGCACCGCTCCCTCTCCTTAGGATGTTCGAAGGGCCCGTCGATCTCGACGTCGCTCTCGCCCTCATTAAATCAATGCCCCCGGGCTACAAGTATTCGTCTTTCCAGGACTACAACAGGCTCCTCGAGGAGGCGTTCTTGAGGGACCCCTCGGACGGCTGGAGGCTGATCGACGCTTACACGCCGACCATCCTGCGTCCCGACTTGCACATCGGCGGAAATGACTGCCTGCACTACTGCATACCCGGGCCGTCAGACCACTGGGTGAGACTGTTGTACAACGTACTCCTGGTCGCTACGGGCAGTGATGCGGGGGCGGAGTCTTAGGACGTCCCGCGGCAGTGTGGTAGTGTAGGGAAAATGGAGGAAGAGGCAAGCAGGAGGGAGAACCAGGAGCTTGTGCGGGGCTGTACGGGAGGTAAGAACCTGACGTCTCGAGAATATGAGCTAATGCAGTCCCGTGCTAAGGTCGTCGACGGCGGCGGGGGGGGGGGAGGGCGGGGAGAAGGACTTGGTTGATTTCGCTGCCAACATGTTTTGTGATCCACTTCGTTTGTTGGATTGTATTGTTGTATCTCCTGCCGGGCATGCATGCTGTTATTTTTTATAAGCGGTGGACCTACTGTAGTATGCATGTGATTCGGGGGTGTTGGTGTTGTCGCTGTCGCTAGTGTTGAGCGAGCTGGCTGGTGGTAGTGGTGCTGGCGCCGGCGTGGTTGATGGCGATCGCAAGCAACCATACGTACTGTGGCGGTTGGGCTTGATATCGATCGGGATTCAAACGCCTTATTTGGGCAGTGAGATGGAATGGCCCTCCCTTGTGTTGGCTGAAATCGCGTGCTTAGCATAGCATTGCAAACATGTAACGCAGAGTAAGAAAGTGTATGCTTGACGGGAAGAGATATTGGAAGATGATAGTTTTCAGTAGCCATCAAAGTTGTTACTCGATAGCACTTGAGTCATTTAGCATACATTTACGCATTTCTAGGTAGGTTTCCAGTGAGAGTTGTAATTTGTTTAATACAGCAGTATACAGCAGCAGCAGCAGCAGCTTCCTTACACTATCTGCTGTTGTGCACTCGTACACATTGCAGAATAAGTCTCACTGACAAGTGATGTCGTAGATGTACTGTAGTACATACGTACCTAATCTACAGGAGCACATGTAGTACGTGCGCACTGGTAAATTATGGGAAGGATATCTTCAGTCTCTCCGGGATCAGTAGCTAGCATAGTTTTAGTTCTGGTCGAACTAACGCTATAGACTACACGGGGGCCATGGGTACGTACTCCAAGAGACATTGATTGTTGCAGTAGAACTGGGGGGTCTTCGTGTTGTTTTTCATTGAATTGACTACAAGGGTATTTCCCTGTTTTGATATTTGTTTGAAAGAACTGTAAGATCGTCCTTTGCTGCGATTTGTGAGCGCACACGAGCACCGCTCCCCTTTGAGTTCACTCCACCTTTGCTCACCATCAGCTTCAGGCTGAGCAAACCAATCAACATACCGGCCTGGGGTCGCCACCATCTTGTTCTTCTCTTCTATTGAAGCGTCTCGTACAAGTCACCTGATAGTGGCTCTACGTTTGCCTCGAACATCGAGTGCGTATTGGCCGGCCATCGGCATTCGAGTCTAGGCGTACACAACAGCTACGAGCTGGTACACACGCCAATCGCCATACCTAAGAATATTTTTCAAACAGGCAGGTATCGATCGCTACGTCTCTGAACATACTGATAAAGTAATATTTATCGATGGACAATTTCACATACCTATCCTAAGAGAAACAATCTGTTCTACATATTGCTCTCAACCTATCAGTCAAATAAATAGGCATCTATAGACACCTTCGCTCCCCTACTGCTGGGGACAATACAGTAGGTATCGATAGGCAATGCCCCAACCCATCGACAGACCCATAGGCATATTCAATACCAGGTAGGCTATAGTGTCCAATTTGCCGGCATTGTGGCGTGGGTTTCTTCCATAGGTTCGTGGCTAAGACACCTCCAGTTCGCATAGAGCTTAAAAAACCCTCGCGGGGCGTGCCCCTTCAGGCTGGCGCAGCATCCCTATATCACGCACTGTCTGTCGTTGTTGTACCTGAAGAGCTTGGCGTGGATGCTCTTCTCCACGGGGTGGTGTAAGGCTCGAGTCTGTAGTGCTTTAGACCGACATGTTTTTGGTGCGACGGACTTTCTCGTTACACCCTTGATCATACCATATTTAATAGGCTATCGGGCCAACAAGTCGGAGATTGTCGGTATGGATACCTGTTGCGAACCACAATATGTCGGTTTCGGTGTATATCGCTACAGCAGTAGGTATTTAAAGCAACAATAGGATCATTAATAGGGCAGCGGCCACAATAGCCTGTTGTGCGTCCGAGAGGATTGTGAAGGTGTCTACTGATATCACAGAGTATCGTACCATGGTAGTAAACAGGACCTACGGTACACACAAAAAGCTATGCATTTCCCTATTTTTACTGTTACGGCGGGGCACAGTAAATAGGACCAAATATTGTTAGAAAAAATATGGAAATCTATAGGTTTTTGTGTGTACCGTCGGTCCTATTTTACTATGGACCCCCGTAATAACAATATTTGGCCCTATTTACTATGGTCCTCCGTGATAGTTGTCTTAGACACCAATAGAATTTGAAAAAAATCCTTAACATGCTATCGTACGAACAAGACTTTTGCATTACCGTTCTTCGATACGTTTTGATAAAAGCGATAGGTTTGCAGTGATATCGATCGATGTATATTGTTCTATTCAGTAGGCTCCGAATAATGTCGATCGATACCTATTGATCAATTAAATACCTGGTACGCCTGCAAGAGTGTCGATCGATACCAGGGGTGTCGATCGACAACTGTCGCCCAACAAAAAAGGTTTGCAAGGGGGTCGATCGATGCCTATTAATGCTGTTTGTTGCGGGATAATGTGCGACTTCGTGAACGATGTTCTAGCACAAACTCTTGAGCACGAAATCGCTAAAACTCGATCCGTCGATCATCGGCCTCTTGCCACCGCGACCGCCCAAACTGTTGCTTGGAAATGAACTATATCTATGGACGATATGACGGAAGCACTAAAGGGCGTGTCAAACTGGAAAGCTGTTGGGCCAGATGGCCTCCCGGCCGAACTCCTAAAATCGACCACCACCCCGATATTCGCCCGGTGCTTTCACAACATCCTTGTCAATGTTTGGGTAACAGGAGAAGTCCCCCAGCAATGGAAAGATGCGATCATCAAGGTCCTTCACAAAAAAAAAGAACCGAACTGATTGCAACAAAAACAGAGGGATTTCGCTTTTGGCCCACGCAGGCGAAGTGTTGTTGAAAATCGTCGCGTACAGCCTCAGCAACTAGCGTGAGACCGAGGAATTACTCCAGGGAGAACAGTGCGGCTTCCGCCCCGCACGATCAACGATTATATTCGTGGAACGAAGAACTAACTCACCCCAAGACAAATAAGACAACATCGTGAATTATGAGCCGATGATAGACAATTCAAATGTTACACTTTAATGGTACTCGATCGACGTCGGCGCTGAATCTTTATGAACTGTTCGTTTTTATAATTCTGGATTTCAAACTAGAAAAACGACAAAAAAGGGTTTTTGAGCATTTTCGTGTGTCGGCCCTGACTACTTTGAGGCTCATCGACATATCTCCCCGAATATTAACCCGATGTTTTTTTTGAGGACTACACGATGACCGCGATCACCTGCGATCAGACAGAAAATCTCGGAAAAAAAACAATCCCTCCAGAATCACGAAAAGCTGCTAATCTCGGCTAATTCTTCGTCAAAAGTTTAGTTCTTCGTTTCACGAATATCTCGTCTATTAGGTTCTTGTCGGTGGGCCGGTTGCAAGAGCTCGGAGGACAGAGGAAAATCCCCCTGAAACGTGTGCTTCATCTATCTGCAGAAAGCGTACGACTCTGTCGACCGAGAGCTGCTGTGGGAGGTACTCACACGCTCTGGCGTCCCAACCAAAATGCTTCGAACTATCCGCAATTTCCACGAAGGCATGCGCGCTTGCGTGCGTACGTATGACGGCGAGCACTCGAAATAGCCTGATGCCATGCAGGGGCTGCGGCAAGGCTGCGTGCTATCACCGTTACTGCTCAGCGTGTTATTTGCTGCTGCGTTACACGTCGTACTAGGACACTTCAGTAAAGACGAAGCCATCGTCAGGGATCTGGTTCAACTCAATGATCCTGGAGTAGTCGGAACAGAGGAGCAGAAACCGTTCGCATGCGTGCGAAGGGCTGTATGGGACATGTTGTACGCCGATAATGCAGGAATTATCTCGAAGTCGGCTGAAGGGCCCGCGAAAATGATGACAGTCATCGTGACTGTCTTCGAAGCAGCCGGCATCACGGTATCAGAAAAGAAGACAGAGGTAATGCTTCTTCGAACACCAGACCAGACAAGCCTTGCTCCACCGCTTGTCATCAAAGCAGCAAGCCAGAAATATAAAAAGACGGCCGAGTCCTTATATCTAGGCGACATTATCCACGAAAATGTTGACCTCTCGCTCGAAATCGACCGACGGATCTGTCTCATGCGGGCATGCCTTAAACGGTTCGGCCCGGAGTTGTATGATAGGACGACCGCCCCGCTTAGCCTGAAAGTCCGTGTACTGAAGGCTGAGGTGATTGGGACCCTGCTGTACGGGTGTGTGACGTGGACCCTCAGAGCGGAACACTTTGCCAAGCTTCGAACGGTTCACCACCAAGTCCTCTTGCGAGTCATTGTTTTCGAGCGCCGACTTTGTACTGACCACGCCATCCGCACGTAGGCGAAGGCCCTCAAGATGACACGTTGCGAAAGCATCGAAACGCCCATCCGTAAACGGTGGCTCATTTGTGCGGGGGCCGAGGCACGGCACGGCAAGGAGCGATTACCCAGTCGGATAATGCTCGGGACGATGGCTGGGGGGGAGAACCCGAAACCTGGTGGACAGTGTAAGACTTGGCATAGATGCATAGTCGAAGACGTTTGGGAGTTTCGAGCCACCGAAGGGTCATCACTTGGTGTTTGGAGTTGGCACCGCGCTGTGATCCACCGAAGAAACAACGGCGGGGAGGTGGTGTCGAGGGGTCTTTCAAACAGCCGGACGGTTCATGGTGAAGTGGCACGAGGATGGGGCACAGCTCAGTAGACAGCGCCGCGCATCCGCCATGGGTGGTGCCCAAGGAAATGGGGGGAGGGGGAGCAACGGAGAGAGTGGAAGGAAACCCGATCAAGGGAATGCGGGAAGGGGGGCGACAGGACGAGGAACAGAGAACCGCGGTGGACGAACAACGTAGGAAGGAGACGGCAGAATAGGTAGCAAGGTACCAGGCCGACTAGTAAGCAGAACATATCAATGCTGCTCGTGCAGCCAACTGCTGCAGCTGGTTCGAAATTGGTCTTGTTTTGTCTTCTTTTCTTTTTCGCGCTTGATCTTCCGTGATTATCATTTTGTTACTTTATCTTCATTCCTTCCTGTCCCTATGAAATGAGTCGTGTGGCGTGGGTGGAGACGAGCCTGCTCTGCTTGTTTCGTATTGTCTGACGCACCCTCTCCGGGGGTGGGGCATAGTTGACGAACGAAGGACGGAGACGGCAGACAGGATAGCAAGGTACCAGACCGATTAGTGGGGAGAACCTGGCTATGCTCATGGCACCACAAACTGTTGCGGCTACCTAGAGCGTGCTTTGTGCTTTGGTTTGCCTGTTATTTGTCTTGATTCTTAGTCTCACTTTGTACGTAGTATGCAGTGGTGCTGTTTCTTTGTGTAGTTCTTTTTTAAGTGTCTTACACATCTTCTGAGGGGAGGTACGACATATTTTTCTCATAATTTTCCTTCTTCTCCTTCGATTTGTTTCTTTGTGTTCCAGTATTTTTCTTTTGTTTTCTGCCTTTCAGAGGATGTACATGTTGTGCCAGTCATATCCAGCAGAGTGTCACGGCATTGCATCGTCTACTCTGGTCACTGCATAGCAATGTAGTATCTCTGTGGCTTAGCGGTGTTGCCACAGAACTTTTATCTCGTCATCATACTGGATACGACAGACACGAAGTACCTGGTACACATTCAACAAAGAGATAAGACTCAAAAGAAAACAAAGGGGAGTTATTCGGTAAAGCAACAAAAAGTATCGAGGCCCCCAGAAGAAGTGTGACAAACCACACAAAAACAAGCAAGAGAAGCAATACGGCCAAATGTAAACAGAGAAGTACAAAGAACGGAGCAAGAAAGGGCAAGGTTATGGGCGGTTATTTCCCCGTCTTCGTGAAATCACCACCCTGGTGGGCGGTCCCGGTAATTTGGCGGTTCACCGCCATATTATGTGATTACCGTCAACCGCCAAAGTCTTTACAGTCAAAAGATTAAATATCGTCTACCGCCAAAATAATACCGCAACTCTCTATACCGCCCAAAACGTGCCGGCGACACTAGATACCGCCCAATACGCACCACCTACACTGGATGACGCTCATACATTGCCGGCTTTTATTTTCTGTTCTGTCTTCTGTGTTTATTTTTTCGTTTTATTTCTGGTTGTTTGTTCGGGTTCCTTTTCGGAAGAACCTATTGGTTGTGTAGACGTGTGGGCAGGGAGAGAAAACTCCCCCACACCTGCCCTCACACAACTACGAAGCAACATGCTTGCTAGTAACGTAGAGGGCATGGCGTTCCTTCGGTTGAACAGGCACATGGTTATCGAGGTCTGCGAGTTGGACGCCGCGAACGCACTGGCGCAGAAATCGGCGGCGACGCAGGAGACGTCAAGCATGGTGGTTGACCTTGCCTTAGAGAAGTAAAACAATTGTTAATACATCAAGGCCTGATAACTATGCTTGAAATAATCACAAAGATCAGTTGCTGGCGTCTTCTAAGCTAGCTGCTCTTGTGGTCGAGGCGGGAAGAACTCGTAATAGTATAGGGAGAAAGTGGCATAGGGGATTTAGACGAGGTTCCGGCTATTCCGCTGGAGATTTGATGTTTGTTGTTGATAATACGATAATGCATCATTCCACTCGATTACTGTTGTGGGTTCCGGAAGGTCCAGCTTTTTTGCCTTGGGGCTGCTTAATTGCTCAATTTCATTCATGACATATATAAGCGTTGGTTTTCTCTTTTGAAATGGCCGTCAAAAACACCCGTCAAAGGACGAAGAAAGGTACCGTCGATAAGAAGTTCGGGCTCCAAGCAATTTTGACATATGTAACCGTTGGTTTTGCCTCGATTTCTCTCTTGAAATGGCCGTCAAAAACACCCGTCAACAAAGATGAAGAAAGGTACCGTCGATAAGAAATGCGGGCTCCAAGGACATAGCTAGGCACGCAACCTTTGTTCCTTACTTTACCGACGAAAATCGAAGCCGCCAAAACAAATACCACCGTGTTGCATTACCGAAGGAAAAAAATGCCATATTTTGTAGTTGCCGTCCACCGCCGAAAACTACCGCCATACTACCGTCATAATTTATTCTTACCGTCTACCGCCGACAAAAGTACCGCCTACCGTCGAATACAATACCGTCATATTTTTATTTGTCGCCTTCCGCCAAAGCTGTTAGCGTTAACAACGAAAAAACCCCTACCCCTAAAACACATGCCACCGTATCGCAATACCGCGATGCCTAAGTTCGCCTACAAAAACGTTACCACCCTTAACCCTGAACATTACAGGCAAATTGAAGCACAACAAAAACAGATAATAAAACACCCGCCATGCAGCCGCAAGAGTGTGATACGAGGAGCAGAGACAGGGTATACCTACTAGTCGGTCTGGTACCTTGCTATCCTTTCTACCTTCTCCTTCCTGTTTTCATCAGCCGTGTCCGACCCCCGGAGAGCATACGTCAGGCAATACAAAACAAACAATGCAGGCTCGTTATCCACCGTCGAAACAAGACTTCCTTTCGTAACAACAAGAAGGAAGAGAAAAACCTGAGAAAAACACCAAAAGTACGTACGGAAGAACACAAACCAAAGGCAAGAAGCGACAACAAAGTACAAAGGCACTATGAGAGGTTGTAGCATGGCTGTCGTGCCTCCCTGGGGAAGCTGCTACAGACTACAGAGCGAACAAAGGGATCAATAGCAAACCAGAAATAAATAAAAAAAACACCGAGAAAAACACCAAGAAAAACAGGCTCGCCAAACGACCAAGCCAGGCAGGGCTTCTTTCATAGCACGAGACGAGAATAAGAACGAAAGGGGGGGAAAAAATGAAAACCAAATCACAACAGCGTCGTAGTCGGAGCAGCCGCAGATGATTGCGATACGAGTAGCTTAGACGGGTTCTATCGACTTATCGGCCTGGTACGTTGCTACCCTGTCGGCTGTGTCCATTCTCCTGTGGTTAACCGCGCGGTTTCCATACGACTGCCATCCCCCCCGTTCTCATTCCCTAGGGCACCACCCGCGCCGGATGCATGGCGCTGTCTACGCAGCTCCGCCTCATCCTTGTGCCGCTTGACCATGAACCGTTCGGCTGGTTCGAGAACCCCCCGGCACCACTTGTCCTCCTTCTTTGCTTCAACGATCAACACCGCGGTCACACACCAACGGGGTATGTCCCGTCGATCCCTCCGTGGCTCGACATACCTTGAGGTCTTGAGCTAGGCATCCATGTTACAGCTTTTTTTCCACGAATGCGAGGATTTTCAGAAAAGTGGCTTGGCGTTACAATCGAAGGGGATATTGTGAATTAAATCCCTCGAACGCCTGCCCGTAGGAGAGAATGTGGGGCCGATGCAGCTCCCAACTTTTTGTAGCTCCCACTTGTCTGTTACCGTCGGCGCTTTACTACTCCAGAAAAGCACCGGTCAGAACAGCGCTTACGATGGCTCACCGACAAGGACTGCAGGCTGCGTGGTATAATATTCGGTCTGTGCATGAACTTAGGCAGAGTGTGAGCGTGGCATGTACGCCCAGCATAGAGTGGGCTAGAGCTCTGGATAAATGTACAAACATTGGTATCTATACATGGGCTTGTTAGGTCAGGGCGCAAGGGCCCCGGGGCGGTAGCTCCTATCATGGGTGGTATGTATACAGGTGTTGTGACTTCTCTCCCAGAACTGATACACGCACACCACGACACCGTGACGTGGTGAACAATCTGTTTTAGCACCGACTGCCTGTACGGAGCTCCGCGATTGGACAAATCGGGGCCCGAACCATCGGGAGCCACCAAAACAACACCATCCGTAACATTGAAGGGAAATTATGCGCGCCGCGCCCAAGAAGTGTCCAGTAGCACTCGTGTTATAGCAGTAGACAGGAGGCCCACGGCTTTTGTAAGCCGCAGCAGTAGATGGAGTGACCAGCCGGCCGGGGACGCCAGGAACTGCTCTAAGCCGGTGTCACCCTACCAGTAAGCTGGCCGGCCTGCTGGCCGGTGAGGTAGTAGGTAGGGGCACCGCAGCGCTGCCCGACAGGGGCGCTCGAGCTCCGGTCTGAAATTCAATGCCAGCACGATGACAACGACTTCCAGCTTCAGGAAGGTCACTCTCTGTTTTTTTCCTGATGTTTTTTTCGTATTATTTTTGTTTGGGGTGTGTGGTCAACTTGGCGCATCCTTTGTAAACAGCACATGTATAAGAGATGAGAGACAGCAGCAATTCCAGCTCACTGGTAGACTTGAGCCCCACCCGTGTGCCACGAAGGGCTGGCGGTTCCCGAGTTTCCCTAGAGTGTTGATAGAACAGCCACTACAGCGGGCGGTCATCGTAGACGATGGCCAGCCCTGTGGCTCTGTAGACCGGCTGTGCTATAACAGGTGTAGCACGAGCGGTCGAAGCCTGAGCTTGCCCCCTCGAATGGAGGTTGCGAGGAAGGTGTCGATTGGCTGAGCCCGAACTGGATGAGTTTCGGTAGGCGCGAGTGAGTCGGCGCACGCACACCTTTCATGCGCCTGCGGGGAGCTGGCTTGAGAGCATTTATCCCACGGCCCCGGCAACGCATCACACTTTGGGTCATGCTTTGGCGCCAAGCCCCCTCTAGGCCTCACACAAGGGGGTGAGGTTGGTTAATCCCTGGTTACACCTAGACAACGTCACCTACAGACACCACGTTTAACAGAGGACAGACAGCCGTGGTGAACCCTACCTTTGATTAAAGATGGCGACGGCGCGTGCAGGGTGGGGAATCAAAGCTGAGCCCGTTGCCCGGAGGGGCAACCGGTAGGCGATGATCAGAGCTCCTGGCGATACCCGAACCGGGGTGGTGAGGGGCACACCACGTTGGTCCCACGTCTATAGGCCAGGGGAGGTCTCGTGTGGTTGTGCGAGTGTTGAGCCCGTCACCCCGGAGGCGGTAGTACGGTAGGCCTCGCACAGCAGAGCCTAGATTCGCATTCCGGTGTGCGTGAGTGCATTCGACCCACGCGCACCCCTCAGGCGTCGAAGGGCATCTTTGTTTCGATAATTTATCCGGCAAGCTGGCACGACACCTCGTTTCTTTCAAGCACGCTGCCACCCACCCTGCGTCACATAGGCCTTGCAAGCGCAGACGGTGTGGTGACTACAGTAGTCGCATTCAACATTAGACGCATGGATATTTCACTCGTACGTGTCACAATGAATCACAAATACGGAGGGGACCGCGACTGTACAACAGGGTAGTAATACGGTCAATCCAGCGTACCGTACACAGCAGAATGTATACAGCACAGCGGCAATGCCTACTAGACAGACGAATGCAGCGGCGCGGCAGCAGGACGGTTACTGCTGTACAGCAGTAGCCCGGGCCGCCCTTAGTAGGTACCAGCGGCACGGCAAGGTGCAGCTGATACAATTGCACACCCCCACGTATTTCAAGATATCCGAGCATCCCGCCTGGTTTGTAACTGTCGGGAAGGGCGGCAACAGCACGAAGCAGCAAGTGCAACGAAGGGTTTGGTGAGGTAAAAGAGCACGGGGGTCAACGGGAGGAGAGATGACAGGCTTGAGCTGATGACGCAGCCGACCCCACGAATAATACTGGCTGTGCCATTATGCGCAGGCCTGTCGGTTGCGCATTACGTGGGTCTGCTGGCCTTACATGGTCCTCAGTGCCTTCTCTGTCATGCGTGCCTGAATGAACACCACGTGGGTGGTGATTAACGCCTAGAGATGTATGCTCTGTTGTGGAAAACTAGCTCCTTTCGTCAGTATTCTGCTCGTATATATCGCCCGTGCCAGTACGCTATGCAGGAAAGGTTAACGTTACTGCGGCAGTCCCCGTCAATACGTATACCTTGCGGGTTTTAGTGGGTGTCTAGAGATGCTCTGGGGTGCCCATTGCGCAATACATTCTTGCACACCTGCTCGATGCTTGCTCGTGCTCGCATGCCTGTTGGTCGCACATTGCGTGGGCCTGCTGGTGGCAGCACGTGACTACTGTTTATAGTGCCCATCTGCCGTGCGTGTCTATATGTACACCTCGTAGATGTTGATAGATGCCTCGAGATGTACGCTCTGGTGTATCCGTCAGGGGAAAATGTTGCTTCTTTGGGTCTATATCAAGGCTGCTCAGATGGGCTCACAGTCTAAAACATCATATCATTTCGTTCTCCGAACAAACCGGGCCAGAAAGCCGTCTGGCGCTCACTCACATGCTCAAGCTCTTTTGTCAGTTCATTGCTAAGACTGCCACCAGTATTCCCGTTGTTGGACACAGCCTGCGGAACGTGCGCCTTAGCCATTTCCTAGTTATCTCAGTCGGTACTCTTCTTGTGTAGGGGAGCACCACCGATAACGGGACGAGCTAAAAGAAGGTGAAGGGGTGGAGAAGGGTTGTGACCGTATGCTCACACCCCCGCGGACTCCGGGTTCAGTTCGCATTATCTCCTGTGTCTTAATGCCGTGTCCACTTCTGGAAACCCCTCAGGCCCTTGGACTACCACTGAAACATCCTCCCCCAGCTGGTTAAACCGTACCAGGCAAGCCACGCGATATCCTAGACGGTAGACCCGATCCTGTTGTCAATAAGATATCTTGCCACCAGGCGCCGAAGACTATGAGGCAAGGCTGAGCACGTCCGCCTTGCCCATGGCGAGGTAGGCTCTGATCCATGCCCTTTGTGTTTTTCTGCGCGGTATATGATGTGGGTGCAGTGTACCTATGGGCTGTTGGGGGGCTTCCAATGAAGCCGTAGACTTAGGTGATATCACCAGCGGGGTATTGAAGTTGCTGGAAGTGGGACAAAAAACACGGAATCAATTAAACGCCCGCAGATCATCAGCAGAAACGTTTCCCACACGTGGGCTGAAAGGGGCGTTTTTTTCAGATAATCCGATTACAGTATAAGCCCGTCAAAAAGAAAGTGCCCAATAAGAACATAATGCTCACGTTTTGGAGAACGCTAAGAAAATTCTTTAAGAAAAACGGCTCAGTGGTGAAATCTACACTAAATCCTGCATAATAGCCTGTGCTAAAGGTTGTTTGAAGATGACGCCCGAATACGAATCTCAGGCTTGCCCAGATTAGGTGTTTCTTGTTGGTGGGCCCATACTGTATGCAAGACAACATATTTCGCAGTAGATACGTTCCCCCCAATGTTTTCGCGCACCGATGAAAAGACTGAACACCGTGTCCCGTACCGACGCTGCGAGAGGCGCCTATGCCTTCCTCGGTTTTGCGCGTAGGTGAACGGTTACTTCTGCGAGTACCCGTTGACATTCCGCACATCCAGTGTGCGTGTTTTTTTCTCGTCTTGGAGAGAGACACAAGCTCTGAGGGCAAAGGTACGAGCCTCTTGTACAAAATATCAATAATACTACTTACCTATATATCCGGTACGCGGTGTGCTAGTGTTTGATTCAACTAGTGCTGTAGAGCAGAACAAAAAATGGTTTGCTCTGCTGTTCCCTAGGTGTTAACTTAGTACGTGCGTGTATGGCAATCAGGGATGGTGGTACTCGGTCTTCGGGTGGACGTTAAAGTTCGGTTCAGTATCGCCACTCCGAACAAACAATACACAGGAAGCAAGAGAATGAAGGAACAAGTGTCAACCAACTTGATGATAGCTTTTGAATGTGGACCAACGCCCCAACGGGTATGATGGACCGTATCTGGACCAAGTCCGGCGGGAAGGCCTCATAACCTAGGTTTTTATTAGTGGCGAATCCCACACTACGCGAAGGAGATGACTCTCCCGGGTGGCTATCTCCACCGCACCTGCCCCCCTCGGGGGTCAGGTCGGGTCAACGTGCCCAAGTGCCAGTGGCAACAGCAGCCTGTTCTGATGTTGCAACGGGTACTATGGGTTAAGCTGACACACGACACGAAATGTGGACGTGGAATTGTGGTGAGTTTTAAGCTTTGTTTTTTACCAAGCCGTCGGAAGATAAAAAAAAGGAAGCTTTGATATTATCCCCCTTGCAGCGCCTCGGATACGGCGTGCGTGAGTGTGTTGCAGCAACATTGAGCCGCATCGACCAGGTATACCAAATACATACCATGATTGTTGTCGCCCTGGATGAAATGCATTTGAGCGCTATTCTCAGTTTTCTTGTCTTTACTTTGTGAAGTCGCAGTCGGAGTTGGTGCGAGTGTCGAGAGAGGCCATTCGGCACGGGCACAGACGGCACCCCAGCGGGCGGGGTTTGGCTCAGACTGAACGTCTGCTATTTTGCCATGAAAAACCGAGAAAAAAAGGCTCGCGCTTCGCGCTCGCGCGCCATATTATTAAATCCGAACGGTTTCTACTTAACGGGCCAGAGTGGTATGCCAGTACAGCAGTACCATAGCACGGCGGGAGCAGGACGCCCCACCCCCCAACAGGCACCAATAGGTTGTCGCTTGCCTGGTCCATACGGCGGTAGTGTATACGGGACACCACATCTGCCGATATCTGCATATCGCAGAATGTCCCCCCTCGCCTCCAAGAAGAGCCCACGGCTCAGGGCTCCGGTTCGGACCGACGATGGAAGCCGGAAGCTTACCCGTCCTTACGTACGGCAAGACACACTCTTTCTGCGAAGCATGCTATCATAACGTCATGTAGAGCCCAGGCGGTGGTGGATCAGTAGGTACAGCTTGCAAGATGTAATGTTTACCAGGTATTTATTTTCTGAAATCGGGGAAACGAAATATACGACGGTAAAAATGTGAGCGACAGACGGTTAGACAGAACATACATGTCTGTACCACACAGAGGACTGGAAAGTAAAAGCAAATTACTTTTCGTCTTGAAGTTGATACTGTGGCTGCGGCGTGCTTCACTACAAAGCAAACGGCATATTGACAAGTGATCTCTGTACCGCGGGATTATAGGAGCACCGAAATACACGATGGCCAGAAAGTAATTGACAGACAAAATAGACGGAAGATGTCTGTACCACACAGAAGATCGCAAAATAAAAGCGAACTATAATGTCCCCAAGCAGTTCCAAAGCTATCGACAGACCAACGAATATAGACCTAATATAGACAGACTCTGAACATGTCTGCACCACGCAGAGGATCGAAAAACGGAAGCGAATTCGACTATTTCGTGTTGTTAGTAGTATCAATACTGATACACAGACTCTTTCACAGCCTACTAGTACTAGAAGAGTGAACAGTGGGAATGACGAAAGTGACAGATCTACGCCGGCACAACTGCTGTTGTATTGGTCTGCAGCGGGGTTTCTTGACATTTATTGCGCTTGTACGCACCACGGTTACAAAGTAACCGACACTACTCGTGGTCGTACCATCGTAGACACATTAAAGACTGCGAATATGGAAGATTAGGGAGAAATTGAACCTATCACCTACCGAGTCTTACGCGATGCCACAACATGTAACTGCCAGCTTGAAAAGTCGTTTTCCCAAATATGTACATGGGCATTTTTCTGTAGTATTCTGTCTTGATGTCCTGGATTATTTGATGTAAGTATTGAACTTTTGGGTGAAGCCTCCTGCTCCGACCCGTGGTCTCGCTTATACCTAGTACTTCGTTGCGTCGTTGGATAATATTTTGTTGTGTGCTCTTAATAGACCACTGGCCGGATACGTACTTGTCTCATCCAAGCTTCCTTACGCTTGCCTCAACCCTGTCTCGTATATGCTGCGAAATCTTTCTCAAACTCGGGCGAGCAGAGGAGGCCGGCTAGGACCAACGCCCCAACGGGAAGGGTGGACCGTAACTGGACCAAGTCCGGCGGGAAGGAACATTAGCCTCGGTTTTTGTTAGTGGGTGAGCTCGCGCAAGTCCCACATGACCCGAACGAGATGACTATCCCGAGTGATTATCTCCACCGCACCTGAGCCTCTCGGGGGTCAGGTCGGGTCAAGGTGCCCAGATTCCAGGGGTAACACAGCCTGTTCTGATGTTGCAACGGGAGCTATGGGCTAAATTGACACAAGACACGAAATTGGAACGTGAAAGTGTGGTGAGCTTAAGCTTTATGTTTACCAATCCGCCGGAGGATGAAAAACAAGAAACTAGCGTCGGCGTAGCTCTGGCCGCATTTTCTCTTGCCACCCTAGACCCGGCCACTAGAGGTAGCGCCGATGTAGTACTTTGCTATTGCCCCCGTCTTCCAACCACCTATTTTCATGATGTCTCCCACCGCCGTCCCGGCAAGGGATCTGGTGAGGGAGCCTCCCACTCGAAAGGAGTGCATGTTGAAAGACCTGCCTCCCGCAAATGGACTTGCAGGGAAGCGGTCACTCGGGCTGCGGAGAGGGGCCGAGGACCCCGGCAACCCCCCGTCGTAACCACAGGGAAAAAATGGCCGGCGGTTAAATCCCACCCACTCCGCTGCGCGGCGGATATGTACGCCGTAGCCCCCCGGCTCGCGCATGTCTCCGGGCAGACCCGGCCTGCCAACACTACGACCGCCTCGCTAGAAGCTCGAAGAGTCATACCAAACTGAAAATAAAAAATCAAGCCCCTCGACGCTGGGAGCCTCAGAACTTGCGACCCCAGAGTAAAGAAGAGGTCGTATCCCTTACGCATCGAGAAAAACGCCAGCGCATACAGGGAAGTATCTCTCGTCAGAGAGATACGCTCCGCCAGCGAACTATCCACCTGCGCCCGCGACCTCATGTCGCTCAGTAGGTCCATGCGTGTGTGCTCGAACATTGGAGCCGCCTGATTGACCGGGACCCTGACCTGCTTTTGCTCCTCGGACACAAATGTGAGGTACGAATCTACCAAAGTACTCGCGCAAGGATTGTCTACCCGGCGGGCAGGGTCCCACTCTTCCCCTTTTCCGTATTCTGTCATGGCCATTTTCAGCTTAGAGACAGACCCTTTTCAGAGTGACTCAGCCGCGTACCGTCTTGCGCATGAGGACCCCGACAGACACTCGTCGTCACCCGCTCTGCCTACGCCTGGCCAAGACATCGCATGCACCAACTTGATGCATTTTCCCTGAGTGTCAAGGTAGCAGAGGAAGTCGCAGACATCATCCGGCGTTGCTGTCGTCCAACCGCGAGATCTAGCCGAAATGACGAGGACGAACGCGTCAAACTCATCGGCTACCCTACTTGTCCGTACTTGGCCGGGGCGCCCTTCCATCGCGGCCAACGTTGCGTCGCCGTGCCTGGAGCCTCTGAACACCCACGACAACTGGCGACCGCTGTGGGTACCGCGGGGCCAGCAGAACCCGGACCGGGTGCATGCCACATTTCCAACAGAAATTAAATTGTTCAAGGTTTTCTTCGTGGCATGCGGAGCAACCCACGAACCGCACCAAGTCCCGGGTCGTCACGAACCCTTCGCGGGTGGCAGCGCCCTGAACGGGTCTCCCGCGGGCGCTTTGTGTACAGTCAAACAACAGGATGGACCATGATACCCAGTAGGCGTGCGGACGCGTGTGAGCGCGCCGCCTGGCATTGGGGGGGTGGTCGTTGGCAAGCCCGTATCATCAGAAGCCTATAGCGTTTTTATATATTTTTATTAGACCGTTACGAACCCCAACTGCGGAAGTCCACCTCGTACGCTATCATCCACCAGCGATGGTACCGCCCATTCCTGAGGCTACCATCCGCACTGGGCCACCGAAAGCACCCATCCGCAGCCGCAGGGGCCACCTCGATAGACCTCGCCGTGGCGAGCTTCAACAACGGGAACCAATGTACCTTTACATCTGGCAAGAGGGCAACCGCGTGAGCCTTGCATTCCGCCATGTGTTGGACAATGTGTCCTGCCATCATAGGGGGCGGCAAAAAAAAGGCAAAGGCCGGGTCTCGCGTATCTGGCACGATTGAAACGTCCTGTGCAAACACGTCGGTCCCTACGGAACCAGCACAATCGTACTGGGAGAAGAAGGGAAGCGCCTCCCCTGCTAAGGGGGATCGCAAGACGGACGCCATACACGCCGGATGAGGTCCACATTGAGCGGGCCCATATCTGCCCACAACACCTTCAACGCTGCGGGCGCTATGCGAATAGTGGCCTCCCTTGACGGCCGCGAGATTGCATCCGTGATTCCGTTCTCAGCCGTCGGGATCCACTCCAAGGACAACATGAAACAGTACTCTACCTGGAGCTCGAAAAATTAGACAAGCAATGCGTGAGTCTCGCGGTTCCTAGCCCTCCCCCGGTTAACCCCGCCCACTACCGACTGGATGTCCACGTCGATGAGCACTCGTGCTCGCCTCAACACGTTCGGGTGTCGGGTACAAAATTGCCGTAGGTGGTGGTATAGGCCGTACATCTCCTTCTGGTTGATGTGCTTTTTCAACCAGTCTGGTGGGACCACTCCCCACACGGGGAAGGTGCTCGCGACCGTGTGCACCACGCCCCCCCATGCGACAAGGACGCATCCGACGATCCGTTCGTCAAGGCCGCCGAGAAATGCCGCGCCCGTTGCCACGGCTCCTCTTGCGAGGTGGCCGTAATGCCCAACCATTGCCTTAACTTGCCCAACAGTCCCGCCCGTGAGTCGTGCGGAAGGTCGACGGTTCACCCACCTGACTTCTCGAGTTCCGCGATAACCGCAAACGTCGCGTGCGTCCAAAGCAATGCCGACCGAATCGCGACCGTCATGCTCATACACTTGCCCGCGATCCGCTTGTAGCGCACGGAAAGATAGCTGCCCCCCGTCCACGGCTGCATGCAGCAGCAGCTGCAACTGACCCACCTGCTCTTGCGGCACTCGGAACGTAGCGGTGTCCGAGTAACACACTATACCGAGGTATTGCTGCTGCCTAGTCGGCCGGAAGTCACTCTCCTTTGCCGACAGGAACTGACCACACAGGAACGATACCAGCATAGCTACATGTGTCGCCTCTCCCGCCGCCAGCTATTGTGCACGCGCCGCTCGCCCGTGGGAGGCCCGAAGTTGGTGAGTCACGAGTCATCGAGGTCAGCCAAAGCCGGAATCCCTTTGGAATGAAGATAGGGTGCCTTCGCCTCGCTGAGGGTATGGTAGCACCATGGACTCAAACTGAAGCCGAAAAGCAAAACGCACCAACAGTACTCGATGCCGCCGTACGAGAAACCAAGGAGTGGCCAGGAGGATGGGCGCAGGAGAGGACGTGGTGAGAGGCGGAGGCGTCATCCAGCGAGGTCATGAAACACCCTTATGAGGCAACGCTGGTCACCTGCGCCACCGTATCCATCGAAAACGGGATCTTCTTGCACCCCTTGTTTAACGGCCTCGTGTCGTAAATTAAGCGAGGTTTTGTCTCTTCGACCGCCAGCGCCATGATCAAGCGGAGGCGTGGCGGCCCCCCGCGGCCCCGGACGTCCGCCCACCTCGCGACACGCCCACGATCGACGAGGGCCTGCACCTCGGCGTCTACAAAAACCGCCGAAGGCAGGCGGGATGCGGTTTTGGAACACCGCCCAAGGGAACCGACCCACACCATTCGGGCGGTCGATTGGCGGGCCCCTATATTCTTTGAGGAGAGGGTCGTGGAGGCCCACCCCTTCGCAAAAGTACGACACCAGCGTGCACCGAAGCGGGTGGTCCTGCAGGATGGCGTGCCAGAAATCCACACGTCTGCGGACAAAGCCCGGCCCGAACTGTTCCCCGTCGCCCCCCGCATCCCATACCGGTGCATCCCACGGCATTCGTCACCGCGGGCCCTGTATGGGATCACGGGCGACGTCCCCCACAGATGGCAACAGCCCGGGAACGGCGGGCAGCGCCCCCGAGCGCACCCACTCACGTTCAACAGCGCCCAGCGGCGACGCGGGCAGAATGAAGGACCGTACGTGGGTGTGGCGCCTATCGAGGCGCTGGAGCCAAACGTCAGCCACCACCTACAGCATAACGTGGCGAAGAAGGGGGTGTACAGATATATATATATATATTAATCACTCGTGTACACAATAGGAATATCACTGCCGAAGAGGGCGCTGCGATCTGTCGGGTCCCGAAAACGGATCGACGTGCGGACGCCGGTCACAGGCACTTAGTACAGCGTTGCGAGGCGCGCGCGAAATGTTTGCGTGTACCCCTTGATGGAGGTAGTCGGTTCCACTCCGCGGCATTTTTTTTCTTTTTTTAATATATATATATGTGTATGTATATTTTCGTGCTAAACGCCGAAGCGATGCTGTGCATCCAGGCGGGTCGTCAGGAAACGTGACAATTGCACAGGCAACGAAACTCCTGGCGAATCTACAAGTATGCTGATACAGTAAGCATGAAATTGTGCATAACGAGTTGCGTTGGTGTCTGAGTACGTTTTACTCCGTCACCCGAGCACGGACAACGAGGGACGTCAGTGAAAGAGTGCCTGTGGGCGTGTCGTGAGCTGTAATACAAACCCCGGGGCATTCCGGTGAGCCCATAGTAACGTGAGTCAAGTGAAACGTTTTTTTTTATTTTTTTCTCTCCCACCCCCGACATCCAACAGACGCAATCCATAGTCAAAGTCTGAAGAGGGGTGCCCGAATGCCGCCCCCCCAGGGGGACCCATTTCTACAACGCTCACGGGGCAGCCTGGCCGTCGCGATCACACTACCCATGTGCCATACGGTTGGGCAAGATGATCGTAAATCCATGTTGACGTGAGACGAGTGAAACCTCCCGATAAGTCCTGGGTCAACTCGGCCCCTTGCCTCAACCTAACGGAGCTACGCGGCAGCGCAGTGACTGCGTGAACACATAAAATAAAACAATGAACATAAACATATTATATAATATGATCGTGAATCAATGTTGACCTGAATCGGTTATCCTGGACCAACCCCGGCCTTGTCTCGACATAACGGGACCCTGCGACAGCGCGGTGACTGTGTGAAACAAAGTATTTGACGACCCTGACGGAGCAGCCCGGCGATCGCGACTACGCTACCCATGGGCCATCCAGTGGGGCAAAATGATCGTGAATCCATGTTGACGTGAAACGAGTGAAACCCCCCACTAAGTCCTGGGCCACCTCGGCCCTTTTCCTAAAAAGAATGGAATTCCGCGGCAGCGCAGTGACTGCGTGAAACCAAATATTTTACAGAACAGACCAGATGAAATCCGACACGATGACCGCGAGGCCTTGTCGACGCACGTCGGGTAACGAGCACACCCAGAGCTGAAGTCTAACGTCAACACCAACCGAAAGCCATCATCCGAATCTCGCAAGAGAACCAACCCCCCGCTCCTTGCCTCGTATCCCGGAGATGAGTCTCTATTAGTACGGGCATGCCGCCGCACGATGTCCCACGCACTTGCAACGGGAGCAGGCAGAGAACGCACAGTTCCGGTGGTCGTGGTTGGGGTTCCTCCCGTCCGCCGTACACCTGTTCCAAATAGGATTATCCGGAACCGGCTGAAAGTGCTGCTGTTCCTCTTGCATCATTCAATTGAAGCGGGAGATAGCCGATAGCGCACGGTTCGATGGAGGTGGTGGCGGGAAGCTGCCACCCCCTCCACTACCCCAGCCGCCGCCACCCCCCCCTTTGCGGAATCCCTTTCCACTCTTGCCCTTCGTCGGCGCTCTCGTCCCCGGGGGAAACGGGAGCGTGACCGGCTGCACAGCGATGGCGGCCGAGCGCCACCTCCCCGCCGGCAGCGGAGCAAAGCCGGTGGGCGGCGCCCGCTGCCAAGAGCCCCGAGAGGACGCTGTATGGCCGAGAAAAAACGGGAGCGCCACGGGACCCCGCCCCCCGGGTGCCGCCCGTAGTGGGTGCCGCCCCAACCTTGTCCCCGGGCGCTGGGTCTTCTGGATGGCGCGGACATCCTTTAGCTCCCGCTCAATCTGGGTTTTAGACAGACCGCGAGTGTTGGGGAGTTTGTCGGTGAAAACCGATAAGGTCACTGCCGCCCAGCCAAACCACCTGATAATGGATTCCCCCTTGGAGAGGGTACGCTCTAGGATGCTCTTGGGTTGGAAGAGCCCCAAATCGTTGGCCAGATCGGCCGCCATACGCACGGCGCGCTCGAAGTGGAAACAGTTATGGATCCCGTCCGAATTGCGCCATATGTTCGTCATGTCGACGATGCACTGCTGGAACTCGGGAAAGTGCGTCTCGGTGATCAACCCGAGCAGGTCCTTGTCGGCCTGGGTCTGCTCGTTGGGCTGCCCCGACTCCGTCGCGCCCAAGACGCCCGCTCCACTAGCACTCGCCCCTGCAGAACCCGTGCCCCCCGAGGCACCCGCGGCACTCCCCCCACGAGTCGCGGCTCCGGCTGGAGTCATTCCAGCTGCTGCGCTCGCCCCACCAGGCCCCCCTCCGGCTGAGGCCGTCCCAACTGGGGTGACCCCCACCTCCGCCATTTAGGTCGCGAGCGCTCCCGTGCCTGCAGCCCCCGCCTCGTTCCCTGGCCTACCCGTCGAGCCGCCCAAGTCCCCCATCTCGGAGGCCCCATTTAACATGATGCAGTGCTCGGACTGTAAAAAAAGGCCATGAAACTGAAGTGGTCCAAGATGTGGTGGACCATTTGGCGCGCGAAGAGCAACGCCGGCGCCGCCGGGACCGGAGCCGTCGCGTCAGCCGGAGGCGTTGGGGTTGGTGTCGTCAGCGTGGACCTACTGTAGGCATCTCGTATTACCTCTCAATAAATAGTTTCGTGCCCACCTCTGCTCACGAGGTTTAGGGAACGAAAATGACGAATGATCGTAAGCGACCACTGCACAATACGAATCCAAGACATTTTTGATTGCACCCTTAGTTCCATGATTTGTGCCAAATCATTTCCTCTGTTGTCATCGCCAATTCCGACCAAATACATATAATGTTCTTTGTGGTAAGGGTCGATCTTGATCGACTCTAAGATTTCTGGGCATTTTATTTTCATAGTGTGGCACATCGTACAACACACAGCACAGCTCTGCCACAGCATGCTGCAGGAGCAGCCACAGCTCCACAGCAACAATGCACATAAAGCACCGCCATACGATGCAAACCCCCAACCCAAGTACAACCCACTTCTCGGTGTAGTATGAACTCGCAGCTATCACCCTACAACAGCAGCAATATCGGCGGCGTGGAGGGGCACCCCGATCCAGCACGCGTGACTCAACCAACAGCCTCTCGTAGTAACTGGAAATTATCGACCACAATATTTCACCGACTATATAGAGCACACGCAGCACAACAAACACCACCACATACTGCACAGCACAACCCGGCATACAGGCCGTAATTCCAACGCCCAGCCCAACCAAAAATATGAACTGGCGGGGAGTAAGCGCTCACACGATGGCGATCCGGCCGGTGAACTCTGCGGCCCCAGACCGGCAAATTTTATACGTCACGGGGCAGCTTGCGCGGACTTTAATTGCGCGCCGCGCAATGTATGTAAAACCCCTGTTCTGGCCGATACTGGGGCAATGTATATTCATTCCCATTGACTAGAGCCAACTTTTATGAGAATCCTCGGCAGACATCGATCGACAAAACCAACGACACCGTCACGAAATCTGAACGGAATGCGCTGGTTAAGGTCTCCGACCCAGCCTAGTGTCACAGTGCTCACACCTCGGTCGGTGATATGTGGCGTGGACTGACCAGGCGTCTGATAAAAAAACATTTTGGCACTGGTCTGTCGAAGACAGACGACAAAAAAATATCTACCCTTCGCCGATGGCGAAAAATAGATAATTTTTCAGGTTTGACATCGATCGACAAACCCAACGATTACGTCACGAACTCTGAATGCAGCGCGCTGGTTAGAGGCTCCGACCCACACTAGTATCGCAGTTCTCACACCTCGGTCGGTGATATGTGGCGTGGGTGGGCCAGGCGTCTACTAAAAAACACATTTGGCAGCTGGTGTGTAGAAAACAGACCACGAAAACTCTCGATTCCTCTCCGTTGGCACAAAACAGAACTTTTTGAAAGCTTTGACGAAGAGCATAGGACGCCGCGGCCAACCTCTCGCCCCCTAGACCACGGATTCCATTTATACCTCCCAGGGCATAATTTACACTCATTGGCCTTGCCCGGTACCAAGCTCGTTGGCCGTGGATGAATTATATGTCGAGATCGAAGGTCAATCGTCGCGTGACTGCGGGTGTGCGAGCTGCGAGGTGTGTCGTTCTTCTTCTAGTTTGTGTGCAGCGTGATTTCACGTGGTTCCCGTGGTTCCCGTTAATACAGGGATTTTATTGGAAGATGGCTCCCGTCGTTCGCATTATTTCAGCCATTTGATTGGAAGATAGCTGGCGTCAACTGTCCCGTGTTGCTTTAGACTTGCCCCCCAGACCGCGGGATATAATAGATCCCCAACAAACAGTCAGAGAGCTGACGACGCTCTGTTGACCAATGAAAAACATGTCGGTTGTTTACACGAACGATAGATTGATGGGTATTTTCAACAGCGTGGTTATTTACGACAGTACCAAAACGTACGACAAGGATCGCAAAAAAATAGAGTACTGATGGTACTTTAAGTCGTACTGGTAATTCTTCCGTTGTACTATTAATATTAATAGTACCATGGTCTTAATATATATATATTAACAATGTAGTACAAGGTACTTATTTTCTATGCTCTGCAGTTTAAGATAAACATTCGGGCGGGGCGTACGTATGAAGGTATATCGTGGATGATATCAACGTGCGTGTAGAAGCGTGACTGGTACTTCATCGTCGACATTCATGCGAATCTTACGTAACGGGTTATAATACAGATACAGAAGTGCCCATAGAACGGTAATTACTTATTTTCCGAATTCGGGGAGACGAAACGAAGGCGAAGTAAAAAACGTATTCGACTGTAAAGTCGTGGTAAAGCTATTATCGTTTTCAGCTCCCTCTGCTCTGTCGCCCTAAAGGAATGGTCTTATTGTGTACTTGCAGTGTTGCTCGTCGCGCGCTCGCATGATTTTGTGTGCTTGTCGTGTTGGAAACTCAGTATGGTATCTATAGTCGTTCCTTCTCTGTCTCCCGAAGGCATATTATAGTTTTGTGAATTTGAACCCTGCCATCGCTCGTCACATATGAGGTCCACAACAAGCGTTTTGTTACAGCAGTATGATATCTAACGAGCGATAGCATGCTCTTGTGCACTTGTTGCTGCTGTTGGTTTTCGGGGAGATGGTCGCAAGCGCTTAGCGGACCCACTTGGTCCTGGGGCTGCTTGTTGCCGACGTGGCTGCTGGGGCTGTTGTTGCCGTTGCGGCTCCTGCTGCTCCCTGGTGCCATCGCTCTCCGTTTGCACCTTCGCCTCCTCATATATCACCGCATCACCTTGCACCTTCACCTCACTTATCACCTCGCACCTTCAACATATGCTCTTGTGGTCTTGCTGCTGCTGTTGCAGACGTGGCTGCTGGGGCTGCTGTTGCCGTTGCGGCTGCTGCTGCTCTAAATGTCATCGCTCTCCCTTTGTACCTTCACCTCCTCATATATCACCTCACCACCTTGAACCTTCACCTCACATATCACCTCCTCATATATCACCTCACCACCTTGAACCTTCACCTCACATATCACCTAATCATCTTGCACCTTCAACGTATGCTATTCGTGTGTACTTGATGTGATATCGTATGTTGGTATATTATGGCATGATGATACTGCGGCTTGATATACTAAATGGAGTAAACACGGTATGTGATATGGTATATGTTGGTAGTATGGTATGATGGTACGGTTTGATGTATTATATGGGAAAAATAATGTATGTGATATGGTGTGTTGGTGGTATGGTATAGGGGAAAAACACGGTATGTGGCATGGTATGTTGGTGGTATGGTATGATGGAACGTTGTCGTGGATGTATTATATGGATAAGTTTGCCTGGTGACATGGTATGTTTCAGTATATAAGGTCCGTAAGGATCAAATACGTCGCACGAATATCATCTGTAACGACCTTATATATCGACCATTGGAAAGTGTTAGAAAATACAATCCATGTGGAAAGACAGACAGACAGATTTGCAATTACCGCAGCTGAGACTCAGTTCTACAAACTGTTCGTTACACGCCAATATCTCAGCCACATTCGCCCTGATTATTCGCCCTAGAGAGATACCAAGTACAAGTTCTGTTAGGCCACAGACTTTCGGACAGATACAGGAAACAAAATCATGCCAAACATACTTCATAAGCAGTCTCCGCCCGTGTCGTATGCCCCCAACAGCCTTATTGAAGGAGTCGTGTGGCGTGGGTGGATGACGAGCCTGCTTTGCTTGTTTCGTACTGTCTGACGCCGAGGGGCCGGGCATAGTTGACGAACGCTGGACGATGGTGGCAGCCAGGGTCGCAAGCTACCAGGCGGGCCAGCAGGGAGACCCTGGCTGTGCTACTCGTACATAAACTGCTGCCGCTACCTGGAGCATGCCTTGTGCTTTGTTTGGTTTGCCTGTTATTTTTCCCTTGGTTCTTAGTCTTACTCTGATGACGACTAGTGGTGTTTTCTTCTTTTTCTTTTTTTTCCAGTTCGTTCTTTCCAAGTGTCTGCCACGTCCCCTACGGGGGGGTACGATGGTTTGTTGCTATACTGAAGTATATACATATACCAGGTATATTTTTGTTTCCTTTTTTTTGTTTCTTTTCTCTTTCGAATTGTCTTTGTTTTTTCTCTTTGTTTCGTTTTTGTTTCTCTAGGTCATGGAATGGGTATGTCGTGCCTGTCGTACGCAATATGATGACATGGCATTGCATTGTATACGTGGCAACGTAGTATCTCTGTGGCGTAGCTTTGTGACCACAGAACTTGTATCTCTCTAGGATTGAAGAATCGGCACGGACACTGGTTGTGCTGGATGTCGACGCGTAGAAAGAACGGTTTAATGTGAAGAAAACAACAATAACAACAACAACAACAACAACAACAGCACGGGCTGACCAAGACTACGATAGGGGAAAAGGGGATGATCGTGCAATAGTGGTGGTCTTTCTGTTGTGCCGGTATGCGCCAGCCAACAATGCTGGCACTATAGCGGCAACCGGCACCACCCCGCACACGCTCACACTGGTGACTCCAATCTGGGAGAAACGATTCCACAGGCACTATAGCGGGCAACCGGCACTATAGAGGGACCACTACTGTACCCCCATTTTCACTACCGAGTCTGCTCTGTACCTTACACCGCAAAACGCACTGAAAAGTCTTGTTGGCGCAGGCGAAACTGTAACTAATAACTCCATCACAAGACCATGAAGCTTCGCGTGGAACCGAAAAGCGCTAAAAACATGTTAACCCCTTTTAGGCACTCCCGTTTTTTTTATTTTACTTATATCCCATTCTACTATCTTCGCCCATTTTTCTCCTTCCTTTCTTCGTAGTCGTAACTCAGATCCGGGGCTATGCAGCAGGTCCTGCTTCCCTCCCCACTATGGTACGTGCCTTCAATCTTATCGCGAGAAGGAAAGGTTCAGCCGTTGTGGCCACACTGACAGGGTTAACTGTAAAGGAGTACGTAAACCAATGAAGGAACACGCGTGAGTTGCTTTCTCTCTCTCTGACCCGCAGAACAGAAGGTCCTAAACGCGATCCCCGCCACCAAAAGGCCTTGTAATCTGCACCATGCAGCCGCACCGTGACGTTTCGACAGTTTCCCAAAGGAGGTCAAACGCGGTTTCGGGCGGGAATTGATACACCGGTATTTACTCAGGCAATACTTCGTTGACTGTGGAATAGCGCGGCGACTCTGCCGCCGTGCGTGAATGTAAATCTACAACAATACTACGTATCATACGTACGTTCAGCAACACAAGTGAGGCTCCTTACTTGAAGCGGTTCTGGGCCGTAACCATTTCCTAAGGCAGCAGCAGTTCGCGCATATATAACGGCGACATGGCCTTGCGTAGTAGTAGTAGTAGTAGTAGTAGTAGTAGTAGTAGTAGTAGTAGTAGTAGTAGTAGACCCGAGCAACGATACGGGTGGCGCCTGGCTTGAGGGGCTCAATACTCCTAGTAAGTCACGCAATAACCGACTTTGTGTGACAACTCTTGCGAGCTGAAAAAGACTGTTGCACAAACTCACGGGGGGTGTGTGTATCTAACGAATGGAATTGTAAACACGCGTCGGATCCAAATTTATAGGGCGCGTAGCTCGCAAGTTGAGGAGCCTCGTCACCGAGAAATATGTAGGTTCTGAACTGCAGCCCCTACCGTATAGCGCGGCTCGTTTCGGTAATTAGCGCTGCAGCACGCAATTACCGTCAATACATGGGAGACGCTTGCTAGTAGCGGTTCCGGACCGTAACCATATCCTAAGGCGACAGTCCGCCGCCTGTGGAATACAACGGTGATATTGCCGTGCGTGCCAAAATACGCAAAATTGGACAAGAGAAAGGAGGCTCCTATGACTACGAGCAGCCGCTTCGGACCGTAACAATTTCCTAAGGCGACGCTTCCCTCACTCACTGTTGTGGAATACGTAGTATAAAAGAGCGATACTGTCGAGTTTGCACATAGAGCTAAAACACGCGGCTTGAGCCAATGTAAACGAAGTTCCTACGACTAGCGGTCACGGACCGTAGCCGTATCCTACATGAAGGCAGCACCTATACAGCGGCAGTTTAGTGCGCTATGCAACGGCCATTAAACTGTCGTGTATGGGTTTGGCACCAAATACAGCTCGCGATTTCAGCCAACATAAGCGAGGAGCAATACCTCTATCCATCCCACTGCCCAAATAAGGTGTATTGTACCAACCGATATCATCCGCAACCGACACACAACGTACGGTTGCTTGCGGCACGCCATCAACAGCGCCAGCGCCAGCACCACCAACACCAACACCAGCCAGCACTATCAACACTAGCGAAAGTAACAACACCAACACCCCCAAATCACATGCATACTGCAGAGGGCCTATAGCGACGAAAAACAACAGCATACATGCCTGGCCAACAATACAAACATACAACCATACAAACGAGGTGACTCATAAAGTATGTCGGCAGCGACCTTAATCAAGCCCCCCCCCCCCCCCCCCCCCCCCCCCCCCCCCCCCCCCCCCCCCCCCCCCCCCCCCCCCCCCCCCCCCCCTCGCCGCCATCGACGGCTTTGGTACGGAGCGGCAATGGCTCCTATTCCGAAACGTCTGGTTCCTACTTGCCCTACAGTCCCGCACAAGCTCCTGGTTCTTCCTCCTGTGTGCCTCCTCCCTCATTTTCTCCACATTACCACACAGTCGGGGACCGTCCTAAGACTCCGCCCCCACATCGCTGCCCGTAGCGACCAGCAGCAAGTTGTACAGCAGTCTCACCCAGTGGTCTGTCGGCCCGGGTATGCAGTAGTGCAGGCAGTCATTTCCGCCGATGTGCAAGTCGGGGCGCAGGACGGTCGGCGTGTAGGAGTCGATCAGCCTCCAGCCGTCCGAGGGGTCCCTCAAGAACGCCTCCTCGAGGAGCCTGTTGTTCTCGTGGAATGTCGAGAACAAGTAGCTCGGGGGCGCGGAGTCCACGAGGGCGAGAGCGACGTCGAGATCGACGGGCCCTTCGAACATCCTAAGGAGAGTGAGCGGTGCGTTGCGGTGAGGTAAGGTGCGCGATTGACGACTGTGGGGAAGCTTATGCTCTTCAAGCGATGTCGTGTGGCACGGAACATTCGCCGATGGCAATACAATACAGCACCGTTTCGTGCTGATATACACGCCACCGAACTGGACGCATGGCGAAAATAACACGCACCACGCGGGGTTGATTATGCAGGATTAGAAATGGGCTACTTGCCAAAATTAAGCTATTTTGTGTGTTTAAGAGACGATACCTTCCTTCATAGATTTTTCACTGCGAACATGACATACAAGCGGCGATACAATGAATTCATTATAGTTTTTTGGAGGCGATACGCGGAATGTGGAACAAGGCGATACTCAAATGCTACTGCTGTAACCTATGGGTAGGCACCGCGAACTGCGCTGGCAGGTCGACAAGATGCAGGAAGAAGGCGGGATCGTCCGTGCGCAAAGAAGTTCGCACACGCTGTTGTTTTAGGACTGCTGCAAACCCTGCACCCTGATCTCCTTTTTCATAACTACCAACGCCAACACCGGCCACTCCCGCCGTCCTCTACGTGTCTTTCCAAACGTTCAGAACCTCCATCCTTGCCCCCTCCGTTCACCTGTCATTGCAATCACTGTGCCCTGGCACAGTATTCCTGACAACCAGAATGGTATCGTCGTCTCCGTGCAGCCGTCTCATGGACGCCGCTATCGTCTGGCTCGCGATCTCCATGGCGGGGCCGTACCTTTCACCGGGTCGGGGGTGCGCCCCGCTGTTCACTACCAAAGTGTCAAACCCCGCCAGCGTCTCATCGTCAGCGAAAATGGTGCACCGCGTCTTGCTCAGGTCTGGACGCTCGCAGTGTTTCTCGTCGAACCCGCGGGTGTTGTTCTGGAAGAGGCGTTCCGTGCGAGTGTCCAGGAAGTCGTTACGCTGGTAGTGAACCTTAAGGGCACCGCTACACGCCAACCATTCATCGTGGCACCTCTGGTCTGATCCCGCCACGACGCCCACGGCGCGAAGGGTCGACGCTAGCGTTGTCGACATGAGGCGGGTAAGGCTGTCCCCTGGTGCATATAAGGTGGCGGATTCAGGAGGGGAGGCGGGCACTGGATGTCACGATCGAAGCGAGTTGCTTTTTTACAAGGCTGCCTAAAATATACCTGGGAGGCCACCTTACTAGGGCATGCGTTACTTTTGAGTTGGGTGAGGCCGGAGATCTGAAGCCGGAGATCCGCGCCGTTCGACCGCAACTCTGCCCAAAGCACAATGTATACCAGGTATGAATATATATTTTTTTTTAAAGGATTCAGGGTGGGTGTTACTTGCTAGCCCTTGGGTTTGTATCAGGCGATCGGTACGACACGCCCAAACAGACTGGCTTCAAGCGTCAGCAGCTGAAAGCAGGCGACGATGCACGGCACGACTAGTCTGCAGCAGGCGGGCTTTTAGCGTCAAAACCTGAGGTGACGTACGGGGCACGAACAGCCCGTAAAACCTCGTCAACAATGTCACGATTTGCCCGCATTCCGCCACCACGGACAACTGTGTCCTGACAGCTGTGACAGCAAACAAAACGTACGTACGTACGTACGTACGTACTATCGTAGGTATCTGCCCTAAATAAATATAGCAAACTCAGGTTCTTCATTTTGAAACACGACATGCGGACAGTGCAAAACGCCACAATACTGATGCATGTTTCAGGGAAACAAGAGTACGGGAAAAAGGGGAATGGATATTGAAAGGTCCTGCTCTGTCTTACTGCGGCTGCTGCTTCTCTGCTGCTGCTGTACTGGTGTGTCTGTAACTCTGCTTGCTGCTTTCCAGTTAGTTTGCTTTTTTCTTGTGTTTGGTGTTTTCGCTCGCATTCTGTCACCACTAAAACTTGTGGCTTGACAGTAAACGTACCAGATATGGCAAGCAAACTCACATCGTTCTTTTCGAAACTCGACATTGGGATAACGCAAGGCAGAGCATCATAGGAAGGGGACAGGTCCTGCTCTGCTATGTGTGGTGCTACTGCTGCTGCTGCTGCTTCTGCTAGTGCTGCTGGTCCTGCTGGTCCTGCTGCTGATTTCACTGTCAAGTACTGTTGCTCGGGGCTTTGCTGCGAACGCCCAGACAATACCTTTCGAAACCGCTGCGCTGTGAACGCCCAGACAATCTCCTTCGAAACCGCTGCGCTGCATATTGTGTGTGCTCTTGTGTTCTATCTTCATGACGTACCTGCTAAGATATTACCTACTGTACGTGTTCTGTGTCACTGATATTCGGCCGTGCGAGAGTCGCCAGAACAATATATGTATATATATATATATTAGTTACTACCCGTGGTATACTGTAGGTGGTTCAGTGCAAATTTTCTTCGTTTTGGTCACGTGCAGCAATTGTATGGGTTGAATTATTACGACTTTCATTGTACAGCAGTACTTGAGCAGAGCGTTGTGGGTGGGTGGGTTTACTGGTTTTTGTTGATGATTCCTGGGCGGGAGTGTAGGCGCGTGGGTGGCTCGGTCGGTCGGTTCGTACGTGGGTGAATGGTTTCTTCGTGCATGTGGGTACGTGGTGGCTCTGTTATATTTTCTTGGTTACAAATTGTTTTGGTCCGCTATTTTACCGGCACCGCCCTGGCAGGCTTCAGCGTAACACTGTTCATAGTAGCAATTAATGTAAACGGTGTCTTTAGATGAACAAAGTACAATTATAAGTAGATAATTACGCAAGTATTCAGCGATTTTGGTTTGGACCTTATCTTGCGTCACCGTCGTAATATCGTTGTATCACCACGACTCTACTATCGAAATCGCGGCCGCCCAACAACTGTACGGCACTAATTTCCATAAACGAACCGTCGTTGTTGCCGGCACTGCTGCCTTACCCAGCTCTTATGTCACCCGCTCGGCGGTCATATTATAGCTGCCGAGAAAATATTTTAGTTTCATAAGCGAATACAACTTTGTTCCGTTGGCTTTCTTTGGGCTACTCCGCAATAATTGGCGGAATAACCCAAAGCCAGCCAAACGAAGTCGTCTTGGTACAAGAAACTGTTTGATCTTACTCCCACTCCGGAGGAAAGCCTTGTGTACTTGGAAGTATTTGCACTTGTTGTAGGCATCAGATACCACTATGTCCCGAAACACAAGGACTATTTTAATTTTAAAACTACAGTATTCAAATAGAACACCACAACAATATGCGATGCGTGCTCTACCCCAAGTGATACCTTAGAATACGCGTATGGTGATCGGGGTGGTGGAGGTCGGTGTTGAGGTACGTTTTACGCAATACCTGGTATAGTATGACCTCCTGACGTGAGACCAACGGGATTTATTCGGGAAAAAAATAGATCGATTCGGCGGAAAGGGGGGGGGGGCTGCACCCATTATTTTCGTCGCATATCCATCACAGGCTGTTTTGTACTGTACCACTCTGGACGGAAACATAAGGGCCGTTTCCGTATTGAAGTCAAGCCTTTGTTGATGGTCTACGTTCCGTTCAGAAAGAACGGGCAAGTATTTTGGTCACAATCATTTGCAACATTGATGCACGAAAACTACTGCTATCTCCAGAAAACCCGTCAAAAGGGTCCTGTTCCATTGACGCGAAATTCCACTCCTGTGAAGGCCGGGCTTGGCTAGTGACTGCCGTGCCTGTCGTGATTTGGCTGCTGTCGCTGTTGTTCCAGTTTTTGAGCACGCCAGAGGCCCGGCGTGCCCCGCTATTGCGCTGCAAAGCTGTGGTTCCATATCTTGTGTGACGTGATGTTGCTGCTGTTGCTGCTGTTCCGTTATCTAAGCCCGCCAGTGGCCGGGCTTGCTCTGCGCTGTGCTGCAACGTTGCTCGTCCATGATCACAAACACTCATTTGCGGGATTTGCTTCAGGTAATGCCAAAATTTGGTTCGCATCGTTTGCCTTGCGACGGCTGTGCCTGTCGTGGTTTGTTGATCTTGCTGGTGTTTCATTCTCTGAGCTCCCTAGAGGACGGGGCTTGCCCTGCGACTGTGTTGCGACGCTGCTGTGTCATATCCTGTGTCTGCCACTGTTGCTACTGATCCGTCACCTGAGCCCGCCAGGGGCCGGGCTTGCCCTGCGACTGTGCCACATCCCTGCTGTTCCATCGTCACAAAACTTTATTTCTGTTTGCCGCATTCTTGTCACAAAATTCCATTCGCGTGCATGCCCTACGACTGTGCAGCAGCGCAGTTCCAAATCTCACAAAAATCAGTTGGCGTGATTAGCTGGGGGGCAAATATCTTGCGCTGTTTCGACCGTTTTTCGATATCGATACTCGGGAGTTGTAGTCAGCTGTGATTGTGGCATCGTTTGCTTAAACTTGCAGGAGTTAAAGTAGTGTTTATTTTTATGCAACATCAGCCATGTTCCCTACACAGCTTCTTTTCAGATGTGAAATATTAGCCGTGTACCACTTGTTTGGAGTATTGTACTTGGTTAGCCATGTATTACTTGATTGAGGCATTGATTATTCGGACAGACGGACACATTTTGATATTTTCTGATAGGGACCCTAGGAAAACCTCAAGGGAATATACAACGTTCTAATGATTCCGTAGAGAGTGGTACGCTTTTACCTGCGATTATACGTACCGCATGCCTTCCACCAGCTCACACGCTTTGATGACAGTTACAAATACCCATCAGCGCCAACCGCTATGGTGAGAACAACCCCATCTTACCGGTACTTGTGGACACGTACAGCAGTAGTAGCTGTCACGGAGGCAAGACGCTCAAAAGGGCACTTTCAACATCACGACAAAAGCGGCGGTTGTGAATGAATCCGATGCAAGAAAACGTCAACATATCTGTCGATAAAATGATTTCAGGCCAGATACGTACGTAGGGTGGGATAAAAAAAACCGTGGCCATTACCTCCGGCTAGTCGGGGTCGGTGCAGCCACCCCGTCGCGCTAAGGGTGGATCCACCGTATCGATGTTTGTCGGCAATCTCAATGAATGTTTCCTACTCTCGGCAGTATATTCAATTAACCGAGAAGGGAAAATACGTGCCTGCCTCCTTGTTGGTTGATAACGTTCGGCGGGACAGGGGGAAAATAATAGAACGCTCCATCCAAGAGGGACAGCTGTGCGAGAAGCAATGCAGGGCAGGGCCCTGGTGCTGCCAACAAAGGGCGCACGCTTCCTCGCGGTTGCAGTACCTTCTTCACGGGGCTGTCGACCAAACAATGTCCAGATGATTGACGACTGCTCCGCACTGTCTAGAGACAACTCAGCACTCACCAACGAAAAGAAGACCCTTTCTCCCCTCCATTACACGGCAGAATTTTTCCGCGTCGACCGTGTCCAGAAAGCACTTCTCCGCCTCCCAAGCGTAGAACGGCATGGGTCCCTCGCCAGGGTGCTGTTCCGCCCACTTCTTGCTACACCTGTGCACCCCCGTGATCCCCCCAAGCCGGCGAACAATTTACGGTAAAACACATGTTCTTTTCACTCGTTACATACACGAGAGTGAAGGTCGAGCTAACCTCAGGGTACGGTCGAGTTTCACAGGCAGCATGGGGAGTTGGACACACGTGGTGTTACTTTATAGGCCAACCAGAGCTATATGAGGCAGCTTGATTCATGGAGAAGAGCTTGCACCTCGCCTCTCGTCCCCGTCACCATTATCAAGGCTTCCTTCTTCACGCCCCCAGTTGGTATTCGCATCAGTGAAAGCCTCCCAGATCGTATGCGCAGTGTCCAATGAAACCCTACATTCTATATGAGGCAGCTTGATTCATGGAGAAGAGCTTGCACCTCGCCTCTCGTCCCCGTCACCATTATCAAGGCTTCCTTCTTCACGCCCCCAGTTGGTATTCGCATCAGTGAAAGCCTCCCAGATCGTATGCGCAGTATCCAATGAAACCCTACATTTCGGACACGACCGGACCACAAGCTCACGGTCTTTGCTACAGTAGTTCCGGCTGGTTGTTTCTTTCTTCGAAACGTGAGCAAGAACTCGTTTTGTGTTTATCGATCGAGCAGGCCGAATATTTCCTTGGGATTGTTGCTGCTCTGAACCGCCACGGATGTTCACCCTTATCCAAGCGCCGGTTTCCCAGAAATACTGGCAGGTCCAAACGAGACACGCTCGAAAACGTCAACGGGCAAAAGTTGCTGCACGATTTCAGTTCCAACCTCAATCACGTAATGTATGGCATGAAAATACAACAAAAAAAACTACTACGATAGAAACTAGGCACCTGCACGAATGAAAGCGCTCCTTGTGCGAAACAGAGTAGGGGCTTGTTTTGTAAAATCCAAAGCAGAACGGCTCGCTTAATATAGAAAAACCACTTGTAGTTTGAGTTCGGTAGCGGATGCAAAGACTCACCCCGGAGCGCGGCCGAATTCTCTGTCCGAGAACGACCAGTTGACCATGTCGGTCGGCGAATCGTCCATGCCGTGCTCGCATTTGCGCCACTCGCCTGCGGAAGGGTCGGCAGCGGGAGTAGAGTAGCACTGTGGCAGCGACGCCTCTGACCCACCCTCTCCCTTCTCGGATTCCGCTTCGTCTTCTCCGTCCTCGTCCTGTGCCCCCCCCGTGAGTATGCCCGGTGACTTCACCCCCGGTGAGATGTCCACTGCAATTCGATTTTTTCATGGTGTCCAAAAGGGGTGTCGAATTGTTTCGGTGTGTATGGATACATATGACTTACAACACACGGTACGTAATATACAGAAGTGCGGTTTCTAGGACCAGACACAACAAGTTGAGGCTGGTGACTCTCAGTTGTGTAACAGCAGTACCTATGAGTGGATGCAAAATCGACGATCAGCGGGAATGCTGAATCCTAGGCGAGGCGGAAAAGAAGGCATGTACAGGCAGCGAGCAGAAGAAGCCACCCCTGTCACCAGGGCTTGTCCAGAAGGCCGAACAGGGTACGAAACCTTCTGTCAAGTGCCTTTCTTATCGGAGAGATATTTCTTTCCAGAATTGCCAGAATTGCCAGAGTTTTTGTTTTCGCGCTTTTTCTTCATCTTCCAGATATTCCTGATTTTTGTTTTTCAGAAATATGTGAAATCCAAGCGTGCCTGTTTTTTTTCCTTCTGAAAAACTGCACAAATCGTGACAGAACGTATCTTTTCATACAAAATTTCGGAATTTTCAAAAATCGGAAATTCTGGCAACACAAAAACCTCTGCAATATTGACAGCCCTACAGGAATACGAGCTGAGTTGGAAAGTCAAAGTGATGAATAAGCCCTTCGGTACGCTGAGATAGCGACCAAGAACCAAGGATAACTTCGTTTGGTGTATGAACCATCAATCGTCTAAGAGCGGCGTGGGCGCCGAGCAGTACGGATAGACCATGTTGCGCCCGTGTCGAACAATTCCATGAATTGTAGCTCGGAAACCGGTTTGTAGTATCCTCCAGTCACCCAGCGGCCGTCGATGTAGTCGTTAATTTTTCTATTCTCAAGCACCCAGATGGTCCTCAAAGAGAAACCCCCACTCACCTTCCGTTTTCAGGATTCGTCGAACATCAGAAGCAGCACCCTCATCCGAGGGCGCGTAATAACCCTCTCTCGAGAGGGATCGTAGCGAGCGCCGGCTCGCCCTCGTGACTTCCAGCGCGTGCGCGTAAACGCCGGGCAATTTCCCGCTCTCAACCGCCATCATCAGCGCCACCACGGTGGTGCCGGCCATCAGTACCGCACTCGCAACAAAACGAGCACTTTTTCTTGGCCGTTTTTTGCTTATGTTTTTGCTCCTTTCGCGTTTAGTGTAAACGTCCGACGGAGGGATCCCTGGCGACGACGATAGCCGAAAGCCGCGGCTTTGCTCTCCCCCTCTCATCGTCAAATCTGACCCCTCTCCCTCCACACCAGAGTCACAAAGACTGCGCTGCCGTGATTTTTTTTCACTCCGCCACACGAATGGCGATTGACACTTGCCAGAGGATATGATAGTCTCGCTTTTTATCCCCTCTCTGCCGGCTTCCCTCCTTGCGGGCCAAGCTCAGCACCCGTTTCCTACTCCACTTTTTTTTCGTAGCGCTGCTGGTTGTTTCCGATCAAGCACGCCTGTCCAGTGGCGACGGGGGAAATGACAAGCGGACAGGGTACTCTTTCGTCACTTTGGTATGGAGGGAGAGGAGACTAACAACAAGCGCGCGGGTTGGGTGCCGTCCTTGTTATCCGCAATTACCAGTACAGAGGTAGTTAGAAAGGGCGTTGCATGTCGTTGGGGTGGGCTTCCGTGCGTCGCAGACAGGGCCAGAACAGTGCAAGTAGGGAGGATAGACTGAAAGTCGAAGAGCTGTGGGAGTGGTGACCCCCTGAATACATCAGAGAAGAACGAGAGGGTGAAATATCGGGGAAGAGAAAAGGGTAAAAACCTGCGGCCTAGACTTGCTCAAAGTACCAACGAGAGCAACAAGGTCTTGCGAGCTGGGCTAGATGCAATGAAAACATGGATACTCGTGTAAAGAAGGGTCCCGTTTTATCTTCCGGCATCACCGGTATACCAGGTGTGAACTACTGTAATGACGTGCGAAAATATAGTTCAGATCAGGCTACAATTCCCCATCAGGAAATGCACACTCATGGTTTTGTCAGGGCATTTGCCAGGTTTCTTGAAAAAAATCGGTGTATCAACCCGTAACGTTAGCCAGAAAAATAGTGCAGTACGTAGGCATTTCTTCAAGGTACGTATGTAGTTGCCTTCTCTACTTAGTTTATGGCAATCGTGGTCCGTCGGGGCGTTGAAGGCAGTCAAGGCAGGTTTTTTGTTTCTTGTGTGGGGAGCTTTACCGGCGAGCCTTAAAATCAGAGCCCGTAGCTGGGGAACACAAAGCTTGTCACTTGAACATTACCACGGGATCCCGCTTGGCACCCTGATAACACGCCGATCCAGTCCCACCCCGACCTGAGCCCTCCAAACTGATCCTGGACACATCATTAGCCGCCGACGGGGCCCACTTGGCCTATTGACCCCACGCCTACGGTTACACCCAGCTACTGCTACACTGCTGCACGAAATCAAAGGAACATTGGTCCAAACAAATTATGAAAAAAATTGCTGCCGATCTTGATGCAGGAGAAACTTCAAGAGATAAACATGCTGTGTGCGCAGTATATATTGTACGTTTCCTATGAAAAAAATCAAGCGGAAGTGGGAAGTGTCTGACATATTATGTGACCCCGGATCTATGTTACGAAAAAGACCTGGAGAGAGTACCGTTGTAGCACCGGCCGAGTACTGTCTGTAGTGCAAATACCATAATGGGGATGGGAAAAAGGGGGATATTTTTTGAGCGAGGTCGAATCGATGACCGAACGACAGTCGAAGACAAAAAGATTGTTTGAAAATGTACCGACCAGCATGAATGACCGAGAGAGAGTGAGACGACAGTTAAGCTTCGGAGGGAGAGTCGCTTCACGCTCAACGCAGCCTAAAAAAATATATCTGAAACCAACCGCACTACGTGAAGTATGTCAAACTATCTCCTGTAACGATAGAAAGAAAAGGGACGGCGGGAAAACAGACCCTTCTCTTATCCCGCCCTGAAGTACTTCCGTGCTTGACCTTTTCCCGCCCTGGAGTAATTCCGAACTCGGGGTGCGTGATATGACGTCTAATTTTGAACGTAGGAAATCTGGTGTTTGTGGAGCGGGGTTAGATATTGACACAGATCTTATGCGGATAGGCTGTTAGAATAGGGGATACATTATATACGAGTACGAGAAAGAGCGGGTCTTGTTGTATAATAAGTCGGTGCGTACATATCCTCTACAATCTCATTAGCAATCACGGCTTGGACACAGGGGTAAAGCCGTCAGCAACGCACAGTCAAACTGAACTTCGTGCAGCCGACGACCTCATACTCGTATTATATGCAGGTATGGTATGGTATCGAAAAACAGCGTTGACTTCACATGAAGGTGCGATCGTTCTTCAGTATTACGCGGGACTGTAGTAAATAGGACCAAATATTGTTGGTAGAAAATCGTGAATATACAGGATTTTGTGTGTACGGTAGGTCCTATTTACTGTGGTCCCCCGTAATAGTCGTTCCTCGACAAGGGTATCACAAGGGTGCTAAGGTCGAACACTATACTCGCATTTTTGGGATACTCTCTCTCTCTCGACCACATATTTCCGAAACACACCTTGTTCGGCAAAGTGTTGAACAGATGCCAGTATACTACGACACACTCCCGAGTGTTTTGGGAGTATCGAGTACATTTCGTACTCCGAGTACTGACAGTATTGCAGTACTGGCGGCCAAATACTGCGAGTACTGGGAGTATGATCAACACTGAAGTCCCAAACACTGCGAGTACTGGGAGTGTGAGCAGTACAGAACTCGGAGTGCATGCAGTACTCGCAGAATCAACATCCGAAATACCTCCAGTACTCTGAAGCAGTCCAGTTGCCACCCCCCGTGAAAGAAATTTGCTCCAACTCCCACTCGCGGGACCATCCGTGAACGTTTTCTGCATTAAAATAGACATGCAATTCTCGAAACAGTAGTAGTGCACAGATGGCCAAAGTACACCTCATACTCCAAGTATACTGCGCATATTGAGAGTATTTTGGTACTTCCGAGTACTCGAAGTATCCCTCCCGCAGTACATACATGTTGCTACTACAGTTGTTCTCACATAAATTCATCATGTCCAAAAAAGAAATAGATTGAGTCCGTGGCCACAGGACAGACTTCTAAAACTCGATCGGAAGCATACCCAGAAATATACTACTACTAAACATAGCCAATACTAATAATACTTCGTACTTCGTACAAACAAAATCAGCCAGAAAAACATCATAGATGGCTAAAACATATCGTACACCTGAAACAGGAAAAGTCCAACCCTTAAACGATTTATTTGCAACCTAACCCAACGAGAACGAACACGAAAAACAACTTTATTTTGCTCATGAATGTGGAATTATTATTAGGAAGTGCTGGACCTTATCCACACTTGACCTACAGCAGTATCATATCTAACACTCACGATATAGATCGCCCACTTGTTGTGCTGAAAACCTCCCAAAGTATATCAAACCCCTGCTCGTACACACCCACGACGAGTACAGTACTACGACAGAGGGTCTTCTTCCTCAGCGCTCTGTGTCAACGTGTCAACCCTCCCAGCCTCTGTCTTCTTGGTTCAACCAACTGCACCCATCATCAACTCAAAGAACCTCTTCTTGCCCGTCCCCTCTGTTGAAGCATGCCAACGATTCATCACATCTCCATAAACCCCAGATTTCCTCAGTTTAATCTTCCACAAGAAAAAGAAGTCTTCGAGGTAGTATTATGGTGAAACACGAAACGAAACACATCAAATCAAAGCAAACGAGTTTGAATCAATCCCAAGGGGGAAAAAGAGCTACATGCATGTAACAGAGAGCAGTACTCGTACGCACTTGCTTGTACAAAACAAAAACAAAACAAAACGAACTAAAAAAAGCTCAAATATTGCGAGTACACCAAATACCTCAAGTATTTTCTGTCGGAAATGGTTGGCTTCACTCCCAGGTACTGGGAGAATCTGCAGTATTGGCAACTGGCAACTTGCAACCTAAAAATGCGAGTGCTATCAAACGATCGCGAACTCAACGCTTTCTCACGATGCTCCTTGTACCGTACGTACGGTACGGGTTGTTGTTGTTCTCATATGAATTCATGGACCAATATATTGAGTCCGTGGTCACAGGATAGGCCCCAAAAACTGGAGCGGAAGATCGAAAAAAAAACGTTGCCAAATCAAACAATACAGAAGAAACAAACAAATTAACAAACAAAGAAACAAACAAAGAAACAAAACAAAACAAAACAGCCAGGACAGATGATGGCTGAAACACACCCAGAAACGTGGCTGAGGATAGGCTTCCTATCAATGCTACATTAAATAATTTGTGCTCTGCAGGAAAATCATTGGGAATCCTCTCCCCCCCCGTTTTCGAGCCAACATATTTTACATCACCGGCGTCCCCGGTGGCTTGGTAGGTGGTCCGCGAGCCTATCAAGATCAATTTCGTGAGTTCGAGTCTCACCGAGTGCATGCTCGTAGGGACTTTTTCTTGCATAAAATTGATTAGCGGAAAGCTCGAGAGTGTGAGTTAGCTGTACATTCGATGAAAGTCGACGAGCAGTGGGAATGCTGAACCCTATGCGATATAAAACTAAAGGCACGTACCGGGGGGGAGAAGGGACGACACCTGTGACCACGGCTTGACCAGAAGATCGTCGAGGGTAAAACCTCCTACGAGTGGGCTGGAAAGTAAAAGTGATGATGAAAAAATATATATATATACGTATATATATATATATTAGGGGCCACCGTGATAGCAAGAAAAAATCAAATCCTTGCACGATTTGCAACCTACAAATACGGAGCCGCATACGAAAAACAAAACAAAACAACAAACCAACTGAAACGAGATGAAATGAAGTAGGGTTAAATGAAACATATCAAACAAAACATGCAACCATCAGCTATGAGGAGCGTAAGAAAACCCGACTACGGGAATGCGGAGAGGGGGGGGGGAACAGGAGTAGAAGGGAAACTGCAGTGGACGAAAGTAGGAAGGAGATGGCAGACAGGGTAGCAAGGTACCGGGCAGACTAGGAAGTACAACATGTATATACTACTCGTACCACCAACTGGTGCAGCTGGTGTGACCGTGATCTTTTGTCTTCCTTTTTCAATTATCTCTTGCGCTGATCTCCTGTGATTTTAATTTTATTTCTTTCTCTTCCTTTCTTCGATTGATTAGCCTTATTGAAGGGGTGGTGTGGTGTAGGTGGATGACGCGTCTGATTTGTTTGTTTCGTATTGTCTGACACCGAGGGGCCGGGCATAGTTGACGAATGCAGAACGGAGGCGGTAGACAGGGCAGCAAGGTACCAGGCGGACTAGCAGGGGGAATCTGGCTATACTACTCGTACCACAAACTGCTGCCGCTACCTGCAGGATGCTTTGTGCTTCGGTTAGCCTGTTATTTTCCTTTAGTTCTTAGGCTTACAAGTAGTGGTGTTTTTCTTCTTTTTCCTTTTTTTTCCACCTCGTTCTTTTCAAGTGTCTGCCACATCGGCACGACAGTTTGTTCCTTATATATTGTTTCTTGTTTTTTTTCTCTTTCGATTTGTCTTTGTTTTCGCTTTTTTTCCGTTTCGTTTCTCTCTACGACTCATTGTTGTTGTTTTCTTCACATTAACAGTGAAACCGTTCTTTCTACCCGTCGACATCCAGCACAACCAGAGTCCGTGCCGATTCTTCAATCCTAGAGGGATACAAGTTCTGTGGTCACAAAGCTACGCCACAGAGATACTACGTTGCCGCATATGCAATGCATTGCCATGTCATCATACTGCATGGCATGCGGGCTCTCGTGCGTACGGATGATGGCGAGCACTCGGAATGGTTTGATGTCACGCAGGGGCTGCGGCAAGGCTGTGTGCGATCACCGTTAACGGTTACTGTTCAACGCATTATTCGCTGCTGTGTCACACGTCGTACTAGTACGCTTCAGCCATGACAAAGCCATCGTAAGGGATTTGGTCCAACTCAGTGATGCTGGAGTAGTCGGAACGGAGGAGCAGGATCCGTTGGCGTGCGTGCGAAGGGCTGTATGGGGCATGTTGTACGCCGATGACGCAGGGATTGTCTCGAAGTCGGCTGAAGGGCTCGCGAAAATGATGACAGTCATCGTTACTGTCTTCGAAGCTGCAGGCCTCACGGTGTCGGAAAAGAAGACATAGACAATGCTTCTACAAACGCCAGACCAGAAAACCCTCGCACCACCGCTCGTCATCGATTCAGCAGGCCAGAGGTATAAGCACACGGCCCAGTTCTTATACCTGGGCGGCATTATCCACGAAAACGCTGACCTCTCGCTCGAAATCGGCCGACGGATCCTTCTCATGCGAGCATGCCTCAAACGGTTCGGCCCGGAGCTGTATGATAGGACGACGCCCCCCTTAGCCTGAAATTCCGAATCCTGAAGGCGGAGGTGATTGAGACCCTGCTGTACGGGTGTGTGACGTGGACCCTCAGCAACACTTTGCCAAGCTTCGAACGGCTCACCACCAAGTCCTGTTGCGAGCCATTGGCTTCCAGCGCCGACTTCGTACTGACCATACCACCCTCTCGTACGCGAAGGCCCTCAAGATGACACGTTGCGAGAACATCGAACGATGAGCATCGAAACGACCATCCGCAAACCGCGGCTCTTCTTCGCGGGGCGGGTGGCACGGCGAAGCAAAGACCGATTACCCAGTTGGGTAATGTTCGGGACGATGGCTGGTGGGGAGCACCCGAGACCTGTCGGACAGTCCAAGACTTGGTGTAGATGTATAGTCGAAAGATCTTAGGGAGTTCCGAGCCACCGAAGGGTCAACGGAACTTGCCCCCTTGGTGTTTGGAGTTGAGACCGCGCTGTGGTCCACCGCTGCAAAAAAGGCGGGGAAGTGGTACCGGGAGATCCTCGAAGCAGCCGAACGGTTCATGGTGAGGTGGCACGAGGCTGAGGCTGAGCTGAGTAGGCAGCGCCGCGCATCCGCCGTGGGTGGTGTCCAAGGGAATGGGGGGAGGGGGGGCAACAAGAGGAGTGGCAGAAAACCCGACCACGGGAATGCGGAGAGGGGGGGGAACAGGAGTAGAGGGGAAACTGCAGTGGACGAAAGTAGGAAGGATACAGGGTAGCAAGGTACCGGGCAGACTAGGAAATAGAACATGCCCATATTACTCGTGCCACCAACTGGTGCAGCTGGTTCGAACGTGGTCTTCCTTTGTCTTCCGATAGTTTTTGTTTATTTTTATTTCATTGTATGTTCTTTCTGCGCTGACCCTATGTGATTTTCATTTTATTTCTTTCTCTTCCTTTCTTCGATTGATGAGCCTTATTGAAGGAGTCGTGTGGCGTGGGTGGATGACGAGTCTGCTTTGTTTGTTTCGTATTGTCTGACGCCAAGGGGCCGGGCACAGTTGACGAACGCTGGACGGAGGCGGCAGACAGGGTAGCAAGGTACCAGGCGGACTAGCAGGGAGACCCTGGCTGTGCTACTCGTACCATAAACTGTTGCCGCTACTTTGGGGATGCATTGTGCTTTGGTTTGCCTGTTATTTTCCCTTGGTTCTTAGTCTTACTCTGTTGACGACGACGACTGGTGGTATTTTTCTTCTTTTTCTTTTTTTTTCCAGCTCGTTCTTTTCAAGTGTCTGCCAGATCCCCTGTGGGGGGGGGCACGACGGTTTGTTTCTTATATTTTCTTCTTGTTTCTTTGTCTCTTTCGAATTGTCTTCTTTGCTTTTTGTTTTTTTTTTCTCTTCGTTTCGTTTCGTTTCTCTGTGTCATGGAATATTTATGTCGTGCTGTATACATACACATTCCATACACATCCCATACAGCACGACATACACATTCCATGACATCGAGAAACGAAACACATTCCATACAGCACGACATACACATTCCATGACACAGAGAAACGAAACGAAACAGAGAGAAAAAAAATGAAACAAAAACAAAGAAGACAGTTCGAAAGAGAAACAAACAGAGTGGGGTATGTCAATGGTTTTCTACCATTGGGGGTCTCGGTCGTCCGAGACTGCGTTTGTTAGAGCCCCGGCCAGTCGGCAGGGGAGGGGGGAACTCCCGGGTACTGGCAGTACGATAAGACAACGAGAGTCAGCGGCCGGTGCCGCGGCTCTCGTACCACGCCAGGAGACTCCCCCCCAGACGTCGGAGAGAATAATAATATATAACATGACAATTCGAAGCACGACATACGCATTCCATGGCATAGAGAAACGAAACGAAACAAAGAGAAAAAAACAAAAAACAAAAACAAAGAAGACAATTCGAAAGAGAAAAAGAAACAAGAAAAAAATATGCAAGAGACAAAGCATTGTGCCCCCTCCGCAGGGGATCTGGCAGACACTTGAAAAGACAAAAAAAAACACGTGAAGAACGAGCTGGAAAAAAAAGAAAACGGAATGTGTATGTCGTGCCTGTCGTATCCAGTATGATGACATGTCATTGCATTGCCCACTGCTGTGCTTACTGCATACGTGGCAACGTAGTATCTCTATGTGGGGTATCTTTTATGACCACAGAACTTGTATCTCTTCTACAGAACTTGTAATAGGATTGAAATTGAGGACCAACGCCCCAACGGGTAGGGTGGACCGTAACTGGTCAGAGTCCGGCGGGAAGGCCTCATAGCCTTGGTTTTTGTTAGTGGGTGAGCGCGAGCAAGTCCCACACTACCCGGGAAAGATTACTGTCCCGGGTGGCTATCTCCACCGCACCTGCTCCTCTCGGGGGTCAGGTCGGGTCAACGTGCCCAACTGGGCTAAATTGACACACGACACGAAATTGGGAACGTGCAAGTGTGGTGAGCTTAAGCTTTATTTTTACCAATCCGCCTGAGGATAAAAAAAAAAAAAAAAAAAAAAAAAAAATCAGCACGGACACTGGTTGTGCTGGATGTCGACGGGTAGAAAGAACGATTAATGTGAAGAACACACACACACTTGATCCATTTGGGTCGAAATCAGGTACATGCTAAAACCAAGTAAAAAACGCGCGCCACGAGCGGTGTTTTGTCCATGAAAATCTATTTTTTTTAACTGTGCCGAACATAAAGAGCGTGTGGCTTCCAAAATCTGAAATCTGATTTGTTTTCTTTTGTTTAGGGTATAATAGGCCATCGAAAACAACAGAGTACTGAAGCACATAATACACCAAAGATATCAAGGGTGTCGGGCCGAGAGTTCCAAACTAAAGCCTATTACTCGTAATAGTAGTTTGGTGTCAATCGAGGCATGTCGAGGCAAAGTTGCTATCTGTCAAGGGGTGAAAACGCTGTCGCCTGACATCTTTGTCGTACACCCCTAAGAAAAGTGAAATCACCGTATATACGTATGCATAAATATAAATACGTACGTGCGTACGGGTACAGAGTTTCTACGTGCAACCAGGGAACCGCAGACGCATAGTATTACGCAGTCTTCCCTTTTTGATTTTCGTTTCCGATTTTCGGTTTTTCGACGTCGAGTTGTTTTTTTTTTATGCTGTCTTTTTCTTGTGGGTATTATGTATATGGCCTTCTCGGTTCCTGTGGCGACTTGTACAGCGTATCGCACGTACCTGATATGCGTGGGCGGACCTCACTTTAAATATTTTGGTCTGAGGAGTAGACGTGTCTTAAATAGTTATCATGAGTATTATTATGTGCTTATTTTTACTCTTTCCCGAGGTACTCTTCCTCTCCAGAGTTATTCGTTATTGTGTGGCGATGAGGGAATGTGAAAACATCAACCAACAACGCAGACAAACAACAGCAGTGTACGTATGGCCTCTCTGATTCAAACTCGGCCAAAATCAATTGAAAGCTAGGAAGTTTAGACAAAACCAGGTATACCCTCCGGCTTTTTCGAGCCAAATTCAGGTACGATGTCAGTCTGGCCAATAGCAGGGCTCCTGGCGTGTGACTTCTACTTGTTTTTAGTATAAGATTGATTCTTGGCCTAAAAGTGGTCAGGTATACCTGATTTTGGCTAAAACTCTTTTTTTCAGGTCAAATCAAATCCCAAGGAGATAAGAGCAACGCACGCGTGCAAAAAACAAACGGACGTAAAGGAATGTCAATGAAGCGAAAGGAAAAGCGAAAGAGCTGCCAGGCAGACAGGAAAAAGAGAGAACGAGATGATAAGGAAAGAAAGAGACAAAAGCGACAAAGAGAAACAAAGAGAAGAGAAGAAAAGAAGGCGAAAGCGAAAAGCAGGCACTAGGGCACTGGAGGCAGGCCAAGGAGTCCCAGCGGCCCTTCGCTAGATACTTGGGATACGGAGAGGCACGCGTCGATGCCGGGAATAACCTAGCAGCGTGTCGCTTTTGTCACCACAAAACACAAAAAAGAAGTTCTGCCACTCACGTCAAATGTTATTGAAACCGGGATTTGGTCAAATCCAGCCCCTCACAGCAGTCCCTTTGGATCATCCAGCACTCTCCGTTCTTTCACTGGCGTCGTTCTCTCCACTGAAGCGTCCAAAAGACACACCACGCGTGGGGGAGCTCAACCAAGTCACGATATAGTCTGATCTGTTGGATACACCACGCGTGGAGGAGCTCAACCAAGTCCCGGTATAGTCTGATCTGTTGTTGGTTCGGTCTTTGTCGTGCTACAATTGGAGAATTTCGATGCACCACGGCCACGCAGTTTTATTATTTAGCCGCTGCCTGAGCTCAAGCAATCGCACCGCCAGTTTGGGCAATGTTCACGGCAGCTGTCGCGGTGGAAAACGTTAACGAAATCATGCAACATTCACCGTGTGCTCGTGTATACAGACGGGGAAGGCATTCCAGGGTGGTCCACACCACAACGACTACCGTCATCGACCCCGCAATCGGCTCGAGGCGTACCTGCAAGAAGAAGGAAAATTGAACAAAACACACTGACAAGTCACAGCTGCTTGTCTTGTCTTGCAGAGCAAGAACACAAAAAACGTTTCGTACATCGTTGTTCATTGTTTGGAGTCACTGAACCATATACTTGATCCTTTTAGGACCGCATTCCCGTTTAGGGGACAAATTACTTAGAATTTGACTGGCTTCTCCCGAAAACGGGACCGCAGTCCTAAACTGGTTAATAAGAAACTAACGTTGTACCTGGTACAATACCCGCGAACGGCTAAACCCTTTTAGCCCCGCAGTCCCGTTTTGGGGACAACCTACTTTCAATTTGAGTGTTTTGTCCCCCAAACGGGACTACTGCAGTCTGCGGTTAACACGTATTAACTTGTAAAATTCAATATTACGGAGGACCATAGTAAATAGGACCAAATTATTGCTAGTAAAAATAAGTAAAATTATAGTTTTTTATGTGTACCATGGGTCCTATTAACTATGGTCCCCCGTTATATTAATAGTAATATTTTATGGTAATTCCTTTATAGAAATGCATCATGAATTGTGCACACAGCCCCCATATTACTATTAATTGTGGAATATAGAACAGGTGTATTTAGATCACGGATGTTGCGAAGTTGATTATCAACTATTTATTCAGTCGAACTGACAGCTGACGTATATAAAATATTTATGAAAAATAATAAATAAAACGTGGTTCCTGGTACGTATGAGTACTGGTCAGGGTGCGGCTGTAAAAAATAACTTGGACACAGCAGCAGAACACCGGGTAGGAAATAACAAATCCAATGACCTCGAACCACCTTCTTTTGGGTACTCGAAAGTGTCAGTAGTGTCACGTCAACCTATTGTTATCGGCGTCCCCGGTGGCTTGGTAGGTGGTCCGCGAGCCTATCAAGATCAATTTCGTGAGTTCGAGTCTCACCGAGTGCATGCTCATAGGGACTTTTTCTTGCATAAAATTGATTAGCGGAAAGCGCGAGAGCGTGAGTTAGCTGTACATTCGATGAAAATCGACGAGCAGTGGGAATGCTGAACCCTATGCGCGATAAAAACTAAAGGCACGTACCGGGGGGGAGAAGGGACGACACCTGTGACCACGGCTTGTCCAGAAGATCGTCGAGGGTAAAACCTCCTACGAGTGGGCTGGAAAGTAAAAGTGATGATGAAAAAAAAAAAAAAAAAAAAAATGTATCATATACCAGGTACACAAGTCAGTAGAGTTCCCCATGTTGTAGAGAAAATAGTTTCTGGGAATATTCTCCATACAAAGCGAGGAAACACAACTGGCCCCTGCTTAGCTCTCCTGATCCCACCCGGATCTGATCCCACCCGGATGCGATCCCATTTGGCATCCGCTCCCACCCACAAGGCGCAGAAATATGCCGCCGCCGGCCATGAGCGCGAAGCGCGAACCGTAAACGGTCAGAAATCGTCGGATGGATGCAAAAAAGGAAAAAAACGTCGCAACGCTGGAATTGAACCCAGCACCGCGGAGCTGTATCACCCCCCACCCCCCCCCCCACCGCCCCACCCCCTCCACGTTTTTCGTAGGCTATTTACAATCGTGGTACGTGTACGTACAACCATATATATACAGAGCAGAGGAATATTCCTGGAATATTATAAGTATCCACAAAGTGATGAACCCAGCTTACACACACAGAAGTACCAGGTGTGTGTGTGGGTAGGTACCAGAGCAATGTATATTCTGACTGAAGTTCGCGTATGATACTTTGCTGATATGGTAAGTACCAGGTAACATTATGTGGGACGAAAACAGGATAGTCCCGATACTCAATCCAAGTGTTTAGTGATGAGGGAACCTGACATTTTACGAGCATCCCTTCAGTATCCATATTATCGTAGAGTTCTTTTATTTTCTAATTCAGGGAGACGAAATAGAGGTAACAAAAACTGCTGCCGCTTTGCCATACTACTGTTGTACGTGAGAGCGCCAAAGAGCCCATCGCTGGGTGGTAAACTTGAGGATTGGACGTGGGGCTGGAGGCTGGAGTTTAATACCCCAGAACTACACGATACTGCTGCTGTAGCGTTCAACAAAAATAGAATGGAAGCATGGCAACGTGTTGTTTTTCGTGGGGAAAGCAACATACTGCTGTACGAGTACGTACTACTGCTGTTGTATTAATAGTGTACATGTGGTATTATAAGTGGCATGCCCAGTCGGCAAGAGTTTGAGCAGAGGGCCCAAATCCCCGCCTGCCCCTGCCCCTCCTCCGCCCCCCTGTACACTACTGCTGTAGTACCAGTACCAGCCTATGCCCACCAAACATCTTCTAGAAATACCTGCTAAAATTATTAAATACTGCTGTACCGGTATGTGCTTCCACACTAAAACGTAGACGTACTCGTTCGTAGTACCGGTGAAACGGCCAGGTACAAGGTAAGGAGTACTCACGATATTATGGGCAGCAGCACCTGCGCTCGTATGTGGACAACTGCACAGCATCGGCAAGCAGACAAAACACACGAATCAACAGCATTACAAAGCAGCAGAAGTACATGCAGCTCCGTACGTACTTGAAAATCAGTACCTGGTACATGGTAGTACCTCCTTTAGTCTGTATTGTACCAGGGTAGAGCAGTACAAAGACAATTGCTTCGTTCGGAAAGTGGCACGCAGCACGTATACTTACGGGCACGTACATTACGTACCCGGTAATCGACAGCAGCAATAGCACAGCACAGCATTATCGAAGGGCACACACACCATCCCCCGGGCAGCCTAGAACAACAGCCGTCTATACTCACATGCTCCCGTGTGGATATCCCCGACATCACGTCGTGCAGGTTTGAAAACGTACGCTCTAGCTTCTGTCTACCCACGGTAGTCTGCTCTCTTAGCGCATCAACAGAAAATTGTGAAGCGTCATAACATACATGTCTGTAGTCCAGTGTAACTCGTACCCGTTACACTGCTCCAAATATTAGAGCGGGGCAACAAACACCGAAAACACGAAAAGGGCAGCAGCACTTCAGCGCCATCGAAGCCATGACATACGTGGGCGCAGGCAGCATACCTGAAGATCTTGGTACCCTTGGGCTCTCGATTACATTCCCTCCCCACTAGACAGGGAGAGCTTGGCGCCACTTCGTGCTTCGCAGGCAGTCTTCTCTCCTTGGTACGTGTGTGAACGTCAGAGTACTGTCTTCCGGCTTGCTGCTCCCGCAGCAGTATTTTTATTGGTCCATTTTTATTCAGGTACATTGGGAAGAGGAACAATAGGGAAGACGACAGATGTGACAGACCCGATTAAACCGAAATTTCAAAAAAATATTTGAAAAGGTTTCAACATGTCACATTGTTGTTCCAACGTCATATCATTATTATCATTCTCCCTTTTATTCGTTTTATGCGACCACAAAACTTGTACGGACACTGGTGGTCGTGCTGGATGTCGACGGGTAGAAAGAACGGATATTAATGTGAAAAAAAAAAAAAAACAACAACAACAACAACAACAACAAGATTATATATCAATAGTACCAGTGTGCCCAATGATTATTATTTAAGTTGCCCTGTTGACCCGGCCTGGTAGCGTCCAGGGGAGCCACTGGCCTACATCCTTTTAACAAGAGGAATTACATATAGTCAGTCGAACTCACAGCTGACGTATTTCAAAATTTATAAAATATAGAATACGCGCGATCGGCTTATTATAAGGGCCCATCTTAACCGGGACTTTCGGTTTTTTCGATTTGACTTGATTTTTTTTTTCTAATTTAACCCTTTTAGTACCGCAGTCCCGTTTTGGGGACAAATGACTTGGAATTAGACTGGTTTGTCCCCAAATCGGGACTGCGGTACTAAAGGGGTTAATTTAGGGGCCCCCATCTTATCGAGGACTTTCGGTTCTTTCAATTTGACTACATTTTTTTTTCTAGTTTAATTTACATCTGATTGAACGAAATTTAGTGTTCCCCGTTAAGATGGGCTCTAACACTGCTTGTAAAATTCAGAGAAAAGAAATATAAAAGAAATATTGACGAGATGTACGTGTTATTAATAGGCAGCTTGCAAAGTTGAGTATAAAAAAACTTACTATTAAAGCAGTCGAACTCACAACTGACCGACGTATTTCAATTTTTATAAACAATATTTTTCACGGAGATTTCGCACAGACACAGGGGGATATTATATCGAGGTACGAGAAAAGTCATGATAATATGTTAATTGTTGTCGACACAACGTACTATGAATACTTCGTACTAAATATTAATAGTACAAAATATTCTGCGCTTCAAAGTCTTACGTACGTACGTACGTACACGCTGGCGTATGTATGTATGTTGTGTCGGCCGCACCTAGTGCGAAGGCATGGTATTACGTAGGATATTAATGCATTACGGTGTGTTATCTCTGTGTCGTAGTCTGTGACCACAGAGCTCGTATCTTTCTAGGGTGAAGAATCAGCACGGACATTGGGCTTGCTGGATGTCGACGAGTAGAAGAACGGTTTAATGTGAAGAACACACACACACACATGACGATGGCTCCATAGCTCGAGCAACTATTACTTTGATATTATTTTATTAATCAGCCGAACTAATCATGGTGACGGCGTCCCCGGTGGCTTGGTAGGTGGTCCGCGAGCCTATCAAGATCAATTTCGTGAGTTCGAGTCTCACCGAGTGCATGCTCGTAGGCACTTTTTCTTGCATAAAGTTGATTAGCGGAAAGCGCGAGAGCGTGAGTTAGCTGTACATTAAATGAAAATCGACGAGCAGTGGGAATGCTGAACCCTATGCGCGATAAAAACTAAAGGCACGTACCGGGGGGGAGAAGGGACGAAACCAGTGACCACGGCTTGTCCAGAAGATCGTCGAGGGCAAAACCTCCTACGAGTAGGCTGGAAATTAAAAGTGATGATGAAAAAAAAAAACAAAAACAAACAAACAAACAAACAAACAAAAATGCGTTTTTTTTTTAACCTATGAAGAATGAAGTAAAATGTGTTTTTTTAAAAAATTATGAAATACGTCGTCAGCCGTGAGTTCGACTGAGGAGTGTAATAGAATAATTGATGCTCAACTTTACGAATACGCGCGTTCGGCTTAATATTATATACCCTTGTAAATTCAGTAAACATGGGATATGTGTGTGTGTGTGTTCTTCACATTAAACCGTTCTTCTACTCGTCGACATCCAGCAAGCCCAGTGTCCGTGCTGATTCTTCACCCTAGAAAAATACGAGCTCTGTGGTCACAGACTACGACACAGAGATAACACACCGTAATGCATTAATAGCCTACGCAATACCATGCCTTCGCACTAGGTGCGGCCGACACAACATACATACATACGCCAGCAACCAAAATACACCATAAAGAAAGAGAAGCAACGAAGAAACCAAACCGAAAAAGAACAAGAAAAAGAAAAAGAAAAGGGAAAGAATCCCAAATAAATAAATAAAATGGGAAGCCAAAGCTCAGACACATACATACTTACCCCGAGCATGAGCCAAAAGTGACGTGCAAAGGGAAAGATACGAGAAGGAAAAAGGGGACTATGCATCCCGGTGAACACTTACCTAAGTAAAAAGAGCAATAGTGAGTGGGCCAAAATACGCTCGTCACCCACCCACTATGTAGTACTTCTTTCATAAGGATAAGAAGGGAAAAAAATCAAAATGCATACCGAACGGCCGCAGCAGTTGGCGGTACGAGTAGCAAAGAAAAGTCCAACCTATTAGTCGGCCTGGTACCTTGCTACCCTATCTGCGGTCTCTCTGCTACTCTCTTCTACCGCGGTTTCCCTTCTACTCCTCCTGTTCCCCCCCCTGCCCCCCCCATACACTTGTACGGTGTTCCTTCTACCCCTCCTGCTGTTACCCCTCCCCCCATTCCCTCTAACACTACCTGCAGCGGATGCACGGCGCTGTCTACTCAGCTTTGCCTCAGCCTCGTGCCACCTGCCCATGAACTGTTCAGCTGCTTCGAGGATTCCCCGGTACCACTTTCCCGTCTGTTTTGCTGCAGTGGGCCACAGTGCGGTCCCAACTCCAAAGACTAAGGGGGAGTCTTCCGTTGATCCCTCGGTGGCTTTGAACACTCTAAGGTCCTCAGCAATGGCCCTAGGCCAAGTCTTGGGCTGCCCGCCTGGTTTCGGGCTCCCCCCACCACCGATCGTCCCGAACATCAACCGACTTGGCAATCGCCCCTCGTGTTGCCGCACCACAGCCCCCGCAAAGAAGAGTCGCCGTTTACGGATGGTCGTTTCGATACTTTCGCATCGTGTTATCCTGAGCGCCTTCGCATACGAGAGGGTTGTGTGGTCGGTGCGTAGTCGGCGCTGGAAACCAATGACTCGCAGAAGGACTTCGTGGTGGGCTGATCGAAGCTTGGCGAAGTGGTCCGCATTGAGGGTCCACGTCACGCACCCGTACAGCAAGGTCTCAATCACCTCGGCCTTCAGCATCCGGACTTTCAGACTAAGCGGTGCGTTCGTCCTATCGTACAGTTCCGGACCATACCGTTTGAGGCATGCCCGCATCAGACGGATTCGTCGCTCGATTTCGAAGGAGAGGTCAGCGTTCTCGTGGATAATGCCTCCTAGGTACAAAAACTGGGTCGTCTGTTTATACTTTTGGCCTGCAGCTTTGATCGCGAGCGGTGAGGTGGTAAACGTCTGATCCGGTGTTCGTAGGAGCATCGTCTCTGTCTTCTTCTCGGATACCGTGAGACCTACTGCTTCGAAGACAGTCGCGATGACTGTCATCATTCTTGCAAGGCCTTCCGCCGACTTCGAGACTATTCCTGCGTCGTCTGCATACAACATGCCCCACACAGCCCTTTGCACGCATGCCAACGGTTCCTCTTTTCCGACAACCCTGTCCTCTTCGAGATGAACCAAATCCCTTACGATGCATTCGTCTTTGCTGAGGCGTACCAGCACGATGTGTATCGCAGCGGCGAAGAACACGTTGAACAGTAACGGCGATAGTACGCAGCCTTGCCGCAGCCCCTGGGTTACATTGAACCAGTCCGAGTGTTCACCGTCATCCGCACGCACGCGAGCCCGCATGCCTTCGTGAAAATTGCGAATGATTGTGAGCATCTTGGTTGGTACACCAAGGCGTGTGAGTACCTCCCACAGCAGTTCTCGGTCGACAGAGTCGTACGCTTTCTGCAAGTCGATGAAGCACATGTACAGGGGTATTTTCTTCTGCCGCCCGAGCTGCTGCAACCGGCGCACGACAAACAGCATATCGACTGTTGACCGTGCTGGGCGGAAGCCGCACTGTTCTTCAGGGAGTATATGCTCGGTCTCGCAGTAGCTGCTTAGACGGGACGCAACGATTTTCAGCAACACCTTGCCTGCGTGAGCAACAAGCGAAATACCTCTGTAGTTGTTGCAATCAGTTCTATCCTTCTTTTTATGAAGGGTTTTTATGATCGCATCTTTCCATTGCTGGGGGACTTCTCCCGTTGCCCAAACGTTAACAAGGATACTGTGAAAATACTGCACGAAAGCGGGGTGGTCAAGTTTCAGTACTTCGACCGGGAGACCATCTGGTCCAACGGCTTTCCAGTTTGACATACCCTTCACTGCTTCCATCATCTCGTCAATGGATGGTTCATTTCCAAGGGATAGATTCAGCGGTCGTGGTGGCACTAGGTCGATGATCGTGGGGTCAAGTTTCAGCGATTTCGTGTTCAATAGTTGGTGGTAGTGCCCCGCCCATCTTTACCTGGTAGACGAGACGTATATTACGCAGCTTGCAAAGTTGAGTACAGCAGTACTGTGGCCCCTTTATAGTGTGCCGGTTGAATAGTGCCGGTGCCCGGTATAGTGCCGGTAAAATCTCTGGACACAGACAGCGCCCTCATTAGTGCCGGCACTAATGAGGGCTGCCCCGCTATAGTGCCGGTTGGGCACCACGGCGCCCCGCAATAGTGCGGGTTCACTACACACACAAGCCAGATAGAAGCCAGAGAACAGACGCCACACACAAAAAAGGGTACACGTGCTGCTGCAGACCAAGCAACACGAAAGACCCGGTTCCACGTCGCCGAGCCTGACTTGAAGGCTCTCACGGAGACTGTCAACACGTTGAACACAAGCGTGCGCGACGCGCAGCAGCAGGGATTCCGCATCGTAGACGACGAGATCAGCGAACAGTTGGCAGAACTCGACATCGAACCCGGAAAGCCGGTCGGACGACGATGAGGTGGTAGAGGCTCTTCGACTGGACGAAGGGGACGAAATGGCGGCACAGCTGGCTGGAACGCACGTGTCTACCGGCGGCGAGGAGGAGGACGAAGAGGAGGAGGGCGGTGGCGATGAGAACACGGGGCGCGAGCGCCGTGCTCCACCGGCTTATGATGAGATGTCGTCTCACTTCGGCGTCCTGGAAGCGGCAGCAGAGGAGAGTGGCAACGGAGACGCGGCGTTCTACCTAACGAAAGCGAAGATGGCGATGATCGCAGCGCATTCCGCTAAGCGGGTGCGCCAGGCAGACATGAGAGAGTTTGTCGCGACGTAGTGAGGGCGGGGGGTACATGGTTGTTTGTTTTTTTGCAGTGCGCTTCCTGTCGTGTTTCTTTTTCTGTCTTGTCTTTTTTTCACCTGGAACATCGAAGGAGGGCAACGAGGACTGAGATATAGCTTCGTCCACTATTAATACGTATAATTGGAAATCTGCAACTCGCTTACGAAATTGCTCGTCGCAATTTACAGGAACGTACCGATAAGCAGACAGAATCTAACGAGAAATTGTCCTTTCCGCAATATCAGCAGGGAGATCAAGTGTTAGTACACCGCCCCTATACCGTTGCTGACGGACCCAACCCCAAACTTATTAGTCCCTGGCGTGGTCCATTTACTGTTCGGTCCCAACTATCACCCGTAATTTATCGTGTTGCGAGAGATGGCGAACTTGCGGAAACATCAGTTCATTTAGGTCGTAGGAAGGCATACCATAATGACGCGTCTAACCCAGTACCGGATTTTACAGCACTGGACGATTTCTTTTTTGGAACTACGTTGCCGGTACCTGACTTAGACGGCTCTGTGCTCACCGTGCACATCGGCCCGTATGCTATTGAAGCATTCGAAAGTCATAAGCGTGGCCTTGGTAAAGCCTCGCCGACTAATTTCCAATACCACTTTCTCGTGAAAGATAAACCGTCTAGTTTGGGTATTTGGAGACATGGCAATATCGTGCCACAATGTCATGAGATGACCAGATCGTATCGTACGAGGATCCTAGCTGAAGATCCGCATGCATTTGATCGTCCAAAACGTAAGCGAGACGTCGTCGACTCGTTACCCTGGCACAAGCCCCAGCATCGTTCGTTGTCGACGTCGCTATAGCCCTGGGAGTACTTGTAGTCAGCACCGTCGCACCACACCCCACTGCCATTTGCATATCCGGCCGGATGTCGTTCGTTTTTTAGTGGGTCGTTTAACACGTGATTCGCAACCTCACGTGCAGTTGTCTTGTGTGGATGCTTGGGAGATATCGTTTGTGCAGTAGTGCCCACGAACCAAGTCATGGTCAGACACCTAAATGCTGAACCCTAACAGCCTGTGTCCCGGTATATCGTTGAGATACCCGTGTGGATTGTGTTTTGTTACTTCGTGTGAATGTGCCTCGTGCATTTTATTTGTATTAATTTGCTATAGAGTTTGAGACATACAAGGGGGAGATTGACGTTCAACTAGTAGTTATGCAGGGGTGTGCATATACCAAGAGTATACACTTTTGCATTATTGTTGGGTTATTCGACTACAGTAACCGTGTACAGTGTTCATATACTTTAAAGTATACATGTGTGTGCGGTTATTTTATCAAGTAATGAACGTTATTTTTGTTTTACGATTTCGTAATCATTTTTGGTGGAAGAGACACAGTGTGCTTTCCATCCGTCTCTCTGTGCGAGACACTAGAGATTGCTGGATACATTGAGAATGTATTCTCTAGTGTCGGAATCGTTCCGTTGGAATTGACTGAGGAGAGGCAGCAGTGCGCGTGGCCTGCACAATCCAAAGTCATATATCCTCGGGCACATTGTGAGTCCCCGCTTGTTTTACTACATATTTATGAGTACACTGTCTGCAGTCAATCGTCAATGACTGCAAGAATGTCTCTTGTACAGATCGTCAACTGCATATAGATAGTTCGTACTATCAACTCGATGTGAGTCGATTCCAGTGTTTTCACTGAATCGCGAACATGTACTTGCTCAAAAAGTCGATGATGCCTTGTCCGACTGAGGAGACATGTTGTCGTCGTATCGTTCACCATGCACCTGCAGTCCGTTATACTGTTACGGTTCAGGACCGTTTCAGGAGTTACGACGGCATGCATTTTTGTATCGGTAGGGGCCGCGTCATTTACGGCCCCCCCCCAATTTGTGGATGGTTTCCCTTTTGGACCAACCCATCTTGCCACTTGTGGTCTTTGCTCTCGACCTGTGGTATAAAGCAATCATTCTACCATCTACAGAACTGGGAGACCTACTCCCTAATACCGGAAGCCCTTCCCGTCCTTCGGGGGTACGTGAAGCGCACCTCTCGACTCGGTTGAGTCTTCGCCAAACGTGAGATTGGTAGGATTATGGACCTAGTTGGTTGTGCATCATGCAGGAATGGTACGATCCTCTGTTCAATCCTAAACATACTGTAAACGGTAACCATTCAGGGTAGTGCCTCAGGGATAATCCCTGAATAGGTCGCATCACATCCTGACCCTAAATCTCATGGCTCGTAGACTCACGAACCGCATCATGGTGTCCAATCCGAGAATCGAACTCGGGTTTCCACGATCACTCCAACACGGCTACACCAATCGAGTCGACTCCGTCTTCACCACCGCCCACGACGGCCCCCAAGTGTCGGGTTCACGCTGGCCGTGACGACCTTGGAGAGGTGCTTTCAGCAGGGGGGGAGGTACCGCGTTCGTCAGAAACCCGCCACATCACGGAAGCACCGGCCATCCACCGGGCGGCTCAAGTACTCACTAATCCCGAATCCTTGGCGCGAAGGCAACGAGCCGATTCCCATCTGGGCCAGGTTCGTGAGAGTTTGTGAGGTAGTAATGGCGCAGGCGCGGGTGGAGTTGACACTACCGGGTACGGTTTAGATGACGACGATGTAATCCGGTACGCCGACGAAAGGGGTAGGAAACTGCCAGCCATCCCTGAAGCCATGGTAGCGGACGTACTCGCTTTGGTACACACGCTGCACGGACACGCAGGAGTAGGAGCTACTTTAGCTCTGGTGCGCGATCACTTTCACTGGCCTTCGGTCACCCGCGACACGAGACAATACGTGTTATCGTGCGGGTGTCGAAGACGCAAGAGACCGAACAGCAGACGTCTCGCGATGTTGCCCGGACACCCGCTAGAGCCTTGGGATGAACTGCAGATCGACATCTTAAAGTTGGACACGCCTTCTCTTTCCGGCAATAAATATGTCCTGCTGGTAGTGGACCGAGCCTCCAAGTTTCCATTCGGTTTTCCTCTAGCAACCAAGCAGGCAGTAGGCGTGGCACGGATCCTTACCGAGCTATGTTTGACCTTCGGCGTACCTCGGGTGATTCGGTGTGACGGTGGCAAAGAGTTTGGAGCGGAAGTAGTGACACACTTGTGCCGTTGGCTACATGCAGAAATAGTGTTCGGACCTGCCGACCATCCACGGGGTCAAGGGGCCGTCGAGAGGTTAGGAGGTTGGCTTCAAGAGCTGTTGGCAGAGCTATGTAGATCATGGCCCGAGAGATGGGACGAGTACGTGTCCCCAGCAATCTGGATCAAACGCACTTTGCCAGACGTTTCCCTGCCCTCTCACGTGACCCCTTTCGAGCTGCTTTTCGGTCGCAAACCCCGCACGTCGTTAGACTCCCTGGTGCCCCTATCAGAAGAGACAGGACAAAGCGGTGGTCTTGACAACTTCGTGGAGCGCCGCAAGCAGAACCTCCGAGAAGTCCGCATTGCGCTCGACAAACGTCACAATCAGAGGGTAACCGCACGGGCCCACGCCAACGCTACTACCTCGAGACCCTCCGCCGGAGTCCTGGTCGAGAAGGGAAGCCTCGTGTTGGTGCGCGAGTCCGAGAGCAGCAGACATCGCGACAACCGAGGGAGGAAGCTCCAGCACGACCACTACACAGGCCCTTGGAGAGTCACGGAAGTAGTGCGGGCAGGCATAAGCGTACAAGTAACGATGCGAGGTAGAAAACAGCGCACCCGAACTGTGTCCGTGGCAGATGTCAAGCCATTCCACGTCCGACCCCTAACTTTGAGACACTCCCTAGCCGACGAGTTCGCACAGTATGCTTGGGGCCCCGATTTCAAGATGCCGTCGCATGGTATAGACTCTGCGACGTTCGACTCCATCGTAAGCTGCCGTGGGAGTATTTCCCCCTCGGGCACGGCTAGGTGGGAATACAAAGGAAAGTCGAAGGAGGGAGTAGAGTCTGGCTGGTTGACTGAAAGTGAGATGCTAAAAAGCTTCACCCCTCTGCAGTTGGATGGCTTTATTGCACTCTGGCATTTGTACAACCAACAGTCTACTAACGACACAGCCCCTGTCTCAGTCAAACCTCGTGCGCCCCTCTCTCGACGTGAAGCCTTGACCCGATTCCCAATAGGTTTCACTATCTGGAAGGATTTTGGTGGCGGCCTCCGACTACAGGGCCAGGTGTACGATTACAGAGACCGATACTGGCGAGTACGCTACAGCGACCAGAACTGGGAAGAGCTGACTCGCCGCGAGATGGAGCAGTTGAAGAGCTGAAGCGGTTCCGAGCATCAAGCCAGTATACCGCTCTCTCCCCTTACCGTGCGTCGTTCCCTCTCGGCCTCGCTGCGCCACTCTCTCGTTTCGACGCCGTGCGTTCCCTCTCCCCAGCGTTCTACCCGTCCGCCGCTCGCTCGCTCCGAAGCCGTGTACATGTTCTGCTCTCTCGCTCCGACGCCTTGATCGTAACGCCCAGAGAGCAGAACTTGGAAGGAGCCGCCTAGCCACCATAGGGAGCCGATGCAAATTTGGAGCGATACTGAGCGTTTGCCGAGGAGACGAAGAACTTCTGCTTTTACCCTTCGATGTTTCGTGTTTTTGTATGAAAGGGTTGGGATCGTCTAGCGAGGGACCCGGGGGTTTATACGCGAGGGGTGTGGGATGTATGTTATGACGACGAGAATGTTTTTTTTGTGATGGGTTTGCTTGGAGGCGTATCTCTGCTTCTGTGCCAATTATAGGTGTTTTTGTGAGTAATTGAGTGGTTCGGTAACAGCCAGTCGTTCTGGCGTGAATCAGTTGGGTACTTTTGTGTGGGGGTTTACTCTTCTGTGGCTCGTAGTAGGCAGATCGGTGTCTATGATTCGACCTCCACGAGTATTTGCATTCGATTTGGGGGGACCCAAATCGCACGGGTTTTTGACTGTTGACCTGTTCGGAGGACGCATACCTGGCGATTTGAGCCTAGCTAGGCGTTAGTGTACTGCGCCTATTTATAGTGGAAAAGGTGTAGTAGGGAGACTATTAACCATGGAATATTAGTCAGGCGGTCAAACTCGCAGTGAAAACGCAGGGGTGAGGGTTTTTATCGGGGATTTCCCTCTGATGGCCCTTGCGTTTTCGGTTTGTTTTCGCCTATCCCCGAGGCTATTATTTTTGTGTCGAGCCTTGCGGTTCCTCGCCCTTGGTTGTGGTCATAGATTGCTATAGCATATTGCTCCTTTATTCGCATTATGCTAGGGGGGATGTTACGGTTCAGGACCGTTTCAGGAGTTACGACGGCATGCATTTTTGTATCGGTAGGGGCCGCGTCATTTACGCCCCCCCCCCAATTTGTGGATGGTTTCCCTTTTGGACCAACCCATCTTGCCACTTGTGGTCTTTGCTCTCGACCTGTGGTATAAAGCAATCATTCTACCATCTACAGAACTGGGAGACCTACTCCCTAATACCGGAAGCCCTTCCCGTCCTTCGGGGGTACGTGAAGCGCACCTCTCGACTCGGTTGAGTCTTCGCCAAACGTGAGATTGGTAGGATTATGGACCTAGTTAGTTGTGCATCATGCAGGAATGGTACGATCCTCTGTTCAATCCTATACATACTGTAAACGGTAACCATTCAGGGTAGTGCCTCAGGGATAATCCCTGAATAGGTCGCATCACATAATCCTGACCCTAAATCTCATGGCTCGTAGACCCACGAACCGCATCAATACTGCACCATTGTTGTCACAACCACACCGTTGTCAAGACATGCAGATTTTATTGTTTATTTTTTTAAATCGTTAAAAAAAAAAAAATGGTTGATCAACCTAAACGTCCGTATCGTTTGTTGCGCACCCTGCATGCAAAGCCCTCTGACAAAATTGTCGTTCAGCACATTTAATTCTCTTCAGTTTGTGTGTACCAAAGCTTGCAAGCAATCGTTCCATATACACACTGTTGTGCAACGTCGAGAAAAGCTGGAATGTCGTCAAAGGCACATATCATTGTTCGATTTTTTTTTTTTTTTTTTTTTTTTTTTTTTTTTCATCACTTCTACTTTCCAGCCCACTCGTAGGAGGTTTTACCCTCGACGATCTTCTGGACAAGCCGTGGTCACAGGTGTCGTCCCTTCTCCCCCCCGGTACGTGCCTTATTTTTTGTCGCGCATAGGGTTCAGCATTCCCACTGCTCGTCGATTTTCATCGAATGAAGCTAACTCACGCTCTCGCGCTTTCCGCTAATCATTTTTTTTATGCAAGAAAAAGTCCCTATGAGCATGCACACGGTGAGACTTGAACCCACGAAATTGATCTTGACAGGCACGCTTACTACCTACCAAGCCACCGGGGATGCGGATATGAATGGTTTCGTATACTGTACCATTAAAAAAGGCACTATACCATCGTTAGGTATGAATGGTTTTGTATACCATTGTTAGTGATGCAAGATTAATATACCATGGTTTTGTATACCATCAATCATTCAGATACATGGTTTCGTATACCATTGTATAGATGGTTCCGTATATACCATCATTATGTTTTCATGGTTTCGTACACCATATAACATACATCCATAGAATGATTGAGTTCGTATATCATCACCACTTACAAATGGTTCCGTATACCATAACACATATACATGGGTAAGTATACCATGGTATGAATGGTTTCGTATACCATTTCAAGTATACATGGTTCCATGCACCATTTATATAGTATACATACGGTTTTTTATATCATCCTTAAGTATACATGGTTCCGTACACCATAGTATACATGGTTTTGTATACCATCATTAGGTATACATGGTTCCGTACACCATATTATACATGGTTCCGTATGCCATAGTAAGTATACATGGTTCCGTACACCATAGTATACATGGTTCCGTATACCATAGTAAGTATATATGGTTCCGTATACCATAGTATACATGGTTCCGTATACCATAGCAAGTATGCATGGTTCCGTACACCATAGTATACATGGTTCCGTATACCATTGTTGTAAAAGGTTCTGGTTGCGCATATTAATTTAATATACGCACCGCCACTGGTAGTTGATACATCGCTAGTATATGACTGATTCTGTAGTAAAATTCTATCATAGTCACACAAGCCCGTGGTTTTCACTACGCTGGGAGTGACATGGTTTGAAAATGAACCAGTTGAATCATACATATACATCAACTACCACTCACTGTACAAATTTCTGACTAATAGAGAACCTAGAAACCGTTCCTTCTAGAATGTTCGAAACCTTTGCTGGGTTCTCCAGTAAGAGGCGTTCAAACATTGGGGGGCGATGTGAGTCTCAGGTCGTTACTCTACAGTCAGTGGTTCATCCGTTATCGTGGATATTGACTCTTGTACTAAACGTGGCCGCAGATCTCCGTAGATCGGATGATAGTTGAGGCGGGGAATTACCAGCCTCCATCACCAAGTAATTGCTGATGACTGCCATGTGAGATGACTTGCGTCATGCTTCATGATCACTTCTGCTCGGCTGACCGTGCCGAGCCTCACCTATACCTGGCGTGTCCTCCACGCTACACCTTACAGAAAGAGAAGCTTGCTGCAGACCCAGGTCGAACCCATCTCACATTATTTGTTGATTTGTTGTTTTATCTTTCGAATAGGGTTCTTGTTATTCTTTTTCTCTGAGACGTGGGAGGGAGTTTTCCATTGTTCGGCATGCAACCGACGTCACTGACGGTTTTCCATGTTCATACCGTACCGACACCCTGTTACTCCGTGTAACAGCCTCTATTACTCCATGTAATAGTCCTCTCCATTACTCCATGCAATAGTCCTCTCTATTACTCCATGTAATAGTCCTATTACTCCCTCCCTTGGGCCCCCTCGACTGGGGCCTACTGTGAGGTCTCGGACGACCGAGTACCCCAAATGGTCTTCGACCATTCCAACTCCTGACAGTATTCAGATTAACGGAATGTTGTTACTTCGTAGCAACTCCTTTCCTCCACCTTCGAAAGAAAGGGGGTGGGTGGGCGGGAGAAACTACGGAAATTCTGGTAGATTGACCTTCAATTTTTCAGGAAGGTTTTGCTCTTTATCACGTAGTTCACTGGTTGGTCAGCTGAGGTCGCGCGCTTCCCGTTTGAGATTGCTGTGCTTGTCGAACTGTGTGAGAATGATTTCGTGTGCGAGCTCTCTTCTTGTTCATCAGGTATCTAAATATTGGACTCATCAATTACATCGTATTTTTCGACGTCCGCTTAAACTGCTCAAGCTTAGTTTCGTTCCGGCTAGTCCCTGACCTCCTCAGGGATACACATAAAGTATGCGTTGGTTTTCGCTAATCAACCCTAGATTATTTCAACCTCTAAGTTCGCAATTCGCCCGTTCACAACAAAACACGGATTGTTTCTCGATCTGTTCCAGAGTCTCCTCACAAGCCTTCCCTTTTGAAAAAATTCTGGACAAGTACTATTTCAATAGTCTATTGTGTCTACAAATGATTCAGGAGGATGTGTGCTAATTGGATTTGTCTTGACAATTGTTTTTGGTGACTGGCTATTAATTGAAATTGTCAATAAAATTTATTTCGACGATTGCCCATTAATTGAAATTGGCCAGGCAATTGTTTTCGGCGATTGTCTATGAATTGGAATTGTCCAGGCAATTGGTTTCGAATACCATCTACTAGTTGGAATTGTGTGAGCAACAGGGTTCGAGCATATTCTATGAATTCGAATTGTCCAAACAATTGATTGCGGAGACTGCCAATTGATTGGAATTATCCACCAAATTGATTTCGGGTGCTATCAAATAATTGGAATTGTCCGCACAATTGATTTCGGGTGCTATCCAATAATTGGAATTGTCCAGACAATTGATTTCGGGTGTTGTACACTAACTGAAATAGTTCGGACAATTGATTTCGGTAGCTGTCTGTTACTTGGATTTGTCTGACTTTTGATTTCGGCTGCTGCTTATTAACTGAAATTGTCCGCACAATTGATTTCGGGTACTGTCAAATAAATGGAATTGTCCAAACGGACTTCGGCGACTGGAAAGTAGGTGGAATTGTCCGCACAATTCCTTTCAGATGCCGCGCAAGAAATAAATTGCTCGATAAATGTCATGGCCGTGTACCTACAGCAGTAGTTGTTGTATAGACACTCCTCATTGAATTGATACTACTCGTGATATGGCACAATAAAGGACCCTGCAAATGATTGCGTATTGAGGGAAGTTCCCAATCCTGTTGTAGAGGCAATACTATTAATAGCATGGTGTACTGACCAAACCAAATGAAGTTCTTCTACAAGTAGCTGTCAGCTTTCAAATAACAGAGCCCTCTTAAACTCGATCGTCACGACAATTCCAATTAGTAGATCGCTTCCGAATCCCATTGTCCGGACAATTCCAATTAATAGACGATATCTCAAAGCAGTTGCCCCGACAAGTCCAAAATTCATGTAAGCCACCCGAAATCAATCGTTCAAGCAATTCCAATTAATAGACAGCCTGTGAAATCATTTGCCAGCACAATTTCAATTGATCGGCAGTCTCCGAGCTCATTTGTCTGGACAATTCCAATTATTGAAAAGCACTAAACATCAATTGTTCAGACGATTCCAACTAATGGGCAGTCTCTAAAATCAATTGTCTGGGCAACTTCAATTGATAGAGAGTCTCCAAAATTATTTGTCTGGACAATTCCAATTGTTAAACAGTGTCCGATATCAATTGTCCTAATAAATCCAATTGTTAGACAGCGTCCAAGATCAATTGTCTAAACAATTTCAATTGCTAGACAGTCTATGACATCACTTGCCCGGACAATTCCAATTAATAGACAACTTCGTCACTCTGCTGTAGGGGCAATAGTCTATTGAAAGGTCTATTGTCCAAGGCATAAGCAGAAAAGGGCGGGACACCTCAACCTTAGCTTTGTATTTTATGTCCGCAGGTAGGAAGCTTTGATACCGCTTAGCCCATGTGCTCAGATGTAAATCATTACAAAAAAAAAACACGAAACAAAGTAATCCGTATGCGCTGTTGTTTTGAAATGTACGGGCAGTTGATTTAGGAGACTGCCCACCAATGATGGCAATTGTCTGAAGTAGTTTTGGGGATTTCGTATTAGTCGAAATTGTCGGGATAATTGATTTTGTATACCGTCTATGAATTGGAATTGCCCGGACAATTGATTTTGGAGACTGTATAAATCGGAATTGTCGGGCCAATTGATCTGGGAGGCTGTCTATTAATTGGAGTTGTCGGGACAAATACTTTTGCGCGTCAGTCTACGAATTGAAATTGTCCGGACAACAATTTTGGGGGGCCGACTATCAATTGGATTTGTCGGGAAAATTGATTCAGGAGACAGTCTGTGAATTGGAATTGGCCGGACAATTTATTTAGGAGAAGGTCCATTAATTGGGATTGTCCGGACCATTGATTACGGAGGCTACCTATAAAGTGAAATTGTCTGGACAATAGGGTCAGGTAGGGGTCACTTAATAGAAATTATCTGGATAATAGAGCTCGACGCCTTTCAAATAACTGGAGTTAGGGACAACAATAGACAGTCAATTGCAATAAGCTGTTATTAATAAAGACTATTGGACTATTGTCTATTGTCCAGGGTGTAATTTTCGATCCATTTCGTACTCTGTTGGCCCCGCAAAGCGTGAGCGCCACACCATGAAATCAAACACCTCCTCAATAGTGCCGGACCGGCACTATTGAGAGATATTCGAAACCTCACTATTAATAGTCTATTGAGGCTCTATTGTTCTGATTAGTGCCGGTGCCCGGTATAGTGTCGGTAACAAAATCAGGACATACCCCCGCACTGTAGAGGGCCCAGTACTGCTGTATCAACTACTTAATTAATCAGTCGAACTCACAGCTGACGTATTTCATAATTTTATAAAATACTACTGCTTCTGCTGTGTTTTTCATATATCGAGCCTACTGCTTTAAGTTTTATCGTCTCGTAGACCCTTGTGTTACTATTAATAGCATCCCCAGGGAAGTCACTGGCCAGTGTCACGATGTCCGAGTGTAGAGGTAAGGGAAGTGAAGGCAGGAACTGGCTGGCCGGAGGCAACTTCTCTTGTTTGTAGTATAGGCTTCTCTTATTATTGTTGTTTTTTTTCCTCTTGGTCCTTGGTGAGAAAGAGGGGAGCAGAATGAGAGTGAGACGATGGGGGTTTGGTTCGAGGCACCAAACCCACTCTGGTCTCCTACCTTAGCCCACTCGACGGGTTTATACGTTTGTCCGAGGAACTCTCCTCGGACGCTTGCCCACTCTTCTATCGACGACCTAGACTACCGGAGTAGCCATACCTTGGGATACCTTCTATAAGTCCGCTAAAACGCATTCTACCGGTCATTTAAACTGTTCTAGGAACACTGCTCGTGTCCTCACAGTAGTCACACCTTGCGATACTTCTGTAAGTCCCCTAAAACACATATGACGGGTTATTCAGTCTGTTCTACGAACATTCCCCGGGTCCTCACGTAAGCCGTGCTGGCTTGCTATCAACTGAGAGAAACTTCTGAGCTTCAGGAATACTCTCAAGGGTATTCAGGGTTATCATTCTTGTTCACCACGGAAAACTACAGCGCCTCAGGAATAAGCTTGAGAGTATTCAGGGCTTCGGTACTTATGGACTTTGGTGCTTCTAGAACACTGCTCAACCACTTCTATAGCCCGGTACTACATCATACCACATTAGCCCACCCTGGTTAGTAGTATATGCAGACCACACGACGGTCGATGGATGATAACGGAGTTCATCCTAAAGACCGGAAAGGGGGGTCGAAGATGCGACTATTCGAAACAACAAAACGAGGCTATAGATATCCCCACACCTCGTAATGAGGGCTTGAGTGTCACCGAAAGTGAAACTGAGCCAAAACGGAGTAAGGCCAAACAGAAAAGACCGAAAGGAAGGAAACAAGAAACGCTAGGAAACGAGGAACACTGGGGACCAACGCAGAAGGATGTAGAAAACCCAAAATGTAGTGAAAGGCAGGCACGAAAACGAATGCAGGAGGAGATGGCGCAAGCTCTGGGCGAAAAGCGATACCAAAACCAATGCAGAAAATAGAGTATATGGCGTTGTGCGTGAGGGCTCATATGTCCGGGGCCTTGACGAGTCCGGGGAAATACGAGAGCACGGTTGGGCATCGAATCGCGGTGAATGCGATGAGGGCACGCAAACAGGGACACCACACGAAGCACAGAAAGCGCAAGGGGTTACAGCAGGATCGTTATAAACGTTTCGGGATTATGTCTGAAAGGACTTGCTAGGGCCTGAAAGAGACACTGTATCTTCTCTAAAATGGCGAACTAATAGTGGGAACAAACACCAGCAAACGGAGTACGAACTCAACCAGGATCAGTACGCCCAAGAGATCAACAACTCACTCGAAAAGGGAGGCCTAAGGCATCTAGTTCGACGTGGACAACGATGTGTGTCCCTACAGCTTAACGTGCACAAGTTGTACTTACGGCGGCTACATCGTAGCCAGATCGTTCACCACGGACGAGGGGAACGTGTGGCATACATGATGAAAATCGAGGCCTAAATCTGGTGGTAAAAAGAACAACGGAAACGAGATCAACCCTAATTTGTTCTCTGCGGTCCGAATCCAACACAGGAGACACCAACCGTGGGGACGGTGGTAAGGCGGTTCAGTGGCCTTGTAAGAAGGGACAAGGAAATGGAGAAACCCTAGAGGATAGTGGAAAACAATAACACAAAGCAGTTAAAACGTGGTATTTTCACGGCTCGGCGGTAAGTCGGGGGCCTGTGATACCAGGGGTGGTCTGGAAGAGACGCCAAGGAACGGAATGGGAAAGACCAATCTGAAAAGAAGAATAGAATATCAACGCCCGGAGGCGTACTATCGCCAAGTTTGTTGTGGTGGCCTACAAAAAGCTTATCACACCTAGGAGCGCAAGGGGGGTGATACGACTATCTGACTTAGAAAAAACGAGTATAAAACCCAAAAGGCTGAACCAGTGCCAGAGATGGAAGACTAGCCTGGAAGAATTATGCTATCCCGGAAGAACTACGCTATGTCGCACCAGAGAACGCTATTCAGAACTAATATAAGCTATGAGGACAACAAAGGCTGATTGGGGGGCGTGGTGGAAACGGCGGAGGCTCCACGAGGCGCATCCGCGCTCCGCAGCACCCCACGGGCTAAGTTTCCTGTCCCGTGGCGTTGCAGGCACCAGGAGCCGGAGATGGCGTCCCGTGCGGTTGTGTAGTGTGCAGGCTGCAGGTTGATCTTGATAGGGCCTGGGTCGTCCAGGAACCGAATAATATAGGAGCCGTCCGGGGACGAGTCTGAAAGGCTGTCCGCAGAGGCGCTAGTAGGGGGGTCCCGGGGCGCGGGGTGGGCAATCGTACCCAGCCAGCAAAGGCCGTCGCGTGCCTTGTACCAGATGTGGGCCCCAGATGGTAGGACGGTCGTGTTGAAATTACGGAGCCAGAGGTCACGGGAGACCAAGAAATAGCCGGGGGCGAGGAAGATTTGGCCTTGTGATCGAAACCCATTGTGCTTTCACGCGCAGGTTCGTGTCCTGCCGTCGACGCCACGTGTCACGATGTCCGGGTGTAGAGGTAAGGGAAGTGAAGGCACGAACTGGCTGGCCGGAGGCAACTTCTCTTGTTTGTAGTATAGGCTTCTCTTATTATTGTTGTTTTTCCTCTTGGTCCTTGGTGAGAGAGAGGGGAGCAGAATGAGAGTGAGACGATGGAGGTTTGGTCCGGCACCAAACCAACTCTGGTCTCCTACATTAGCCCACTCGACGGGTTTATACGTTTGTCCGAGGAACTCTCCTCGGACGCTTGTCCACTCTTCTATCGACGACCTGGACTACCGGAGTAGCCATACCTTGGGATACCTTCTATAAGTCCGCTAAAACGCATTCTACCGGTCATTTAAACTGTTCTAGGAACACTGCTCGTGTCCTCACAGTAGTCACACCTTGCGATACTTCTGTAAGTCCACTAAAACACATACGACGGGTTATTCAGTCTGTTCTACGAACATTCACCGGGTCCTCACGTAAGCCGTGCTGGCTTGTTATCTACTGAGAGAAACGTCCGAGCTTCAGGAATACTCTTAAGGGTATTCAGGGCTATCATTCTTGTTCGCCAAGGAAAACTACAGCGCCCCAGGAATACTCTTGGGAGTAATCAGGGCTTCGGTACTTACAGCTTGTAGACGTTGGTACTTCTAGAACACTGCTCAACCACTGCTATAGCCTGGTACTACATCATATCACACCAGTAGTCAATCGCGAGGGAAATAATGGGGAAAGTTGAGTATTTCGACCGAGCGGTTCAACTCACAGCTGATGTGCTTTTTTAGTGTTTTTTTTAAATAAAATTATGAAATACGTCAGCTTCGCATACCATGCAAACAAACACACATGCAGCGGGGGAGGAGGGACGGTAGATGCCGCCGAACCCGCCGTCCAACGCATACTCCAAGTTACCCACCTGTAGTCAAACGAGGTTGAGAAGCTGCGGAGAAACAGATTACCTGCCTGTGCCTGTCTGGCCTGTGATTCGTGATTGTCGGTGGAAAACCGCCCCACGATTTAGTTGGAAAATCGCCACAGCCCAACAGCCAACCACCAAACACATAAAACATAGACACACCTCTACCGCTGCTGCTATGTACACACCACCAGCCCAGCAGAAGAAGCAGCTCGCACAGGTTTAGTGGAAAGCAATGCTGAGCCACCAAATATGAGGCAAAACATTTCCTACGAGAAAATGTTTCTGACGATTTTTCCTCGGAAATATTTTTATATCCCGTCCTAAAGAAAACGTCCATCCTAAACTTCTATCTCACAATGTTAGCTGTGAGTTCGACTGATTAAGTAGCTGATACTCAACTTTGCAAGCTGGGTACTCAAACTACTCAAACTAGTCTGTATCACACCTTGGACCTGCAGCTTTGCCTCTGCTTCACTGCGCTGTTACGTGTAGGTTGCGGCTACGTGCCAGACAAGGTGTGTGTACCAAGGGCTACGATTCATGCTACCGTGAATCACCGCAGTCATCTGCTTGGCTAAACTTCTTGCGTACGTACAAAACTCACATTCTCTCATTCTTCCGAGGATACTCTGCTTTGCACTTGGCTTTCGACGTTGTATTATATTAATGCGCAACCCCGCGCTCGGAAAAGGGGGGTTGGAGAGGGGGTGGCCCCCCGGGGCTGCCCCAACGGCAACCCCACGCTAACATCCGTATACCCGAGTCAACTCTCAACCCAACTGGCGACATAGAACTCTCGACGCCAGCCTCCATCACAAATGGGAGTTGACCCTATTTACTGACGTATTCTTACGACCCCCCCCCCCCCCCGACTTGCAATCTCATAGGGAACGCATGTGATAACACACTTCTCCATAATTTTACTTCTGCCTAGTCGACTCTAAGAGTGGATTAACTCGCCCCCACTCAGTGCCCTTGCCCGGCTGGATCCCACCGCTAATTCCTTCCTGGGCCGTGACATCGTTTACCCGACTGGCATCCTTTCCGTGACTGCGAACATTCGCCTTGTACGCATCGGACGCCCATCGACCCTCACGCTGCAACACCTCTGGTGCCGTCCCCCCAGCCGACAAGTGTGTTGCGCCTCCAATCCTCAAAGAGTGCAGAGCGTACTCCTCCGCACGCACGCCCGCCAACGCAACCACTTTTCGCAAAACTGTCGTCGCTTGCTGCTGTGTCCACATGAACCATCTGCCATTACCAACGCCGAAAGAGGCAAGGGGGACCGACGAGGGAAGAAACGGATAACAAGACATCAATTCGATCATGAGATCGACAGCACCGCCACCTTCACCCACGCGCAACGCCGGACCACAACGTACACGCGTCAGAACCGCCCTTTCCGCAGTTGGTCCCCTTTCGACCCACGAAACCGAACCTCAATGCGGTCTGCGGTGGACCACTGCGCCGCGGTGAACTGAAATTTTCCGTGAAAAAACGCTACGTCGACCCGTCGCAAACAATACGTCTCGTGCACTCGAGACCGAGTTTCCGCAAACATTTCTGACGCGTGAGTCACAAAACCAAAGGAAGCACAGAGGGCAAGCCACAAAACGCGACCCCCCGTCTGCTATGTAGATTTCAATTTCTCTTCGCGATCAACATTTCTCACGAAACAGGCCGACGAACGGTAGCTTGGTTACCAGCGTCGGCATGCGAACGAGCGGCGCCTTTGAGTGCATTGCCCAAAACAGGATGAGTAGTGTCCTGCTCGAACACTCGTGAAATACGATGGAAAAACTTGATCGCTGACAAATTGCTCTCGATAGTTGCCCACCGCAATTTCTTGGTGGCAAAAGCGTACGCTACGTACTCGAACAAATGCCGCACGTTGGTCATGCTGTCTCCGCAACCGTGTAGGAATACAGGCATGTCACAACGTACCCAAAAGTCTACCCATGCGCCAAAATGCCCCTGATAAGTGCGTTCAGACGAGCTCGCAATGGCATTTCGCATGAGTTCGAGGCCAACACCGAAGTGCAGAGGGATGTGCCCTCACCCCCCCAGGTCCTGCTTCTGCCACGGAATGTTACGTCGAACAGCACGCAAATTAACGAGGACGGAAGCATAATCCCACCGTGAGATACCATCAGCGGCCACGTTAAAAATTCCCCGTACGTGTTTTGCGTCAAAGTGCCAACCAGAGGACAATTCGAGCACACCAAGGAGGCGCATCAATGCGCCAGATCTCGGCTCCTTCCCCCCTCGACAACGGCGCACTAACTCTACGGCTGCTTCGTTGTCGCCCCGAAATAACACATAGTCCCCCATTGCGAACGGACGTGCATCACACGCAGAGACGAGAACCCATGCAGAAACTACCATGCCCAGCAGTTCGAGGACATTAATTGATATATCGTTCTCGTCTGCAACGGACTTGCTCGATCTACAAAATCGAGACCGCTCCCCTGCGTCAAGCTCGTATCGCCAGTACACACCGGTTTCAGGGCAAAACCCCCCGACAGCGGATTTAGATGCGTCCGAAAACAGAGTACGTCTAGGGGGGCGTTCAAGCAAATGATACATCGGAGCCGACAAAGTTCCTCCGCGCACGTCCAACCCCTCCTCAACGAACCACCGCCAAAACTCGAAGTCACCATGGAACTCGGGTCCCAGGGCGAGACGCCGCCCGGGGTTTGCCATACGACAATCAAAATCAGCTCCGGCGGCAATGCGCAGCATACCAACCGAAGCCAACAAGTGGTTAACGAAACAACGCCCCGGACGCACAGCAAAGGAAACATGCATGAGAAAGCCAACTAGCTGCGACACCTGCTTCGCTGAAGCGGATGCACGAGACGAGGGCCATTCCGCGAGGATATTGTGCAGCTTGAGGCGCTTATGGGACGGCAACGTGACCGTAAGCGCTTCAGTAGCAATGATCCATCCCAACACTTCGATTTGCGTGTCCCAGTTAGTTATTTTCTTGGCTGACAAGAGGGGTGGATTTGGAAACACCACGTTCGCCCAACAAGCGAAAATGGTCCGACGCCAGCGACTGTATAGCACGCAAGCAACGGCGGCCGTCCGGCCACCATTGCAACTCGACGAGAATGCCATCGCCTACGTAGTACCTCACAAAACAATGCGCCCGATGTTGCCCCCTGAACCAGGAATGGGCCCACAATCACGCGGAATAGCAACGACCCGAACCCCCCGCGGTGGGGAGAGTTCAACGTGCGCAACGGCGGCAGCCCTTGTTGGGAAACGTCTACGCCTTGAAACGTAGAGTGGGTGTGAGCATGCTCGAGCGCAGAGGCCATCAACCCCTCAAACCCAGGACTATTACGCCAACCAAACTGCAAGCGCAAATCCACGACAACGTGATCGCCGAAAACGTATCCAAAGGTCGATGCGCCAACCGGATCAACCAAAACCTGGCGAAAAGCGTCTGTGACGTCCACACGTCACAGGAGGATCCGAGCGCGAACACCGTGCGTCTGTCGCAAAACCAACACCCGTAAAGGTACATCACGGAGCACATGGCCGAGCTCGCACGATGGCGCGGAGTCAAAGTCAATGTCACCGTTAACGCTGGTTCGACCGCCCTCGTGCTCAAACGTAAGATCGTGAATAATCCTTAACTTGGGTTCGAGAACGACGCTCAGCGGTGAAATGCGAAGACCCTGGATCTCGTCTGCAAATCGCAAATCAAACACCACCGCTCGGCCGTGCACAACGTCTGCGCATATCTTATGACGGATAGCCACAGTATGCGTGGCAACGACCGGGTGATTTCCATGCGCGAGTTCTGTGGTCAAACCCCCCCCCCGCGCGACGCCGACAGGCGCGCCCGGCGCCAGCACACGAAGCAACAAAGAAGTACGGGCGAACTTCTTGATCTCATCAAACCAGTGCTGTACGACGGTAACGTTAATATGCGGAGAGAACAATGAGGAGACGATGGTGGACAGGAAAAGGGGAACACCGCCTTGACATTGTCGCAAGAGTGAAAAGCTGAGCGAAGCGACCTGATCGCCCAGACACTGCCTGCGCCATTACCTCTCGAGCGGCAAGCCACGCATCTACCTCATCTACTCTCGACGCATCCAAACGCACGTCACCGATCGCACCCTGCACACACACCATGTCAACGGGCAAACAACTCGCACGCACGCCCATGCCCGTACCTTTCTCTGAAAAGGGAACCGAACCCGGAGTCACAGCAACGCGATCGCGCCCGACGCCGCCATCGCCAGCCAGAGCACCTAAAGCACGCCTACGCAACCCCCCCGCTCCTTCGCGGGTGGCCAGCCGAGTCCCAGCTCCGCCGCTGGCGACAAGCGCCGTCGCCGCTCCGCCACCTGCCCGCGCCGCCGCCGCCGCCCCCGGTGTTGGCCCAACCGACAGGAAGGGCCTGTGTCTTCATCCCGAACCAGAACCGCCACCACCCCCGGCCCCCCCCGCGACCCCCACCTGGGCGGAGCCCCAGAGCCCGCGACCCACCAGCCTGCGCCGCCGCGCCACCTCGCATTCCCCCAGCTGGTGCCGCCGATCCACGGTCGAAGAGAGCTGCAGGAGACGAGGCGTCGGCCGGGGTATTCCAGGGATGTACATTATTGTCATTTTTTGCCGTGGCGTGCCGTGGCATGCCGTGGCACGACCTGCGGCAAAACATTAGGGTTGGGGTTAGGGTTAGGGTTAGGGTTAGGGTTAGGGTTAGGGTTAGGGTCCCATGGTATGCCGTGGGGGTCCGTGGAAGATTCCGTGGTATGCCGTGGAAGATTCCGTGGTATGCCGTGGAAGTTTTGCCGCAGGTCGTGCCACGGCATGCCACGGCATGTCGCGAAAAATGACAATAATGTACATGGCCCGTCGTCGTTCACCATTTCGCTCATAACAACCCGCGCCGCGGAGCCGGAAAGCAAAATGATATTGCAGAGAGTGTGACTGCGAAGACCAGCAGCCGCGGATGTGAAAGAGGCGTCGACGGGTGCCAACCGGTCAAGGCACGCGCGGTCGTCGGCGACGTCAGCCGAGAGTCCAACTGTAAGAACCGCCATAAGAGCCTGGCGCAAAAGGTCCAGGCGGTCCGCGGCCATCTCCAGGTGGTCGACCGGGCGTTCGGTACGTGGCCCATACGAGGCCACGTTAAAAATGCTGACGGCACGAAGCTGAGCCGCCACCACCGCCGTAACATTGACGCCCTCACTCACGAACGACTGGATATCCGGGGCCGACTCGCCGACGTTCGGGGGCAAGCGTCCCTGAAGCAGCCAGTGTTTGCGAGACGACATTTTCTTCCACATGGCCGTGTCGTCAGTAAGCTGCGATATCTGGACTTAACGCTCCCTCGCGTCTCCGCTGTCCCGCACGGAAGGCTCACGGTCGGAAAAGTTGCCCACAAACTGCTGGAGAAGTACTTCGTTGTGGGCGATCTTGGATGCGCTGCTGGTAACGGCGTCCCGAAGGCCAGCCACAGACAGAAGCTCCTTGTTCAGTGTTGATTTGACGCCGAGGATATCCGTATCTACGCGGGAAAATTCGGATGTGTCACCTGGTTCTACCAATGCAGAACGTCAGCCTTCGATACCGCTCCCCCCGAGGCTGCCGGCATAGATGGAGGACCAACCGCAGCCGCAGTGGTAGCAGCAGCAGCAGCAGCGTTGACCTGGCGAACGGCCGCAGCAGCCTGGCGAGCCTCGGCCTCGGCTCTACCAGCACGGCGTGCGTCGACCTCCGCTTGCACAACGGCTCCAGCAGCATGAGCATTCACCTCAGCTTGTATTTGCGTAGCAAACAATGCAGCAGCAAACAATGCAGCCTGCGCCTCGCGCGCAGCAGTAGCCGCGTTGGCCGCGGCCTTCGGCGACTTGCTCTCGTCGGAAATCCTGAACTCAAACTAGTCTATATCACACCTTGGACCTGTAGCTTTGCCTCTGCTTCACTGCGCTGTTACGTGTAGGTTGCGGCTACGTACGAGACAAGGTGTGTGTACCAAGGGCTACGATTCATTCTACCGCGAATCACCGCAGTCACCTGATTGGCTAAACTTCTTACGTACGTACAAAACTCACATTCTCTCATTCTTGCGAGAATACTCTTGCGTCCATATCCGATTTTTACTGAATTCTACAAGTACGTTTATTAGTGTTATTGTGATAGAGTACCTTGGTTGGTAGTCAATAGACCAACCATTAGTAGGGGCCGTTAAATATTATTGTTCCAGTCGGGTCGTACCCCGTTTACCATTTGATATCTGTAGATACGCAGGCTATTATTGTTCCAGTCGGGTCGTACCCTGTTTACCATTTGATATCTGTCGATATGCAGGTTAGTATATCTGTAGACACGCAGACTGGTATATCTGTAGAATCTGATATGCAGGTTAGTAGGTTGTACTATTGAAGCTGAGAATAACGCATGCACCCTTACGGGGTGTTGTACTATTGAAATTTAGCGTATCGTATGTTCCCTTATGGGTTATTGTACTATTGAAGCTTAGAGTAACGCATGCACCCTTACGGGGTGTTGTGCTATTGGAGTTGAGGGCAACGCATGCACCCTTACGGGGTGTTGTACTATTGAAGTTGAGGGCAACGCATGCACTTTTACGGGACGTTGCACTATTGAAGTGAGGGTGACGCATGTACCCTTGCCAGTAGAATATAGCCGGTTGAAGCCAGAGGATTCTCCTGGCTTCAAAAAGCATGTGCTCCCCCCCCCCCCCCCTCTCCTCACTCTTCTCACGTGCCCCTTTTGAGCAAGCCTTGCACCAATAAAACAAGAGAACTCCAATAAGAACTAGGTCTGGGTTTGACCAAGCACAGACACCTGTGTCACACTTCTTCTGTGGATCATCATCCCGTGGAACCCTTACTGCTCTCCCACTTACTCCATCACATTATACTAAGCCGAACGCGCGTATTCCATATGAAGGTACCAGATATGTCGTATACGTATTTTTATTTTGTTCACTAAGAAAGCACGTCAGCTGTGAGTTCAACCGATCGGTCGATACTCAACTTTGCAAGTTGCATGAACCGTGCGCGTTTTCCATTATTTCCCTCGCGATTGACTACTGGCCAGTGACTCCCCTGGATGCCACCGGAGTCGACGAGACGATATAATACTTACAGCTGGCTCGATTTCCAATTGATTTCGGGCAAAGTGTGTAGTGCGTTAGTGGATCCCCTGGTTTAGTGGATCACATTGTCAAAAATGAGTGGTGGATCACCGGGTTAGTGGATCACAATTTCAAAAATAGCTGGTGGATCACCATGTTTAGTGGATCACAAATAGGAAAATGAGGGGTGGATCACCGGGCTAGCGGATCTCATTTCAAAAAATAGCTGCTGGGCGTGATTAATGACATTTATTTTTGTTTTTGTTCCATTTGTTACTAAGGGCGACCCTTACGAGTACGAGATCGTACGTACCAGAAACAGATACAAGAAGTACGATATCGTACCAAAGATAATTAAACGCAAGGCTTAGTGGATCAGACTGGAAGAAAAACCTCTGGAAAACCGGATAGTGCATCACAATGTAAGAAGTTGGTAAGTTGATTCGAAGCAGCGTTAAGACCAAATAAATAAACAACCACGATTTCGCACCAGCAAAACATACAAGAAGTACGATATCGTACCAGATAGGAATAAATACCATGCTTAGTGGATCACACTGGCGGAAAAACCGCTAGAAAATCGGATATTAATCGTGCATCTCAAGCAGTGTGTGAAGTTGAGAAGTTCATGCGAAACAGCATTAACACCAAGTAAACAACCACGATTTCGCACCAGAAAAATATACAAAAAGTACGATATCGTACCAGAGATGAATAAAGACCATGCTTAGTGGATCACACTGGTGGAAAAAAAAAAAAAAACGCTGGAAAGCCGGATAGTTAGTGCATCACAATGTAAAAAGTTGATAAGTTCATGCGAAACGGCATTAACACCAAATGAACAACCACGATTTCGCACCAGAAAAAAAATACAAGAAGTACGATATCGTACCAGAGATGAATAGAGATCATGCTTAGTGGATCACACTGGCGGAAAACCGCTGGAAAATCGGATATTAATAGTTCATCTTTGGTACGATATCGTATTTCTTGTATATATGTCTGGTGCGAAATCGTTGTTGTTCATTTATTATTGTTAATGCTGACATGTTTCGCATGAACTTCTCAACTTCACACATTGTGATTTACTAAATACATATCCGATTTTCCAGCGGTTTTTCTGTAGTGTTCTGACTCGATGTCCTGGATCATTTGATGTAAGTATTGGATTTTGGATGAGGCCTCCTGCGCGGCAGGGGTCCTCGTCCGGTATTTCGCCCCGCGCTGAGTGGGCGAGCGCATCGCCTGCTCTGCGCGGGGATAGTACCTGCAAATGATCTGGGAATCCAAGCCTATGAATACTCATTGTACAGACGGGTGGGTGGGAGGTCTCAATAATATTTCGTGTCCCCCTCTGCTCACGAGGTTTTGGGAACGAAATGACGAGTGATCGTAAGCGACCACTCCACAATACAGATTCAAGACATTTTTGATGGCATCCTCACTTCCATGATTTGTGCCAAATCATCACCTCTGATGTCATCGCCAATTTTACTGTAGTATTCTGACTCGATGTCCAGGATCATTTCATGTAAGCATTGGATTTTTGGATGAGGCCTCCTGCGTCGACCCGTGGTCTCGCCCATACTTCGTTGCGTCGGTGGATAGTATTTTGTTGTGTGTGTCCTCTTAATAGACCACTGGTCGGATACGTACTTGTCTCACCCAAACTTCCTTACGCTTGCCTCAACCCTGTCTCGCACATGCTTCGAAATCCTTCTCAAACTCGGGCGACAGAGGAAGCCGGATAGCGTCCGCGCAGCGTTGGCCGCGTTTTCTCTTGCCACCTTGGACCCGGCCACTAGAAGTAGCGCCGATGTAGTACTTTGTTATTTCCTCCGTCTTCCAACCCCCTATTTTCATTATCTCGTCCACCGCCGTCCGGGCCAGGGATCTGGTGAGGGAGCCTCCCACTCGAAAGGAGTGCATCGTGAAATGATCCGGCAGGCCTGCTTCCCGCAAATGAACCTGCAGGGAAGCGGTCATTCGGGCTGCGGAGAGGGGGTGAGAACCCCGGCCGCCCTCTGTCGTAACCACAGGGAAAAGATGCCCGGCGGTTAAATCCCACCCAATCCGCTGCGCGGCTGATATGTACGCCGTAACCGCCCGGCTCGCGCACGTCTCCGGGCAGACCCGGTCTGCCAACACTACTACAGCCTCGCTAGAGGCACGAAGAGTCTTACCAAACTGAAAATTAAAAATCAAGCCTCGGGACGCTGGGAGCCTCAGAATTTGCGACCCCAAAGTAAAGGAGAGGTCGTATCCCCTGCGCATCGAGAAAAAGGCCAGCGCATACAGGGCAACATCCCTTGTGAGAGAGATACGCTCCGCCAGCGAACTAGCTACCTGCGCCCGCGACCTCATGTCGCTCAGCAGGTCCATTAGTGTGTACTCCAACATGGGAGCCGCCTGATTTACCGGGACCCCGACCTGCTTTTGCTCCTCGGACACAAATGTGAGGTACGAATCTACCAACGGACTCGCGCAAGGGTTGCCTACCCGGCGGGCAGAGTCCCACTCTTCCCCTTTTCCGTGTTCTTTCATGGCCATTTTAAGCTTAGAGACAAATCCTTTTCGCATTGCTGCCAGTGTGATCCACTATGCATGATCTTTATTCATATCTGGTACGATATCGTACTTCTTGTATATTTTTCTTGTGCGAAATCGAGGTTGTTTATTTTGTTTTAACGCTGTTTCGCATCAACTTATCAACTTCTTACGTTGCGATGAACTATCCGGTTGCCAGGTTTTTCTTCCAGTCTGATCCACCAAGCCTGGTGTTTAATAATCTCTGGTACGATATCGTACTTCTTGTATCTGTTTCTGGTACGTACGATCTAGTACTCATAAGGGTCGCCATTAATAACCAATTAAACAAAAAAAGTGTCATGACTCACGCCCAGCAGCTATTTTCGAAATTGTGATCCGCTATTACGGGGGTCCATAGTTAACAGGACCTATGGTGTACATAAAAACCTATATATTTGCCTATTTTTACTAACAAAATTTGGTCCCGTTAACTATGGACCCCTGTAATAGCCCGGTGATCCACCACTCATTTTCCTAAATGTGATCCACTAAGCATGGTGATCCACCAGCTATTTTGGAAATTGTGATCCACTAACCCGGTGATCCACCACTCATTTCTGACAATGTGATCCACTAAACCAGGGGATCCACTAACGCACTATTTCGGTTATATATTATCAGTGCGCAGAATGATTATTTAAAATTGTCCTGTTGACCCGGGCAGCATCCAGGGGAGCCGCTGGCCTATATCTTTGACAAGGAATCACATACCTGGTATAGAATACGCGCGCTCGGTTTGTCACAGTACTTGTAAAATTCGGTGAAAATGGAATATAGACGAGGCGTATTACGCAGCTTGCAAAGTTGAGTATCAACTATTTAATCAGTCGAACTCACAGCTGACGTATTTCAAAATATATGAAAACAGCAAGTACCATTTCGCGCACTGAAACAGCAGATCGACACGTGAGGGCCGGGGTACACAAGACAATCGAAAGTTGGCGTGTACAGAAGTTCACACGTGAGATGCACACCAAGACACTGGAAATTTTTATACTCCCTATAAATGTTGCAAAAATGGAATATAGACGAGGCGTATTACGCAGCTTGCAAAGTTGAGTATCAACTATTTAATCAGTCGAACTCACAGCAGAAACGTCAGCTGTGAGTTCGACTGAGTATCAACTATTTAATCAGTCGAACTCACAGCAGAAACATCAGCTGTGAGTTCGACTGATTAAATAGTTGATACTCAACTTTGCAAGCTGCGTAATACGCCTCGTCTATATTCCATTTTTACCTAATTTTACAATTATTGTGATAAACCGAGCGCGCGTATTCTATATGTGATTCCTTGTCAAAGATGTACCTATAGGCCAGCGGCTCCCCTGGATGCTGCCCGGGTCAACAGGACAATTTTAAATACGTATTTCAAAATTTATAAAATGTTGCAGCAGGCCTGGTCTTGGTTTACATGTACGTGTTTTTATAAATTTTGAAATACGTCTCAGCTGTGAGTTCGACTGATTAAATAGTTGATACTCAACTTTGCAAGCTGCGTAATTTTTTTTTTATAAGAAACTAAGCAAGCACGTCAGCTGTGAGTTCAACCGATCGGCAGATCGATCGATACTCAACTTTGCAAGCTGCGTGAACCGCGCGCGTTTTCCATTATTTCCCTCGCGATTGACTACTGGCCAGAGACTCCCCTGGATGCCACCAGGGTCGACGAGACGATAATACTTACAGCTGGTTCGATTTCCAATTGATTTCGGCCAGTACCATTTCGCGCACTGAAACAGCAGATCGACACGTGAGGGGTGAATCTGAAAAAAAAAAAAAAAAAAAAAAGGAAAGTTTTTCTTGCGGCGGGATAGATTGCGGTTGGAAAATCTACTCATACAGCGTCTTCTACTCGTCGTCGTTCTCGTGCGTCTCGGTCACAACGATCAACCCAGTTCACAGGCATAGGGCGCGAGTAGATCGAAGCCCGGCCAGTGTGCATGCTCGACACGATCGTCTTCTTGCGGCTGTCGGATCTCGTGGGGAGCGGGCCAATACATGGTCTAGCCCTCGCTCGCATCAGACCCAAATCGAACCTGTATGGGGTAGCAACTTTCGAAAAACGCAGAACTCGCAAGGTTCTTTGCGCCGACGAGAGGCACCGGTAAGTCGTGAGCGCACCATGCAAGTATACTCGACACGAGAAGGCAAAAGGAGTGGCAGCGGCAATGCCGCGGTTCCTGCAAGAAGTCGTGGAAGGGAAGGAGCGGTCTTTATTACTGCCCGCGGAGGTAACGAATCAGAGATGGAGACGGCAAGAGATACCGCGAGACGGATGGAGACGGCCAGAGATACCGCGAGAGGATCCGAGACGGACTACATGTCGGCGGTCGAGCCTGACACCGGGAGGAGCACACCCACGGCCTTTGAGGTATGATAAGTGCTTGTGCTACTGCTGTACATCGTGCTAACTGTCAAGAAGCGATACGACAGCATCACGCACTTGTCTCGTGAATACCAGTTGTACTGACGAGCTGCCAATGGTACAGCGGTAGCGACGGTCGGTGGCTTGGAATGAAAACGTCCTAGCAACTTCCAAGCTTCAAAGGTGTGTCAGCACGCATCTCTTACATACTGGACAGACGGTAGTGGACTACTACCGGCGTGCGTACCTCATCTTCTGGGTTTTCGCCACTACCGCTGCAGCGAACACAATGGCTGCGCTCGAGGGTCGGATCCTATGAAACTTCATTGTATTGCGACCAGACACATATACACGGCGAAAAAACAGCGTAGAGCGCAGCGTGTGCGCCGTGACATCGAATGATATTTCGTGGCTAATCACGCAAAGCCAAAACTTGTGATTATCTCCTATTGTAGGGCAGGGCAAGGGTTGCCCCGCTGTTCCCTAGGGTTTTGCCATATAACAAAAGGTTGGCCGGCGGTATGACAATTCTCTCGCGACGTCGGTATCTGCCACGTGGAATATTACTTGCTTGCAGATGCTGCTGTTGCCGCTATTTCGAAGCAAAAAACATAAACAAAACGTCACAGTCGAGCATCGCGCAGATTGCGATGACGTCGACGTGATAAGACCAAAACCACCAATAATAGTACTTGAGCGAGTTTTGTGCTACGTGTTGATACAGCAGTACCAGCGTCGATGGCTGTACAGGACCCTGTGACGCATATCGTTGGAAAACAATACAGTGTCTGTATGATGCCTTTCGTCCCCATCCCAGGACGATCTCGAATCTCGGAGCGGCGCACCAGCCTACGGCTTCCCCTCGAATCGATACAGTGCGGGCAACGGCCGAGTGGATACAAACTATGGCCCTAATCGCTTGTCCAGGAACGCGGGAAGGGCGTCCATCGATCGACGTAATGCTGGGTCGTGTATTAGAGACAGTAACAGCAATGACCGCGAACACTTTGCCCCAGCACCAGCCCGTGGAATGTCGAGGGACGATACGTACCGTCACGGATCGCAGCACAGACCAGTAGAAATCCATATGAGGCGATCCAAGTACTGTAATCCTCACGAGGGGGTACCAGCGAGGGCGCAGGTAAACACAAGTGGGTATAATACTGTACCACTACTGTACTATTACACTATAATATTGCTATGCACACCAACACTTACGCGGCAACATATAGATCGATGCTGTTGGACTGTGTTTAGAGAAGAATCGGCAGGGGCATTGGTGCACAGGCCCCGATCTACTACTCATTCGGTAAACCTGCCACGACAAAAATGCGAGTTGTTTACAATGTATGTTGCCCGAAACGTGCATGATAGGCGTCGCACTTAAAATACCACAGAGATCTACGGTACCCACAAATCAGTTAGTACTATTAGATAGCGTGTGTCATGTATAGTGCACCTTTGGAGCTGCACACCTCAGGGTTATCGATGGTTACTCCGCATCCGCTCATTTATCACTCCTCCCTTGCGTAATTTTGCACGTGCACCACACTGATGTAGGATAATCTCAAGATGGAGAAGCGAAAGCAATTCGCTTTTCGGCAGGACGAAGTGGAAGATATTTTCAGCTACGCCAGACACAATCGCGTCGAGGACCTCGAAAGAATGATGGACCAGTGAGTTATCGACATACTTCGTATTCCAATAGTTAGTTCATACACGCCAGGGTACATAATTAACAGTAGCGGACCCAACAAATATGTCAGGCAACAGCAAGTACAGACGACAAGGTGCGAGATTTAAAAGCGTGACCGTGAATTTGCCCTTCGTATCTTAGGGCTCCTGCTGCTCGACCGCGTCAATCTTGTGGAGGCAATGGTTGCGCAGTTCAGAAACTAAACTCTCATTACACTCTTGATGGGCGAAGAACGAGAGGCTCAGCCTAAACTATCCAGTGCAATTTGCTGACTCGGCCCGGTTGTGCTGGGCAATAATTCACCACCCATGATTTTTCGCCACGCAATTTCATGCAGTATGGCAACATAGATCACAGCGTTGCCGTTGAACACGTGTTTTCGTGCTTCGAAATATTACCGTAGTAGGCGCATACGTAGCCTCATAAAAATAAATTGGAAAAACTGATATCTTACCTACTACAAGCAAAGCATGTCGCAATTTGCATTTCAGGTGCCTGGTTTCAAATAGCACCACGAGTATCCAAACTGTAATTACCATATATCAGTCTACCGCGACATTTTGCGACATACTGATAGGCCTACAGTAAGCCATCTATGGTATATAACCACGTCCGGTCAGTCATGGTGCGCCAGTATATTGCTCTTTTTCTACAGTCCTTGGGACAAGGTACAGGTACTGGATGGGCTGCCCGAACAGCGTTCCATCAGCTCCCTGTCTACTTCCTGCGAGTGCGACTCGCACACAGCAATCTAGACGCGCAACCAACCTGATGGACACATGCATTCCCATCCATAGGAAGCTTGTTGGTGCAGGACCATGACCGTGAAACCTCTCCTATCTATTTTGTGTGCACGTGAAAGCTACGTGTAGCATGTGTCGGACGGTCGCGACGCAAGATGTGAACTCTTCACTGCTAAGTGATAGCTTGAAACCCTGATGGCGATGTTTTTCTGGAAGAATCGAAACGAAAGACGCGTGCGAGAGGTCGACGTTGTGACGAAAAGTGTCCTCCTGCACCGCGCGGAACTTGACTCCCGAAGCGGCGTGCCTGCCGATGTGCGAGATGATCATGGCAACACCATCCTCTTGGTGGCCTGCCAGAACGGCCACAAGCGGGCAGTGAAGGCGGCGTTGCGAAGGGGTGCAGACATGAACGCCAGAAATTATCGCGGGAACACCGCCCTTCACTTCTGCTACGCGTTCGGTGGGTGACCGCTTGTTCGCAGCGATCAAATCATACGACGGTGTATGATGTTAGCGCAGTCCCAGCGTGTCACTGGGAGAACTTTGTGCGTGGCCCAACTTCGCCCGGTCATGAGATTGCATTCGGCCGTCTGGTTTAACTTTACAGTCAGCTTATTCCGCACGTATTCTACTGTAGCGTGAAGAAGTTTATGTGTTGGTGTTGCCAGTTCTATAGACAGAACCGAGTGACGTGGCACTTTTTCTCCGGTGTAACCCACTGCAACCCAGCGCAGCTTTTCCACACGAATGTGTTGTTCGGCTCCAGCGCCCTATTCATACGCATACACATGCGCGGCTCCGGCCAGCGGTTTTATGCAAGGTATTTGAGCGAAAATCTACTACAACACACATACAGCCAGAAACAAATCAAACCAAAAACAATCCGCGGCGTGCCAGGTTATGGTGATACCCTCGGACGGTACCTTGTCGACAAGGGAGCAAGTTCTTCCATCAGGAACAGCAGCGGAATGGTAGGTGCCCGTACCGATATGCCGTACTGTAGTTATTACTCACAGGATCAAACTATAGGGGCCGTTTAGCCGGCGAACTTGCTCGCTTGTCCATACATAGGCTTTGAGTAAGGAGGGAAGACTCGTGCTTTGATTTCGTGCTCTGTTCTGCGCAGTTTAGAATATGGAAGGCCGCCGAACTTGAGTGTTGATTATACTTGTGCCGCTAAAGCTAGACTAAACATTCTCTGCGAATACCTGCCTCCGCCTACACATAGACAAAGTTAATTATGCAAAAGTGATGAAACAATATTTTTCCGCCGCTAAGTTGTTTTCGACGTATGCGCTGGGCTCGTACAGACAAGTTAAAACGCGCTTGATGGTCTCCCGCAGAGGGCCACGGAAGAAGCCAAAAGACTGGACTGTGAAAGTTAGACGTTCGATAAACTAGGTGTAGTGGTAGTCTCGGTATACCAAGAGAACTATGCCAGTTATCTCTACGTACAACAGACAGTTACGCATAACCATCGCGTACATCTCGTACTTCCGTCGCGGTACGCCTGCTGCAGTACCGATTAATGTGCACGATACGACCATGCTCATTGTACACATGAGATAATAATACGTGTGCACATTCCGATTCGCTGTGCGCCCTCCTTTACTCGCCGAAGCAGGTATGTTTCGACGGCATAGGTCGCTAAAAGGACATAAAGCACAAATGGTGCGATTCGCTTTCGGCAAACACCCATGTAGTCAGAGCGGTCTGATCCAGCTTACAAAACCAAAGGCATCTCGTGTCTCGAGCAACAACACGGGCGACGGGATGGGAGAAAACGGGCAACCCACATTCGACGCAGGATATAATATAGGCGTAGGCCTCTTCGTACGGAATGATCAAGATTATGAATGACAAGATCGTCAACCATGGAACTACTCCGGTGATTTCTGGGTATTACATCCTATTCGTGTTGCACAATATATTTCGTTGTGCACTTGGCCCATGGGATTGTTCGTAGAGTTGAGCCTAATTATCTCAAAGCCAGTTAAGGGGTGCGGTGTGGAGCTCCTTCGGCGAGGGGCTCGGAAACAATAGGGGTTACTTCTATCGTAACATGCGTCATGCAATGTTTGTTACAGCAGTAGTACAGGATACTAAGTACACCTATGATACAAATGCAATAGAAATAAGTAAAACAACAAGACGGACGGAACACGCGAATGCGGGCATGAAGCATGAGCGCTTTAATTGGCGTGGATTATCCGTCCGTAGGAAGCATCACGTTTTGTACTCTGCCGAATACTCCAAAAGCCCAGCAACGCAATCCATTATTTGGAAGACCGAAACGCTGACTGAAATAGAGAATGCCCTATACAGGCGTGCGATGCGCTGACCCAGTGTCCACAGGTACACTTCACATGTGTTCGGTCGCCTCAGTCATCTTCGTGTTTAGGCAATTCATGGATGCAAACGTGGGGCAAGTGCGTAGATGTGAGGGAAGTGGCGTGCCTATAGACGAGGTGGGGAGTGACTTGCAAATAATTATTGTAGGGCAGGGCAAGGGTTGCCCCGCTGTTCCCTAGGGTTTTACCATATAACAAAAGGTTGGCCGGCGGTATGACAATTCTCTCGTGATGTCGATATTTGCCACGTAGAATATTACTTGTTTGCAGATGCTGCTGTTGCCGCTATTTCGAAACAAAAAACATAATAAAACGTCACAGTCGAGCATCGCGCAGATTACGATGGCCTCGACGTGTCGCGAACACACCCACACCAATAAAACGCTGCCGTGAAGTCAAAGATGACAAAAGGCATACAAGCAGACTTTTCGCCGATGATCATCACGTACATGCACCCCGTAAACAACACTCTGTCGACCGAACAGTTAATATAAATGTAGCCGCGCGGAACTCGAAAGGCTGGACGCGCGTGTGCAACATTTCTACAAAATTCGTTCGAGCAAAAAGATGGAAACAAGAAGGCAGGCAGTCCTAATCGAGAAGCAATATCACATCAAAAATCAAAACGTTTCAACACACATGTGAAAAACACGGGAGACGCTCAAGGCGGCGGTACGTCGGAGTCGAGTCGGCAAGGCACAGCTGCGCTCCCCACGTCGTAGTGGCCAGGACGTCGGTAAGGCGGAGGCATGATAGGTCCTTGTCTAGTCGCCTCGATTATCTTCGCCCGTTCTTGGTTTGCGCGCTCATGGTAGCTAGCACTAGGGTATGGTGTCGTTTGTGCCTGGGGAACAGGCAAGGTCATAAACTTTCGAAGGTCGACATACATATGCTGGAAACCATGATACCAGTCATAGTCGAAAGCGTCGCAAGACTTGGTACTCCCCCCGAGTATGCAATCGTATTTCAAACACCGCCCTCTCGAACGCAATTGGGTCACGAAATGGTTCGTAATGGAGTAGATGACAGCTACGAGGCAGTGTTCAACGCCTATAATCAAAATGGGTGACGTTGCTGGCGGCTCTCCGGCGTCCTCGTAGATGTCTACACTTGCAGACGCGAAGAAAACGCGATATGGGGCGTTGTCCGCACTCCAAGGAAGAATCGACCATGTGGATGTGCTGATGTGCCGGGCGCAGCTCTCGTCGCAGGGGGGGCACGAAGCAGGTCCAGGAAATGAGAAGTCGGAGGCGTCTCCGGTTAGGAACAAGGCATTGACTGTATCCTGGAGTGACTGGGGCGGTCCGTGCGGAATCAAGACTGGTGCGGGATCTCGCCATCGTGCACATTGGGATGCGGTTATCTCGATATGGCCATGGTCTTCGATATGGCAATCGGTGGTGTAGTGCCAGTTGAATCCGAGAGTCGTCCGAGTGTACATGATACGAGCATGCCGTTCCACGACGTCACCTGGCCAACCGTTGTTGGGGTGGAGTTGATCATCAGGTCGAAGGGTGATCGCTTCGTATAAGGAGCCTGGCGTTCCCATTACGGATCCTGCGCCCGGTAGGCCGCTACTACCAAGGATCTTGTCACGTGCTTGAACCAAAGAATCCTGCATTCCGCCAAAGAATGCGGCGCATACCGAACGAAATGATACAACACGTTTAGAAGACACATGAAAGCACAACGTGGTATTTATGTATTTATGGGTACTTGCGGGCGCCGGTAAGTATTGGGGGGTACTAGTACGACGAGATGTGTATAGCAGAACAAGCAAGACCTTATCAAGAGGGTGCGTTGGAGAGGCTTGCCGTCGAACATGCAGGCACGCACAGCCGCAAGAGTGGAGAAGAAGATGACTCCAGCTGGTGTTGCCATGGTTGGGTTGGGGAGAGGGTGTCCTTCCCAAGCAGCCATGGCGGAGGCGATGGCGGTGTTGAAGAAGCAATTGTTGTTCTCATTGGGCGGCAGAAAAGGTGAAAGGGCGCATGGAGCCGGTGTCTGTTTGTCCGTCGTTGGTGTGGGATGTATAACTAGACGGAGGACTTGTCGTGGCCGGTCGGAATGTAGAGAGATCATCCAAGAACAAGGCTAGTGTAGCCTTGTCGAGGCGTTCGAGATAGTCGATCATAGCCACTACATCGTCGTCCTGTGGATGGGTCAGATCGTCGAGAGTAACCGGCGACAGCAAGAAGAGCTTGCTGGCATCGGTCGCTCGGGACAGAGCGACGTAGACAGCCGCGCTGTCCATATACCCGTCTACTGGCTTACGAAATGTCGAGCACAAGTTTAGGGATGGTTTCGCCTTGTGCTCGACAGACTGAGGAAATAATACCAAAAGACATCGGCGCCTGCATTCTGTTGATGGTGAATTTCCGCTTGCCTTTGCCAATGATGGAGAACTTCCTGTAAACCGGACAGCAGCCGATGACACCTCGAGGGAGCCCGTCCAGCTTTAGCCCAGCTCTGTCGGCGGCGTCGATGTTTGGAAGGCTTGAGCTATAGGTGGTAGTTTATCTGCACATGTTTTGAAGGCTTGAGCTACAGAAGATAGCTTACCTGCACACATTTTCCCAGGCTGAGCTATAGGAGCTACATGAGCTACACATGTTTCCCCCGGCTTGAGCTATAGGCGGTAGCTCATCTGCACATGTTTTCGAAGCGTGAGATATGCACAATAGATGAGCTAGCTCATGAGCTCTCCGGGGTGTGCAGAAAGTTGAGTATCGACCGATCGGTTGAACTCACAGCTGACGTACAGATCCGACCAACCAAACAGGGACACATTCGACGCAAGGAAAAAAACTGCTGTGAATCAACAGCCAAACCCTCTGGTCAAGAGTCGCGAGCGACAGCGATAGATACAACGGTAGGTCGGTCTACAGCAGTCTACACCATCTGCACATCTGCACCCACCTCTTTTTTGAAGGCAGGCTTCAACCTGGACTGCTGTGTTGTTTTTGTTAAGCTTCTCGCTGCTCATGCCGAGGTAGCTGCTCGAATCTAGCGCTTTAGACTAGACCACAAAAGGACAAAGGCTACTGCGAGCGTTTTGCTTTCGTATCTTGCTTAGCCGCGGTTCGTGGCCGCGTCAGTCTCAGCCTTGGCATGTGTTCGGTACGTAACATCGCCTGACTTGCTGACCGGAGTATCCAACGGTTTGTATGTTTGTATGGGGTTGGACGACGCGGGTACAAGGGGATAGTTACTTATCGTCCCCTAGGTTGATTTTTTAAACGTGACTCACGAGTTGCGTTTACCGCTTTCCCGTTCCACCGGTCAAAAAGAAAAAAAACGAACGGCAGAGCTTCCCTCTTAGCCTTGTACGCCGCCCGCCCGTCTCGCGACCACCTCATCACCGATTGGGTCCGGATAAAGTTTTCCTCCCTCTCTGCCACAGTGAGCGTCATCGGCCGCCTCGCGTCAAGCCCGGTGCTCACCTTGGCCCTGCTTCGCCACTTCGACAAAGTTGGTGCTCAAACTGCATTGAAGTCTCTTTGACGTTTAGTTTGGTCGCAAAAATAAGCACCGCTTGAATACTATTTCGCATATCAAAACGACCCTTATATCTCGTATATGGGGCAAGCGGAGCCTCACAAGGAGGCCAGACAGATACCATTTGTGCTTGCTGCATGTCTCGAGACACACGCGACGCCTAGCCATGCAAACGGCGAAGGCGCTACTTGAAACACCCCCTCTGCCTGCTAGCACCCGCTGACGCCCGCGGCGGCGCGGGGCTCGCCCGCGGTACCGTGTTCTGACTACACGCACGCGCACGAAACGAAATAAAATGGCTGCAGATTATATAAGCAACGCTTGACTCGTACCTGGTATGTTCGTATGAATACGAGTACGAGAAGGCGCTTCTATTGACGCACGCAGTGTTTGTTTGAAAATACAAGCTGTACCGGGACATTTTTTGCCAGAAAACGGTATTCCTTGACAGAAAATGTCATATGATTTGGGTTTGGTGTGACCTGATCACCTCGTTTTACTTTTCGTACCGTAAACTAGCAAAAATACGATGGAGTACCGTTTTTTGGCATTTTTGCAAGTGAGACGGACGGACATGGATGTTTCGCCAAAAAAACGGTATACCTTGACAGAAAATGCCATCTAACTTGGGTTTGGTGTACCCTGATGGCCTGGTTTGAGTTTTTCGTACCGAAAACTGGCAAAAAATCGCTGGTGTACCGTTTTTTGTCATTTTGTCCGTTAGGACAGGAAATTAATTTTGCTTCTAGATACCCTAGGGTAAACCCTAGGGAATACTTGCTGTATCGTGAAGGTGTACGCATAAGAAATAATTCACAATGGCCGGACCACCGTGGGTAGGTTCGTGGCATACGATGGAGGCAGCTAGACGGTTTGGCTTTGAGCCCTCGGACACAAGCACCCTGCTGACCTTTGCAGCCAAGCTTGCTGGAATATGGACTGAAACACGTGGTGGTGATATTTACTAGAGCTGCATGATACTCATTTTCGAGAACGAGTTCGTGACGTGCAAACGCTATCGGAACGCCTGAAGCTGTCTCGACGCGTACCTCAATAGAGATAGCAGTGTTTGGGTGAATTGTTTTCTCGGCGACGGGGCTCCTTAACCGGAAATCGTAGAAAATTCATTCTTGTGTACCAGGTATGCAGTATTTGTGTTATGCTCATTAATGTAGGGCAGGGCAAGGGTTGCCCCGCTGTTCCCTAGGGTTTTACCATATAACAAAAGGTTGCCCGGCGGTATGACAATTCTCTCGCGACGTCGATATTTGCCACGTAGAATATTACTTGTTTGCAGATGCTGCTATTGCCGCTATTTCGAAGCAAAAAACATAAACAAAACGTCACAGTCGCATCGCGCAGATTGCAAGGACCTTATTAATAGCCCATGGGATTGTTCATCGGGTAGCAGTTACACTTTCTTCCCAAATCATATTTAGGGTGAGGTACGGAGCTCCTCATGCGAGGAGACTAAGAAAAAAAAGTGGTGCACCTCTACCGTGGCATGCGTCTCTCCGGTAATCTCGTGACAGCACACGCCCGAAGACGACTGGCCGTGGTTATACGCCAAAGAGTGTGACATAAAACTACGGCCTCCAACTATACTCCAAACCATCGACACAAAGCTGTTTGTATCTGCCGTGCATACAGTACGCAACATTGCATCATGCAGCCCTCGACACAATAACCAGCGCCATCACACCGACTGTATCGATCCATCCAGAAAATTTAAACTAACCGCAGTCGCTGCTGTATCACGCCAAAGACGGCCACCGACAACTTGTTGAACACCTGACTATCAAAATGTTGTACAAAGCGTGCCCTTTCAAGTCCCAGAACCGAAGATGAGAAACCAATCAGAAAGTCACGTGCCGTTGACAAACCCACAGCTAACCCCAACTACGGCCGCACCAGTGCCAATCACTGCCAAAACACCCAGTAACCTGTTCACCAATACTCTCGAAGGCGTGTTTATTCGTTCCGGGGATGCTTCCGCTTCTTTAGACGGGACGGACGGCAGGCGTGCCAGCCAGGACTGGTAGCTTTGGTCTACGCCGTGGTGTGACGCGCCGGCTTGGAGCAACGAAAGGTACCTGTTGGGTTTTGCCGGGTGGGATGCCGAGGGACAAAGGGATGCCGAGGACCGGTTTCAGCAGAGCTTCAAGCTGTATTTTACCAATCCGCCGGAGGATAGATATGTATATATACGTATATCGCTTGAATCCACAGGAGGCATGCCGCATCAACTCCTCGAGATAACCGACATGTTAAGAGAGATCGCACGACTCGGCTAAAAGTACCGACACCAGGACCATGCCATTAGGCTCGCCGCACCAAAGTCGCGGGCGTTTTCCGTGATGCCAAAAGCTTCCGTCGATGCTCTGCTAATGCAATGGCTGGCTGGGGCCCAACGTTTATCACTACGTACTGACATTCGTGGACGTTAGAAAACAACACAAATGCTACATTCCCAGGTGACGCGTTCTTCGGTATCTAGGGGTAATGCCCCAACCATCTGAGGCTCCTCGCTAGGAGCCCTGTACCTTACCCTCGAAACAACTGAACTTTGGAAAAATGGGGAACTATGCCGATACATAATCCCATGGGGCTAGCTAGGTGAAATAAATTCCGGACCCCAACATATTAGGTTGCAATTGTTGATGCAAGGGTTGAGGAGCCCCGTCAGGGAGAATTTTTCCGGCTCAAAGAGTCCAACTGTTCGGTGGTACGGTTGAGGAGCGTACCATAGTTACTTCGAATCAGCCTTGGGTCTTAAAAAAATCAAGAGCATTCAACGAGTTTCGATGGTGTAAAAAGGCCAAGGAAGATCGAGTTGGCGGGAAATTCGGACCGCACAATACAATACAAAGGGTCGAGTGCAACCCCCGTTGCAAGAAACCGCCCGAGTGCTATACCTGGAGGTTGGCGGGACGCTAGTGGGGAGTACCTGCGAAGGGTTCGAAACGAAGCAAACAGCGCGATCTCGCTCTCCCGCGGACGTCTTCACCTCGACCTTAGGGGGGGAAGCAAACCCATGTGCCAGGAAAAAAGAGGCGATCAATGTGCGAGGAAATGAATGGCACGCAGAAAGCAGAGCTTGTGTTGGACACCAAAAGTTGGACAGCGAAGGACAAGTTGGACGAGCGATCTAACATCAATGTTACTAGAAGCCTGCGCAAATCAAGTGCAGTACACATCATACCACTGCGAAGCAGTGCTGGAATATTTCATTCGAACAAGGAAAATCACTCGGTAGTCTCGAGGAACTAGAATGTGTAATCACAACATCACACAGACACGCTGTTTTCGGTTCCTGCGAACAAAAGCGCCACGCGTGTTGAATCCGGACAACGAGTATTGACTCAAAATAACGCGCGCTCGCGTGGCGTTCACTTTGTACGTGCGTAGTATTGCAAGTAAGCTTACGATTGATATCTCCGCATCTCGGGTACGCACCAAGCGTTTTCGGTAGCCCGTTTCAAAGCCTTCGACCCGCTCCATGTCCGAAGGCGAGACAGCGTATAGTACGCCGTGCACCCCGGGCGACACTTCCCACGACTGGGATGGGCCTGGTCTCTGGGAAATCGTGGCATAGCCTACGTGTAGTGACATTCGGCAGTGGGAGACGGGGAAAAGGAGGCCATGTGGCAAGGATATACACTACGGGTTGATGGAGAAAGTGTACTGCAGTGTCAGGGTATCAGGATAAAACAACCTGAACAGCGGAGGCGGAAGCATTCATGCTGGCCCGGGGTAACGACACACTCAACACCAACTCGCCACGGTCATCAAGGCGATAAGCACGGTACGCAGCAGTGGTTGGTCGACAAGTCCCTATAGACGTCTTGTTGTACAAGGCAAGTACAACCCCAGTGGAGAAAACGTTACGGTAGTACTGCGGTGTACCCGAGGATACGTTGCTATGGCTCGAATCTAGCGCGAAATTTGATATATTTCTTGCTTCTGTTTCGAACAGTATAACCAAAAAAGTGTAATAGCAGCGGTAGCAGCAGTAACATCTTAGTAGCAGCAGTCTCATCTCAGCGGTAAAAGAAACGATTTGAGCGAATCTTAGCCTAAATCTTGTAATCATGTCGCGGTCAACTTGTTGTACTGATGGGTAGCGTATTGCCTTTGAGTTTCCTACACCCCGTAGAAAGCTCTACCGGTTGGCTTCAGACAAAGATTGTACATACATTTTCCACAAGTTTTCTGAACTACTCTGCACAGTAGTAGTCTACTGCTCTACAAATAGGTTTCTTCCTGGTGGTTCGGTTGATCGACAAGGGGGTAGTGCTGAAGAACGTTACGAATATGCCGCATATATTATCACACACTTGAACTCTCGCGTCTCCCCTCCCAGAGCTGCGTACCAGGCATGTTTCTGCCGTACACGATAGAGCGAGTTAGCGAACAAATGGACGAAAATCGATGGGCAGGGGGAATGTCGAACGTCATGCGCGATAAAAACGAAGCCAAGCACCAAGGAAGTTGCGGGGCGAAACCTGTGCTCACAGCTTGTCCAGAAGATCGACCAGGTTAAAACCTCCCACGAGTTGAGCCGGACCCTGTAGGAGTATCCGTGTAGAAGGCAACATGCGCATTGAATTGCAGTTCGTATAAATTATTTTTTTGGCACACCAAATATACAAGATACTTCAGCCACATGTGTGACAGGTCCAAGCACTAATTTACCAGTATCTACTGTACCTACAATAGTACTGTTGTACTACAGTAGTAGTGTAGGTATGATATATACGTACGGACGGACCTGGTACCATGTGTTTATTTATCAATACGTACAGATGTCACCCGAGAATGCTCTTTCTCCGTCCACTGGATACGCGTGCAACATATCAACACACAAAATATACAAATAGAGCCTCACCAATCGACCCGTACGTATAATACCTGCTCGGTGGCTGAAAGAAAGGCAGACCCGTCCCTCACCGCCTTCGTCTTCCCCGAGAGATGCTTCGATTATTCCACCGGGCAGCTTTATTTGCTCATTGGCAAACGCAAGCGCCTGAGCAGGCGCCGATGCGATGGGCGTGACGCCCCTCTTTCCGGTGAGTACTGAGGGGCTCATATTTGCTCCGAAAGCAAAATACAGAATGACTTGCGGAGGGTCGTCTCTGTTCGCCCTGCTGGTCTTGATTGCAGCCGCCAGAAAGCTTCGTTTGGTTGTTTTCACAGCTGCTGCTGCTGGTGCTTCTGCTTCTGCTTCTGCTGGTGCTGCTGCTGCTGCTGCTGCGCATGTTGCTGTCGTTATCACGCCGACCTCTGTGATTCCTGAGGGCGACGCTTCTTCGTCTACAGCATGGCCCAGTGCCCGGCCATTGTGCAGGAGACAGGGTCTACATATCCTGCTGTAAGTTGAAGAGACCAGCTGCTTCTGACAGTCTACGACAAGCCCAGCAGCGAGACTGCCGTGATAGCGCCAATGCAGCAGCCCCGCTTGTCTTAAAAAGCCAGCTGGTGCTTTACCAACGAAGGCACCCGCATGATGTGTCAAACAGCAACAAGAAAACAAACACAATCGCACCGTTCGTAAAGCTTTGCCTGCCGAGACTTTGCCCACGTGCGCCCAGCACATGAACCCCGCCGGACGACCCATGCAATATAAATAGATACAGAGTAGAGCTCCACGTGGAGCCTCCCAGGCGATGATTTCGCGAAGAGGTTACAAAGGACACAGGAGTGACAGCACAGAGCAGCAGTTGTTGTGCCCAAGCCTCGCCGTTTTGGTAGTACGTCGAAGGCGTAATACGCGGAGCTCTATGTGCCGGTTCATAATTACACCGCATTTTTGCCCTGCACGCCGTTTGGCGTTTGAGGTCTGGGGTCTTCGCGAGTTGGGATGTCCGGCACCGATGAGCGTAGCCCGTGCCCTTGTTACGTGCAGCTATCGTCCACAACGGCCTAGCACCTGCGACTGCCTCCCACCAACGCAGAATACGCAATCCTGGGAAAAACCCGAGTAGATCAAATCCTAACTACGATTACGACGTCAACCGGGTACAATTTTGGTCGGTAAAATAACAAACGTTTCCATTGTTACACTGATATAAACTGTTCTAAATTTCTGGACAGAGGGGTAAAAGTCAATGTTTCGACTACTTGTACGGGTCTTCGGTCTTCTGAAGTAGCAGCGAGCTGGTGCATTAGCAGTAGTATTAGAGCATGGAGGTGGTCCAAGCTAGAGGAGGGCCCAAGCAACAGGGGAGGCCCGTCGGCACCCACAAAGGTCAAGCGAATCGTCTACCGATGACGAAGCAAAGCAGCACGAGAGCTCAAGCACGGGCGGCAGAGAAGACAAAAGTTGCGTCAACAAGACAAGTGAGCGGCGGGGGATAGGATATATCATGCCATGCGTACGAGGACGTGGTGGCTGCTATACGCGCAGCAAGTAGCGGGGCGCCGGTATGAGAAGATGACGTAAACCAGCCACCTGCTACGAGTACTGTAGATCTAATGTGGCTGACATCATCAACGTGCCTTACATGTCAGAGACTTGCTGGCTGAGAATGACGAAAGCTCAATCAAGAAAGTACACTGAAATGTATCTTGACAAGCAACCAGTCAGAATGTTATTGGTCCATGATCTTGCAAATCGTCCTGTTGACTCTACAATTGCATTACTACCACAACGCACAGAGTAGGCGAGCCAGACAACTCTACCGTACGTAGCACCTGGTGTGTTGTATGTACTTGGTACAGTGTGAACGCGAATGGTGTACGTTATGGGCCCGCCTCTTTTGGGCTTGGCACCATGCCCGGTGACCCCGAGCCAACTAATGGTTCGCAGAAAAGTACAGTCTGAAGACGAAACCGTGCCGAAAAGCAGTAAAAAAAGTACGCCCGTGTCAGTAGTAATAGCTTGCTGTAGTTTAGATGAGAGGATATGTGTTACCGGCCACGACAGTTGGAGCAGCTAATAGGGCAGCACGGTCGTGCAGTCTAACTAGAAGATGTTGTACTACTATTATCCTACTGTGAGAACGTTACCAGCCCGACCTGGTCCGGCTATTTTTTCATGTTTCTCGTTACAGTGCGTTAACTCCCCGTGCCTTCGCATGATGACGAGTCTCCTCTCCTGAGCACATGGCTTCGATGACGACAAGTGTTTTTTTTTCATGTTGGGGAAAAAAGAAGTGCATACTCGTAGTCAGCCGACCTGTCAGACAACACAACATCGTATTGAATTCTATTTTCAAGGCATGCATCGTCCGTGATTCCAGCTATCGCCTTCAACTGATACACGCCGTACGTCTGTCAGGTTTGCGGGAAGGCCTGTTTGCTGGACGGCCATTTAACCCACCTCGGCACTCAAACGGTCTAGCGTTTTGACACGTATCTGCATGTGTTGCTTTCGGCTGTAAACAATCAGGAGCTGCTTGTGGGATTGAGTGTGGAGGGCAAACGCGAGATGACCTCTTTCATGGGTTCGGTGAACGCCAAAACACGTGACATTTTGCAGGTGAAGTCCACCCAGGAAAAGGAGAAAAGGTGCAAACACCGGGATAAGCCTGCAGAGTTGAGCAGATACGCGTGTCTGGTCTCCGGTATCACCGTGAAAGTCGGCAGCATAAGATACCATCTGACCTTTGCGATCCGCTTATCGGAGTGAACGACTGGCCTGTGTTATTCGATACTTGGCGTAATATACTAGCACTACAGGAACCTTGGCGCAACCAAGAGCGCAGCCGGACTGACTTTAAATGCCCGAACTGTGTCCACCCGATACACTTGATTCCGACATTCTTCTTGACGAGTGACCCAGGAAGTTGTGGGTCTGATTTCTGCTTCAGGCCAGGATCCCCGCCTGCTGAAGAAGAAAGTGTTGGTGCACGCCTTGGTCCATCTCGATATCGATAGGTGGGAACTGATCAGCTACTCGAGAGTCATACGACTGCAGTGCGGTACAGTGTGGCACAGCGCGATAGAGTGTGTGGGGGTACTTTTGAGCCCAGCATTTTCTGACTTTGACCATTAATAGGCCCATCAATCGGGAACGTACATGATACCCCCAATAGCTTTTCAATACCATTCGTTTTTTGCCATCAAGTTCCTAAGTTTACGTGTCACACGTACTATTGTTTCTTCAGATTATCTACAGAGCTGATACAAAGTTAGGAACCGGATCAACGATATGCAGACACCCCCCTCTACTACCAACCCCATCTCACACAATCCAAACACCATAAACAGTATCCCTGTACGTTTATTAGCTTTGTGCCCTAGGACTTCGGCAGGCGCCCCACTCGTGTGTTGTTCCCGTCTTCCCGGGCTAGTTTATACGCCGAATTTCTCGCGCATATCATATCGGAGATCTCGGAGTTAGACGGAGCCATATTTTACCATAGGTAGGGGTTTACGTAGGTAGTTGTCCCCAGAGTCCTCCCTCAGAGGAGCTCTTTTCCTCACCTAGACACTGCTATGGCTTTGAAGTACCATGAAAATGCAACCCTGCGGTATTGGTGCGAGCTAAAATAGGGGTACAGCACTGTTTTGGCCAAACTGTCATTGGGGCTGACCAGGCTCCTTAACCCAATATCGCTGGAAGACCAGCAGTCTTCTACAGGGATGTTGGGGGTATACCCATACAGGAAAGGCATTGAGACCTGTTCATCGGCCTGCACGTCTAGCAGCTGTTGCCCAAAATGCAATGTTTAGGTGAGGTATGGCGCTCCTCAAGCGGGTAGGAGCGTCGGAAACGTCAGGTGCTGTCTCTACCGCAGCACGTATATCAACCATTGGGTTAGGCATACAACGAATAACACGTAAAAATACACACACATCAATGGCGTCCCCACGATATTGGGTTGAGTTCGTTGGTTAATGACCCCCCCCCTGGCAGGGAGAAGTATAGCAGGCGAAAACTTGGTGGCTCCGTTCGGAGTGAGCTAGGCCTCTCCTTGTGCCCAAACGACCGAATAGAGTGTCGATCAGCAAACACACAAAGGGTTGCTGGGGGCTGTTTTGCAAGTGCACAGCTGTCGGGCAGCTACAGAAAGTCAGACCCTCATGCCAACCTAAAGTACCACAAAACGGCGGGGACCACGCAACATCGCTCCGACCGAACTTTATCAAGACGATATCCGAACAGTAGCAGCCGTGCGGTTTGAGCCTTCGAGCTTCGAACCCGTCACGTTATTATCACGATAGCTCGCGCGGGGGTTGGTAAACACGTATGCCACACATACAACGTTACGAATTGGAACCGGCATGCAGTAACCCTCGTCCCTGTCTGGTTTGTCGGTCAACCACTTCAACAAGGTGCGTCTCGCTCTTGAAGACCATGGCAAGACTCGGGCAGGAAGCTTCCCTGCAACTGATATGGCTGTACGAGCGATACAACGTCCCCAACGCGGGTGGAGGCATGACCAAGTGCGGAGCGGACCATTTTGGTAGAGACTTGGGTGCGTGCCTCGGCCCTGATAGTCGTCTTGTACGACTCGCTGCGAAGGGAGAGAAACGGCAGCCAGCCCTTGTCAGGATAATGCGGTGTGCACGATGCTCATTCTGTAGAACCCCGAGTTTCACTGTGACACATAATGCAACTCTAGCTGAACATCCTCAGAATATATTGAACGATAAATACGCCTCCCTTTCAACTCCAGCGTGTTTTTGTATTGCTTTGGTTTCAACTAAGTTGCAGCCTTGCCATACTCTCGGCAGTGAAGCTCTGTGTGTATGGAATTAACGAGATGTTTATCATTGTAATTGAAAGAAGCCAGTAATCGATGGATATTTCTGTAAGATGGCGTATTTTCTGGGTCCTTCTTTGTCGATTCCAAAAGGTTCCTCTGGTACCTTTGTTATCTGCATACTTTGCTTCGTGTTTCAACGCGCGGTGCAGGTCTCGTCGCCCGCTCCTACCGTGTAGCACACTTTTGTGAGTGCTTGGTTTACTACAAGACACCCTTAACAAAATTGCGTTCTTTGTGTTTCAGGAGTGGGTAAAGTGGATGAGATATTTGACATGGGTGAGGAGGACAAGAAGGTCCTCGCTCTCCAACTTGCAGATTGGGATTCTGCGAGAAGATCGAAGGTACGTTCTTTGGATGCTATCAATAGCAACACCTACGCATTGTGGACGTATGTACACGACCAATCGGAGTTTATTAACCCCGTGCAGAGGCTTGCCAGTGGTTTAGTTCAGTCGGGTTCAACGCATGCACTTGCGGCTTTCTTGCCTCATCTATCCAACCCCTGTCCTCACTGTCAGCTGGTGTTGAGATTTTTGCCGTGATACCCCGTTACTGCCATCTCGGACCATTGCACACAGCTGTACTTACACTGTGAAGAGTTGACCACAAATCCATTTTATCTGAACTCATGGGGGGACTGATATTTCTGGGGTCTACTCTAACGGCGGTGTTAAATATAGCAGGGGCCAACCGTTACATGTCTATCAGGTTATGAGGGCCTGGGAGTCGGCGGATCCAGCAATGACAGCGGAGTTTCTCCTGGCCCTCATGCGAGAAGAGCAGGTGCGTTGTGTTTATCTTATGTTCCTCGAATCCATTGAACGAACCTTTGCAACGTGAGTAATATATCTGAGCACCCTGAACTTCTCAACCTCTAAGAGGTACAGTCAGGCGTCTGAGAATCTTGAACATGTTGGCGGCAAGAAGTAAGGAAGTCAGGAGCTCGCCGACATCCTCCACACAGGGAACAGAAACCCAGCCATCCCCGTCCTTTTTTAGACGGGCCCTAAGATTGGTGTGCAGCCCTATTGCCAGTTCATGTTTTTGTTTTTTTTCCGTCTCACTCAATAATTTCGCCCTCCTTTTATCTCTCCATCCTACAGTAGTAGTAGCTCAGATCCGGGGTCACATAGTACGCTCTTATCCCCGCCCCCCTAACACGGTTCGTGCATTGCATTCTAGTCTCGAGGAGATAGCAGTTCTTTCTTCCCTCGTCAACTCCCGTCAATTTGCGCCCACCCAAGCTACAAAGGTGCTCTCAGCAATTGGATCATATTTATTTTTGCACACCGACGGCTGTCCTGTTGCTGTTTCGATGACTTCCAGGCACGTGGTGACGGGGCCGGAAATCTGTGGCAGTGTTCGGTATGCCCCATCAAAAGGGAGGCAGAAGTACAGGCGCGGATGAGACAAGGAAGGCCTCAGAAAAAGGACCGCGCGAAAGACGCGGGTTGGTATATTTTCCGCAGTAATCACTCGGCTCGTGCGTCTTGATCCTTGTGCTGTCTTTCCGTCTTGCCCCCCCCATCATCTGTAAATAGGAGCTATGCTCGTTGTTGTGTATGGTGGTATGTTTGGTGCATTGAGGGATCAAAGTCATGGGTAGAATGCTTTGCATGTGAGGGATTGCACCGATCTCGTACACGACAGAGATGTATCCTCGCCGGCGTGTCGATTTCTTGCATTGGTTTCACTCTCAGTGACATTGGTATGCAACGCTTGGTTAGGTCTGTACGTACGCATTCGTCTTTGATCAATTCTCGAACCCTTCCGGCTCAGCTGAAAAGGTTCATGGCCAGTTTTTTTTGTCAACGAAGCTTCCTTTCCCGCGAGCAGAAGACATTATCTGTGCAAAAATTCAATGCTGTCAGTCCAAGCTTCTGCATCGAATCGCGTGTATTTACGCAAGTATTGCTTCCTAGAACGCTGCACCCTGGCGATCGCCACTGACTCTGAGCTGGTCGTACACGTAGCCAAACCTAGGTGACATCAAAAAGGCGATTAGATATTTCGCAACGGTGAGGGCACGTAGGGGCTTACTCAACTCCCTACACTACACGCCGCAATTGCTCCATGTGTTTTACCCAGAACGTATATGATTCCAGGTATACAAAGGCTCGCGGCGTCTGTCGGTTGTCCAACTGTTCACATGATGTATTGACGATTTATTGGGTCAGCGTGAGTTCGTTACCGCTGACGTTTACTCCCTGAATCGCACACCGCACTCGTCTGCAGCGGCTCTGTTTGGCTGCGACGCAGAGGGTATTGGGGGCACCAATGTTTACTCCTCGCCTCACGAAAGCCTCTTCCAGTTTCATCCGCAGCCCGAGGGAAACCAGTGGGGACGGACCTCAGGAGAAAGGGGTGGGCACGCGAAGAGCACCCACGACCGACCCGGATTTTTCATCAGTCGGGATACCAGCAGTAGGGCTGGTACCGACACGAGCACCCTCGCGAGCGGTACGAGTAGCGTCCCAAGGCCTCATACCATGCAGGACGGTGGCCAAATATCCGAACAAGGCCCCACTCAGGTAGACAACGGTCGTGGGCGGAACCGGCCGCAGCTGGTGCTGACGTATGCCGGGACCGGTTTCGACTCGCGCCGAATGTGCAGCGCTTGCACCGAGGAGCTACGAGGCGCGGTAATTTCATCAGGGCACGACTTGGAGCTCTGGCACACGGTCGATCACGAGAGACGAACTCTGATGACGGCGCAGCGACGGGGCGATGTCTTGAAGGCCCGGTGGACAGAGCACGAGCAACAAGATCGACAGGTGACATAATCGGCACTCTATCGCTATGGTCATGAACACTGTTCACGTGTACCCATGCCTAGAAGGGGGCGCTCCAAAGGGGTCGATGCATCGCGTGCTGTTCGGTTTCGTGGTAAACAAAGGATGGGTACCGATTGCATTCGAAATGGTGCACTAGATAAAATGCTGCAGCGGGAATGGTGTGTTAGCGACATAGCCTATCAACCTATCAAGGGCGTACATACACGACGTTTTCGTCGAGCAGCCTTGGGGTTCCTTTTGGGGGTACGCATTTCGAAGTATGAGCGCACAAGTTTTCGCGGCCTTTAGAGTTCAGTGAATTCCTTGTGAATTGCGCGGCCGCCTGGTTCCATTTTTAAGGCTTAACATGAAAGAAGGTATAAGGTTGTGCGTTGTTTATCTTTCTTGTAAGAAACAGGCCCATACAGCCAAGCGTTTAGATCGCCAAATGGTGCGCCCGCCATCTAGTGAAGCTTAGCTAACCCTCGAAGTTTGCTTCGATTAAACGCTGCCGAAGACCGCCTTGAGAAAGGAGAACACATGCCACGTTTTCCGTAGACGGCCGCTGTATATTGTATCACCGGTTACTTCGTACGCTCTCCGTGCGCCATAAAAATTTGCTGTCATAGGTCTCCGAGCTACTGCGCTTCATCTGCGAAGCGAATCTTAACGCATTCAGTCGGCATTCCCTCCAGGAACGAGAGGGAGCCAGGCGCGATATCCAGGTGAATTCCAAATGCGATTCACGTGAGGGGGGATACTGTAGTAAAATATGTATATCCTCGCCATTCGATCAGAAAGGAAGGGTGCAGTCAAGGACGAGCAAATCTGGGAGGCGGGATCGGTCTGGGGTAGGGCTGGAAGCAGACCCCATCGGCCTTCCACCCCACCGGAGGCTGTTTTAACTCCGTGCCACGGTAGCGAGCGTCTTCACTCAAGGCCGGTGTTGAAATGTCCTGTTCTTGAAATATCGCTGGCACGAAAACCATTCAGAAACAGCAGCACTGCTACAGTACATCCCTCGTTGTGACAATATCCAACACGAACGAACGCGTCAGGCGGCTGAGATTAGGCGAGTGCTGGATCTGAAGCTGTCCAATGCGGACGCAGTGAAAACCGGGTCCAGCAAGGACGCCGCTCTGAAACGTTTGAACGAGCGGGAGGCTACAGACTGGGCTGCCACGCTCAAGTAAGAGCCACAGATGCATAATTCGCATCTTTATGTACATATGCACATAACGTATAAACGAAATATCAGTAAATCAATACACTGGTCGGTACTCTGTATCAGTATGCCGGCAGAATAGGAGGTTCTGTTAGGCATGAGCGATTGAACTAGGCCGTTCGGAGATAGGAGGGGCACCGTTTCGCATCCTCTTGTTTTACATGGAAGAAATGTGGGAACAGACGAAGCCGAAGAGTGTCACGGCCCGCGAACTGTTTACGTTCGGGTGCCGCGGTATTTCGGTGGTTGCCTCCTATCCACTCGTACCTCCTCTTACTATACACAGCGTGAGGAAAACGGCAGATCCCGCGTTCCCCTTTTGATCACTATATCATGATTTATCACACCGACGCCGCACAGTAGGACACCCTCCCAATCAACCCAACACTCTGACGTACGTATCTCCCCCCCCAACCACCACCCCCGACGCTCTACCGATGGAGTGATTCCCCACCTCTAGCCTTGCTGCGGGTAGGGGTTTTACTTGATTATAGTATGGCCTAAACGTTTCCCGCTAATGGGGGGGAGGGAATTCGCCACCTGCGTAGATATGCGCAATAAATTTCCATTTCCGATGTGTATTGCATCTTACGATTTGCAAGCCCCTTCGATTGTGTGTCGGATTCCTATTATGTACGAAATATTTCTCTAAAAAGTAGATTTTTGACGGTGAGAACATATTTAGAACTCCGCACGAAAGGAGCCTAATAAATTGCGGTGGTGTTACTACCCCTGCCGCAGCACACGCCCAGCCCCACGCCACCACTGCCTTCCTACTCTGTAAAAACCATGAACCAGGTTGAAGGCCTCCCTAAACATGGACAGACACTACGGCTCCCTCGAGCCGGGGGGACTTCCTTCATCGCTCAGAAGACGGCACAAAACGTCGACTAAGCGGTCCGACTTTCTTTTGGATGGTACGCCGGTGACGCCGCAGGGAGCGAAGCAGACGTTCGGGCGGGCAGGTCTGCCTGATGCCGACGAGAGCAGGGAATTACAGCTCTGGAAAGAAGGTGGAATACACACTGAATATCACCACCGGACCTAGGCCTGTTGTTTCCCCAGCCGTCTTGTTTTTTTTAAAAACCGTGGGTATAACATGTAGTTAGGCCTCCGATGGGGCACGGGCGATTTTGTGTTTCGAGTCCACAGGAAGTAAAAACAAGATAGGAAATGGCGACGTTTAGTGCACCAAAACAACGATTTTCCGTTGAAGGTGTTTGGACTTTAACGGCATCAGACTATCGGCCGTTTTATAGTATGGATGGGAGGAAATGAGAAATTTGCTGCGGGAATTGGGTCGGCGAACTACCAGTGTAGTGGTGCTTGATTGTTGTTTTGTTCTCGCAGTGTGAACAAGCACCGTCGAGCGGCAGTTGTACGTATCCATTTGCTCCTCGAAACCTTGCGCTACAAGCGTGGCGAGGAGTGAAACCACTAGACAATCGCAGCTTGAACTCTACTTGTAGAGTTTGCTCCGGGTCAAGGGTGAGAAGAGCTTGGCGGTTTGGAGTAAAATACTCGGGGGGGGTGGGGAAGGTGTTCTCGATATCATGTATAATCGCACAGTGGTGACTGTCGTAAATCCGTAGCCCCATGCATATGAATATAACGAAGGTAGCCATGTGCCCCCCCTCCCCGGTTTCTGAAACAAACCATAGGTGCTACGGATACCGAGGAGCTGTTTGACCGACGACGGGAGGTGCGACAGTGGCAATCGTCCTGTGGCAGGCAGGCGCGCTTCTCGTACCTGTGCGGTCGATGGGTTGACGCCGCGGCGAGCATCGAAGAGAGACAGCGGCAGAAACTCATGTACGTGTGTGTGTGAACGTACATTTTCGACCTCACCGCAGTTCTTATTGGCTCGCAAGTATACAATATAGATACGGCATTGTAGAAGACATGAGGCAGAAAGATCTGCTGCGCATATCACCCCGTGGAAAAGAAAATACAGCGTCTAGAATAGCTGCAGCGATCAAGGCGCGTTTACACTACCCCAGCAAAATTTCGACCCCTCCCCCCGTTCTCTGTCGTTCGTGAACGACCATTTGCACGTATTAGCTGCGGCGGTGCTGTAGTGTATATCAGTGCTGAAGCATTTTTTGTGGCGGTTAGAGGTGCGTTAAGTATGGATAGACAGTGATAGGGTTAGGATACCGTCAGTATGATAAGCTGGCTTCCCGCCTTCCTTCTAACCACCCAATCCAACTCTACCCTCTCTCCCTCAGTCTCGAAGGGGACGCATAGTCAATGATCAAATGACTGAGGTAAGCAGCAAATTAGTACGCCCTTCCCCCTCACCTTTAACTCCCCTCCTGCCATAAATCTCGTTCAGCACGCTACAGTACGGTACCGTAGAGATGCATGCACCTAGACGTTTGTGAAATGCTCGAAATGTAAAGGGTCTCATTACCTCACCAAGAATACTGACTCTGTGAGAAGCGTTGTGTGCGTAAACCCTGCGAAGCAATCCCATGAGCCAAGAACCGCCCTGCTGGGACGATTCCAACGATACGGCGTGCCGTATAAGGCATGCCCCTCACAAGGCATGCCTTCTTGGATAGCTCCTCAAGTGATGAGCCCTCGTCAGTCAGGAACGGTTTTGGGGGTCCGAAGCTATGCACCTTTCCCGACGATAGTAGGACGGCTAAATAGTCCAATTAACAGTGAAAAAAAGTAAGGCACCAGCCGTAGTGGGGACGATGGAGCGGGGGGGAGGCGGGAGAGCCTGCTGTGTGATGCCGAACCAGCGTAGTGACTATTACGGGGGACCATAGTAAATAAGGCCAAACATTGTTAGTAAAGATGAGGAAATACATAGGTTTTTGTGTGTATCGTAGGCCTAGTCACCATGGTCCCCCGTAGTAATGGGAGAGAGACTGCAAAGAAAGGCGAAGATTAATAATGGGATGTACCGTACCGTGCGCGCAGCGGTGGCCTTCATAGTCGGTGCACTGGTACACTGTATGTATACCGAATTCCATACACCGTGGTGATGCCGTGACAGCGGATGATCATGCAGCTTCGATCCGTCCAGGAGAATCCCGCCTTCACATCCGGAGCGCTTCGTTCTGCCACCCACCCTTCACGTGCACGAGTGTCGTTTTTCGCTCGGACGTGGAACTGCAGCAGGACTGTACTCGTATTGAATTGTTGTAGTGCCAGGCATGCTTTCAAACAAATGTTTAGCGGCGTATAGCACCAGATAAGCGCTTGTGAATGCGTCAATCAGGGGGCGGGTTTTTTCCTGAATGCGGGTATAAACAATATACGCACTATCATACCGTACGTGTGTATAGAGGTATATAGGTACATAGGTAGTCCTTGCGATCGACGATGCCAGACGAGGCATGTCATGTACACACTCGTATTCAATCCCTCCGCCCCATCAAACATTTCACCATCACCCACACGCGCGCGTGATATTATACGCCGCAACACGCTTGCTTGTGACACTTGTTGCGCCTGTGCAGGATGGAAGCCGCCGAGCGAGAGAAGCGCGCGAACGAACGCCAGGCGGCGAAGCTGAGGAGGAAGCTGCAGCTGGCCCACCTCCGCGCAAAAGCCGGGTCTAGGGCAACGGGGGAAGCAAGGCGGCGTGTGGAGAGGGACAAGGAGGCCGAGGAGAGGCGACGGTGGGAGTCGGAAGAGTTGGAGCGGATGAAACGCGAGGAAGCCGCACAGCTCGCGGCCGGGGACAGGTAAGGCTTGCGAGTCTGCGCTCGCTTGTTTTGCTAGCTCATGTGATGTTTGTTGGGCTTGAACGCTCACGGTAGTGATGCCAGTAGATTCGTTATCTTTGAGGCATGAACAACACTTAGGCATGCTCGAAGTTATGGCATGTTCAATATTCAGGCATGAGCGCAGCTGCTGTCAGTCGACTCGATACGTTGCCCTATGTCAACCACGGCAGGCAGGGGTTCAGCGTATGCAACACCGAACAATTCCACACTAGCGCGTGCTCCCCATTTAAAATGGCCGGAATTGCCTCGGGCTGTCAAGCGTATACAGAACACAGGTTGCATAAGAATAGTTGGCGGACGGGGTGCGGTACATGGATGTTATAGACGATGTTGTTGTCACATTACGTCGAACGTGCAGGTTGGCAATAACGGTCTGATGCGTACGGAGGGCGACGGTTCCAAGGTGATGGGAACTACTGCAGTGAGGGGTTTGTTGGCTAGAACATCTAACGTTTCGCATCAGGATGCTGTTTCCTCTTCGCCCCCGAAAACGGGAATCAAGCCCGCGTTTGATTGAGGCAGCAGATGCCCGCGTCAAAAAGAAGGGCGTATTGCCTAGCGCTTGCTCTGTATCGGGGGCTCTAGGGCCTATGGCCTCTGCCAGATGATATCAGCAAGAGGGCTTCCAGCGAGGGACTCCACCAGTCTCGCTGGCCTCGCACTCAGTAAGTCTTGTTCTTAGAGCTTGTATTATCACGGAGTGATCCTCATCGGACCACGAGCCAGGTGGCTAGGGGACATCACACAGGATCCCCGGCCACTGCTCCACTCACACATGCGATTACACTGAAACCTCCACGGCTTGGTATCTTTTGGCTACAGCACCCCCAAAGCGAGTTCACTCGTCCCGAAAACGCTGGAGAACTAATGCAATTCTTGCAGGCTGTCAACTGGTTGCGTACATCGTTACCACGTTTAGCGGAAACGGTAGCACCGTTACGTGATTTTTTGGAGGAGCTCCTTGTTGGGGCTACACGTCGGACTAAGCGAGTGGCGCGCAATCGTGTCATCAAGGATACCGCGTGGACGGAGGATCGGGTGCGGGCGTGGAATGCCGCACGGGGTTTGGTGGCGCAAGCAGTGCCGCTTCATCATCCTCGTCCCGGGTGCGTTGTTTTGATGTTTCCTGACGCTTCTGATTTCCATTGGGGTAGTTTTCTCACCCAAGTGCCTGAACACGAATTTCGCAGTGGATTGGCGTTGGAAAGCATGTCTCACGAGCCTCTCGGATTTCTGAGTGGTTCGTTCACAGGTTCGCAGTTGCGCTGGGCGACTGTCGACAAAGAAGGTTTTGCGATCGTTAATACGTTCCGGAGGCTCGAATACCTGCTTTGGGGTGGTGTTCATATCTTTACTGATCATCGAAACTTGCAGTACATTTTCAATCCGGAGAAGTGTGTCACGACGGTCACAAAGACCATGGCACAACGCCTAGAGAATTGGAAGGGTGTTTTAGGACAATACCGCTATGCAATCGAACACATCCCTGGCGATCGAAACTGTTGGGGGGATCTGTTGTCTCGTTGGGTCAAAGTTCCTACGGTGCCTGTTCGTTCGGTTGCCGTGCACAGCCCATGTAATGCTGACGATTCGCTTCCCGCATTGGATGTGATTCGTGCCTCGCAACAAAGGTCTGTCGCTCGTAACGGCGTTGGTGTTCATGAATTTTCGACAACCTTCGGTCAAGCTACCTTGGCCGATGATGGTTTGTTTCGTGTGCGTGTTGGGGTGCGTGACGTCTTGTGGATTCCGCCGGATGATCTTGCTCTTCAAACTCGTTTGATGGTGTGCGCGCACATGCGCTCGGCTGGTCACCGTGGTGTGGCGCCGACTTTGTTTCGCCTGAAGGAATATTGTGTTTGGCCTCACATGGATTCTCAGGTTCGCGAATTCGTTCGCCAGTGTTTGCACTGTGTAGACACGCGTGCAGGTGCACTCATTCCTCGTCCCTACGGAGACACGGTGCATGGTACCGCTCCGGGAGAAGTGGTGCACTTTGATTTTTTGTATGTTGGCCACAGCGGGCCCGAAGGTAGCGATGGCCTGCCTGATGAGGATGGTTTCCGATATGTTTTGGTCATCATGGATGATTTGTCCAACTACGTGGCGTTGGAACCGGCCGAGGCTTGTACAGCCGAGGTCACAGCGAAGCATTTGCTAGCCTGGTGTAAGACTTTGGGGGTGCCGCGTGTGTGGGTGAGTGATACCGCCACGCATTTCAAGAACAGGGTGCTTGCTTTGTTGAGCGACGCGTTGCACATCGAACATCGTTTTGCTGTCGCTTACACGCCGTGGTCGAACGGTACGTGTGAACGCATGGTAAAAGAGGTGGTACGTGCTCTGCGTTCCATTCTGTCAGAACAGCGTCGTCAGGTTTCGGAGTGGGTTGATGTTTTGCCGGCCGCTCAGTGGGCCTTGAACACTTCGTTTCGTGAACGTTACCGAAGCACTCCGTACAGCGTGATGTTTGGGCGTGCTCCGCGTACCGATTTCTCGGCGCTCGTTTCTGAGTCTGATGGCAGGTGGAATGTTGACGTGATGAATGCTGACTTGTTGCGTGCGAACGTCCGTGAAGTCGTTGCAGAGCAGGAGAGATTTTGCGCCGATATTCGCGCAGCTGTTGCCGTGTCTCGCGACAACAAACGTAAACAGGCTCAGGGCCAGGTGGTGTTGCCAAAATTTGCGGTTGGTGATTTCGTGTTGTATGCTCGTGTTCGTCGGCAGGGTGTCACACCGAAATTGTTGTCCACATGGACTGGTCCGTGGCGTGTGGTAGCAGCTGATCATGATCATGTGTACTCAGTTCAGAACATCGTTTCTGGGAAGGTGCATCAAGCTCACGTGGCTCGTTTACGATTTTATGCGGATGCGACGTTGAACGTCACCGCTGATCTGAAGGATGTTTTCCAACATTCCTTTGCGCAGGGTGAATGCCGCATGAATGCTTTGGTGCATGTGGCCGAAGATGATGCCAACGAGGTGATTGTCTTGGTCGATTGGGATGGTTTCGAAGCAGAGGAGCGCACGTGGGAGTCTTTGCGGTCGATTTATTCTGCTGCGCCTGAATTCGTCGTGAAGGAATTGCGCAAATTACGGATGACCCGTGCGCTCAAGATTAAAATTGCCACACCGCCTGGATGTTGTGGTAGACAAAGCCAAAAAACACCAAAGCAGCAATGCACTTCGAGAGCCAGTCCCTTTTCGTCGGTTCGTACCGACGTGGCGTTGCCTTGACAGGCTTCGCCTGTTGCTTCAGCTGCACTCGCATCGGCTCCACTTGCGCTGGCGGATCACCACACAGCGCACGGCGAAAAGCACCCACGCGACGAGCCAAAATTTCGCGCAAACGGGTTGCTCCGCCGACGCTTAATCCACTCTGCTCTGCCTGCTGCACGCTGTCCTCCAACGCCCGTTCTCGGGCCGTCCGCTCCGCCTCCGGATCCATGAACATGTCTGGCCCCCGGTCGACCAAATGTTCCACCGCCTTGTCCTCCGGAGCATCCACCGTAGCCTCGGTCTGAAAAGCACGCACGGAAACCGTCACTCTGCGCGCCGCAAGGTAACTCGGAGTCTCCACACCGGTCGATACCGGCACTGCGCGAGGGCGAAGCTTCTCCAGAGCTTCACGGTAGACGTCGATGCCAAGAGCTTTCATGGTAGCCATGCCAAACAGAACGACGTTATCTGTACCAGGCATGACCGCGAAAGTGATGGGCTCCAATTTCACCGCTCCCCACGGCGTCCGTACACTCACGGCAATCGGCACCGTTTTGTGCGTGACCATCACTGAAACACCCGTAGCGGTTTTCGCCTGCTGCGGGCCATTTTCGAACGGAATTTGCAGATCGGCGCCGCCGAAATGCGAAGACAGCTGCTGAAGTAAGCCGACACCGATGGACGTGAGCGCCGACCCCGAATCAAGGATCACACGCGCCATCAGCGAACCAACCGACCCTGGCCAAGAGAGATCAGCGCGTAAACACTCAGCGCTGCGATCGACAGGCACTTCACCTGCCGTTGAACTCTGGTCGGTACCAAGAGTCACCTGACGCCATGGCTGCCCTCCTACAGCCGGCGCCGAAGAAATAGAATCGGCGGTCCACCCCGACCAAGACGTCGAATATACAGACGGTTCCGGCGCTACCGCCCCTGCAGCAGCACCAGACACTGACTCCGCCCGCTCGGTGGATGGCGAAGTTCTCGCTCCAGCAGCACCCACCGATGTTCCAGCTCCTCCAACGTATACAGCTCGGCCGGCAACAGACGAACCAGATCCTGACCCAGCGGCTCCTGCCGCTGGCGCACCAGAAGTTGAAGAAGCAACAGCAGAAGTTCCACCGCCCGCTGTCAATTGATTGCCACCACGGCCACCGCGCCCGCGTCCATGGTTGAATCTGCCCCGGCCGCCATTGCGGCCCCCGCGATACCCTGACGACCCGCGCCCACCACTGCTGGGAGCTGTGCCGCCACCGCGAGCTTTTGGGCAATCAGAAACATAATGGTTGGGATCACCACACTCGAAACAGACGCGAACAAACGACTTTTTCGCGGACTGCTGCTGTTTCGGTTTCTGCTGCTGTTGGCGTCGCGGTTCAGCTGCCCCTGCAGCATCTTTCCGACCATACGCCTCGATGAATTTCCACTGTTCTGCAGCAGAAAAAATTTGGTCCATGACCAATGCCGGGTCCTTCTTCCACCCTGCAGCGTACGTTAGCTGACCTTTTACGTACTTTTTGAACTCGGACGGCCATAAGCCATCCACCAACGCCATGCTCACAAATTCCGCCGGTCCGGGCAACCACGAACGGTCCTGCGCGCGGTACATGGCATGCACCGCGTGATTCTCCGCAAAATACTTTTCCATAGCGGAGTTTACCATCATCGCGCGGTCTTTGACGGATGTTTCACCGCCCTGCTTTTCATCGCGCCTCATTGAGAGAACGCGACGCAAGTCCGCTGCCGCCCGCGAGGTGTCAAATCTGTTGCTGGTGGTTGTGTAACCAGCGTGCTGCCTAACAGCGTCCAACAACTCCGAGGCGGTCATCGTAGTCTGATGCTTGTAAAATCCCTCAAAACACCGATGAATGTAATTGGGGATAAGCTGGCCCATGCTCACTTTGGAGTGCTGAACCACCCCCTGAGCGTTGGCGAGCTGCAGCCGTTCCTCATAATCGAGGTACGCTGCGTAAAAAACACGAGAGGCCTGCTCGGTCCACACCTCTCCGTATTTCGGTGGAGTCAGAGACTCCCCTACCACCAGCGGCGTGCTTGCCGTGTGCGCCATAATCCACAGCAGTCCACCTGGACTCTACTGTAATAACGGAGAAACTGCCGCCTGACCTGTGCGTCCTCCAGCTCCCGGAGCGTCCTCCCCTGCTGTGCGCTTCAAGCCGTTTCGATCCGTCCAACGGGCCAACTGCCTTCCCAGCTGTGACCCAATACTCCGCAGCCGAAAACTCCTCCAACAGAAGTTCCGCGAATATCTAGATATTATGGCCTCTGCCAGATGATATCAGCAAGAGGGCTTCCAGCGAGGGACTCCACCAGTCTCGCTGGCCTCGCACTCAGTAAGTCTTGTTCTTAGAGCTTGTATTATCACGGAGTGATCCTCATCGGACCACGAGCCAGGTGGCTAGGGGACATCACACAGGATCCCCGGCCACTGCTCCACTCACACATGCGATTACACTGAAACCTCCACGGCTTGGTATCTTTTGGCTACAGGCCTCCAGTTACTGCCGAAACCCGACAAGCCGCTCTCGTTTCGAGTGAATACCGTACATCACTCTGGATGGAAATATACGGAACGTTTAGTCATCACTACGAAGCCCAAGCGTGCCATACATTCACGCCCAAACTAGCACTAAACACGCTATCGACAGCACACCCCCTTCTCATGCTGATGTTTTCGACCATAGAGGGAGTGCACACGCCGGGTGATGATTCGTCTGTGTGGAAAGATGTCGCCGAGCTCTTTCTATATGCCACCGGTTGTCGTCGTGTCGAGAGTCGGCTTGGAAAGTCCATCACGCAGCAACGGTGGGGGGTTAGTCTTGTGTGTTATGGAGTAGTCGTCTCTGTTTCTGCTCAAGTGAAAGAGTACTTCTCTTTCTTCTTCAAGATTAGTAGAGTTCTCGTTTACTGTTCCAGATATTAGTGGCAACAGACGCGAAAGCCGAGCCGTAGTTACCCATGTTTGACCAAAATCGATTGTATAATTATGTGTACGTTGCGCAGGAGGACCCGAAACCCGTGAAGGGCAACACAAAATGTACGTCTATGTTTCCCAACCCCGCGGCTCACAGGTATTGGGGACTTGTCCGCGAGCTGCAGCGACTTCGAGCGATTGAGGAGGAGCGACGAGTTGCGTGGGAGGCCCGGATAAGAGCTTCTCGAGACAAAATGGTGGCCATACGGCGAGTGTTGGGACATCTCGCTGTTTCTGTCTCTGTCTCCGACTATCTATACTGCCTCTAATATCAGCTTTGACACAACGCTGCTGTGTATTTTGTCTTGGTTTCTCCGTCGCGGCTTTCGGAGTTGTTGTGTCAGAGCTTCATACTGTACGTAGAAACGGTATCACTGCCGTACCACGCCCCAATAAATAACATCGAGCCCGCATGTTTTGTTCTTGAAAAATCACCACGGTATGCATTAGGTCGCATCGCCTCTAACATGCAACAGACAACAAGGCTCAACCCTTTCAAGTCTGATTTCAGGTGGAAACAAGGTTCACGGTCATTGTTTTGCGAGCTGTTGTTCCATCTACATCCGGTCGAATGCGGGACGTAGGAGGCACGGACTCTTTGACTCTCTGTCCGCGGCAAGCATGTATCGCACATGAAATCCCCATACTACCCCCGCAAGAACACGAGGACGAAGCTCTAAGTGGGGTTCGATGTGCCTGCTTGGTTGTAGCTGGGATGGATGATTCAACACATCAGCATTCGTTGGAATATGTCTTGCTCTCGAGCCTTTGCTTCCGTCAGGGCAGTGATGGTAACACGGTGGAACCTTCGTTGTACGTATGCATTACGTACACGTTTTGGCTGCAGGTGCATATCGGAGCTGAGCGAATTCACCCACGCCATCCCCCCGGAGGACCCGGAGCTGGCGCAGAAGATAGCTATCCTGACAGCCATGTAAACTATTCAAACGAGGCACAACAGTGATAGGTCGGCGCCTCCCCAGCTGCTTCACGGCCCCCTTATGCCGTATTTCCAAAGTATCACATTACAACATGGGGATGCACCACAGTGGAGGCTGACTATGGTCCGGGGTGGTCGGTGGAAATCGTTCAAATCTGTATGCTTGGGACGCCCTCGTTGGTTGGAAAGGCGTGCGCTCGCGGGGCAGTCCGTCTGTCGAAGATGGACGAGAGCACGATGGTAGAGCGTAGTGTGGGAACAACAAACGATTGAGGCAGAAGCGGCGATTCGGTTGAGCTGATATGAGAGGGTTGTTTCTTTGCGAGCCCTCTTGTTTAACGACACTCACTCATGTCACTTGACGGCTATCATCACCACCATTTCGACGCCCATCACGGCGTGGGGGTACATAGCACCTACAGATAGTCAGGGCTCCTCAAACTTCAGAAGCTCTATCTACACTTCACCCTAAAGAAGGTTTTTAATTTGATGAATAAAAAATGGGAATCTTCGTCCAATGAGCTCTACATACAGTGCCATCTACGTTTGTGACGAATGATGATATGTGTTACAGATTTTTCCATATATATTTCACCCAAGCATTGAAAAAAAGAAGAAAAAATCTGGGGTAGCGCTCGGATTTAAGCCCCCCGCCGGTACAAGTGGTTTGGGTCGAAAAACGCCCCGCAATCTACGATGGTGACAATGTTTATCGAATTGCAACAGACAAAGCCCTTGTTTTGTTATTCAGCGGAAACCGCATGCTTCGAAGAATGTGTTTAAATAAACTAAAGGTGTTCAAAACCGACGTGTGTATGTAGTCGAGCAAATTGTGACGACATCTTCCTCCGTGCCCTCGACCCCTTTAGGACGGCGATCCCGTTTTAGGGGCAAATAACTTATAAATTGAGTGGTATATCCCCAATACGGGACTGCAGTTCTAAATTGGGTAAGGAGCCACGTCAGCTAGAACGAGTTTGGCCAGACCTCGCAACCCCTATCGTAAGCATGCGTCCACTGGGTTATTTCTGCTTCGCTCTAGTCCGCTCTACTATATACACGAAACGCAGAACTTTGTAGTTCTTGCCGGGCCTGCTACGGAGAGTTCGGACTGTACCAGGCACCTTGTTCGGTGTGGTGTCAGAAGGGTGGTTATCTCTCATGCCGCTCGTCTATACGTTTGCCGAGAAGGTGGACGAAAACTGCTTGGAAGGGTCGAAGCACGTTGGATTAAACCAACGTACTGACCTGGGCCGCGCCCTAGTTCATCTAGCGGGTGGGTATTCTGCCATCGCCAGAATCACCGCAACCGCCGGAAAGGGTTCCAGCGCGAAGCATACACACAGCACCGTCACGCAGTACCACGTAGCCGCGACATCATCCGCATCAAGATCCTCTTCCTTATGCTCCTCCTCCTTCTCCTCGTCCTCTTCGTTTGCTCTTGAAAAAAAAAAATGGCGTAGGTCCAAACAAGCAACGCTCTACTCGTAGTCGTATTGTGGCCACCAGTGACGATACCCGTTATCCCCCCCCCGCCGATACGCAGAGGCCGATCAATTTAAACAGCACAGAACTTGAACCCAAGAGGCTGTGAGCCACCAATATGGTCCCGGGCAGTGCCGCCCCGTCTCTCCCCCACCTGTCTCCCACCCGTTGACATAGCCTATGCCATCACGCCTCATCTCTGCTAGTCCCGATGCTAAACCAACGTGTAACAACAGCTCAGGCTAGACTGTGCCTACCAGACACAGCTTGCTGTATGTGTTCCGTCCGCCGCATGACGGCAGCAGGCTAAACGGCATGTGCGACACTTGTTGCTATCCGTGTTCTCCCCACCGCCCAGAGACAGGCTGCTTGAAGACTGTCTATACCACGCCCTTCTGCCGCGCGTGGTTTGTCGGCGAGACGGGCGACACGTCTTATGATATAACTCAGGGTACCCCTGCAGCGGCCTCCGCACGCCTCTTTAACTTCTCCAGCTCCTCCTTCTTGTCCATCTCGTCCTGTTCCATGGCGGCAAAGGGGTCCTCTTCCTGCGCCTCCAGGTCACTACCCATCGAGCCGATGCTGCCGCTTTTGTCGCTGTAGGTATCAGAGGACATCTCGGCGTGCTCGTCCCAGCGACCGGCATCGTTGCCATCACTAGAGGCCCTCTTCTTGCCGCCCCTGCCGTGCCGACCGGACCTGCCTCGCTTGGCGTTGCCTGCTTCTCCTCCCTCGTTAATGTCGCTGGATCTCCAAGATCCCAGGTGTTCGTCTCCTGTGAATATTTGTGTGTGCGGCAAACGAGGATACGTACATATATATATATATATATGTGTGTGTGTGTGTGATTCGAGCCGTGTCATAAAATGCTGCAGAAGCATCGCTGGAACAAACGCTGCGGCGTACCTGGTAGGCAGTTAGCGCCCTGCGTTCAAGTCAGGATGCGGCATAGATATGAGGTACGACAACAAGCGTATACCCTTGTTTCGACAAGGGCAGTATGTGGCACATTTCGATCAAAAACTATTCATTTGTGCCTGAAGGGGCTCTTCAACTGGGAAAATATTCGGTAAGGTATGCCTTTTCGTTGAAATAGCAGTTGTGCTCTATCCACAGCGTTCGTTTTGCGTATATGAGGGGTATACATCCTGTATTTTCCAAATAAAACCCGTAGTACACACGATCGAAGCATCATGCACAGCTTGCCAAGAGATGAGATTTCGACGATGTCCTCGATCTCACAAGCTACGTACGTACCAGGTAGCTGATATCGGATCATTTTTCTTCCATTGACATAAATATGATTATAAATAAATATACCTACAATATGTCATGGGATGGCTCGTCAGGTTCCACCTTCATTTTTTCTCCAAGCCAATCAGAAGTGTTTTCGTGAGGTTCTACGAACTGCTGAAAAAACACCGGCCAATAAGGAGCCTCAGTAAAACTAGGCGCTGCTACCTATATCGCAGCTTGCCTCTCTACAGTATAGTAATACAAGAGTAGAGTATGCACAGTATTATTGTAGCTGTACAGTCGTAAAGAAGGCTCAATAGCTGTACCACAGTAGTACAGTATGCTCAGGAGCTACACAGCAGTAGTACAGCACGCACAGTGGGTGTACGGTAGCGCATCGTCTATGCAGAATGCGATCTTCAAGATGCAAACGGTAGTGTGCATGGTTCTACGATCTGACGGGTTTGGGCTTAAGGAACATTTTGGTCGAGCGAATGTTATATCTTACTCCAGCCGCAGCCCAATCCCGCGCGGAGGCTGGGTTACCCGAAATACGGTGGACTACTACAACCAGCTTGCAATATACTGTACAATGAGTGAAATAATGTATACCAGGTACCTGGTATACTGCATCGGAACAACGGCCTGAGTAGTAGCTACCAGATGTATTTGTCGCTAAAGCCGACGAAACTCCCTATTGAATACGTTCAAGGTACGAGAGCCAGATTCCTACGTACATACCAGGTATCACGAACATCGCGTCTCCTGGAAAAATCTCTGGGCGCGGATGAGCCAGACTGGAGAAAATCAAAAATTGTCAAGGAGAGAGGACTGCACGCGAGAAAAAACGCACCATCGCATCGACGATCTTTAGCAGTTCGCCTTCCCCGGTGGAAATTTAACTCCTGACTGACGCAAAGAAATATACACCCGTCAAGGACACGAGAGTATGCACACCAGCCCAGGTCTCTAGCAACTAGAGATAAAAGAGCGCTCAAATTCATGTCTGCGCGTCTCGAGTACTGGTATTCGGGTACACTCCAAATTGATTAAGATTTGCGGAGAAATAAAGCGCGCGGGGTGGAGGGGGGGGGGAGAAACATTACCTTCGTCGTCGATGTCGCTGTCGTGGTCATCAAGTGCGGCGGTCGAATCTGGGTCCAGAATGTCTTCGGAGGGGATAAACAGCGCCTCCACGGTGGCGTCGGGATCCTGATAGAAGATGAAACACAAAGTAGTGTATCGATCGAGTGACGGGCAAAATCGGTTGTTGGGGGGGAGGGCATTTGGTTTAAAGACGTAAAAACATTATTCTCAGGGGAGGCGCGGAGTGACTTTTTTTTTGTCTGTCGGTTGCTAAGTCGGTCGGTAGCTAGGACGGTCGGTCGATCGGTAGGTCAGTCGGTCGATAGTACAGTCAGTACGTCGGTAGATCGGTAGGTCTGTAGGTAGGTGGGTCGGTCGGTCAGGTCGGTCGGTCGGTAGCTCGGGCGATCCGTCAGCCGGTCGGTTAGTCCCAAGTCCCAGGCGTGTAGCAGGTATATCTTTACCACTGCATGCGCCTAGGAGTCTGCTGAACAGTCCGTGGCAATCAGTGTGGAAAACACTGTGCCTGTTCGCGGGGTTACGTTAGCATGAGCGCATCGCAGATATTGAATTCCCACGGGAATTAGGTCAATTCGTCCGTCCTTGTCCTGAACAAGGGTCCAATGCTACGTCCGTGATTTTCAGAAATGGTGCCACAGACCGTTGCTTTGACTTACGCTCGGATCTGTTTGGTCCCGCACGAAAATGACCGCCTCCGTGTCACGGGTGCCCTTGTTCACGCGCTCCTGTACCATATCCATCGCCGTAGCCGCGCCTTTCCTCCCTTCTTTCGAACGCCTGATCAACACGCCCTTGGAGTTTTCGATCACGAACCGTTCTCCCTGTCGGTCCAGGACCGGAAAAGCGGGAGCGGGGGGGGAGGGGAGTCGATCAATCTACTACGCTGTAGAGTCGGATATTCTGGCATGGTTTGCTTTGTCACGTTAGTTGGAGCGATTATTCCGTGTCGCATAGGACATAGCTCGTTCAATTCTAGCGTTCAAGCGTGCTCAGGAAACACTTCGTATATACTGTAGCACTTGGCTTCTGCGTGAAGGCATCTCTGCCATATTCTAACGACATGTATCTACACTCGAGCACAAGTCACCCTCGTACGGTTGCGCGGTTCTTTTTCGGTTGCGTTTTGGTCGAAACGAGTTTGCTTTGTCTAGCGTCCTAGCATACCAGACCTCCAATCGGGTACCGTTTTCAAGATTGACACACATACATATAACCTTGGTAATCTCCTTCGTGAAGGTTTCCCTGCCGTCGTTTTAGTAGACATCCCCACTGGGACAAAGACAGACCTGGATTGCATGCATAGTTGCGTTTTTTTTCGAAGTCCCACTTCCGCGACATGCGTTTCCTCTCCTTCAGCAAACCGTTTGCCCGCTTGCATTTGTGCATAAACCTAAGTGTGTCTCTAATTCCAAGTATTTTGTCCCCACCCCCAAAGTTCAATCCTACAGTATCGACGCGAGCTAAGATAGGGGTATAGCACTGTTTTATCTAAACTGTCACTGGGACTGACCGGCTCTTCAACCCAATATCGCTGGAAGGCCACTACTAATACCTGGTAATGTGTTTACAATAGTTTTGGTGATATACCTATACAGTCCACAGTAGTATAGGCTTCGGGATCTTTTCATCGGGTTGCACTTTTGTTGCAGTAGCTTTTTTCCGAATTAAAGGTTGTCACGGGAGGTATATAGCACTTCAAGTGAGAAGAACATCAGAAACGTCCGGTGCTACCTCTGTTGACACCACGAGTATGCGGGCTTAAAGGAGTTCACACTACTTGTACATAAGTGGCACCACCTACAAAAAAATCTGTCCATTACAGTAGCAGCAGTAGTAGTAGTAGTAGTAGTAGTAGTAGTAGTAGTAGTAGTAGTAGTAGTAGTAGTAGTAGTAGTAGTAGTAGTAGTAGTAGTAGTAGTAGTAGTAGTAGTAGTAGTAGTAGTAGTAGTAGTAGTAGTAGTAGTAGTAGTAGTAGTAGTCGTACCCCTCACACTGTGTACAACGTATTAGGCCTATCCACCTTTGCGTGCTCGTTCAGCCATTCGCCGCAGAACCTCCGTATGAACTCCCTCACGACGACGGTCGGGGTGTCGAGGTCGATCTTGATGCTTTTCACCACCTCTTCCACCGCCTCCCCTGTGCCGATCCCAGACCTGTGCATGATGATAACCTACGTAGCAGAAACAAGCGCGGGAGGATTCACCCCACGGTAACAATGAGGGTTGCACGGTTTGGGCTCGAAAAAATGTCTGACCGGTTGATGTTGTCCTAGTGAGAGCAACGTTAAGACTTTTACGATACTTCCACTATTCTAAGCACACTTGTTTCAGGACTAGCGCATAGAAATGTCCATCGGGTGGTGCGCGATCAAAATAAAAAACCGAAACCATGTTTCGGGGTGTGATATTGAGCTCCTCCTACGAGGAGCCCGGTAGACAAGGCACCGCCTGAAAAAGGCATTGCTCGAGGGGGGGGGGGGGGGGGGGGGGGGATCGTATTCGTGCTACAGGCACAGTATTACTGGAAAGGGATGCGCCCCCAGTTAAGCATTTTTAGAACCGTGCCCTGTTTTGAGGTGTAACGTATATGACCTGGATTTGGTGTAGGGAGGGATACGGTTGGTGCTACGGTAGCGGGGGAGTGTACTCGATAGGAGAGATGTACTTGATCTCATGCATGGCCGTAGTAGACCCTCGCATCCCTACAATGCCGGAACAGAGCATGTCGGGTTTTCACCGACCAGGCAGACATTGCTTGCACCAAGCGCGAAGCGCCGTGAGGTGTCCGGCGAGTCGCATGAAGGGTGAGCTTCATCCTACTAAGAACCGCTTGTGAGGCGGGCTTGCATATGGATGACAGCTTCAATGAGTTAGTTTAATTTCCGGCGTGGCCACTTCCAGAGACAGCAATGGGAGTACTATGTAGCTGCCTCTTGGGTGCCTTACCTTGAACACTACGTGATACGATCAATTCCCTTGTGCAGAGTAAAGGTTCTTTACTTCGCACAAAAGATCTAACTAGACGACCAGCCGTGGGCGACCGCCAAACAAAAAAAATTAAACGGTACCCTGGATGTCTAGCTCACATAGTGAGCGGCATGTTTTACAGTGTCGTTGCCAACCGACGCCAACCCAACCCATATATAATATGTATATAATATATATCTAGAACCGTGCCCTGTTTTGAGGTGCAACGTATATGACCTGGATTTGGTGTAGGGAGGGATACGGTTGGTGCTACGGTAGCGGGGGGGGGGGGGGGGGTGGGGTCGCTTTTACGTCCCTTGTTTTTCGGCCGCTCAGAGCCCCGCTCGGCCGAGTGACTTTCCCAGTTTCTTTGCGGCATTAAGCTTGCTGAGCTGTTTTGTTTTCGCGCTGTCAGCACTGCTGTATGAATCGCCAACCGCCAGAAAATCTATATGTTTGAAATCCAATTGTGGGGTGGGGTACAGACAGAGCCGTGAACATAATGGCATCATACCCTCTCTCCCCCCCCCCCACCGTAGCACCAGGCTGAAGGTTTACCGTACCATCAGTGCTTTAACAGCTGAGTGGGCCAGATATGTTGCTGGATGGAGGTGCACAGCAGCAGTTGATGCGCCAGCTAAGCACTCGGCATACACAACTACTGTACGCAGATCAGCAAAGCCATTTTCTAGTGAATACTTACGATCGGTGGTCGGACAACAGCTGAGTGTGTCAGACCCACATGTCGGACGAATTTTATAGGGTGCGCCAAATGAGCTCTCGATTTCCTCAATCAGCGCTTTGTGTTTCACGAATTACGCTGCATGCAAGCGCTATCCGAATGGGCACCGGTTCAACCCGGACGACAACTGACAAGAGCCACCGCAAGGACTGGCCGCGTCAGCCGCTAGGTGATGCTTGCGGCCACCACCAGAAGTAACGGGCATGCAAAAGCTGTGGAGGAGGCAGGGTAGCCCGCCGGGCGCAAAGAACACTGTTGTTGAAAACTCGGCAGTGATCCTAGATAGGCGTTCCTGAAACACCCTCACCACCATTTGGCACTGCACACAACACCATACCACAGGGACAAACAACGCTCGCGTACCAGTCGACCTCATTTGGAACGATCAACCAGCACAGAGTGACCGGCCCGCCTGTAGCCCGCTTTGAAAGAATGACCAAGCACCGAGATGACCTAATCCACTACTGTTCCTCTCTTGCGAGGAACAACCGGCACCGAGACGACCTGATCCACTATTGTGCCTCAATTGGGAAGAGCAACCCGCACTGAGATGATCTGGTATGCATTACGCCAGTTCAGAAGAACAACTATATTGAACAGACCTGGTCTAGACTACGTACGTGGCTCAGTTCAAACGAACAACCGCCAACAGAACGACCTGACCTAGTTCAGACGAACAACCAGCATTGGAATCACTGCCTCATTTTCAGAAGAACGAACCATCATCATTGGGAATACCCGGTCTACTGCATTGCAGTACCTCCGGTCAGAAGAACAACCAGCACTGAGCTGACCTGACTCCCACGTGTATAAGCTCAGGAGGTACTAGCAACTCACGTTGGTAGCAGAGATAAAACCCGTCCCTACCTCGCTTGCTTGCAGCGGGCGGAACAACCACCATTGAAAAGCGACTTGGTTTTACTGTACTACCTCACTTTTAACTTTTGAGCTGCCCCCACGGTTTACTGGGGGAGATACATACCAACATCACGTGGAATCAGCATGGATAGAAACCATAAAAAATACGGTGTGAGTTCGCACCAGGGGTGCGATAGTTTTTTGCAGAGCTCGATATTTCCCACAAGAACAAGAAGAAAGTTTCCCCAACTGTAAAGAAATCAAGGTGTTTTTTTTTTCCGCGGATAATATCTGTCTGGTCGCCTTCGAAAAACCGAAATGCTCGGCTTTGTGGATAGCTGCTACTGTAGCACTCCTTTGCCGTTGTCGAAACCGAAAACGTGCGGTGTGGGAAACGATCGTGCCTCCGCGCGAACTCAACCATCTTTAGGGTGCCTCGCTTCCAGAGCCATGCTACTTATAGGGTAGAAGTGTTCCTTGGGATCAGTGTGTTAACTGACGGAGCTTCCCTTCTTCAACTACAAAAGTACGTACTGTAAATATTTTGGCAATCCGATATTCGTTTAATTCTCAATAGTTCATCATGTAGATTTCAATAGGTGGATGTGTGGACGGCTTTCCTCTAAGAGAGTCGGGTTTTTAGATGAGGTAGTACAGAGCTTCTCGTGGCAAGAGCCAAAGAAGCGACAGGACCCACCCCCCCCCCCCCTACTGCAGCATAGAATAAAAAGAAGACTAGAGCGGTAAAGAAGAATTTCAACCAAGTTTTGAAATTAGGAAATTACTCTTGGTCTGCGGTTGGCTACTTCACTTCAGGAGAACAGTCAGTATTAAGATGACCTACCGAATACAGTAGTACCTGATATTCCGCACCTTAACTGCTTGCTTGCTTGCTTGCTCACCTCGTCTTTGTCATTGGAGCGCAGCCACTTCTTGAACAGCTGCTGGACAACCTCGCGGTCCAACGCGCCGCCTATGAGCCCGGCGCCCTTGCCCCCGGCCTGCTGCTTCGAGACCAGCTCGGTCGCCGCTGCAGATTTGATCGCATCAGCAACTTTCTGGGCTCTGTTGGCGACGCGAGAGGGGTGGGAGGGGGAGGAGGTGTAGGGAGGGTATTCATGCCATGCATGGGCTTAGTCGAATGACCATAGACCTCTCGCCTCCCTTTCGAGACGGAAAAACGTTCCTACTATAAATAGAGACATATCTAGCACTTGGGCGCACATCGAGGGGAGGGGCAAGGCCCATAGCCCCTCTCATCCCTACATTGCCTGGACGGAGCGCACGCAGTGTTTTCCCCGACCTGGCAGACATCGCTTACACCAAGCGCCAAGCGCCGTGGGGTGTCCGGTGAGTCGCACGAAGGGTGAACAGCATGCTGCTAAGAACGCTTGTGAGGCGGGCTTGCATTTTTTTATCACTTTTACTTTCCAGCCTAACTCGTAGGAGGTTCTACCCTCAGCGATCTTCTGGACAAGCCGTGGTCACAGGTGTCGTCCCTTCTCGGTACGTGCTTTTGGTTTTGTCGCGCATAGGGTCCAGCATTCCCTCTGCTCGTCGATTATCATCGAATGTAGCTAACTCACGCTCTCGCGCTTTCCGCTTAGCAATTGTTTATGCACGAAAAAGTCCCTACGAGCATGCACTCGGTGAGACTTGAACCCACGAAATTGATCTTGATAGGCACGCGGACCATTTACCAAGCTTGCATGTAGGTGACAGCGTCTAGCGAATTGATATATTTCTGGTGTGGCTGTTTCCAGAAACAGCAAGGGGTATATTTTGTAACTACCTCGTGGGTGCCTTACCATACGCCTGGTGCAACCTACGCGACACGATAATTCCCCCTGTGCGAAGTAAAGTTGTTTGGGGGAAAAGGCGCAAAGGATTCGCCCGCCGCTGTTTCGGCAGGCACGTTGACGTCGAAATACAATTTCGCGGGCAGGCGACGCTACCCTGTCGACAACACGAATCGATGTACGGGGCATGCTAAACCATATTATCATCACAATTTCAACTCTGCGGATGGTTAAGCTATAGATCAATACTTCGTACGTATAAGGAAGAAACTTGCTGTAGTTTCGATGATCTCGTGGTGGAGGGAGGGTGGAGACGATAGATGCGGTCCTTGTACAACACCAACGATGTCGATCACCTTACAAGAGAAAGAGCTCAAATCAAAGGAGACGCGTGGCCCTCCATTCAACAGGAGGCCGCCACCCCTACTCGTCATCGCACCTGCTCCAAATGGCCTCCACCTGCCCGATGACTCCGGCTGCCCGCCTCCGTAAATCGAAACCCGTGTCAACGTCGAACAGTCTGAGCCTCCGGAGCATCAGAGCAGCGGAAAGAGCTTCGCTCCCCACGGCCCAGCGCTCCAGCCGTGCGTGCGTGGGGCTGTCCTCGTCAAACTTGGTCTGAGTGCGGAGAGACGGGTGCGGATGCTCAACAGGTATGAAATACGTACGGGGACCAACGGGTGAGTGCCAACTCTGCTGCTGTAGGCACAGCAGGTCGAATCGGACTTGCGTACTTACCAGTTTCGAAGATAACATTTACCGTTGAAAACACACGAACGAATGCCGACAACAATGTAGCTGCGTCCACACTACTGCTGTAAATTGGACGCGTACAACTTTCGCGCCTCTCTCTCTACGCGGCACAGTCTTGGTGCACGGTGGGGTCGAAAGACGACCCATGTCGACTTCGACTCACCCGGTGTCATTTCGATTTGGCTCGAAGGTGTGTGCCAACTACACCGGTCGTTTCGGCTCTTGTGTGGCGAAGCATACGACATTCGGTATAGGTTTTGATGGCCTGTGCTCAACCTTCGATGCTCAACCACAGCCCAGCCCATCCTCTCAGCTATACCACCACGCTGGATATCGAGCGGGTGAACCTAAAGCCCCAGCCCATCCTAATCGTTTATTGTCCGTCCTTCTATTTTGAAACTCTATGGATTGTTCCCTTCCCCGACCGAGGCGCGCGCTACTACTGTGTGGGCACAGTCGACAGAACCTACTGTCGCTACAGTAGCACCTACTGTCTCTAAGGCTCTTCACTCCAGAAACACTATACCAACCGTAGCGCGCCCAACAACTGACTTTCAGATAAATGCAGTGCGCAATATTTACTGTTTGTGCGGCCGTTACACAATCCCATACTAATGCAGTAGCACCTACTGTCGTGCCTACAGTAACACCTACTGTCTCTGAGGCTCCTCACTTCAGGAGCTCAATACCTGCCGCAGCGCCCAGCAACTATTAATAACTGACTTCCAGACTTTCATACGAACACAGTACAATGTAATCTCTACTGTAAGGCCGAAACGCAATCCTATGGGGTACGACTGGTGCAGCAGCAATGGATACTCAAACCTTTCACTGTAGGGCTGCAGTCCCGTCTTGGCGACACTACTACGGTACCTAAAAATTGAGGGGGAACTTGTCCCCAAATTGGGACTGCAGCCCTATTACGGGGACATTAGTAAATAGGACCTACTGTACGAACAAAAACCTATACATTTCCCTGTTTTTACTATTACGGGGGTCCATAGTTAACAGGACCTATGGTGTACATAAAAACCTATATATTTGCCTATTTTTACTAACAAAATTTGGTCCCGTTAACTATGGACCCCCGTAATAACAATATGTGGTCCTATTTTTTCTATGGTCCCCCGTAATAGAAGGGTCGACGAACATAGTTGCGCACGTCGGACAGACGATATATGTGTACAGCAATAAATCATATTTGATGCCCGAGGTAGATCCTGCAGCGTAGTAACTTGACGTTACGAGAAGTTTTGGCAGGACCCACCGTGCACTGCTGTACTACGGGCCCAGCCCAGGAAACATGTTCCACCGCTATTATTGTTGCATATCGTGCGTGCAAGGTAAGACGGCTGGATCCCACCCGGCGACATGATGAGGTACGTGTGTAGGTTTTTTCGCAGATCAGGACTACGTCTGCCTTGAAAGATCTGCTGTAGATCAAGAAGCGAGAATCGATCGATGCTCTGCTCGAGGTGTGTACTACAGCATCGGATATACGAATCTGTTGGGTAGCTCCTCGACTGCGACAATCGATGCAATGGCTGTGCCCCCCCCCCCGTCGATGACTACGGCCATGCGCGAGAACGAGTACACCCCCCCCCCCGCGCGTCAATGACAAGCTTTGGGGCCTGCAAAAGTGCAACTCCCTACCGCAGAACGCTTCCCGAGAAAACCAATCGCCAACTACCAGTCGGATCGAAAGCATTTTTACAATAATACTGCAGGTACATTTTGATGGTCGCAATACGTACAAAAGTCCCTTACATTTCCGATCAGAGTGATACTACTGTATATATAGCCCCGGTCTATTCCATACGACACGTCACTACACTATGAAAATACCGGTACAGCCTATACCGCAAAAGGAAAAAACCACACCACATCACACCCCACCACACATCCTACCTGCCACCTCTGCAGCCTCTCCGCGTGCACGTGAGCGGCCACCACCCCCGCCTTGAGCAGAGTCTGGACGGGGATGCTGTCCCTGAAGCCGGTGGTTAGGGTCATCACGGCTCGTTGAGGCAGGGGCAGCAGAGGCATGCCGTACGCCCGACACAAAGAGGCGTCCGGGAGGAGCCACTGACGGTCTAGGACAAGCGTGGGAGAAGACTGTGAGGCGGCCGCCAGAAGGGCCTAAAGCACGAAAGCAAGAACGTGTGAGGTTTGGGGCAAGCATGTGAGGGATTAATAGGGTGTGTATACTGGTATGTTCTGCATTTTATGAAGGAGGAGGAGGGCGGAGGGGGGTGTACTTCATAGGAGAGATGAACTCGATCCCATGCATGGACCCTCGCATCCCTACAATGCCAGGACAGAGCATGTCGGGTGTTCACCAACCAGGTAGACATTGCTTGCACCAGGCGCGAAGCGCCGTGAGGTGTCGGCGAGTCGCATGAAGGGTGAGTCGCATCCTACTACGAACCGCTTGTGAGGCGGACTTGCATATGGATGACAACTTCAATGAGTTCATTCAATTTCCGGTGCAGCCACTTCCAGAGACGGCAATGGGAGTACTATGTAAGTGGCTCGTGGATGCCTTACCATAAACACTGGTACGTGATACGATCATTCCCCTTGTTCGGAGTAAAGGTTCTTAATCTCGCATATATTGTGTAACTCGACCGCCAGTTGTGGTGACCGCAAAAACAAAAAAAAACACACAAAAAAGCGGCACCCTGGTTGTCAAGCTCAAGCAGTGAGCAGCATCTTTTTCAGTGCCGTTGCCAACTGACGCCAAACCAACCTATATGTAATAGGGGGAGGAGGGGGGGGGGGGGGGGGGGTATGCGTATTGTATGTTCATGAGGCAGGGGGGAGGGGTGTATCACATGTTATGGGGGGAAAGGGGGTTTGTATGGTTGTATGGTAAGGGGAGGGGGGCCAAGAGGGACGAGGGGGATAAACCAGTATATGACATTAAAAAACGAAAATCAGTGGGTACGATTTCGACAATCGATACTGTAGTATAGCAGGAACAGTATCAGCAGATGCAATCTTTCGTCCAGGCATCAAAACGTATTCGATACAATATATCGATATTTCGACAACACTGTTATATATACCAGCATATTATCAGCGAAACCTCCAATACGGTACCGAACAATTACCAATAGCCCACCACACACACAGTATATTTAGTGTACCCTCACCGGCTTTGCTAACTCCCCTCCTCCTCCACCTGCTGCCGCTGTTCCTTCGCCACCTGTAAAGGCTTCCTTCGCCTTCGCGGGAACGATAGCAGTGACGTCACCTGCTGCTGCAGTCGCTGCCGCTAATGCTGTTACTGCTGCTGGCGACACCTTGAGTTGAGCCTCTTTCACGCCACGCACGAAGAACGGCCCCAAGCTGTGACGGGGGGGAGGCGGCACTGACTCTTCCAACGGCTCTATACGCACTCTTCGACCGTAGGGCATCCATTTGAAAACCTTGGCGTGTGGCGTTCGATAGTTCGTTTCGGGAAAGTCATGTCAGGCGGCGATCGCGGCAGACGAGTCTGTGTCAGAGTCTGAGTCTAGGTCTGGGTCTGAGACCGAGTCAGCGGCGGGGGGAAGGGGGGCGGCGGGATACTCACGTCATGCATGCATGGCCGTAGACGTATGTATGACCATAGAGCCTAGACGGAGCACGTGGGCTTTGCTTCACCGACCATTGGAAGACATTTTCTTGCACCAAGCGTGAAAGCGCCGTGGGGCTGTTACTGTGCATGACAAGTGTGAGCTTGCATCCTGTCTACGAACCTCTTGCGAGACGGATATACTTGAAACGGACCGCAACTTGCGATTGGGCCGAACGCCGTGACAGATCGGGTTCGGCATGCATGCGACGTCGCTTCGCGGACATTGTGTGTTAACCTGGGGAATACTTGTGTATTGCTTGCCTTGGCCCGTTGGGTGACTGACAACGCACCCCCTTCAAGACGGAGCACTGTGATGGGGGTCGTAATCGGTATCATGCATGGCCGTAGTCGTACAACCATAGACCCCCGCATCCTCACAATACCGGGACAGAGCACGTCGGGGTTTCAACGACCAGGCAGACATTGCCTGCACCGAGCGCGAAGCGCCGTTAGGAGTTCGGCGAGTCGCATGAAGGGCGAGCTGCACCGTACTATGAACCGCGTGTAAGGCGGACTTGCAAATAAACGACAGCTTCAACGAGTCGATTTAAATTTCCGGTGTGCCTACTACCAGAGACAGGAATGGGATTTCTATGTGACTGCCTCACGGGTAGTTGGCGTTGGGTAAATAGTGTGTGCACCGCAAAGAGCACATGCTTCGCACAGGGGCGTGATCGTGTTTTTGCGGCGCTTGATGTTTGTAGAACGGGGAAGGTTGCCCCAACACCGAACTTCATTCAGGCGGTCTCGGAAAGATCTAGACGAGAGCCTTCCGAAAGTATAACGTTCGACCTTGGCATCTCTACCGTTGTGGAACAAAACACCGGTCGGGTCGGGTCGGATCGGGTCGGGTCAAGAGGCTTTCAAAATCTCGCGGGTCGGTCGGGTCGAGTCAAGTCAACATACCTCAAACAATTCGCTTGTCGGGTCGGGTCAGCTTATCCCGGCCAGACCCGCCCGACCCGTTCGGTTTTTACTTGATCCGCAAAAAAAGCCCTGGAAAAAACGAGCGCTGTGGAAAGCGATCGCACCCCTGCGTTAACCCAACGTTCTTTACGGTAAGGAGAGGCTTCAACTCCTATATTTAGACCTGTCGGTCGCGGACACGATATATACGGATGGCGTCGCATTTCGCCATGGCGTCGTGCTCCGGCGCCATGTGCACAAACACTTGGCGCAAACGTGTGTGACTGAGTTGGCGCGGTATCGAAACTTCTAAGCGGGCGGCGGCGGCGGCGGCGGTGGCGGCAGGCTGGTGATGTCATTGTACTGAGAGTGATTTAGATGGCGGTGGCCGGAGGGGCGGGGCGCGTAACGAGACCTCAACCCCTTCAGACCCGCCACTCTGTCAGTTTGTCTCTAAATACAGAAGGGCCGTTTTGGGAATAACTATTAGTTCGCATGTAAAAAATGTCCTTGTACACGTAGGGACACGTGTCATCGACAAGGAAGGCATGCCCCCCACGTTTCGATGTAAGTAGCGTCGAGGGTTCCGATGTCAAGCTCCGTTACCCGGCAGCACTTGGGTCTGACGGGGAGAGAGGCGGTGGGGGGTGTCGCTATGTAGAATGAGAGCGATGTTTGTATCGGTGGATCAACCCCACCTCCTCCGCTCTCTCAATACCAGGAACGCGAACATCTGAGCGATTTGATGCTGCTGTTGTTGCATTTTAGTGATTTTTTTTTTGTTTGACACGTCGATCAACACTCTTTACATGCGTCTCTTCAATACACACTCATGTTGTTGTACATGGCTGCGCTTGCATTACTATCAAGGTCCGCTACTGCTGTGCACGCGAGCCATGATACTTGCAGTACGGAAGAGTTCTCATGTTATGTTTGCTGAACTTACTGTGTATGCAAGCTCTTGGGAAACAGTCAAGTAGCGCATTTTGAGCGCACAGCCTCTTATCACTTCTCGCACCGTGTTTTTTTTTCTGTCGTTTTGTTCGAGCTTACGTGTATTACTCTGGGAAACAGTAAAGTAGTGCGCGGTCCATATCACCCTGCGCGCAGTCCGTATACTTAGCGTTTTCGCTGTTTTCGTTTTTGTTTGGGTTACACGTGACACCTCAGTTTCATTGAATCAACACGCCATTGACTACCACCTCTTCCTCCTCCAAAGGTTGGCCGGGACCCGTGGGACCCCCCCACCCCCCACCCCTTTCACAAGGGCGGGAGAAGTATTGTCCTGGCGGAGACCGTAAACAAATTTACACAGCTAACACCCACAAGGTGTCAACAGCATCTCTATTCGCTACACCAAATGGTGTTCTACATTGTTCAAATGTCTCCACAAGGATTGGTTTTCGCGCACGCTTTGCAACTGGGGGAGTCCCGGTGCCGGTGCCGGTCCCGGCCGCCTGCGTCCTTCTCCTCACCTCGCGCATTGCCTGATCCCGCTCCAACCTGGCGCTTCCCTTGCCCCTCTGGACTGATACGGGGAAGGGCATGAGCATCCCTCTCGTCATCGCGGTTCGGACGGTTGCCCTCAGCCGAAACGGACCAATCAGCGCCTCCAGCTTGTCCTCCGCTTTCCGCAGCGCAGCCTCCACCTTCAATTATGAACGCAGCGAATATGACCGGGAAGGGAGGCGGGAGGGGTAAGCATACGAAAAAATAATAATAAAAACTAAGGGGGCCACAGCGTTGGCTGAGAACCCTCTTAGTTCTGCTCGGGGCAAGCATATCGATGCCCGCTTTCGTTTTCTCAGGCCACTTTTTATGCAGTCGGATTTAGAGTCAGTTGAAAAAGTCCCTTTCAGCACATTCGCATGAGATTTTAACCCGTCAATGGGGGGGGGATACTCAACCCTTGTAACCGAGGGGATATATTGCCAATTCGCAAATACTTGAATCCGATGTAATTTTTTAACGTATGTTACGGTGTATTTAGGGGTGCAACTGCAACTTTTCCTGAGACTTCCTCGCTTGAGAAGCTATCTATATACCAGTAGGTTTGTCTCTCTGAAAAATATGTATCTTTGTTCTGCAATTGTAAGCTCAACAAGATGAGCAAAATCTAAAATCCCAAGCCCTAAGAGGTGTCTATCGAAAGACGAGAAACAGTGTTAAAAATAAATAATCTACTGCTGTCTACGATAAAATCGGTATATTGGGCAATTCCTTACAGTAGAACAGAAAGCGTCATCAATCGAAAAACGTTCAGCCAAAAAAGTTTCATGATGCGTGCTCCTAGCACCCATCTACGGGACCGGACACCTAATATTAAGAAACAAGAATGATGGCCCTGGAGGCTGTATTCTGATTCGAAAACGGGCGCATTCTACACTAACTTCGGCATAACAATTACTCCTGAACTTCTCATTTCCCCTGTAAACCCCAGCCTTTGACATTCTTATTGTTCATACAGCAGCAGCAGCAGCAGCGGGCGAGGGGATCGTGTTTCCATCGGGTTTCTTTTAAATCACATCAGCACTCAGTCGGGCGTCGGTTGAGGTAGGCACGTATAGTGTAGGCATATTACTTGATTACAGTGTGGGCCGCACCAACAAGAAAATGGCATTTCTGAGCGAAGCCATAGAACCTTATTTATTTTTTCCAGCCAACCTTGAACGAAACCTTGAGCACGGCAGGCGATTGTGCAGGGTTTAGAGGCAGTGTTTTTTTTCTCTCGCCGCTCATGAGCGCGATTTCTTGCTCCGATTACTTTTGTTGCTATCGTCTGCCAAAAACAGTGGGCCTTCTGTTTCTTGTCAGCCATCACTCCGGGCGGAAATTTAAGGATTGTTCAGACATTTATTTACAATTTTAGGGAAAAAACTTCAGTCCCGTCGTGGAGACAAACCAGTCAAACTCTAAGTAGTCTGTCCCCAAAACGGAACTGCGGTTCTAAAAGGGTTAAAAATATGAATACCAAGCGGCCCTCGTACATACTTCACGCTTACATGTGGTGTTGGTTTTGTCTTGTATTTGTTTTGTACGCCCACAGACGTTCTGAATACGGAGGAGGATGAAATACTTTCAGTTGGTTTGGCCCCCTTTCCAGTAGCACTGATAGTAAATCCACGGGCCGACGCTCAGAGCAAGGAAAATAACACTGCAGAGAGTGCTCAACGGGACATGGTGCACAGCAATGGTCACCCCTATGTCGTACCGGTGTGCATGCGCCTGCCAACGCTATCCGCGCTGTAGCGGGAACCGGCGCTATATACTCCACACGCTGGCACACTGGTGAATCTCACCTGTGTCAAGCGACTCTCCCGGACGCTACAATAGGCCAGCCGGCAACTACTTAATCGGCACTACATAGGGGCCACTACTTGCAGCACCTTCTCTCGCTCTCCTTCGTGAGTCTTCATCGCACGCTTGGCCTTCCTCGAGGCCTGCTGCAGAGCGTCCTTGTGCTTTGTGGCCGCCCCTCCCTGCGCACGAGCATGCTGGGAGCAGCAGTCCCATACAGAGGCAGAAAAAACAAATATGTGGGAAACAACAGCCCGATACTCTAAAAATATGCTGGCACAATTGGAAACAAGCAAACAATCTTAATACAAATAGGAATAATATATTCCTATATATCATGCGCACAGCGTTGGCGCCGAATAACGGCGGGGGGCAGCGTTGACAACGGCGAGCTGCAGTAACTTGAATGCGAGGAAAAGGGTCGTGATATTTTCCGTCGTCCTCGAATCCGGCTGCAAACTTGGCAACGGCGAGACAGCGTTGACAACGGCGAGGGGAGGTAGATGGGAAAAGAGCATGACATTTTCCGTCGTCCTCGAAACGGCAGAAAAAAACGAATGGGTGCCCCCCTCCTTCTTTCCTTCCTTTCTTCCTTCCTTCCTTCGTCGACCCTTCGATGTGTTCACGGCTCAAAAGGCTCCAAGAAAACAACAGAAAAAACGTGGCGGTGCGCGCTCCGCAGCGACGTGGCGAGATGCACCTACCTCTATACTGTGATTGTTTTTGTCTCGACATTGGTCTTTCTTTCGATCGGTCCATGGAGTCAGTCAGCTGTATAAGGCAAGCATAGGGTGGGTTAAGCAGCGTATATATAGTACAAAGTACGCTATACCCGAGCACACACCCGGTAGATACCCGGGTGCCCCAAGGTTCATACCCGGGCACATACCCGGGTACCCCCGGAGTCTTACCCTGGTAGATACTCGAGAAACCTTATATATTCATGCTATGGAAATATACCCGAGCACCCCCGAGAGCAATACCCGGGAAAACATCGGGTCCTGGTAGGTGCCCGAATACCCCCAGAAGGGTATCGGGGTAGATACGCGGGCACCCCTATAGTCATAATGGGGTAGATACGCGGGTACCCCCGGGGTTTACAACCTGCCACAGTAAGCACACCTCTAGCGAGATTGTAGCTATAACCCCTTCGAGGCTTCAGAGGGAAAAAAGTAGAACATTGCCGAGCACGAATGTCGATCACAGGATCATCAACTGTTGGCCGCGCGAAGCGAGCAGCCCAGGCTGCCGAGGTAGGAGATAGGGGGCTGTGTGTGCCAATTTCAATATAACGAGCTGAAAGACAAACGCGCCCTCTTCTAATGGAGACGCTTCATAACAGCGTTCACATTTTCTTGCCGTTTTCAGGTCGCTTCTTTTCGTATACCTGAACCACAAAAACGGTCAAAGCGGCGCTCTCGTGCAGTAGCTGCGCATACCTGATATGCCTCGGCCGCTCGCGCATGCAGCTTCTGCCGTTTGCGCTGCTCTCGCTCGGTCCTCCTTAGCAGTTGTCGCGCGGCGGACACCCTGACCCTCGCCGCCAGCACCCTCTGCCGTCCCTGGCGTTTGACCCTGTTCGCGAAGAACTCCTGCGAAAACAACACGCATACATACCAATATCGTGTCACGTTACTACCCCCCGGATGTAGGCCTCTTGGTGTTTGTCCGTCTGTACACATACATCACCACCCGCAGGAAAACAAATCAGACTCAAGATTTGTGCTTTCGATGAAGGCGGAAGTGCCTCGTCGTTGGGCTCTCCACGGTTTGGATGTTGCTCTCTGAAACCCGTGGAGGAAATCCGGTGACATCGATCGTGGGAAATTTGGACCCCCATCAGGGGAACAGACATGTACAACAGAACGAGACTGACCGATCCTCGATTGGAGAACGATTTCGATGGCTGGAACAACGACCGCAATCAGTGCTTGATGCAAGCGAGCGATGGCAGACAGAAGACGACAGTACACAGCAAGCAGGCGGTGCGCGATAATTTTGACATTCTTCTCGCAACGGTGTCCCACGTGTAGTGCGTGTGTATGTCTCTCTCTTCGTGCGGAATTGTTTGTTTCGGTCAGGTCCCGACCGGAGGAAGGGGCGTACGTGTCGTGCGGCCTTGAAACGCAGGCACGTCGACGACTGTTCTCAGTAGTTTAACCCTAACCCTACTGCTCTTATTTACGACGGCTCGGATGATGCTACAGTACCGTTCCCTTGTGTCCTACCGCTGTTGCGCCTATCAACTTGTACTTTTTTCTCTTCCCGTCGAGACGATTTATTTTAATTTCAACCTGTTGTGTGGCCAACGGACTACCAGGTACACTTCAGGGATATATGAGCAAAACCTAATGTCAGAACATCATCATCATCATTATCATATTTTTAGCGTCCTATCCTTACCGCGGTAGGCATGCTGCATTGCAGTTAATTAAACTCGCCTGCTCTCGAACCAGTTTTGCTGCGTCATGCCACCCTAGCCCAGGCTTGATGATGTCGATTATCGTAGTCTGCCACCACCTGGCAGGGCAAGGGGCGTAAAAACAAACAGGTGCAACATGAGATCGGTCCTTCGGTCGGGGGGGCTCACTTTTTAGGTCCTTCGTTTTTCAGCCGCAATGATTTTACTGTAAAAAAAAAACATTTTGGTTTGGCGGCATGCACCGCCCGCCATGGAGTGATTTTGAGACGCTGCACCGCTGACCAAAAACAAACCCAACTTCCAATTTATTTAATCGAGGTTCAAAGACACTGAGTCGTCCGAGTGGCCCTAAACGCGGAAATGAAAATAATGGCACTATACCCCCCCCCCCCCCCTGCCGTACCATTCAAGCTGTTCAGCCATGCCACCATTCAACCACGTAGCGGCACTCATGCCCACGAATTCATACCTGGGGTATTGCTTGAGGACGAGTTCCTGGTTGGTGTCGGACTTGAGCAGAGGAGCCTTGCCCACGAAGCGAAGGAACTTGTATCTCCTCGTCCTTCGAATCTGCCGTGTCTCAGCACACAGCAGCAGTAGTGCGAGCGCCAGGGTCCCGTCAGTTGCAGCCGTTGGTTGCTTTGTTGGGGAGAAAGCAACCAGCCTCGGTACAAAACTAAATAAGGTTTCAGAGCGAGGAGGAGGAGGAAAACTACTCTCCCGGGAGACCCACAGGGACTCTCCGCTTTAGGTAGTACATCAGTGCGACAGAGCCTGCATGACCCGTCGTAGAACCAAAGGGATTTGTTTCGCTCACGTGCATAGGGCCAAGACCCCACCCGTTCTATTGACAGCGCGCAAAGACAACTGGTAGAGCTTAGCTATTCTTTTCTGTGCTTGGGGTGAGCTACGATACGTGGGGGTAGCGCATTTTTTTTCCCAGTTCGTGTGCGTGCGTGTGTGTTTCGCCCCCTTATTCACTATCTTCGCCCTTGTTTTATTTCTCCACCCTATAAGAGTAGTAGCTCAGATCCGGGGTCACATAGTGTGCTCTTGCTCCCCCCCCCCCCCCCCCCCTATCCTGTTATATATAAATGGGTTGGGTTGGCGTCGGTTGGCAACGACACTGTAAAACATGCCGCTCACTACGTGAGCTAGACATCCAGGGTACCGTTTTTTTTTTTTTTTTTTTTTTTGGTGGTCGCCCACAGCTGGTCGTCTAATTAGATCATTTTGTGCGAAGTAAAGAACCTTTACTCCGCACAAGGGATTGATCGTATCACGTAGTGTTCAAGGTACGGCACCCAAGAGGCAGTTACATAGTACTCCCATTGCTGTCTCTGGAAGTGGCCACACCGGAAATTTAACTAACTCATTGAAGCTGTCATCCATATGCAAGTCCGCCTCACAAGCGGTTGTTAGTAGGATGCAGCTCACCCTTCATGTGACTCGCCGGACACCTCACGGCGGTTCGCGCTTGGTGCAAGCAAAGTCTGGCTGGTCGGTGAAAACCCGACATGCTCCGTCCCGGCATTGTAGGGATGCGAGAGTCTATGGTCATGCGCGACTACGGCCATGCACGAGATCGAGTACGTCTCTCCTATCGAGTGCACCCTCCCCACCTCGTTTCGTGCCTTGCATCTTATATCGTGACAAGACTGCGGCCTATGGCCTCTGCCAGATGATATCAGCAAGAGGGCTTCCAGCGAGGGACTCCACCAGTCTCGCTGGCCTCGCACTCAGTAAGTCTTGTTCTTAGAGCTTGTATTATCACGGAGTGATCCTCATCGGACCACGAGCCAGGTGGCTAGGGGACATCACACAGGATCCCCGGCCACTGCTCCACTCACACATGCGATTACACTGAAACCTCCACGGCTTGGTATCTTTTGGCTACAGCACCCCCAAAGCGAGTTCACTCGACACGAACGAGCTTGACAAAACCAAAAAACCAAGACGAAATCGCATGCGGCAAATCACAAATCAATGCTGAACTCTGAAGCAATTTTAATCTTGAGCGCACGGGTCATCCGTAATTTGCGCAATTCCTTCACGACGAATTCAGGCGCAGCAGAATAAATCGACCGCAAAGACTCCCACGTGCGCTCCTCTGCTTCGAAACCATCCCAATCGACCAAGACAATCACCTCGTTGGCATCATCTTCGGCCACATGCACCAAAGCATTCATGCGGCATTCACCCTGCGCAAAGGAATGTTGGAAAACATCCTTCAGATCAGCGGTGACGTTCAACGTCGCATCCGCATAAAATCGTAAACGAGCCACGTGAGCTTGATGCACCTTCCCAGAAACGATGTTCTGAACTGAGTACACATGATCATGATCAGCTGCTACCACACGCCACGGACCAGTCCATGTGGACAACAATTTCGGTGTGACACCCTGCCGACGAACACGAGCATACAACACGAAATCACCAACCGCAAATTTTGGCAACACCACCTGGCCCTGAGCCTGTTTACGTTTGTTGTCGCGAGACACGGCAACAGCTGCGCGAATATCGGCGCAAAATCTCTCCTGCTCTGCAACGACTTCACGGACGTTCGCACGCAACAAGTCAGCATTCATCACGTCAACATTCCACCTGCCATCAGACTCAGAAACGAGCGCCGAGAAATCGGTACGCGGAGCACGCCCAAACATCACGCTGTACGGAGTGCTTCGGTAACGTTCACGAAACGAAGTGTTCAAGGCCCACTGAGCGGCCGGCAAAACATCAACCCACTCCGAAACCTGACGACGCTGTTCTGACAGAATGGAACGCAGAGCACGTACCACCTCTTTTACCATGCGTTCACACGTACCGTTCGACCACGGCGTGTAAGCGACAGCAAAACGATGTTCGATGTGCAACGCGTCGCTCAACAAAGCAAGCACCCTGTTCTTGAAATGCGTGGCGGTATCACTCACCCACACACGCGGCACCCCCAAAGTCTTACACCAGGCTAGCAAATGCTTCGCTGTGACCTCGGCTGTACAAGCCTCGGCCGGTTCCAACGCCACGTAGTTGGACAAATCATCCATGATGACCAAAACATATCGGAAACCATCCTCATCAGGCAGGCCATCGCTACCTTCGGGCCCGCTGTGGCCAACATACAAAAAATCAAAGTGCACCACTTCTCCCGGAGCGGTACCATGCACCGTGTCTCCGTAGGGACGAGGAATGAGTGCACCTGCACGCGTGTCTACACAGTGCAAACACTGGCGAACGAATTCGCGAACCTGAGAATCCATGTGAGGCCAAACACAATATTCCTTCAGGCGAAACAAAGTCGGCGCCACACCACGGTGACCAGCCGAGCGCATGTGCGCGCACACCATCAAACGAGTTTGAAGAGCAAGATCATCCGGCGGAATCCACAAGACGTCACGCACCCCAACACGCACACGAAACAAACCATCATCGGCCAAGGTAGCTTGACCGAAGGTTGTCGAAAATTCATGAACACCAACGCCGATACGAGCGACAGACCTTTGTTGCGAGGCACGAATCACATCCAATGCGGGAAGCGAATCGTCAGCATTACATGGGCTGTGCACGGCAACCGAACGAACAGGCACCGTAGGAACTTTGACCCAACGAGACAACAGATCCCCCCAACAGTTTCGATCGCCAGGGATGTGTTCGATTGCATAGCGGTATTGTCCTAAAACACCCTTCCAATTCTCTAGGCGTTGTGCCATGGTCTTTGTGACCGTCGTGACACACTTCTCCGGATTGAAAATGTACTGCAAGTTTCGATGATCAGTAAAGATATGAACACCACCCCAAAGCAGGTATTCGAGCCTCCGGAACGTATTAACGATCGCAAAACCTTCTTTGTCGACAGTCGCCCAGCGCAACTGCGAACCTGTGAACGAACCACTCAGAAATCCGAGAGGCTCGTGAGACATGCTTTCCAACGCCAATCCACTGCGAAATTCGTGTTCAGGCACTTGGGTGAGAAAACTACCCCAATGGAAATCAGAAGCGTCAGGAAACATCAAAACAACGCACCCGGGACGAGGATGATGAAGCGGCACTGCTTGCGCCACCAAACCCCGTGCGGCATTCCACGCCCGCACCCGATCCTCCGTCCACGCGGTATCCTTGATGACACGATTGCGCGCCACTCGCTTAGTCCGACGTGTAGCCCCAACAAGGAGCTCCTCCAAAAAATCACGTAACGGTGCTACCGTTTCCGCTAAACGTGGTAACGATGTACGCAACCAGTTGACAGCCTGCAAGAATTGCATTAGTTCTCCAGCGTTTTCGGGACGACGCATTTCACTTAAACCTTGCACTCGAGCGGGGTCATGGGACACGACACCATTGGAATACACCTTACCACACCAGACCAGTTCACGAGAGAAGAAGGTACACTTGTGGGCGGCGACAAACAGTCCAACATTCTCCAGGCGTTCAAGAATGTCATCAAGCAGCTGCAGAAGAGCTTCTTCGGTGTCTGCGAAAAAGAAAACGTCATCGACCCAAACTTTGCAATCCAAACCACGCAACACTTCAGTCATGACACCTTGGAAATAAGAAGTCGCATTCAAAACACCTTGGGGAACACGGGTAGGCGTGAACAAACCGTCGCTTGTCGCCATGGTGAAGACGTCTTGCGCCTCCGGAGCCAAAGGCATCTGCCAGTACCCTTGAAGTAGGTCCAGCTTGCCGAAGAAACGCGCCCCCAGCAGATCTCCCATGTCTTCATGGTTGGGCATGACGCCCGGGGACTTCTCCACCTGTGCGTTCACCGCCGAGTAGTCGCTCACCAAACGGAAAGAGTCCTTCTTGGGCACCGCCATCGCCGGACTCGCCCACACCGCCTGGATGTTGTGGTAGACAAAGCCAAAAAACACCAAAGCAGCAATGCACTTCGAGAGCCAGTCCCTTTTCGTCGGTTCGTACCGACGTGGCGTTGCCTTGACAGGCTTCGCCTGTTGCTTCAGCTGCACTCGCATCGGCTCCACTTGCGCTGGCGGATCACCACACAGCGCACGGCGAAAAGCACCCACGCGACGAGCCAAAATTTCGCGCAAACGGGTTGCTCCGCCGACGCTTAATCCACTCTGCTCTGCCTGCTGCACGCTGTCCTCCAACGCCCGTTCTCGGGCCGTCCGCTCCTCCTCCGGATCCATGAACATGTCTGGCCCCCGGTCGACCAAATGTTCCACCGCCTTGTCCTCCGGAGCATCCACCGTAGCCTCGGTCTGAAAAGCACGCACGGAAACCGTCACTCTGCGCGCCGCAAGGTAACTCGGAGTCTCCACACCGGTCGATACCGGCACTGCGCGAGGGCGAAGCTTCTCCAGAGCTTCACGGTAGACGTCGATGCCAAGAGCTTTCATGGTAGCCATGCCAAACAGAACGACGTTATCTGTACCAGGCATGACCGCGAAAGTGATGGGCTCCAATTTCACCGCTCCCCACGGCGTCCGTACACTCACGGCAATCGGCACCGTTTTGTGCGTGACCATCACTGAAACACCCGTAGCGGTTTTCGCCTGCTGCGGGCCATTTTCGAACGGAATTTGCAGATCGGCGCCGCCGAAATGCGAAGACAGCTGCTGAAGTAAGCCGACACCGATGGACGTGAGCGCCGACCCCGAATCAAGGATCACACGCGCCATCAGCGAACCAACCGACCCTGGCAAAGAGAGATCAGCGCGTAAACACTCAGCGCTGCGATCGACAGGCACTTCACCTGCCGTTGAACTCTGGTCGGTACCAAGAGTCACCTGACGCCATGGCTGCCCTCCTACAGCCGGCGCCGAAGAAATAGAATCGGCGGTCCACCCCGACCAAGACGTCGAATATACAGACGGTTCCGGCGCTACCGCCCCTGCAGCAGCACCAGACACTGACTCCGCCCGCTCGGTGGATGGCGAAGTTCTCGCTCCAGCAGCACCCACCGATGTTCCAGCTCCTCCAACGTATACAGCTCGGCCGGCAACAGACGAACCAGATCCCGACCCAGCGGCTCCTGCCGCTGGCGCACCAGAAGTTGAAGAAGCAACAGCAGAAGTTCCACCGCCCGCTGTCAATTGATTGCCACCACGGCCACCGCGCCCGCGTCCATGGTTGAATCTGCCCCGGCCGCCATTGCGGCCCCCGCGATACCCTGACGACCCGCGCCCACCACTGCTGGGAGCTGTGCCGCCACCGCGAGCTTTTGGGCAATCAGAAACATAATGGTTGGGATCACCACACTCGAAACAGACGCGAACAAACGACTTTTTCGCGGACTGCTGCTGTTTCGGTTTCTGCTGCTGTTGGCGTCGCGGTTCAGCTGCCCCTGCAGCATCTTTCCGACCATACGCCTCGATGAATTTCCACTGTTCTGCAGCAGAAAAAATTTGGTCCATGACCAATGCCGGGTCCTTCTTCCACCCTGCAGCGTACGTTAGCTGACCTTTTACGTACTTTTTGAACTCGGACGGCCATAAGCCATCCACCAACGCCATGCTCACAAATTCCGCCGGTCCGGGCAACCACGAACGGTCCTGCGCGCGGTACATGGCATGCACCGCGTGATTCTCCGCAAAATACTTTTCCATAGCGGAGTTTACCATCATCGCGCGGTCTTTGACGGATGTTTCACCGCCCTGCTTTTCATCGCGCCTCATTGAGAGAACGCGACGCAAGTCCGCTGCCGCCCGCGAGGTGTCAAATCTGTTGCTGGTGGTTGTGTAACCAGCGTGCTGCCTAACAGCGTCCAACAACTCCGAGGCGGTCATCGTAGTCTGATGCTTGTAAAATCCCTCAAAACACCGATGAATGTAATTGGGGATAAGCTGGCCCATGCTCACTTTGGAGTGCTGAACCACCCCCTGAGCGTTGGCGAGCTGCAGCCGTTCCTCATAATCGAGGTACGCTGCGTAAAAAACACGAGAGGCCTGCTCGGTCCACACCTCTCCGTATTTCGGTGGAGTCAGAGACTCCCCTACCACCAGCGGCGTGCTTGCCGTGTGCGCCATAATCCACAGCAGTCCACCTGGACTCTACTGTAATAACGGAGAAACTGCCGCCTGACCTGTGCGTCCTCCAGCTCCCGGAGCGTCCTCCCCTGCTGTGCGCTTCAAGCCGTTTCGATCCGTCCAACGGGCCAACTGCCTTCCCAGCTGTGACCCAATACTCCGCAGCCGAAAACTCCTCCAACAGAAGTTCCGCGATTATCTAGATATTATGGCCTCTGCCAGATGATATCAGCAAGAGGGCTTCCAGCGAGGGACTCCACCAGTCTCGCTGGCCTCGCACTCAGTAAGTCTTGTTCTTAGAGCTTGTATTATCACGGAGTGATCCTCATCGGACCACGAGCCAGGTGGCTAGGGGACATCACACAGGATCCCCGGCCACTGCTCCACTCACACATGCGATTACACTGAAACCTCCACGGCTTGGTATCTTTTGGCTACAGGCCTTTTTTCCCCTCGTCAACTCGCGTCTTATTGGGGACTGTCATCGGAGGAACTACTCAACCATCATTTTTTTTTTTTTTTTTTTTTTCCGACAACGTTTTAGTAAAAATGTACCTACTCTACCTGAGGCCAGATTTTTTTATAAAATTCCCGGTTCGTGGCAAAAGTTGCTGGCAACCCCCGAAAATTGTATTTTATTGCTTCTAAATATAGGCACGCACGCGCTCCCTGGATCCTGCAGCTTCAGAATTTTGTCCTCCTCATATACCGGATAAATATCCTGCATGGAATCATATAAAAAACCCGCAGTGCTCGCAATCGAAGTATCGCGCACAGCTTGCAAAGACGAGGTTCCACGAAATCCTCTATCTCACAGCTGTTGTTGGTTTTCTTTTCGGTTTTTATTACTATATATAGCCCCTCGGGTTGACCGACAACTTTTGTTTTTACTCCAAAAGGTCAGTTATTGGATGGAGTTAGGGAGTTTCCTCAATCTGAGGAACTTTAGAGAAACAAATCTCGGGGCGCCCCCATATTCCGTAGCAAGCCATTTCCGGCCAATGACCCTTTTAGGACTACAGTCCCGTTTTGGAGACAAACTACCCAGAATCTGAGTGGTTTGTCCCCAACACGGGACTTCACCCCCCTCTCACGTATTTTGGGAGTCTCGCCCTGAGCCTGGTGCAGTTTTAAAAGGGGGTAACAGGAAGTCTCAGGCCCGGTTTTATCGATTTGTTGCTGTTTCGCTGCGTTTGCTAGAGACCCGGTCGATATCTTGTTGTGTGCGCCCCACTCACCCTGCTGACAGTAAAAACAGAGGTAGCATGCGCGTAAAAAGGCTGGCTTGTTTCACATTCTATGCCAGGTAGTACGCCCGTGTTACACCAATGCTACCAGGCGCAGTATGTGTCCATCGCGTTTGCCGCGGTGCGCTCAACCATCTCCTTTTCGTTGTTGCCTGTGGGTTGAACTCCGATATTGTGGTACCCCGCGACGATAACAAAGGTGGGCGGACCCCCCCCCTCCCCTCGCGCACATTGTGGGCGTAAACTAATCCGTGTGTAGACATTGAATGAGATAATGTAATGTAGCAAACCCTCGCCAGGTGTCGACAATCGCCAGGTGTCGACAATACGATTTGCTGCTGCATTGCTCAATGTCTCCGAACCGATTAGTTTATGCCCGCATTGTGCGCGGGGGGGCGTGAAGGGGGGGGCGGGAAGGGGAGGGGGGGGGGTCTTGGCCACCTGGGAAGCGTTCTGTGAAACGGTCGGAACGTATGTAATATGAATTATGGTTTTTTTTAGTACAGCATGACCGCTCCCTATAGCTTGACATTTTTCAGAACCACTGAGCAGAGAGGACGGGAACACCCGTGGACCCCGGGCGCTGTACGCCTCCGTCGATGTGGCGCGCAACACGACAACGACGAGTTTTAACAATCAGAGAAGATTCTAGAGCAGGCCAGTGCCATTGATCGGAAGCCCAGCGTAGAGCTGGCGTTTTGGGGGGGGTGGTGAGGGGCGTGAGGCGTGGGACTGCCACCTTTCTCCCGTTCTGACTCGGACCGAGGCTAACCGCGAGGCATAGCCTACCTGGGCCGAGCGGGCTGGCGGGAACAACAGCGAACGACAAGCGAGGGATATTGTACTGCTGTACCCGTCGCCAGCTATATGTTTACCCACTGCGGGGGGCAGCTATACGGAGGGTATGTCGAAAAGGATTATGCGGCGTGTGCAGTAGGGAAGGACTGAGTCAATGTTAAAGAAGTTGGGGCGAGACAACTCTGCCCCTGATCATTGGTCAACTACAAATACAATCTAAAAGAGGCGCAACGAAGTATGGGAGGGACCACAGGCCCGCGCAGGAGGCCTCGTCCAATCAAATACTTACATTAAATGATCCACGGCAGAGAGACAGAATACAACAGTAAAATGGCCGTACAATCGATGGGCTCAAGATTTGGCACAAATAATAGAACCATCGATGATATCGAAATGTCTCGGAATTTGTATCGCAACGAGGTCAGTTCTTCTTTTCGCCCCCGAAACCTCGGGAGTAGAGTTGGTCGCAACATTTCTTGAGACCATCCCACCCACCCGGCAGTAGGATTAGTACTCTTATGCTTGTATACCCAAATCATTTACAGGTACTAACCCCGCGCAGAGTACGTGATACGCTAGTCCACTCAGCGCGGGGGGGAATACCAGACGAAACCTCCTGCCCGGCGCAGGAGGCCTCATCCAATCCAATACTTACATTAAATGGTCCACGGTAGAGAGACAGAATACAACAGGTATGTAAGAGTGCAAATGATATTTGGGCGTCTTCGTGAGACTTTGAGAACGAGGCCGGGTCGGCACCCTGCAAAATACCAGGTGTGTCTAAAAACAATTATAAACATAGCTATTACGGGGGTCCATAGTTAACAGGACCAAATATTGTTAGTAAAAATACCTAAATATATAGTTTTTTATGTACGCCATAGGTCCTGTTAACTATGGACCCCCGTAATAGCTGTGAGCTCGAGGCTTTCGTCCAAACTCATACTTACAAGCTTAGTGTTGAGTACTTCGATCGCGCGTACGCTATAGGGTTTACACAATCTCATGAAGGATTATTGGAGGGGAACACGATGTGATACTTTTCTGCTCTGTGTGCAAGCCTCACTCACCAGGTCGTCCTTGAGGCGCTGCATGCGCCACAAGAGGTGCTGCTCCATCATCAGCTTCCGCCTCTTCCGCGCAAGGCGTCCTCGCCATGCCGCCTATTTTTTATGGAGAACGGTACATACAGGGGTCACCGGCGGGTTAAACATAGAAGCCCGAATATTCAATTCAGAAGCGAACGCGACAAGACGCAATTAAAAAACGAGCAAACAGAAGACTACCATGGGAGGGTGCAAGATGCATGGAACAAGCGACGGGAAGACGATGATGAGAAACGAGTGAGGGAAGATCAAATTAGGAAATTAGCTGACGACAGAAGATCCAAATAAGGATCATTCTTATCGGCGAGATTTTTTTTCTAAAGTACCATAATTGTTTCGCGCAATTGTTTCAAGTTCCAGTTTTTCCTGAATTTTTCCCGAATATGTAAAATCCAACTATCCCGATTTTTTTTTGCTTCTGAAGGATTTCATTCACAAATTGTGACAGAACGCCTCTGTATCTTAATAAATATTTCCAATTTTTTCCGAGCTTGGGAAATTCTGGTAAAAAAAGCTCTCCGATAAGAATGGTCCCGAGAAACGAGAGAGAAGACACAGTTAAGGAAAAGAGCAAAATCATACCCAATTAAAAGAAACGAGCGAAAGAAGGCGCAACAAAAGAAGTCGGCCGACAGCGTACCCAATCAAAAGAAATGAGCGAGAGCATACCCAATCTAAAGAAACGATTGAACGCATGCCCAAGTGAAACCCATCGAGCGAGAGAAAAGACAAAAGACGAATTCAATCGACGAGCGAGAGAACATACGATCAAGAAACGGACGAGAGATTGGGTGCAACGAAGAAACTGCTGCTGTAACCAGAGAAGCCGACAAAAAAAGCGAGCGAGAGGGCGTACTGTTAAGGAACGAGCAAGAGAAGACCGCATTCTGAAACGAGCGAGAAAAGGTGGATTCAAGAAACGGACGAGAGAACGCAAATCAAGAAACGAGCGAGACAAAATGAAATCAAGAAACGAGTACTGCAAAACAAGAGAGGGAAGGAACGGAACGGGTGGGAGGGTGTTAATTTTGGCATGGTGAAAACAGATATCGTAATTCAGGCTGGCATTGTAACGTAGTGAGAACACTCGTCATTGACAGCATTTGCAGTGGTAGTATCAATAAAAGCAGGGGCAGGGATACTATGTTGAGGAGTGGGGGTCTTCGAAGTACTTTGCGCATGGCAAATGTCGGTTATGGACGAATCAAAAGGTGACGGATGGTGAACCGACCATCCCCTTCCAGGTATACAAAACATGTACGTTGTACATATGATTGATAGCACCTTCCATGTTTTAAAATCATTGGATTCTACTGTAGTTTCCCTTTCAACTCGTCGGAACTGCACATTGTCAGATGGCAAATGGAATTATAATATATATGTATATTTATACATAGACCTACCACTCTGTCCAGAAATACAAGGATACTTTAAGTAATGATACGAGGATCCAGAACGGTCCTTACTTTTCCGCGCAGAACGGTACGGTCGGTGTAACGGTCGCTCGTTGTCGTCCGTTCCAATTGTTTCACCCGTCGGATAGATCATGATCTACAAAATTAAGTTCTCTCGCCACCTTTCTGTGGGAGGTTGGGCAAGGCGAGGGTCTGCGTAGTACAGACCCAACTAAAAAAAAAACATGGGCTAGGCCATGCAGATTGTATGGGTCCCACTCGGCGACATGAATGAGCCACTGTAGATCATACAAAATCGGGAAATAAATTCGCCTCGGTAGATCTAGACCGTGGACCGTGAAGTGGGAATCGATGACATGTCCGAGGTGTGCAAGGCAGCTTTCGCTTCAACCTGGGCCTCACCTGTATCTTGATGGCCGCCGCCAACCTCTCCTTGTCCAGCTTCTTCTGGAAGGCGGCCGCGGACTCGGCCTTCCTCCAAAGCTCCTTTGCTCTCGACGCCTTCTCGGCTTTCAATCGGCGCACCTTCATCGACCGGAAACCCACCGCCTCGATCCTACAAGGCAACCGAGCGCAAGGAGAGTGGGGGGGGGAGCGTGAGCGCTTATTTCTGTCATTCAGGGCCGGCGGCCACCGCGTTGTCACCAGGGCAGCAGTTACAGATTGCGGATGATACTATCAGAAGCGTACATAGCAAGCCTGGATAATGTTGTCATCACGCTGGACGAACGTTGTCTTCCATTACTGTAAGTAAATACAACAGGTGACAACGCAAGAAGACTATAAAATCGAAACGCAGCTGTTATTTTTCCATCGACTGATAGATTGAGCTTCAGAGCCTATAACGCAAAAACATCACCCGAACCTAGAGAAACTACCGGGGGGTTTTTTTCGGGGCTTCATGTTGTTAAGTAGAGCACGGTTTGTCAATCGGGACAAAACGATTTTAGTTTTCGCTACGACAGTCGATGGAAAATCGTTGAAAATCAACTCGCCGGGGGATTTCGGCCGGTTGGTGGACCATCGTTTGAAATAAAAAAGAGGTTCTTGGAGAAGCCCAAACGGTGTGCGTGCAGGACCCCAGCCACTACTTGATCCTGTCAATGAAACAGTGCAGCCAGTCTATGATGGTTTGCGTTAATAGATACAAGACGGTGCAAACCTAGACTAAGGCGGGACATGTTCTTTTTCTGGTATACCTGGCATGATACATTCACTCCTCTGGCCAAAAAGTAAAGAAACGCTTGTGCTGGTACAGACCAATACCAAAACGTCGTCACATTGAAGCCCATTTGTTTTTTAAGATTGGGCGGGATGTTTGGTGGTGGACGAGCGGGTGATTCCAACTTTACGGTAGGTTTGCGGCGGCTGTCTTTTAAACAGAGCGGTGTAGATAGACACGGTGAAGAGACCGTCGTAGCGGCCACCAGCGTCCATGGAAAAAGATTTTAAAAAAACATACTACAGTACAATTGATTGGCAAATGGTCTCCGACCCATGTGGTTGCTTCGAGCTACCACTACCTACCAGGTACAACGGTACTGCTCGGATAACTGCAGGGGGGTGGGGGAGCGACCATCTGAGCGTGCGAGTGTGACGGCCTACGCTACGGCATGTATGTTGCGTTTATTTTCCGGAGCCTTGTTTCACTTCAAGAGCTTCAATAGTGTTAGGGAGTATCCCAAAAGTGTTGACCCTTTCAGGTCAGCAGCCCCGTTCTGAGGACAAGCGCCTTAATAATTCGGCTGGCTTGCCCCCAATACGGGACTGCAGTTCTAAATGGGTCAAGAAGAGTAGAAATTGCAGCCCGATGGACATATCCCATGGCATGTACATACAGAAGTAGTCGTGGTCCACGCCAATGTACGCCAGCCAAAATTACCGGCCCTATGTAGCGGCAACCGGCAGCTATCTACTCCGCGCACAAAACCCGCTGCGCTTCATGAATCCCATCCATGCCCCACGCGATTCCACAGCAGGAAGCATAGCAGAGCAACCAGCACTGACTCAAGCCCGCACCGTAGAGAAGAAAACTACCGTGTACGGAAGGTACCATAACACGAGAAATAAGCAATGGTTATTGCAGCGTTGGTATTGGGAAGTTTTTCTTCTCAAGTGGAAGAGCTACGACGTCGGCCCAAAAAAAGTGCCAAGTATGGTGCCGGTATGTGCTATCAGGCCAATACGCCTGCAGCACTATATTAAATATAGTGCCGGTATGTGCTATCGGTCCAATACGCCGGCACTTATTATAGCTCGGCAACCGGCACTATTCCGCACGCTGCCACACTGTTTAGCCCCATACTAGGTAAGTGCCAAGCGAATTCACCGCAACTCCCATACTTTACCCCTGTCGTACAAGACGCGTCTGATGTCGTCGTATCGAGGACGACAAAATTGGTAAGTTTCCTTTGAGATTCGACAAGCTATATATATACTTAGTATATACCTGGTATATACATTGCGTTTCCTCTCGATAGAGGTTCTCTGTGGTTTTCTGCTGCGGCGTTTTCGGCCTTTATTTGGAGCTCGTGTTAATGCAAGGTGTGAAGCCACCAGAAAATAAATGTTTTCGTTGACCCGCCCGCGCCCACGCAGAAATTTCCGCGGAGAGGCCTAAGCACCGGCATGCCCTGGCTCGTATCTTGATTTTAATAGGGTGTTAGACCATTTACCGTGCCAAACATACACATAATAGGGTGTTAGACCATTTACCGTGCCAAACGTGTACCAGGTTTCACGCTATAGAGCAATGGTACGATCTAACTTGTATTCAGCGGATACAGCCGTCACACACCGATGCAACGTGAGCTCGTGGGCGGGCAGACCCCAGTGGCGAGCCTCTTGGCACGGCTTGCAGAGGAGCAAGCGCCCTTCTGGCTCGCACCCAAAGCACCTCAACGCCTGCAGCAAGCGCAAGCGAGCACAAACGAGCACAAGTGAGCACAAGCGAGCACCGATTCCCGTCAAAGCGGATCAGGCTGTGAGTGGAAGTAGGCTACAATAGCTCAATGTTGGCGTTATTGTGAGGCCTCCCGCGCCTCGTAGTAATTTTTTTTTCCCGCCTCCAATAGGAACGAAAATTGCGTGTTAATACTGGGAGAAGATATTGTGACCATATCTTCCTCAGCGGCTCTAGTTACTGCATGCAAAATGCTCTTCTGCTAAAGTGGTGGAGGTGGTAGTGCGCACCTGTGCTCGGTCCCCGCAGTCGTCGCACATGGGCACGAGGGGGTCGAAGGTGTGCCGCCTCAGCCGGCCCTTGCGGTGTACGTGGGCAAAGCACGACACGCAGAAGTTGTCCCCGCACTGCTTGCACAGCTTTACCGCCACCTGTTGTTTTAGAGACGACGCCCCCATACAGCACCAATAACACCCGCCAAAACAGCGGCGCATCAAAATTGGCCCCGTATACATTCATGTGCAGAGAGTGCCCAACGCCATACTAGCGACAAGGCAGCGACGCACGGCAATAATCTGGGTTGTCAACGTCATGCCGACAAGGCTCCGACGGACGCACCGTACGCATAGAGTGTTGAATCAGGTTCCCGGGGTACACAACGGGCGCGTACAACCGTATGACCGGGCGTTTTGGGGGGGGCTGCACAAAGACCGCCCGCCTGATTGTACGAGGTTCACTACCGCTAGCCATTGGCGTGGTGGTGGTTACAAAGCCGCGTGCTTCATTGTGTCACGGCTGCGTTGAAATGATGCTGTTACAGCGGCAGCAGTAGGGATTCGACAATGACGACGCAGTGCCGAAATAGAAAAAAACACGTTCGGTCCTCAATCAACGAGAGCGGGGGGGGGGGGTGTACTCGATAGGAGAGACGTACTCGATCTCGTGCATGGCCGTAGTCGTATGACCATAGACCCTCGCATCCCTACAACGCCGGGACGGAGCATGTCGGGTTTTCACCGACCAGGCAGACTTTGCGTGCTTGCACCAAGCGCGAAGCGCCGTGAGGTGTCCGGCGAGTCGCATGAAGGGTGAGCTGCATCCTACTAAGAACCGCTTGTGAGGCAGACTTGCATATGGATGGCAGCTTCAACGAGTTAGTTTAATTTACGGTGTAGCCACTTCCAGAGACAGCAATGGGAGTACTATGTAACTGCCTCTTGGGTGCCGGACCTTGAACACTACGTGATACGACCAATTCCCTTGTGCGGAGTAAAGGTTCTTTACTTCGCACAAATGATCTAACTAGACGACCAACTGTGGGCGACCGCCAAAAACAAAAAAAAAACGGTACCCTGGATGTCTAGCTCACGTAGTGAGCGGCATGTTTTACAGTGTCGTTGCCAACCGACGCCAACCCAACCCATGTATAATATATTAGGCGGGGGGGGGGGGGGGGGGGGGGGCTATGCAATGGCGAAATGCACAATCATTACAATACCATACATAGGGACGGTGTCGGGGGACTTCTTCTTGTTTGGTTTAGGCAGGAGCACGGACCACGCGCGACCGCGGGGCGACCATTTTGACGCTAGTTTGTTGTTGCTGACACCGCTATCAATTAAGCATCTGGTATCAACAACGTGGTAGAAAGTACTGGTAGATTTGATGGGCATGAAGAGGGTCCACTGGCGCTGTCGCGTGAAACAGAGGACTATTCACATGGCTTCATTCTGCCTCACAGCGTCATTTATTTCGACAAAGGGCGAGAAATACCACTTTATCTCGAAATAATAGGGTACCGACTACATTAAATATTAATGTTGAAAAATCCTTGAAGTCTCGAGACAGAGTGGTGAATCTGTGAGTCAGTGGGCAGGACTGGCAGGTGCCGTTAGCCAACTAGCTGACTTTAGTCGGCAAGTCGGCCGGCGAAGCCACGGCTTGTCGCCAAACGACTTTGGCGAGAACTAAGCCAGGCGAGCGAAGAAAAAGCCGAATCATGGATGCAATCGGTGCCATGATATGCCGGGGGGGGGGGGGGGGGGGGGGGGGGGGGGGGGGGGGGGGGGGGGGGGTACTCCATATCATGCATGGCCGTAGTCGTATGACCATAGAACCTCGCATCCCCACAATGCCGGGGCGGAGCACGTCGGGTTTTCACCGCCCAGGCAGACATTACTTGCTTGCACCAAGCGGGAACCGCCGTGAGGTATTGGGCAAGTCGCATGATTAGTGGGCTGCATCCTACTGAGAACCGCTTGTGAGGCGGACTTGCTTATAGGCGACAGCTTCGATGAATTAATTTAGTTTCCGGTGTGGCCACCTCCAGAGACAGCAACGGGGGTACTATGTAACTTCCTCGTGGTTGGCTTACCATAGACACTATCTGGTACTTGATATGAATCGTTCCCTTTGTGCGGAGTATGGATTCTGCACCCTCGCACCAATGATCTGTAACTCGATCGCCAGCTATATTCGACCGCCGATCAGCCGAAGGGGGGGGGGGGGGGGGGCTACTCATTTGTTGCTTGCCTTAGTCATTTGACCATTGACCACGCATCCCTTTCGAGACGGAGCACCGTTCCTACTCCTAATAGAGACACCTCCAACAATTGGACGCTGGGAGGGGGGGGGGGGGGGGGGGGGGGGGGGGGGGGGGGGGGGGGGGGGGGGTGGGGGGGGGGGGGGGGTGGGGGGGGGGGGGGGGGGGGGGGGGGGGGGGGGGGGGGGGGGGTGCATGGCCGTAGACCTATGACCATAGACCCTTGCATCCCCACAATGCCGAAACGGAGCACGACTGGATTTCACCGACCAGGCAGAATTGCTTGCACCAAGCGCGAAGCGCCGTGAGGTGTTGGGCGAGTCGCATGAAGGGTGAGCTGCATCCTACAAAAAACTGCTTTAGAGGCGGATTTTCTTGCATATGGATGACAGCATCAATGAATTGATATAATTTCTGGTGTGGTCGCTTCCAGGGACAGCAATGGGGTTACTATGTAACTGCCTCGTGCGTACCTCACCATATACCCACTACGTGATACGATCATCCCCCTTGTGCGGAGGGAAGGGGGGGGGGAGGGCAACAAACAGCAACATGTATCCCGCAGTCAACAATCCTTCCCAACAGTATGGAAACCCGATAAGGTGGGTAGTCGACACCTCCGGGACACGCCTCAGAAACGTATAGGTACACCCCTGCACCGTAGCACGTGTTTAATGTACCCTTTTAGGACTGCAGTCCCGTTTCACGGACCAACTACCTAGAAATTGGCCCTAAACGGGACCGCAGTTTTAAAAGGATTACCGTACTGTAAATCTGGAACGTTTCTGACCCCCGTCTGGAAAGATCACGCCTCGATTTCATTGGTCGACTCCCGGTTAACCCGCCGCTTCGTGCAGACATACAGCAGTACACATATATGAACGCCATGCGAAACGTTTTGACGCTGATCTTACTATTAATACTGCATGTAACCGCTCCTCACCTGGAAAGAGCACTCTTCGCACTTGTCAATCGTGACTCGGAGATGCGCCGCGGAGTTCCCGGAGGCATGGAGGCGGTTCCCGCATGCGTCGCACAGAACGTCTTCGTCGCAATCTGCGCAGATCCTGGAGCGAGGAGCGCACGTCGTCGGAGCAAGGGCGCGCGCAAGTCGAGGAGCGAGGTCGGTAGTCGTTGCTTTTTTACGGACTATTTTTTATATAGCTTCGGCCCGCAAACATGCCTCTTTTCTTACAGCGGACTCACTGTGGTGATACTCTGGGCGTTAATATAAGGACAGGTTGGTCTTCGTGTTGATATCTAATCGGTCCTCACATTTCCGCCCACAGTAGTACAATATTTAGTGAGGGTAAGGGGGGGTTCTTGGCCGTCGGGCAGGAGGGAAAAAAAGGGGCAAGAGTAATGGTGGTATTCTATGTATCCATACTGCGGGCATTGCATTCAGCACACGTAGAAGCATTTGGCGGCGGGGGGGGGGATGTACTCGATAGGTGAGATGCACTCGATCTCAGGCATGGCCGTAGTCGTATGACCATAGACCCTCGCGTCCCTACAATGCCGGGACGGGGCATGTCGGGCTTTCACCCCGACCGGGCGGACATTGCTTGCACCAAGCGGGAACCGCCGTGAGGTGTCCGGCGAGTCGCATGAAGGGCAAGCTGCATCCTACTAAGAACCTCTAGTGAGGCGGACTTACATATGGATGACAGCTTCAGTGAATTAAATTAATTTCCGGTGTGGCCACTTCCAGAGGCTGCAATGGGAGTACTATGTAACTGTCTCGTGAGTGCCTCACAATATACACACTACGTGGAACGATCATTCTCACTTGTGCGGAGAGAACGTTGTTCATTTCTCACAAATGACCTCACTCGACAACCAGCCGTGAGCGACCGCCAAAAAAAAAAGAGCGGTACCCTGGTTGTCTAGCTCAAGTAGTAAGCGGCATGTTTTACAGTGTCGTTGCCAACCGACGCCAACCCGACCTATATATAGTAGGGGGGGTGGGGGAGGGGGTGGTACTCGTACCATCCATGACCGTAGTCGTGTGTATGATCACAGACCCATTGCATCGCGTCCCTGCAATGCCGGGACGGGACAACGTCGGGTTACCATCGATCAGGCAGAAAATTGCTGCGACCAAGCGCGAAGCGCCGTGAGGTGGTTGGGCGAGTCGCATGATGAAGGGTGCGCTGTATCCGTACTACAAGAAGGAGGAGTGGTGGGGAGGTGGTACTGGTGTCATGCGTGACCGTAGTCGTGTGTATGGCCACAGACCCATCGCATCGCGTCCCTACAATACCGGGACGGAGCAAACGTCGGGTAATAACCAAACTAGGCCGACATTTTCTCGCACCAAGCGCGAAGCGCCGCGACGTGATTGGGCAAGAGGGAGTCGCATGGCCAAAGGTGAGTTGAATCCACGCGATAAGGACCGTGTGTGAGGCGGACTTTCTGGCACATGGACGACGGGCTCAAAACAAATGACACTGTTTTTTTGTATGCCGGTATTAAATGACGGTCCATGTGTTTCGAGTCCTTCTCAACCCTTCTAGAACTGTAGTCCCGTTTTGGGGCACCCATTCCTTAGGGTTTGACTTGTTCTCCCTAAAACGGGACTGCAGCTCTGACAGGGTTGAACGCAGTGCTGGTACTTCTCTAAAACCCGATGCCACTCTCTGCCTAAATGTGAGGACCGCCCTCATTTAAAGTTTGAACTCCAAACGGTCCTTCTGTTTCGGGGCAGAGTGCTATTAAACCGTGCCCCTCCCCCCCCCCCCCCCCCCCGCCGTACCGTACCAACCTGTAGTACTAAGCTAAGCTACCGCGCCGTACGACTCCTTCCTTGCCTTGTAACTCGTCGGACGCCAATCTGTATCGTCCCACAAAAACAATATGCAGTAACTTGCAGTAGCCGTTGTTGTGTGCGTCACCTTTTCGTCGTCAACTTTTCCCTCTCGAGTCCCAAGGCGATTGAAAAAACAAGAATAAAAATGAACGGAACGGAACGGCCATATATACCGTACTGTATACCAGGTAGTTTTTTTGTATGCCCGTTCCAGGCCATTCGACCGCTCTTGAACCGACCCCAGTATGTCCTTGCTGCAGACATAAGCACTGTTTTATATACTAATATTAAGTCTAAACGGTCCTGGTATTGAGGGGAAAAAGTGCTCTTAAACCGTGACCCTTACTACCAACGTATGTCATCGATGTATGCTGTATTTTATACATACTCACTCCGTGGCGGGTTCCTGTTCGCACTCTCGGCATACGGGCACCATGATCTCCTCCCCCGCCGGGACGACGACAACCGTGGGGATGTCGGACTTTCCCAGAACCTTCGGCTTGGTCCACGACGATCCTCCTTTTTGGGGGGTGCCATGTTGTCATGTGGTCGTGCGGCGCACGGCATAAAGCAAGACATCGATCAAGACAGCGCGCAAAGGGATCGTTCGACCAAGGAGTAAACCCGGCGGGAGTAGAGAAGCCCCACCCACCACGGAACGGGGGGAAACGGGAGGAACCGGCGTCAGTGCAGTAGGAGAGAAAACGCAGCCGTCGAATACGTATACATAGTGCACGAAACGATTGTTCGAGACAGCGCGGGCGGACGAAAACGGACCGCAGCACTGCACCTGGTTAGGGGTGCTCTGCGCACTTGCACATGCTATGGGGTCGAAGTAGTGCTCTGAACCTCTTTTGGGGTCAGAACAGTAACATTTCGGGGGTCAAAGTAGCAGTCTGCGTCCTGCGCATCTCTTTTGGGGGCCTATGAGGGAACCCGCACCGGTTCTGGGGTTAAAGTACGCGCCGAACCTCTTTTGGAGGTCAACGTAGGGCTCCGCACCTGTTTTTTGTGTCAACGTAACCTACTGAACCTAATTCGGGGTCAACGTAAGACACCGCACTTGCTTCGGGGTCAAGGTAGGCACTGCTCTTGTTTCAGGGATCTGAGCAGGATTCCGCACATGTATTGGGGTAAACACAGTACTGCATCAGTTCGGGGGTCAAAGAACGCGCTGTATCTGTTTGGAGGGTCGAAGAACGCACTGCAACTGTTTTGAAGGGTCAAAGTAGGACACGGCTCCTGTTTTCGGGCCACAGCGCGCACTGTATCTGTTTTGAGGGTCAGAGTATCATAGGATTCCGCACCTCTTTTGGGGTTAAACTGTATACGCACAGCATCTGTTTTGGGGAGGGTAAAGTATCATAGGACCCCCCCCCGCACCTGTGTTGGGGTCTATTCGCGCCCTTAATCTGCTTTGGGGGTCAAACTAAGACTCCGCACCTGGTTTGGGGTCAATCTATCGCCCTGCCCCTCTTCAGGGATCAAACCACGCGCTGCATCAATTGTGGGGGAGAAAAATTGTACCTCTCACCTGTTGTGGGATTAACGTACGCACTGCTACCGTTTTGGGGGGGGGGTCAACTCAGAACACCTCGCACCAGTTTTGGGGTCGAAGTAGTACTCCGCCCCGGTGAGGCCGTCCAAGCACCGGAAGTACCGCTTCAAGGCCAGTCTCGACGTGCGGACGCGTGCTTGGAATGCCCGCACCCTGTATCCACAGAAGATATGACGAGCATTGCCAATCGTCGGTAGGGGTGGCGGCTTATCATTGTCTTCGCTGCTGCCTCACGTGATGAGAGCTCAATGTCTCACCCGAGACGAGATTTCTAAAACAAGTTGTTGTCGCAACCCGAACCGCATCCCTATGAGCTACGTAGTCCTAAAGAAAACATGAGCGGTAAAATTACAGTTGATGCGTAACCGGTGGTTCGCTCGCTCGAGGAAGCTCAAACCGGTCAGAAAATATTGCCTCAGAAGGCAATAAAAGTGCAACCTCTATCTACCGTTAGATGAGTTCCTTCCCTCTCTCTCTTTCTCTGCCCCCCCCCCCCCCCCCCCCCCCCCGACGGCTAAATTCCTCCACCCTCCGTACTCTCAATTTCGGCTAAAATCATCGACATGGATATAAGGTAGGGGTATATAGCGCCTAAAGTTTCCTGAGACTCCTTTCTCACTCGAGAAGCTCGGCACGATAAGTACGTCGAAAATATTTTTTGATGGAACCAATGGACCCTTGCTTAACCCCGGCCTCCTATCGTATCCTATTAATAGGTGTTGATCGAAAAATGTCGATCAAAACAAAACACAAAAATGGCATATTAAGGACTCGTGAGTACTTACTCTTCCCTCGGTTCAGAAGTACTTTGGCCAAAACAAAGGATAAAACCCTCTCGTAGCGCGCGGCCCATGAAGACTCTCGTCACCACCCCTACCCCCCCCCCCTCCTCCCCCCCCACCTGGTCTGGATCGCCGACGCGGCCCAGTTAACTTTCTCGCGCTCCCTTTCTAAGTCTCTCCGCTTTCGCGCTTCCATCGCCAGCCCCCGCCCGGCGCAACCCCGAGCCACGCACGCCTGCACGTGCACAGCCGCCCCTTCGAGCCGCATCAAGGCGCGCTGCCGGGCCCCCCGTTTTTCGGAATCCATTATTTTGCAGACCTTTTACGGAGTTATTGAGCCAAATTGAAAGGGGGGAGGGAAGGGGAGGGGGGACCACGACCAGAAAACATTATTTACGTGCGGGGGTTGTACAGTTTGTCATGCATGACCGCTTCAACAAAGCGCACGTTTGCCAATAGGGCGTACGAATACATACGTGTACACCTGGTACTTTTTTTAATGTGTATCAGAAGCGCAGTCTACGTAGAAGTTGCAAATGTTCGTTTCCCTACTCCAACGCAGTTTGCTTTGAGGGGAGGTGGATAAAAGGTGTAGAACTCCTTCAGCTGAGCAGGAAGTCTCAGAAAAACAATGTTCTTACACGTAGAGCCCCTAGACCCTCCACACACGCACCTGCCTTCCAGTCTCCGACTTGACGAGCACGTAGCGTTGGAGAAAAACAAGCAGGCGTTGGTCGTGCGGACCAAACCCCCCCGCGGCACCGACTCCGCCCACTTCTCCCTCCACCCCCTCTTCTTTAGCTGCTCCCCCTGCTGCTGCTCTTGCTGCTGCTGCTGCTGCTGCTCTGCTGCTGCTGCTGCTGCTGCTGCTCTGCTGCTCCTGCTGCTCCTGTTCCTTTTCCTGCTACTCCGGTTGTGGTTGCGGAGGTGTCCCCCCTGTTGCCTTCTGGCTTAGCCACCTTCTGTGGGGTTTTGCTGGCTTTGGGGCTTCTGCTGGATTTTCCGCTTGGTGGGGGGGAAGCGGCAGCACCATGCCTGCCGGAACCAACCGGAGATTTTGTTCCAGGCTGAGGAGGACTTCGTCTTGGACTGCTCCCATCTTGGTGCATTGTTACGGTCGACGTGGTGGTGGTAGTGGTAGTGGTGGTAGCGACGTTTTCCTTGAGGGCTGCCGCTACTGCCACGTCGGCTAGCCTTCGTACTTCGGGGTGTTGCGCCGTGATGTCATCAAGCACGGCAAGGAATCTTTCGTATGGGAGGTAGTTTAGGTCCTGTCGGGGGAAGGGAAGGGAAGGGAAGAGAAGGGAAGGAAAGGGAAGGGGAGAGAAGGACTGAGAACACGGGATGATGCCGATTTCACCACACAATGCAGCGAAGATTTACCTCGAGGAAAAAAAGCGCGGCCATTTATGCACTACTTGAGCGCCACCGATTTCGGTTTTGCCTCGACAAAAAGCACAATATCGCCTTTTCACACGTCTGGTTGTTTAGCGTTTGCTTATACCTCGCTAGGTATACATAATGCCCGTTTGGGACATCAAAGTGAACAAAAATGGATACGAGCAACGACGATGGCAGCATCATGGACGCCTGCTTGGTTGAGGGAGCAAAACACGTGTTGTAACAGGACAACCAAAACGCCACAGCTTCACTGCGGGGCGGTCATAAAAAGAATCGGCGGTTCATTGGTACCCCCCAAAAGTGTCATTTGTTGTTTTTGCGTCGCCATTTCTAGATTTCGAAAGGGATACTATCTAGCAGGAAATTATCGCAGTACCAGGTATGATACTCTTCGCATAAGCGAAATATATCTATTTATGATCGTATTATTGCCATTGCTGCGCTTGCCATCCGATGATGTACAAGCAGGAGCTTCAGCGTTGATCACTAAAACATACATCTTCCACAAAAAAGAGACAAAAAACAACGGGAAGATAATGCGTTTCGTTAATTGTTTTGCACCTTGGACTTAAGCCTGGCGAAGGAGATTCCCACCCGCGCCGCCGTGAAGCGCTTGGCGTCGGTGATGCCCGCGTCTTTGCAGAGGGCGGTGAGCTTGGCCTCCACCATCCTGCCGTCGTTTCGACGGTCACCGAATCGGCAGTACTTCATGAACACCTGTGCACACCCGGACGGGCGGGGGGGGCGGTGTACTCGATACTATGCATGGCCGTAGTCGTATGACCACAAAACCCTTGCATCCCTACAATGCCGGGACAGAGCACGTTGGGTTTCATCGACCAGGCAGACAATGCTTGCACCAAGCGCGAAGCGCCGTGAGGTGTTCGGTTAGTCGCATGAAGGGTGAGATGTGTCCTATTCAGAACCTTTTGTGAGGCGGACTTGCATAAGACTTTGGGGGGGGGGGGGTCGAACTCACTTGTTGCTTGCTTTAGGCATTTGGCCATTGACCATGAATCGCTTTGGAGGCGAGGCACGGTCTTTACTTGCAAGAGAGACACCTCTAACATTAGCGTTCAGTACGTTTTTTCCCCCCTATATTACACACCGGCGTACTGCTTATCGTTTCCCTTTCATTCTTCCAACAGGGAGGGGGGGGGGGGTGTACTCGATATCATGCATGAACGTGTTGGTATGGGGGGGGGTGTACTCTCTTTGGTCAAAACTCGGCACCGGGTTCGGTACTCAATCAACACCTGATGTCCCGACCCTCTCCTCCTGACACAGCCCTCGTTGGCCACCCTACCTCTACCCTGTCTCGCCCCCACCCCCCGCCCCTCCCCGCCCCCCCGCTTCTCATATTCATCCATATCCAGTGCAACTATACACAATACGTGCACACCTTTTGGAGTTCCAAATCTGCGCCCGAATCCTTCATCCTGGCGCCGTTAACCAGCTCCTCTTCCTCGCGCCTCCGGAGCAGCTGTTCCCATCTCACGGCCCCCGCCACCCTCTCCTCGCCGACGTTCTGGTTGTAGACCAGGCGTGACTGGGCTTTCCGACGACCTAGCCAGCCGCGTACCACCGCCTGACACTTGACCACCCGCCGCCGCGTCTTGACATACCTCTCGTTTTCGTGAGTGGGGTTGGTTTGGGGGTGGGGTGTGTGTGGGAAGGGGAGGGAGGGGGGGGGGGGGGGTGGAAGAGTGAGAGGGGGGGGGGTGGGGGGGGGGGGGGGGGGGGGGGGGGGGGGGGGGGGGGGGGGAAGGAGAAAGAGCTAATGATGAAATGGGCACATGCATATATATGAAAGCCTTCCGTGGTACACCAATATATAATATGGGTGTGATACGCGCATCTAAGCTTTTTTATGCTTATATTCCACCTTGGAAACCCAATGTGTGGCTATATTACTCATACAACTGCCTATACTACTCATACAACAAACTCTATTTTTAAAGGTAATGGTTTAGATACTGTCAGAATAACCCGGATACCAAACCACCTGGCGGGTGAATAATCAAAACAAAAAATAAGTGCTGCGAAACTCACAAACCATGTTGTCCATTATGGCTCCACGTCAGTTAAGACCACTCGTCAGTGCAACTGCTGCCACCGTATCACCGGTCATGTCATACGGCCCGAACCGTGCGAGTTTGAAAAGTTGCTGAACCCCACCCGCGAGTCGAATCATGACCCAAGAAAAAAATCTGTTTTTCCATAGTACACCAAGCCCGACGACGATGTGAGAGGCAGAGGGAGAAAGACACTCACTTTCTCCTCTGCATGTACCGCCTTCCGAGGCCACTGATAGCTTTGCCCGAAACTCTCTTCGCTGCAGATCGACTGGCCGCCTGAAGACATACGTTCCTGAACAGGTCTCCACGCCTTGTTTTTCATTCAGCAAAGAGTACAACACAAAGAGTACAACACAGCAGAGGCAGGCAGCAGAGGTAATAAATTGTTCATCCTGCTATCATATATAGAAATAAACGAAAGCACTATGTATCGTCTCCTTCGTAAAGCAAACTGAAACAAAAATTGTGTTCCCTTGATTTCACTCTTCGTTGAAGGATTTCTTTTGTCCCATGATTTGTGAGTGATCAACGTTGAACGCTATAAGAAATGCAGCAACAATTACTGAATTGATTAATTCATTGTTTCCTTCATTAATTCATCCGTACATTAATCCATTCATGAATCACTGGGAAACACGTAGTGAGCGCCCTAATGTTGAAGATTGTCTATATCGGGAGCAAGAAGAGGTGTGTGGTCAATGGTCAAATCACTAAGACAAGCAACGAATGAGAGCGCCCTTTTCTCCCGTGATTTTTGTCAAAATTAGGCATGCACTCTCCCGCAATGTTGTCAATCGATGGACTTGTTGCCTACCGCTCGGGAAATTGGTACGAGCGAGTCAGTCAGTCAGTCGGTGAGTCAATCAGTGAGTCAGCCAGTCAGTCAGTCAGTGCAAGCGCAGCGCGCCACGTACGTGCGTACAACCTTATGAAACGTACCTCGAAATCATGGCGTTGTAAGTGAGGTCACGAACGAAAGTCTGGATCGTTATAGCCGCCTTTTGCCGCCTCTCCTGTCAGAAAGAATAACAAAAGCAAAAATAAAACACAGAAAAAGAGTCACGACGAAAGCCCAACGATGACACGAGTACAATTCTGGGTATAACTGCAAACAAAGTTTGAAAGCGGGTCCAACTACAAGGAGAAATTTCACGACAGTCGAAACAAAGACACAACAAGCTGGTTTGAAGCATTCAAATGGATTCAGATGCAGGGGGCGGGGGGAGTTGTACATAATCCCCGGGGTGGACAGGAGATGCATTGATACCATCCCCGTTTTATATATTTTTTCCTCACACCTGGTACTCCATCACTTGTATACGACCGAGGAAAGTTTGAGTTCATTTACGGCCGCCTAAACGGTAGAGGATGAAGTATGCCCTACTTTCGAGTTGGGATGGGGATGGAGATGGGGGTGAAGGAGGGGCGGGGGGGGGATGAGGGCACTCGAAATACCAAAAAAAGAGCATTAAACAACAAGCTTGCGGGGGGGGCGCGACTTGCAGGAGAAGGAGCAGCCAACGCCATCCCTGTGAGATGGGAGGGGGAGCGAAGGAGGCTTTCCAGTTTACGGGAAGAAGCACCCTCTCTTCCGTTACACCGAGAGAGTTTCCATGCTATGCAATCTCATAAAGGATTACACATTCGATCCGAATACTACACCGTGCACTGTCGTGTGTACTGCCTGCCTCCCTGCGGTGTTTCTCTGTATATTCTTGGGGGATGCTGCTACCCTCTTTTAGCGTTTATATTTTCCCCTTGGTAAACGGCGTTCGGTGATGGTGGTGGTGGTGGTGGTGGCGGCGGCGGCTGTGGTGATGGTGGCGAGAAAGCCACTAGACTACCCAGCCTCGTCGTGGCTCCCCTTGTTGGGGGGAAACCTTAAACTTGATGCGGATATCAACTACCAGGTACTATCAACTACAGCACACCCACCTTTTCAAGGGACAGGCTACAATGAAGAGGAGAATTTTGAGCTTTCAGCAGGCAAAAGAATACCCTGCTACCGTATTCTGCGTTAAAAACAATCCTGCGCGACGCATCCTGGCAGGCGGGAGATTTACTCAAGACCCATCGGCTGCAATATCGTTCAATCGCGGATGTAAGGCCGGAAAAGAGAACGCCATATATATGCACATACACGTAGAACACGACACGCTGTGGGGGAAACTCTGGCAAAAGTACCAACGTACAGAGTAGTCGAGAAGTTGGGACACGATTTTGTTTTTTGTTTTTTCACTGTCAACCTTTACGTTCCGGCTCGACAGCTCTTAGGAGTGTTTTTTACACTCAACGAGAGCGACCTTCTGGACAAGCCTCAACGAGAGCGACCTTCTGGACAAGCCGTGTGGTCACGAATGTTTTCCCCCCCCCCCCTCCCCCCGGTCTGTCTGGTCGGTGAAAACCCGACGTGCTCCGTCCCGACATTACAGGGACGCGAGGTTCTTTTGTCATACGACTAGGGCCATGGGCCATGCATACTATCGAGTACCACCCCGCCCCCCGCCCCCCGCCGCCGCCGGTAAATCCTTTCATTTTTCTTTTGTATAACGTCCGGGATTGTTCCCCTTTCTCGTCGATTTTCAACGAATTTTGCTAACTCACGTTCCTGCCCAACCAGCGACCTGCAATATACACACACCATTATGTCCGTGAAGGCAAGGACCGTGTGGGTGTTCATCCTAGTACCCAACCCGTCCTTGTGCAACGGGCTCGGCGGTATTAAATACCGATCGAACGCTCGCTCACCTCTTTCTTTCTCCGGAGTTTTCTGTACGCAATCCTGACCATGATGACGCCTTTTATAACCTCCGTAGCCTTCTGCTCGCGCCTTCTGCCCCTCTGCGGGAGAGAGCGGACCATCATCCTTAACGCCGCCCTCGCCTTCGCCCTGGGGTCTGCATATATAGACATATGTAAAAAATACGCGAAACAAAAACCAAAACGAAGATGCGAGAGAGAAGGGAAAAAAACCCTTCAAAACTCATATTTGCCAGCTTGGTGTGACACTTTCGAAATATATCGTGTACCTGGTGGTGGACATCGAGCGAAGTATCGAGTCCGTTACTTTGTGTATCGACACGTTTTTTTTTTTCATGTTTTTTTGTTATTATCATAACTTCCAATTTCCAGCTCAACTCGTAGATGGTTTTACCCTCAGCGATCTTCTGGACAAGCCGTGGTCACAGGTGCCGTCCCTTCTCCCTACATAGAAATGAAAACCCACGTATATTCATGACAAAATAGTTATCAATGAAATAGACGACGGGTCACCAGTTAGAGAGAGACAACACAAGACGCAGAAGACTGCATTTTTGTTTCTGCACGCGACGATGTACCTAGCCAACTCCCAATATTCCACGGCCCTAGTGAAGAAGTGGCGACCCCAACATTTATGTTCTCTTCTTGTAGCGCGCTATTTACGGGGGGGGGGGGGGGGGGGGGGGGTGAACCAAAACAATAAGGTATCCCACAATAAACCCAAAAAACAAGGTATATCCCTCTGTTAATCTAACAGTACCATGTCTGGTTTCGATTCCTGCCACTGTATGCACTACTGCTCTATGCTCCCCCACAATATGTTGTCAGCTACACAGACGCGGAACCCCGTACATTTTCTACACGGTACGACATAGTCGTATGTCTACCATAAAGTACCTGCTGTGTTCCTCTGTCTCAGTGGTATCATATATTAGCCAACTCGCCATGTAGCCCGATACGAAGGACTCGCCCCAACACACGTATGCACCTGCTCTTGTTAGCTCCTTGGCCATGCTCCGTAGCCTTTCAGCAATGGTGACGGCCGCTGTTTTCGGGACGTCCAATGCCAAGCTCCCGCTTGATGCGACGGCCTGTTTTTTTTTTTTGTATTATTTTTCAATGAGCATGTCGTATTATTAATAGTAGGGTGAAAAAAGGAGTACGCACGGGCGGTCATGGGTTGCGGGGGTGTGAACCAAAACAAAAAAAAAAAACGCTTTTGTGCCCCTGTTTCGTTGTACTCGGCAAACACAACACAACGTGCTGCGATAGCGGTACTCGTTTGACACATTCACCATGGAAGAGTACCATACAGTACAACAAAATATCTAATAAACTCAATACATTTAACTACAGCAGTATCTACTCAATAATTTGTTTGAGGTACACGATTAAAAGCACCAACATTTTTTTTTTATCAGGTTTCTGGGTCGCTTGGTGCTCTACAGTACCACACCTAAAAAAAAAAAAACAAACTTGAGAAAATACGTACCTGGTATTATTTTATTACGGTACGCCTATCCCAGGGGCGTACGAAAAAAAAAAAAACGGTTGGTATATAACCTCACTTCTAAAAAAAGATTTACCTCAGTTTTTGGTACGTGTTATTCGTAATGAAAAACGGACCAGTGGTTCGGTGGGATTTCTCGACGAATGTACGAAAAAAAACTGACTATCCTTTACTTCTGCTATATTTACTCACTGTAGTATATATACCCCTACCCCCCGGTTTATATGTTAAGGTTGGGTTGGCGTCGTCTGACAACGACACTGCAAAATATGTAGCTCACCAGGTGAGCTAGACAACCAGGGTACCGTTTAGCTTGTTTGTTTTTTTCGTGTTTTGGTCGGTCACAGCTGGCGATCGAGTTAGACCATTTGTACGGGGGTGGAGAACCTTTGCTCCGAACAAGGGGAACGCCCGTATTCGTGCTGGTAGTGTATACCGTAAGGGACCCAAGAGACATTTACATGGTACCCCGATTGCTGCCTCTGGAAGTGACCACACCGGAAAATAAGTTGACTCATAGAAGCTGCCATCCATATGCGAGTCCGCCTCACAAGCGGTCCTTAGTAGGATGCAGCTCGCCCTTCAGGCGACGCGCCGAACACCTCACGGTGCTTCGCGCTCGGTGCAAGCAAGCAATATCTGCCAGGTCGCTGAAAACCCGACGTGCTCCGTCCTGGTTTTGTAGGGATGCGAGGGTCTATGGTTCTACGACAACGGTCATGCTTCGTATCGAGTACCCCCCGCCCGCCATCGGTCGATGGCCATATGACTACGGCCGGAAAACGACACATCGTGTACCCCTATAGTATCGTAGAACGCTTCAATGTGAGAGAAAAAAACGAGTTCGCATACCGACGGTATTGCTGTTGATGTTGCTGATGTGGCTGCCGCAGCTGTTGTTGTTGTTGATGCTGCTGCTGATGTTGCCGCTGCTGCCGTTGTCGCTTTTGTTGAGCCGGTGAGCCTTGCCCCCACGTCGGCCCTCTTGTCCAGGACCAGAGAGACCACACCGGCGACAGCCGCCCCCCCAGCCTGCTTCAGCGACCTCCCTTTTAGGGGGAGCTGCTTTCGCCTCAGTCGTCTACGGTACCCTCGCTGTTTAGGCGTTAGCGTAGGGAAGGGAGGGGAGGGGAGGGGAGGGGGGGGGGGGGGGAGGGAGAGGGGGGAGGGCGAGGGGGGGGGGGGCGAGGGGGGGGGAGGGAGGAGGAGGGGGGGGGGGGGCTGTGTAATGACGCTTCGGTTCAGGAAACGGATCAACAAACGTCGGACTGGAAAGCCTCACGTAGCAATAGCAATGTGGTGTGTGAATCACCAATGGTCGAAAGAGATTTTTAAGTACCGTACACGTGAGGCATGCATACGACATTCCGGGAAAATTGAAACACGAAGAGGTCGATGATGTGCGGCCGATCGAAACATTTTGTGAGGAGAACGTCGCTACTTCTCATGGAAGAAGACTCGGTGACAATAACAGTGACTGCCGAACGTTAGACCTGCCTTGTGACGGCTACAACAGCAGCGAACAACATATACACGGACAAACGGCAAGAAACAGGAGTGCCGGCCCTCGCCCGAGTTTCTCCATTATGCCAAGCTCGCGTTTGTTTGTTTCGTACACTGTTTTTGTTAATACTCCATCCGCCATCTAGCGAGTGTGCAGCGCATACTCCGATCATATCATCTACCTGTCACACGCTAAGCTATTCATAGCTTCGGTTGTGTACCGCCGGGTCCCGAGCTCCAGCTGTATGTTGGACTAAAATAGTCCGCCCGCTGTTGTTGATGACATGACGAGAAAAGTAAAGTACGGGCACGAGCCCAGGGTATAGGCAGGTAGTCGTCGCCTGCGGCGAGTCACCGAAACGCTGCCCGCGGATGAGCCAGCACGAGAACTGTGGGGGGTATCAAAGGCTTATTCTATTACAAAGTGCCCATTCTGCTCATTGTAGTGTTTCTTTATCTTTTGTTTTCTTCTGCTTTCACGGCTTGAAATGGAGAATAAAATTAGATAAATGGTCCCTAGTTTTCCCTCCGATAATATCAAATATGCTCTCAGCTGTGCTGCCACGTTCTAAAACAAAGCCCCAAGCATGTTAAGTCAGATGGCTGTGATTTCGAGAACGCCTAAACATGCTAGAAAACACTGTGAGATAAGTGAAGGTATATGGCCTGGGCTGTGGTAGACCGAGGACAGTAGGTGGGACGCACGACCGGATTGGCAACCAATGTTGGACGAGGCCGTCACGCACCTGTATGACGGACGCTCGTTGGCCCAGGAGGAATCTATACCTTTTCCTGTCGTTTTTTTAATATAATGGCCACCATTTTAACCGGCGTTGATTGGTTGATGAGCAGGAGTGATGAGTGGGGAGAGAGCAGGAGCCGGGAGAAAGAGAGGGAACATACACAACCGGAAAAGCGGAGATCGCGAAGGAGGGGGGGGGGGGGCAGGCATGAAGATAGAGAAGAACAAAGAGATAGTTGTGTGGGCAGGGGCTGGCGTGGAAATGTGTATCAAGGACCACACGCTGTGTCCTTGCGTAAACACATTTTAGTCGTCTTCGATGCGTTGCAGAACATCGTTCGGGCTGCCACAAGATGGCGAGAAGCAACCCCGCTCTTACTGTATCAACGCCGGAAACAACTCCTTGGTGGACCTCAAGCGTCCCATCCAACGACGGCCGCGGTGAGCAGCGGTCGCAGCCCACAACAGGCGAGGGTTTGGTGAAGCAGTTGGGCGAACGGTTGCACTTGTATTTTCCCGTGCGGGTGTAAACGCGTTGTGCTGAAGCACTACTCACATGCTATGGATATTTGTGAAGCAAGCTACGGCCTACCTGATCGGCAGGTATCCACATCGTACTGCCTTGAGAACAACACACAAGCCGGCGTTCACTTCTGCGGTAAAACGACCACCAACCACAACCGCACACACGCGCACATCCACACACGACCCTGACCCCCATGATGATCACCACCTCACCTCAGTCTTCTCATCCTCCATCTTAGCGTCCGCCACCACTCCTGGATGACAACCGCGGCACCGTGCTCTACGAGATGGGAAGCCACCACCTCTTCTCGGAGTGCGAAGCGTGCGTCGGCCTGAGCCATTCGGCGTATTCGACGGTCCTATACCACAGTGAAAAAAATAGGCGCGGACGTCAGGAAAACACGGGCGAAAAGGAGGTAGCGGGGGGGGGGAAGGGGGGGGGGGTACTCATTGTCATGCATGGGCCTAGTCGTATGACCATAGACCCTCGCATCCCTACAATGCCGGGACGGAGTACGTCGGATTTTCACCGACCAGGCAGGCATTGCTTGCACCAAGCGCGAAGCGCCGTGAGGTGTTGGGCGAGTCGCATGAAGGGTGAGCTCCTACTAAGAACCGCGTTTGAGGTGGATTTTCTTGCATGTGAATGACGGCGTCAATGAATTGATTTGATTTCTGGTGTGGTCACGGGGGGGGGGGGGGGGTACTCATTTGTTGCTTGCCTTAGCCATTTGACCATTGACCACGCATCCCTTTCAAGACGGAGCGGGGGGGGCACTCGTGCCTTGTATGGCCGTAGTCATATCACCATACACGGGGGAGGGAAAGGAAGGGAGGAGACGGGAAGAGGGAGGGGAAGGAGGAAAGATGAAAAACGCGGCATGGGGAGGGGGGGGGCAGTGGTCAGAGCGAAGAACGTTCTGCGGTACGCAGTCGTGGTATGTTTCCATAATCTACTTCCAGGAAAAAGCTCCTACTGCTGCAGGACGGGGGGAAAACGGAAAGCGTTGGCATTTCGGGCAGGATATATATTCTACATGTACGAGTGCCGCACAACAAGCTCTAATATTTCTGTATCGGTAGTCAATTTGAATGAAACGTCACGGAGTAGGTGAAACAGCCGTAGAATGTACGCGTTCGATTCTCTTCCAGGCTTCGGACAGAATCGGGGTGCTTCCGCCGTAGCTGTATTTCTATGTTTTGCGCACGAACAGCAGCCCAACCCTTTCCCGAAGCGTTAAGACCTGAACTCGGCTTCGTCCAAGAGCTTTATCGTACAAACGAAAACCAATAGCGAAAACGTTGTGGCTCATCATTTCCGTGATGATACGAGTCGTCGACCGGTCCCAGTGGTCGATCATAAACAAATCGCCGCGCACAGATTTCGCGTCCCCCCCCCCCCCCCCCCCCCCCCCCCCCCCGAGCCAAGATCAGGAAAAAAAAAGCGCACATAGCCGCGAATGGCTTCTTTACCCGGCAGCCGCGGGGTGTTCTACGATAGGGGGGGGTGTACTCATTAGCATGCATGGCCATAGTGGTATGCCCATAGACCTTCGCATCCCTATGATGCCGGGACGGAGCACGTCGGGTTTTCACCGACCAGGCGGACATTGCTTGCAGCAAGCGCGAAGCGCCGTGAGGTGTTGGGCGAGCCGCATGAGGGATGAGCGACATTCTACTAAAGACCTTTCTCGAGGCGGACTTGCAATGGACGACAGCTTCGGACTAGTTGATTTGTATTCTGGAGCGGCCACTTCCAGAGACAGCAATGGGTATGCTATCTGCCTCGTGGATGCCTTACTATATACACACTACGTGACACGACCATTCCCCATGTGCGGAGTTAAGGTTCCCCACCCTCCACGAAAATTATCTGAAGGGGGCGGTCTATGGCGAGCGAATAGACCACTCACTGTTGACTATCCGAAACGCCAGAGCTAGCTTTACAATACTTCACCATACCGACCACGTACGAGGGTGGGCCCCAAGGTATGAGTCTTACTCACCAGCGGAACTCGTCGGCGCACAAGCACCCCTCGCGTCCAGCGCTGGAGCAGCGCCGCCGCGGAAAGTTCCTTGTGGTAATGCGCGATCTCCCGAAGCCCCTGATTCCTGGCCTTGCGAGAGAGGAAGACGCGCTCCACCTGCCGTATATTGGTCGGTTCGCCGGTTCGAGATTTTGATGAACCGAAAGCGGGGCAACCCACAGAAGAGAAAGATGGAGATACAAACGGACACTTTGCCAACTCCCCTGACAACATAAATATCGTGCTAAAAGCTTCGGCTGGCATGGAATAGCACAAGATCACTGCATCAACAGCATGCAGGAATGATAATCGACCCCCCTGTCGGTGCTTAAGTAAATACAGCGTAAAAGAACCCCCGATGGCCAGGGCATCATTTACCTCTCGCGAACACAAAACACCTACCTATGCGCTGCGCCACTCTACGATACGCTGTTCTACGTTACGCTACGCTACGTTACGCTACGTTACTCTACTCGACGTCACCCTCACGTTACGCTTCGCCGCGCTACACTACGCTACCTTGTCCCGAAAGCTCGCCCCCTTACCATAGCGACCGCGTCCCTAACTTCGCTTCTTCGTTGCCGCCTCCGATTTGCTGCGTTGGCAACCAGGCAGGAGGCCACAACCCTCGACGCGGCGGACACCTTGGCGACTCGGTGTCGCAGCAGGGCTACCTTGGGATCTGCGCGTGCAGCCTCCTCCTTGGCCCGTCGCATCTCTGCCACGCGCTTCCTGGCAAGATGCCCCCGGGCGATGGCGGTGGCGTGAAGCGTATGGGAGGTATTTTCCACGACTCTTCGGGCCTTCTGGATCTGTCGCCACCTGGGGAATAAAAACAATTGCGACAAACACATGTTATTATTTGAGCAAATGTCAAAATCAGGTATACCTGATCTGTTTGAGCCAAAATCAGGTACATATTAAAACCAAGTAAAAAAAACGCGCGCCATGAGCGGTGTTATGTCCATGAAAATCCGGTAAACAAATTATTCGCCTGAAGCATTAAGCGTGCCACATGGCCTCCAAAATCTGAATCCTTTTCTTTTCTTTAGGGTGTAGGTACGACGGGCTCCACTTGGACCTGCAGAGAGTCATTATTAATATGCTTCGTTTGTTTCGCCACGGCGGAATCGCCAAGACTATCTACTCTGGCGCGCCCCCCCCCCCCCCCCCGTTAACAGCTTTACAGCTTCTAGACCGTCCCGCGGAACCGCCTGCTCAGCACGAAATTATCTTGCCGTACCAAACCTGAGACTATCTCAACATGGGGTGGTGCAGACGAAATCCCGTGTGACCATGGTGCTGTATCAAAACAGAGTACACATCACAACAACTAACAGAAGCACATCGCTCACCCCAAAGAAAAAAAAGCTAAACCAGCATACGCATGTATGCATGTACAAATACGTAATTTTACGTACGACGTACGAGTACAGAGTTTATACGTCAGTACAGAAGAATTTCAACCGAGGGAGGGCAGACGCATACGGAGAGAGAAAAACAGTGTACGTATGGCCTTTCTGATTTGTTCAAAGTTTGGCCAAAATCAGTTGAAAGCTAGACAGAGTAGAAAAAGTCAGGTATACCTTGACCTTTTCGGGCCAAAATCAGTTACGATGTTAACCTGGCCAATTGCAGGGCTCCTGTGGTGTGTTTTGTACTTGTTTTTAGCATGTAACTCATTTTGGATGAAAAGTGCCCAGGTGTACCTGATTTTGGCCGAAACCCTCCTCGTTTTTTGGGGGTATCAATCCTGTTGGTGGGGTATCGCGAAGAAACATTGCTACTGCTGTAGCACCCCGTTTGAGGTTATGCCCAGACAGAGCAGCTCGGGGGGACAGAGTGACAACGGTGGAGTCGTCGTTTATTTCGCACCGTTTTTGTGAAAGTGCTTAATAAACCGCGCATGTTCACTATTATTGCTACCTACTGCTGTGCAACCATGTTTCCACCCTTAAGGTCGACCCACGTTTTCGGTTATGCAACTCCTTTTTCAAAACTAACATTAGTATTGTTATTATTATTGCCGTCCGACAACGTGTAGCCTGAGCTTCAGCGTTGATCATTCGTAAGCGCTCCAAAAGGAAAGCACGAGAACATAAAGAGCCCTCTGCACATAGTCTGACTCCCCCCTGTGCCTACTTCCGGCTTGAGCTCTATCTACTCCATCTGCTGTTCGTTGCTCCTCAATTCTCATCATGTCCTCTTAGCATCATTTGTACGGGTTTTTTTGCCATCCGACAATGTTAACACGAGCTTCAACGAGGATCGCTCATAACCATTCCACGAAAGAGGAAAACCAAAGAAACAAAAACCAAAACGAAACGAAACATCTATGCACGAAGCTTATATCCTTCCCGTGCGAATACTTTTCTTTTTCGAATTCAAGTAGTCTTCGCCGAAAAGGTCGAAAAAACTCTTATAGGGTGAAGAGGGGGGAGGGGGGTCTAAAACGTTGCAAAATGGGAAAACAAATTGGGGGCAGAAGTGGGCGCAGCGTCGAGCGCGGAAGACGCTCTCTGCCTCTTACGTGTCTCTACCCTCCAAACGCATGCGCGGATGTAAATGCTAGCACTCTACGGTTGCACTCTACTGTTGCACCCACTGTCGGCTGTTGAAGCGGTCCCCTGTGGGGAAGGCATCATACGTCAGCGGAGCTTTCCACTGATGCACTCGAATCGTTGGCACGCACTGCGTAGGAGACGCCAGGACTACAGGATAGTGCTAAACAATGGTTGATTCGGTCTCAACCGGGTAGAGTTAGGGTACGTATATAGCAGTTCTAGATAAAACAGTTGGTGCACACTGCTGTGTTAGAGACACAGGTACTAGTTGCTAACCAATGGTCGATTGGGCTTCAACTGAGTCTCAACAGGGTGAGGGTTTCGGCAGGTTATATCGGTCTCGTACCCAGGAGTGTGTGTCAACCTTTTTCTCGATTGAGTAAATGGTATGCTGCGTGGAAATGTCTTGCGTGAATGAAGCACCTCCACGGCCAAACCTATACTTACATATCGGCCCGTCACCTAACGAAACGAGAAGGACCGGGCACGTGTGCGTACCGTCGACGCGTTCCACGCCAACCAAAACCCACCTGTCTGCCGCAAAACTTGAATATCGTCTCGGCGTCAGTACAAATATTGTTCAGGTGTCAGAGAGGTTACGGTATTTCGTACCACTTTGTCCATATACGTAAGTACGATTTTTGTCTTGACAGATATTATAAACGGTCAGAGTGGTATTTAGCAAAAGCGTCCGTCACGGCATTTGTTTTTTATATTTGTTTTGAAAAATGCCGTCCGTCGCAGCCCTTAACTGATATCATTCGACGCCTTTTTCTCCTCGGCAGTGAGCGAAACGAACGCCCCAAGTACTACAAAGCGTATTCCGACGCGTCAGACATGTTCTTGTGCCAAGGTATTTTAGAAGAAATAAATGGTGTCGAAATCCTTCTTGTTATCATGGCTCAAGGGACAACACCGGCTTGCCTTTTACAAAAACGTTACCAGGAATACTGGGAGCAAACAAAGGGCGACAACACGACAGATACTCCGGATCTTGAAAACAAAAATTGATACACACATTCATCTAGGTTCACCTTTTCCAAGCACGTAATCGAGCAACGGAAAGCACCCTGTCCGCCACTCTCGTCATCTTCTCCAACCCTTCCCGCTGCGCCTCGCGCTTGTAGCCCTTGTCCTTCAAGAAACTCAGTGGCAGGCTCCGTACGGCGCTCCCCATCTCTTGCTCCAGCGCCCGCTTCAACCCTTGCTGTTTCTTAGCCTCTCGCGCTATCTCGCCGGCCACCCGACGGCTGTTGTCGTCTACGAGCCTGCCCACGGCGGCTGCCTGTTCGGCCCACGCTCCCAGTCCCTCGAAAAGCTTGGCCGCTTGGGGCTCAACCGCGGGAACTATGCCATCGTCGTTCCCCCCCACCCGACCATCAACGATAACGGGCTGCACTTTCGGTGCTGATGTTGCTGCTGCTGCTACTGCTGCAGCTGCGTTTGTCTGGGTTGTTGTTGTTATTGGAGGGGCACAGTAAATGTGGTCATCGACGTCCATGTTGACCTGGGTTGTTGTGGTTTCCTCGGATGTGTCAATTTTCGCAACGCCGGGCGTAATTTTTTTCTCGGAAAAAAAAAAAAACTTTCGTCTGGTGTGCTGCTTTCTCGCCCTCAGATATAATATGCTGGGTGCGGAAAGCAACAGCGGGGGCGGGGGCGACAGTTACTGTAGCCGTCGTTGTTGTTGTTGTGTCCAGTCTTGTTCCGTTTCCCGCTCTCGCCGAAGACGTCGGTAATGCCGCCTCGGTTGGGAAAGACGGAGGGGCACCCCCGTGACGTGTCCTCTCACTGTTTCGGCCGTCTATGGATGTTCGAGGGGCCTCGTCGTCGACGCTGAGACGGCCTAGTCCATTCCTTGGTGGCGACGAGTGACTGTGACCCTTAGACGGTTGCAAGCATGTTTTCGCGAAGCAAGAGCCCGCGGGAGCTGACGCGTAAGTTTTCATCTTCCCTGCTTCGTGTATCTCGGCCGATGTTTGTCCGCAATGCACACCGATGTTTTCCTGATCGGCAGCACCATCGCCACGACCACCATCACCATCACCGCCACCACCACCACCTCCACCAACAGCGCGAGCCCCCCTCCCTTGCTGGCGAAGGTCTGCATACACTCGACGGACGCTCTCTTCATCTATATCGGCCCTCCGGGATCGCCGGATAGGAAGCATAGACGTGCGACAGAAGGCGGGGAAGAGGGAAACGACAGCGGCAGCGGTAGCGGTGCGTCCTGTGGCTGCGGTGTGCCGTCTCCTTGCGCGATAAACGCCACTTTTTGTTGCTTAATACCATTGTCCTCGCCTGCGACCGGATCAGAAGCCTGTTTTTTGGGAGGGGGAAAGATGTAGCGACACCATCAGCAGCGCGCATCAAAGTAATAGTCGCTCCTGGTGGGAAGCAACTTTTCCATCGCAGGATAGGTCGCAGCTGGCAAGCGACTTTGAAGTAGTGGGCTGCGTTCGCAGTAGTTTGGAGGGGGGTTGAGTTTGTTCATGGTTTCGTGTTTTTGCTTCGAAAATTCATGAAGCTTTGTGGTTTTGTTTTCTGATAAGATACAACATATGTAAAAGAAAAAACAAACGAGCGTTAACCCCTGTAAACCTGCATCCCCGTTTCGACGGATCGTTTTGCTTGGACTTAGGATACAGTCATTTTTGGGCTAACAAACGCGTTATTATATCATACACGCCAACGTTGCTTGTCGACACGTATGCTGATGCCGGTCTTTGCGTGTGTTCAACCTTAATCACCACCTGCTGGTTGGAAGGGATAACCTACTACTACTTCATTCGGTCAGAAACCCATATTTTTAGCACACCTTTTTTCCCCTCCCTCCGACCGCGACCTCGCGCTCCTGGACCCCGATATCTAACGACAGAGGTACGTCCGGTCCTCTGTCAATAGCTGCCGCGAAGGTTCCGCTTTCGCCCAGGCGTTTTTCCCGAAATATGTTAGAAAGTCTCTTCCTGGAGGGTGATGTGACAGTCTCCAGTTCTCCGCCACCGCCCCCTCCGCCGCCGCCACCGCCACTACCCACCCTATCGTTTATTTTCCTCCTGGCTAGGCTTGCCGTAAGAGTCGGCGGCGAGACGACCCTGATTAGCCCACCGTCGGATGGCGCTGCCCCCGACTGCCGACCGAGTCTTCGCCTTGCGTCATCAACGACTTGCTGCTGCTTCGGCTGCTGCTGCTGCTGCTCCTGTTGCTGGTAGCGATTGTGGCGGTGGTGGTGGTGCTGCTGCCGCCGTTGTTGTTGCATCCCTGCAGCGTCTTGTCCAGCCCCGAGTGTACCCGGGATCACGCGGGATGATCTAAAGAAACAAGAACGAACACGAACCCGAAGTGTTGGTCACACGTAGAACGTCTGGGACGATAAATACTTCGATTAGAGATGTCTGTCTGCCGTGGCCGCGCACAGTCGCAAACTGTTAAAGTTTTAGCGTACACCAGTACTATAGTCTTTGGAGGGTTCGTAATATTAATGGAAATCAGCGCACGAACTTCGGCGCAGTGATCAGTAGGTACGATGGTTTTCTTGGAGATAAGAGGGTTTATACTATCAATGGTAATCAGCCCATGGATTTGATCTAGGTGGCCAGTCGATACGACGATGATTCACGGAACAGCTCGTTCACAGTGCATACGTAAGCAAAGAAAGGCGCCGGGAGGAGGCTGATGGCTACAACTCGGTGCGTTGCTTACAACAATCGATCCACGGCAAGCAGTGGCAAAAAAACCCAGATGATACCATTCGTCTGCCGGCCACTGGAACCGAAAGCAACCGCTCCGGACCAAAGCGATTTGAAGATTCAGTACAGTGAGTCCGAATGTAGTAGTTACGTCTAACGCAGAGCCAGGCCGTCTGCCCACCCCCGCTGTCGAGGATACCATGAATACATCGAAACTCGCAGGGAACACAAAGGTGTCCCTGAGACACTCATATGTACGACGGCAGCATGTTTTCCACTTGAAGGTTACCTTGTCGGTAGCAGTGCCTGCCCTGAGACACAGATGGCAGAATTTTGTCACTATGTTCGTAGATATACCGGCCCTTCAAGTAATGTGACTGACCCCGCGAATACGTATCTCTACGAGTACGTCTCGAACAACAGCCTCGGGCAATGAAGACTGCTGTGAAAGCAGAGTGCTCCCAGGGCAAAACCCGAACAAACGCTAAAACAAACACTGGAAGAAAGTACGCGCATACCGCGCATAGATACCGAGCGTGCAGCCGTACCGACCTTCTCGTGAAGAAACCGAGATAGTGGCCCGGGTTCGACTTCAATAAGGGTGTGTTCCATACTGACTCTAGTACAACCGCTGCCGAAATTATGATGTCCTCGGACTTATCAGGGTAAGTTTGCTTACGTATGGGGCTCTTTTTCCTGAGAGAGATGGTAAGTGTGCTCACACAGAACATGGGCCCGCCAACAAGATCCCTATCGTCTGAGGAAGATTGAAACCTAAGTAAATGTGACACACAAACCTTGGGCACATACAGTACATCACTATGGTTCAGGTGTTTACACGGCATTTCAAGTGCAACACCCGCCGCTGAGCATGATTCCTTCATCAAATGTATCGTACAGTTAGTATTACAGTTCGTAGATATGCGAGTGCTCGTTTTACGAAGAATAAATGGTTGAAACCTTTGCAAAGGAACGACGAGTTCGAATTCGAACGTTGTACTCGTACGTACGAGTATATACCAGGTATGTATCATCTCCAAAATACTCGCACGTACCTGGTAGCGACTATCAGTTTGTACGAGAACACACACGAGTATTATACATACGGAGAGCTCTCCCTGTGTAATATTCGTGGATGTTCAGCACTGCTGTACTGCGGCACGAATTAAATACAATACGTCAAGTTTGCTAGCATCACCGTCAAAGCTACTGTACATATGTGCACAAAGACAAAGCTTACAAGCAGTGTTCAAGACCAAAGGATGTTACCACAAACAGTACGTGTACCTTTTCCTGCCCAGCACCGAAACCTTCGCCAGCAGCGCCAGACCCCGCGGCTCGCCCTGTCGAACGCATCCCTTCCGTCGTCATCGTGTTCCAACAGCGCCTCGCCAAGGGCCTCCCCGTAGTCTACCCCCAGCCCTTTGCCCTCCTCGGCCGCACGCAGCAGTCTCACCAGGTTTGTGGTGCTTCCTCCCCGGCCCGACGACGACCAGGTGGCGGCGGAGTGCGGTGAGCGCGACGGCCTCACGTCTGACGCCATCAGCACTTCATGCCACAGTACGTACGTACGGTATGATGTGTTTTTTTCGTACGCCAAGACGGCTCTACTGGCGTACTCGACTCGTACCTACAGCAGTACAACAAGATGAACATCATAAGTGCGACGCATTGTAGGAGAGTAGTGATACGTACCAGGCGCCGCCAGTATCAAAATCCAAGCTCCTCCGGACTGAACGAAATTGAACAAGTTATTCACTGAATTCTCCTTACGTCGGCGGCCGGCGGTCAATGTATACCGTGGTTGACTTTATGGGCGGCTGTTATGCTGTTATACGTATTCGAACAGGTTTCGGAATGAACGAAAAAGGATACTTGCAAGATACAACAACGATGATATGACGGATCCGACAGTTACTTTTTACTTTTCGTCGAAAGGGAACAAAAAAGTCGACGGTGAATCTTCTTCTACTACAGTTGTACCAAGATACGTTCGACAATACCTTCTACTATTAATAAGACAATCCACGTACGCACGAGATGTGTCAGGGGTGTATAGCCAAGCTTCAGTCGACGACAGGGCTCTACTTCGGCTAGCGTCGCGTGGAGGTCCACTGCTGTTGTGGATGGGACCCTACGGCACCACCCGGGGAGTGGAATGGTCCCTCCCTGCCTTTACAAGTAGGCAAGGAGGGGTGTGGTGGTGACCGGGATGGGGAACTTATTGCAGGGGTCGTACATCGACGTGCATGAGGCGGCGCGATCTGGCCACATCGATGAAGTCAGGTATGTACGTAATACGTACGGCATATATACGAGGTATAGCCGGCATGTGCAGGAGCCGCGGGGGCGGCGGTGGTAGCGAGACGGGAGCAGCGGCAGAGGCGACTTAAGTATACAGTGTACTACAACAGTACTGTTTTACAGTCACCCAGTATCATACTGGTGCTTAAGTACTGCGGCAGCATGCCATAGCGGTATTGTAGCAGTGCCAAGACCCGTGGCATTTGCGGTACTTTGGTGGGCGGTGGTGGTGATGGTGGTGATGGTGGTGTGGGCGGTGACGTTTCTCGTGCAGTGCGGTGACGTGGCCGAGACCCCTACGATGCACGAAATCGCATCTGCCCTCTGCTCACATAAGCACGTTTGCATTGCATTGGGCGATCGGTGCATCTTCTGATAGGAGGGTGGGGTAGGGTGTCCGTGGTGTACACAGCAGTAAGCAGTGCGCGGAGTATACGACGTACGGCCTGCGAGGACCGTACCGATATAAAAAAACGGACTGATTCATAGAAGAAGGCGTGGTGTCGGCCGTGTCGGTATGGTATTCAAACGGCGGTAGGTCGGTGCGTATCGTATGTCTTGCTGGGCCGCGCCGGGCCAACTTTATTGGCATCGAACCGACCGTGGAGGCCATAGGTACAATTCTAAGGTCAAGTCATCACAGCACCGGCAATGTGCCACACTGGCATCACTGATCGCGTATACTGATGACAGAGGAGGGTGGATACAGCAGTATACGACGTACAGTCTGCAGTCTGCCAGATTTTTTTTTTACGAAAAAACATTTAGAGCTGTTTCTTTTCTAACCTACAAGGCAGATCATGTCAGCGCGTCGGCGAGTGTGCCGTGCTGTGTCGTGCTGGGTCTGCAGTATATATGGTGTATGCAGACACAGCGAACCGACTACTGTCGCAGACCCTAGGCACGATTCAAGGACCGATCCGCACCAGAGCAACAGTTAGTGACGGCGTTCCACTGCATCAATGTTATGCGTCGTCACCCCCCCCCCCATCGCTGCTCAAGGCTGCCGCCACGGGCTTGTGATGCAACGTTAGCTCTCCGCTGGGCCCTGAAGTCTCGCGATTTTCGTGAACGTTGTAAAACAAATGCTCCTGAGTGGATGAATTGGTTATCTAGTTTGCTTAACTGTATATACGGGTATACAGGTGACACACTCCCAGCGTCCATCGACCTGCGGCGAGTGGTTGGTGCTTTGACTCGTGTTATACGTACGGAAAATAATCGTTTATCGCGTGGTGGCGCCTTTATTGAAGGCAATAGTTAGTGCAGGTACCGACAGATGCGCATCGTGTCCGTGGCATGTAGCCGTACGAATAGCCGTCTACTTTAGTACAGTATAGTTCTTAATTCGAACCTAAGCCCATGCTCGTTCGCGTCAGGTATACCCGTACGTATCCCACTCGGGTGGCTAGCTCCACGAAATGCGATTGAGAATAACAGTCGTGGGCACTACAGAACAAAGCGGACCGTGTGATGAGCACAGCAGTCAGGACGCTCATTGTGCCACAATGCCTCCACACAGAATGGGAGCAACTCCTGGTCCAATCCATTGCGAGGCTACGTGCTCACGATTATATTAAACCCGTACCCTGCATGTGCTATTTTCACAGTGCCTTATTCCAGAGTTTTGGCCGAAGCTGTAAAGCCCCACGACAGAGCTCTAGGCTCGAAGCGATATTAACATTCCTGGTATAGTACGAGTAGAGTTCAAGAGCGAATGAGCACCGAGGTTTTCAAGCTGGGGAAGTGGGTGTGCCCGCATTTTTCCTGCTGTCCTCTACAACTCCAAAAAAAAGCAAACAAAAACATCAGCGGTGAAGATACTACCGCAGTAGGCGAGCGATTCGTTTTGGGAACGCGCCAAAGTCTATTCTTGTTATTCATATACTACAGCAGTACGACGCGGCAACATATTGATATTAAGGGGGACCATACTAACTAGGACCAAATTTTGTTCGTAAAAAAAGGGAAATATCTACGTCTTTGTATGTACCGTAGGTCCTATTTACTATGGTCCCCCATAATAATACTCGTACAATATAGGACAACCAAACATGGTGTGTAAAGATACGTAGGGAATACCGTTGTTTTTTGTCAGCTGTGGGTGCTGTTAATATGCCCCCCCGCAACAGTTAACGTGTAAGGGACGGTCAGTTAAGGAGCCGAATCGCGACAATCCTACAGCACCATATTTGAACGGTGGTCACCCAGAGCTTGGTGCACAACAGTAAAATAGTACTCGTATGATAGCATAATATTATATACTACCGGAAGATAAATACTGCATAGTACAGTAGTAGTTCGGGTGTTTTCCCCCCCTCGCGAATGGAACCTCCACCAAAGTGTTCCTCGAAGTACAGACAGTACCTTGAAACGTGACGGCGACAACGGGACGCTCCAGCTCAAAGCGTTTTATTTTAAGCTCTCTACTCTCTACTATAGATTTAGGATATCTTGACGACTTGAATGCGATTTACGAGCCACACCTACTTGTACTTCGTATCGATTACTGTGATTTGCGATCGGGAAAGCTCTTCTCTGAGAACCACGCCGAGCCGGCAACATGAGAGCCTCCAAGCAGGTTACCCTCAGGTTTTGACCTCCCCTATACTACTATATAAAGTAAGGAACACTCCAACAAAGAGGTTGCCAGCCATAGTTGATAGAGCCGCATGGGAAAAAGTAGCAAAACGGCGAGCTGGAATAAGGTGGGATAGCGTAGTCGAGAACGTATGGAAGGATAAAGAAGGAAACCAAGAAGAAATGATGTCCGCAGATACGTTTGGGAGGTACAAGACGGAAGTAGAAGAAAGGATAAAAAGAAGAGAATGCCAAGCACTAAGAAACAAGGTGAAATCGGATAAAACACTTCCTGTAGAGATACGGGGGGTTAAGCGAAGGGATAGGAATGAAAAAAATATTGCTGGACCCAATGGACTTCGCGAAAACGCTGAACTGCGATTTCGTGTAAGGGACCTGGACCTGCAAGAAAGAAGAAAGAGGTGCACCAGTAGCCGGGAAGAGGAAGAAGTAGATGCACAGATATGCCCATGTGGCAAAACTATATAGGATATAACTCACATACAGTAGTAGGAAAATGTGAAAAGTACATGGAGGAACGGGATGTGTTAGAAGAGATGAGTCAAATAGACGAATGTGACACGGACGAGTTTGGTACACTAGATAGCAGCGAGAAAACGATCGCTATCCCAGAAGATAGATGGTGGCCACAGGCAGCGAAACAGGAAGGGGATAAGGTTAGCATAACATTTGTAAGAAATAAATAGAAACAACGTAGAGCGCGCCCAACTGTTCGAGTGGTCTATATTGGGAGTAGGAACGGTGCTCCGTCTCGAACGGGATGCATGGCCAAAGTCACATGACTAAGGCAAGCAACTAATGAGTACGCCCCTCCCCCTCCTCCCTATTACGTCGACTATGATTTTGGGTGGAGCCGTGCTAGTCGTACGGTAGAAATAACAACTTTTCAGGCATCTGTTTTTCTGAATTGCGGGACTTCTCAAGTTTAAGAGCTATACAGCTGAAGCTACATGCCAGCACGCGTTTGGAGCTCATTCAACGACTCTATGTTGAAAAAGAGGCCTTCCTTCTTTCCTCCTACATTGCACATCATCAGCTGGCATGTTTTCGGGTCAGGTCAAAGCTCGCGGGTCGGGTGGGCTCGAGTCAGGCCAGGATGGTCTGGCCAGGCCGTGAGATTTGAAGAGCTCCCGACCCGACCCGACCCGACCCGACCCGACCCGATCCGATCCGATCCGATCCGACCCGACCCGACCCGACCCCACCCGGCCCGACACGTACCGACCCGACCGAAGCCAACCCGACCCGTGATGATTTGAAGACCTTCCGACTTCTGACCCGACCCTCCGGTCGGGCCATGACCCGTGAAGAGCCCTAGCCATCAGCTATTGCGCCGGCGATGGTGTATTCCTCCCCTGTCAACATCGCTGATCCCACTCTGTCATGCCTGTACCCCCCCCCCCCCTCGTCGTTTCTCGGCAATGTACAGTACGACTCTGAACGTAATTGTACGGGTCGTTTGGTCTCCGTATTGTTACCTACTGGTGAAACGATCCTGACATTTCCGAGCAAGAGTGGTGCGTATCATACCACACGTGTTTGTCTTGCTTCTCCCGCCCAATTCGCGCACTTTTTACTTTTGTTGCATTTCATTTTGTTTTGCTTAGGCGGTGGGTTGACGAAGGGAAGCCCGTGGACGCCCAGGACAACACCCAAAAGACTCCCCTGCACTACGCCGCCCAGTGGGGGCAAGAGGAGACGCTGGACTTTCTCATCGAATGCGGCGCCAACGTCAACGCCCCCCGACTTCATAGAGGACACGCCCTTGCACTTTGTGAGTATCATATATATCACTCTCAACGGAAAAAAAAACTAAGGGCCGTTGGGTAATGATATTCTCCCTTGCATTCTCCTGTTGCCCCTGTACTTCACCCCGGGGAGTTGATTTAGCTTAACAGAGGACAAGACCTGGGGGTGTTCATACTTCAGGCGGTCCAGGACGAACTAAATTACCATTCACTATGCAGCTGTACTGTACGTCAACGGCTGACGATAAGGCAATATATATCTTATGCTTATTTCATAATAGTACACATAGAGATCAAACAGTCGTTACGGGTATAAATTTCCGTCTAGATTGGCATATTCCGACCCTGGGCGTAAATGCAAGGATCTTTTAAGCAGTAGTCTAAAGACGAAGCGGTGATTATATCTCCGCTCAGAGTAGTACGTAAGGACCGTTGGGCTGCACACATGAAAGCCAGGTGGTGCTTACTTTTTTTTACGCTTATACCCCGAGTGGTACGACGTATGCATGTGTGTACCGGTGTATGCCTGGGTGGCGTTTTGTTTCACACCCCACCGCCATGCCCGCCACCGTGACCAACCTAAAACACAACAATAAGGAAAAAAAACAACAACGAAACAGCCGCAACAGGTCCCGGATTGCTGAAAGATTTTGTCACAACCGTACATATACTTCAAACCAACCTTGCGTCGTTCTCGGTGCGTTGTCAATGGTAGCGTTCTCCACGAAAATGTAGTAGTGTACTGTATGTATTACATCCCGAGAGAGACCGTGTGCTGATTTATTTTAGTCGGTGGCTTGTCTGTGACAGCTATATACGTACTTTCAGTAGCACGTATATGCGAGTATTGCGCGTTCAGCAGCACCTGTCTGCCGGACATCGCATGCTACGGCAGGGGTACCTCTGTTCTGGCCAAATGTACTTCTGGCTGACGGGGCAATATGTTCGTCGGTGTCATAGTTACTGACAGTCACTGACCGTTACTAACAGTTGCTGACAGTAACGACCAGTTTCAAACAGCTGTTACTTATAACAGTTACCGCTCAGAAGCGTGATACGATAGAGGTATCTCAATTTAGGCCAAAAATACTTCTGGCTGACGGGCAACATGTTCATCGGCGTTACAGTTACTGACAGTCACTGACAGTTACTGACAGTTACTGGCAGTTACTGACAGTTACTGACATTTACTAACAGTTACTGACAGTTACTAACAGGTACTGACATTTACTAACAGCTACTGACAGTTACTGACAGTTACCGACAGTTACTAACAGTACTAACAGTTACTGACAGTTACTGACAGTTACCGACAGTTACTAACAGTCACTAACGGTTACTGACAATTACTAACAGTAACTGAGTTACTAACAGTTACTGACACTTATTAACAGTTACTAACATCTACTGACAGTTACTGACAGTTTCTAACAGTTGCTAACAGTTACGACCAGTTACAAACAGCTACTATTAGTAACAGCTACCGTTCAGAGGCGTGATACGATAGGGATACAGGATCTCTGTTTTGGCCAAAAATGGTTTCGGCTGACGGGGCAACATGTTCATCGGCGCTACAGTTACTGACAGCACCTAACAGTTACTGACAGTTGACAGTTGTTGACAGCTGCTGATCGTTACTAACAGTTACTGACAGTTGCAAACAGTTACCAACATCTACTATTGACAACAGTTACCGTTCAAAGCCGTGCTACGAATAGGATAAATCTGTTTTGGCCAAAATTACTTCTGGCTGACGGGGCAACATGTTCATCGGCGCTACAGTCACTGACAGTTGCTGAAAGCTACTGACAGCTACTGACAGCTACTGACAGTTATTAATAATTACTGACTGTTACTAACAGTTACGGACATTTACGAACAACTTCTACCGGATACCTTTCAGAGGCGTGCTACGATACGGGTGGGTCTTGGCACATTTTGGACAAAGTATTGCTGGCCGACGGGGGGTACCTCGGCTGGGGACTATTTCGTATAAATGCTCTGCAAACCCATTGCCGTTTCGAACCCAACTGTCTGAGTTTTAACACGTACATTATTCGTTATGTTCCTGCCTGGGTCGTAGGAAGTCATGTTTCGTGGAGAAAATATGGTGAATTTGTGTGAAAACAATCGGTTTTGGGGTGAAGGTTCAGAGCCCCTCAAGTAAGGGAAAAGGGACCGATTCTTACGCGGGATATCTTCTGTTTTTTTCTATTCGATTTGGGCTTTCAGCCAATCGCAGCAGACGTTGCACGCCTGCAAAGCGATGGACTCGACCGTGTGCTTCTCGGAATGAGACCACTTGCTCTCCGCGAGAGATATCCAGTCCATAACTCAGCGTCTCCACCTGCGAATTTCGAGCTACTGCCGACTACCCCAAATTTGACCCGGGAGAAAAAAACAGACCTATTTCGGATGGGGAACAGCTTCAGATTATTTTCCGTCGGATCTTGCACGGTGGGTAGAAACTCGAACTACGCACGCCTTTGGAGAAGCGGATTCTTTAGCTTGGTGCACCCCACGGACAGACAGGCTCCGGGCTTCATTCCAAGAAGCGTGTGATCGATTCCTTCGGTTTATCAGATAAACACGTATATAAACCATAGAAAAAGGTTAAAATCGAGCCGAGGAAAATCAGATCCGCATAAACATTACCTATCCTTGGAAAAAAACTAGTTTCGCTCCCAATATTAGCGCATACGGTCGAATGTGGGCACGCGTCTAAACCTGCAAGGCAGCTCCCGCCCGCTTTTTGAATTGATACGGACTTACCTTGCCTTACCTTGCCAGGCGTGCTACTTTGGCCATGCGAACTGCGCGCGGATCCTCATAATGGTCGGCGCAAACGTTGGCGCCCAGGACTGCTACGGCAACACCCCGTCGCAAATTTTCGACGACCATGTTACGGAGCCGGTCGTGGACGAGGTGGGCTTTCTTTTGCGATTTGTGTCGCCTCTTGTCGGCTGCGCACGTGCACATCGATCGATCAAATCGTTCGAGCAATCCGTCAAATCGAATGATTTCAACCAACCATTCAACAAATCTTCCAACTTTCCAATCAACTAATCGTCCAATCAACCAATAAATTAGTCAGTCAGTCACCCCAATTAGTCGATCATTTAATCAATCAATCAATCTATCAGTGCAGGGAGGGGGGGGGGGGGGGGGGGGGGGCGCAATACATTACATGAACAAGAAGAGAAATAACACAGCAGAAACAGTCGGCAAATTTGCGTTTTGATTTACAAATGTATTGGAAATTATCCTCTTTCGAGTTTGCGAGGAGGTGATGAAGCCCGCGGCGGCTTTAACGGCGCACGGCACGCGGCTGAACTCTCAGATCGGTTTTGTTTCTGATAGGTTTGCCGGGACACTAGCCCGCTATGTGTGTGATGCAGCCTGATTGGGAGGCGACATTTAGGGGGGGGGAAACCTAGCCCACGAACTATTGTGCCTGACCAAACACACGATCGGTTGCACCACTAATAAGCTCACCATCGTCCAGCGTGTACTAGCAGCTTGATTGCCGGCCCCTTTGCTCCGATTTTTTTCGTGTACACGGCCACCGCTAGTCTCAAGAGGGGTCAATGCGCTGTGAGGCACCAGCTCAAACTTGGGACGGGTACGTGAACCCCCCCTGGCAAACCTGTCATCATTGGGACGCCCTTGCAGTCGTTATTTCTGCTTAGATAGACGCTCTTTAGCTTCCGTCGAACCTGAAGGCAGTCTCCCTTAGCCCTCACAATTTGTGAATTTAACACATGGGGAAAAAACTATCAGGGGACGCCTATGGATAGCATTCGCATATTTGGGGGGAGAAAACATATTCAGGAAAATCTGGAAGAAATAAATCATTTAAACGAAATAAAAATCTGGACAATCTGGAATGTTTAGGACAAACGTTTCTTGGATTACGACAGCCCTAAGCCCGATGCACAGTCCTATGAATTAGCTATCTCGCAGAAACTGTACAGGGCACCTAACAAGAAAACGAGCAATATGAAAGGCAGGCTGAAAGAATCACGAAAAAATCAAAACTTCGGGAGCCATTGTACTGAAGTTGGTGCAGAACGCTCCCACTACTCTTAAAACAAGAAATTCAGTCCGGATAGACCACCAGCTCCTTTTCTTCTTGTTTGGTGCCCTGTATACTGCACCGTTTACAAACATAACAATGGTTGAAGCATCGGGTCCAACGGTATTCGGGCAATGGTTGAAGACTCGCAATGGTTGAAGCGATCCGCCGGTGAGAAAAGTCTGGTGGGCAGAAAAAGGTAACCCCGATGCCCTCCCGTGGTGCTGAATCAATCCTGCCCTTGTACCAAATGCGCGCGCTGCGTACAGTGACGCTGCTACTGCTACGAGGGGGGCGTATCGTACTCATCATAGCCAAAACAAAGTGTTCTAAAGACGGAGGGCGGGGACACATAGTCGTTTTTTTTACGGGTTCATCTTGGGTTCTGACTGATATACCCCGGTGACAGTCCCGGTAACAGTCCCGGCAACAGTCCCCTTGATAAACCATTGCACGCACTACTGCCCGGTGGTTTTTAGGTCCGTGTAACTATATTCTAAGTTCGGTTGAAAAGGTTTATCGAGGGAGTCTGTCTACCTGGGCGAGACCTCCACGCCAAGATTGGCTCAGGCGAAAGCAAGCGAACACAAGTAGTGTCAATCGACTGTTTAGTCTTTTCTGCGCATTGCGTACCCGCTCTCGCGCAAAACACGAACAAAAGCAAGATGACAGTTTCCGAAGTTAACCGATTTGGCTAGTTTGTATGGCTTGCTTGCCATTTTGCGAAGACGGGGGCTAGCGCCCCCGTGTCCGTTGAAGGTGGATCTGTCGTGGTACCACGCACCTGTGTGTAGCAGCCAGCAAACACGGGGCTCGAGGTCCACAGTAGAACAGGCGCCTACGTTTTCGTGGGTCACACGATTGCTGCGATTCAATAGCGGAGAACCTGATGCTCGTTAAATCACGATGTGATGATAGTGTATTTTTAACCTATTGTGACTTCACTTCACAATGCATTCAACGCGATGATTCCTGCGGTATCGATCATCTTGGGTCAATGCAGTGGCGCCCGCTGGACAGAGATGGTCGTCTCGACCAAAAGGAAAGGTAGACGAGGTACGTCGCAGTCTCAGGCAAGGCGGACGAAGAACTGAGTCGGTAATAGATCAAGAACTGTACTCGTATTGAATGTCTGAAAATAGACGATACACAAGATGTGCCATACAGCCTCATCTATAATGCCGCGCCCCCTGAACCAACGAGTTTCACCACATGTGCACGAGAGAATCTGTTGGAAACGAAAACGAACTATCTGGCACTCCCCTCTCGCTCTCCCACTCCCTTCCCCTCCCCCTCGATGTTTCTGCGTCGCCAGATCCGGTTCATGGTGCGCGAGGTGGTTAGGGGCCAGCAACAGCTAGCGGCCGCGGCCGGCTCCACTACCCCCTCGAGATCCATCCGACTTTCCGACGCACGTTCTGGCGACGGTAGTTTTTCCTTGGGCCCGACGACGTCGCATTCACCATCTCCCACGCACGCGCAAGGGGTCGGGGTGGGAAGAGGGCTGACAGGCCCTGGCTACGAGCAGCGGTCGTCGTCGGACCTATCAGCAGTCTCGGCGGCTGCTGTGGAAGGACCAGGGCCTGCTACTCCGCGTACTCCGCACGACGGATCATGGGGGGGGCAACGGCATTCTCAAGGGCAACTAGAGAACCACTACCAGCAGCAGCAACAGCAGCAACAGCAGCAGCAGGACCGCGCGAGGGGGGGGGGGGGGGGGGGGGGGGGGGGGGGGGGGAAGAGGGGGAACATGGACGAGGCAGCAACGCCACCATGGAGGGACCAGAAAATGATCGTCTGCTGCGGGAAACCTCGGACCCCAGCGGTGGCCTCCAAGCGGCCGAGCCCCTCGCTCCCCGCCTAGTCCTTAACTTTCCCACGACAGCCGCCCAAGGGCAGACCGGAGGAGGAGGAGGGAGGAGGAGGAGGAGGAGGAGGGGGGGGGAAGGATCATTGCAAGGGGGCAGTGTCAATGCCGCCTGGGGTTCCCGGTCCCAGTCAATGGAAGCACCGGGGGCGGCGGCGGCGACGGCAATGGGCGCGACGTGGCCGGGACCCCGAGCGTCGTCGGCGCCACAGTCGTCCTTCTCCTTGGGCACCCACACCATCAATTCGTCCAGTAGAGGCTACTCATTTGCGAACACGACCCCCGTGGGGGTACCCTCGGGAGCACCGGCGCCACCCAAAAGGGGTCGGGGCCGAAGGGGGGCAGCCTGGCGGGAACGCTGGTGGCGTATTCGACGAGACCCGGCGGATTTCTGGACGTTTTTGCCGCGGCAAGAGATGGACAGGTGTGTGAGGGGGGGGGTGGCGGAGAGGGGTGTGTACTCATTTTCATGCATGGCCGTAGTCGTATGGCCATAGACTACTCTCGCATCCCTACCATACCGGGACGGAGCAACGTCGGGTTTACACCGACCAGGCAGACATTGATTGCACCAAGCGCGAAGCGGCGTCAGGTGTCGGGCAATTCGCATGAAGGGTGCGCTGCTGAATGCTAATATGAACCGCTTTCGAGGCGTAAATTTTTGCATGTGGGTGACAGCGTCAAATTATTGCTTTATTTTCTGGTGCGGCCACTTCCAGAGACAGCAATGGGTGCACTACGTAACCTTACCATACACACACTACGTGATACGATCGTCCCCCTTGTGCAGAGTTAAAGTTCTCCCCCCACAAAAATGATCTAACTCGGACCGCCAGCCGTGGTGACCGCCGCAAAAATAACAAAAACGGTGCCCTGATTGTCTATCTCACGCAGTGAAAGGCGTGCTTTGCAGCGTCGTCGCCAACCGACGCCAACTCAACCTATATATTCATACTAGGTATATAATACGGGGGGGGGGGGGGTATTCATTATCATGTATGGCCGTAGCCGTATGACTGTAGACCCTCGCATCCCTACAATGTCGGGCTGGAGCGCGTCGGGTTTTCACCGACCAGGCAGACATTGCTTGCACCAAGTGCAAAGCGCCGTGAGGTGTCCGGCGTGTCGCATGAAGGGTGAGCTGCATCCTAATAAGAACCGCTGTAGCAGATTTTCTTGCATATGGATGACAGCATCAATGAACTGATGTAATTTCTGGTGTGGCCACTTCCACAGACAGCAACGGGTTTACTATGTAACTGCCTCGTGGGTGCCTCACCATATGCACACTACGTGATACGATCATCCCCCATCCCCTCACAAAAATGATCTAACTTAACCGCCAGCCGTGGTAACCGCCAAAAAGACAAAGGAAAAAGGCCACTTCTATAGACAGCTATGGGGGAACTACGCAACCGCCTCGTAGGTCCCTTAACATAAATACTACGTGATACGATCATTCTCTTCGGGCAGAGTAAAGGCTCTCCACCCCGCACCAATGATCTACCTGGATCGCCAGCTGTGACTCACCACTTAAAAAACAAATATATACCCTGGTGGTCTAGTTCACGTAGTGAGCGGCATGTTTTAGAATGTCGTTACCAACCGACGCCAACCCAACCAATGAATAGTACGTAGGGGAGGGGGAAAGGGGGGGGTTCCAGTCGTGGTATAGTGATGAGGCGGTTGCAGTATGGGGGGTCGACCCAACCCGTTGCATCATACATACAACACGCAAGCGGAACCAAAGTTCGGCCTTTGCATGTTGCTTTGAGCGTGCGCCATCGGGATCGCACTCCACGCGTGTGGCCGTATAGACAGTCTCGGGGTGCATCTTAAGCGGTGTTGTAGGGGTACGTAGGAGAGCGGTGGATGGCGCACTGGGCAATATACAGCACGACTAGAGCATTGCTGGAGGTAGCAGTACTAGGTCGGCATGGCCATATCGTTTTGTCTTGTCCTGTCCTGTCGTGTCCTATCCCTGCTGAGAACAACGCGCAAAACAGCACAAACTTTGCCGAGTCAGGCTACGATTTTGAGACGTTTTACTACTCCCGCACGCCTCCGCGCGCCTTGCCCCCTCCCCCCCACCCCCAACCAACCCACGATGCTACGGGGCTGCTCACCGCAAACATGTCACGTACGAGTAGGTGAGCGTGTTGAAGCAGGCGTTGAAGAACGGAGAGAGCGTGGACGCCGAAGACGAGAGCGGTTTGACCGCGCTCATGTGGGCCGCCCACGCGGGCAGGCTCTCCACGGCAAAGTACCTAATGTCTCAGGGAGCGGACCTGACGCGAAAGGACGACGCCACCGGGTTCACCGCGCTACACTTCGCAGCATATTACTGCAGGTACGAGCGAGAAGAGATGAGGCTTAACGCGCGGGGAGGGGGGGGTGTGCTCACTTGTTGCGTGCGATGGCCTTTTGACCATTGACTACGTATCCCGTTCGAGACTGAGCGGGGGGGGGGGGGGGGGGGGGGGGGGGGGTGTACTCGATAGGAGAGATGTACTCGATCTCATGCATGGCCGTAGTCGCATGACCATAGACTCTCGCATCCCTACAATGCCGGGACGGAGCATGTCGGGTTTTCACCGACCAGGCAGACATTGCTTGCACCAAGCGCGAAGCGCCGTGAGGTGTCCGGCGAGTCGCATGAAGGGTGAGCTGCATCCTACTAAGAACCGCTTGTGAGGCGGACTTGCATATGGATGACAGCTTCAATGAGTTAGTTTAATTTCCGGTGTAGCCGCTTCCAGAGACAGCAATGGGAGTACTATGTAACTGCCTCTTGGGTGCCGTACCTTGAACACTACGTGATACGATCAATTCCCTTGTGCATCGTAAAGGTTCTATACTTCGCACAAATGATCTAACTAGACGACCAGCTGTGGGCGACCGCCAAAAAAAAAAAAAAAAAAAAACGGTACCCTGGATGTCTAGCTCACATAGTCAGCGGCATGTTTTACAGTGTCGTTGCCAACCGACGCCAACCCAACCCATTTATAAAATATGGGGGGGGGGGGGTACTCATTTGTTTCCTGCCTTAGTTATTTGACCAATGACCACGCATCCCTTCAAGATGGAGCACCGTTCCTACTCCTAATGCAGACACCTCCAACAACTGGGCGCTCATTACGTTGTTTCCATGTAGTACATCCCTGGTAGAAAACGTATTGCTAATATTGTCCCCTACCTGTTTTGCCATCTGTCGCCACCGCCTATCTCCTAGGATAGCGATCGTTTTCTCGGTGCTATCACATTCGTCTATTTCCCTCATCTCCTGTAACACATCCCGTTCCTCCTTGTATGTTCACATTCTCCCAACTATCTGAGCCCTACGCGTACTCTCTATTTCTTTACCACAAGGGCACATTTATGCATCTGCTTCCCCCTCTCTCCCGGCTACTGGCATATCTCTTTGTTCTTTTTGGCAGGTCCAGACTCCCTGCGCGAAATCGCAGTTTTGGCGTTTTCGAGAAGTCTATTGGGCCGTGCAAATACGTTTTCACCTCTGTATCTTCTGTGAACCCCCCGAGTACCTCCAAGTGTTTCGGCGCTTTGGCCTTATTTCTTAGCGCTAGCCTTTCCAATGCTTCTATCCTTTATTTATCTTCCGTATTGCACCCCCCAAACTTCTCCACGGATAGCATTTTCTTCTCGGCTTCCTCCTATATAATTTTATTATTTCTCATCTACGCTATCCCACCTCATTCCAGCTCGCCCGTTTGTTGCTTTCTGCCTTACAGCTCTACCAGCTAGGGTTGGCAACGTCTTTTAGGCGTGTTCCTTAGTTTATGTTACCCTTTATATTTCTCAAGTCCTTTTTTGTCCTACGGCAAGTGGGTACGTCCATCCTCAGTTATGCTAATATTACTGTATTACTCATCGTGCTCGGGCATGCTAGTGTTGTTTTAGCTGCTGCCATGTGGACTGTTTGCAGCTGTTGTACGAACTCGCGTTCTCTTCCCGTACGTGTTCTGCATATCCTAGCTTCGGTGCAATCAAGTTAATCAGAATACATCCCTTAATCCTAGTGTCAAGGTGCGAGTCTGTTACAGTAGGATCGCCTCCATCGCGCCTGCGTGTGTGTTTTCCCTAAAAATATTAATTTTGCTATGTGTGCATCCCAAGAGCAGTACTTTGATATCTCTACGCTAAGGTACGTATACTGACCTGGTGGGGGAGGGGTGTACTCATGCCATGCATAGCCGTAGTGCTACTACCATAGACCTTCGCATCCCTACACAACGTCGGGACGGAGCACGTCCGATTCCCACTCACCAGGCAAACAGTTGCTTGCACCAAGCACGAATCCTTCCGGGGTTAACACCCCCCACCCCGCACAAATGATCTCACTCGACCACCAGCCATGGTTACCACAAGGAGGGGGGGGGGGTTTCTGTTGTCGTAGCTCAGCAAAGCACCCCTGATGTATTGCGGGCAAAACGGCGAAAAGTTTAGACGGCTGAAAGTACGTCGCCTCGGGGTTTTACGTACGTCCGAGCGGGTGAGAGGTTGTCTATGACGCTATTCGTTGACTGTACGTAATACACGCTTCGTTGTCCCCTCGTTGTCCAGGGGAGGGGGCGGTGGGGGGGCGCACTTATTTGGCGTGTGCCTTTGTAATTTGACCATTGACTACACACCCCTTCGAGGCGGAGCTAGGGGGGGGAGAGGGGCTTCTCCGCTTCCTGCAACCGTCCACTCTCGCTCGCAGTGGGTAGCCGTCTCCCACCATCCTTCTACCGCCCACTTATACCGTCCGTGGAAAAAAACGATCCCATTCAACGACCTCTAGATAGCTGTTCGAGCAAGCCATGGAACTAGCGGTGCACCGTTATCCAAAGCCAGGCGTCAGCTGCCGTGGGCCCACAGCAATAACCCCGGAGTCCTCATCTACTGCGCGGGGGCACACATCCACGTATATGTGACTGGTCACGAGTTATTGCGCAAGAGCTACATACTCTGTGACTCACATCGCCCCTCCACACCTCTCCACCCCCCCCCGCCCCATCCACCGCCTCGCTTCTCCCGTCCTCTCACCGCCCTTCCTTCCTTTTTCCCCCCGGATGCCGGTTGACCGATGTCCCCACGACACTCACGGCGCAGGAGTTCCGTTGTCCGGATTCTGCTTCTCGGTGGCGCGGACAGGCGGGCGACGGATAACCGCGGGAAAGTGCCTGGCGCGCGCTACCAGCCCTTGTCATACTTCAGGTAATACTATAAATATCACTGTCTGACTGCAAAAACTCTCGGCCCTGCTACGGATTTGGGGCACGCGACGTGAATTATTGAGATGCCTTTGTGCCTGTCCCTCTCTGTGGATGTTTCAGTCCCCTTGGGACAGTGATGTTACCCGGTGGCTAAGCGAGTATTTCCGAACTTCCATCCTTGGGGCCGTCACGGCTACTGGGGAACGCCCGATGCCGCGCGTTCCACCCAGACGGAAACGAAATTCTCCCTTAAAACCCAGTCACGAGAACCGTTCTGACCGCATGCGAGAGAGAGCGTGTGTGCCCAAACCAGGTGGAAACGCGCCTCTCTTACTAGGTGGCCGGGATACCGGGGTCACTTAGAGGGCAGTGCCCGTGTTCCTTGACAAATAATCATCCTGCTTTTTGCAGTCGCCAACTTTTTTTTTTCGAAAGTTATGGCTATGGCTATTGTTGTTCCCAGAAAGACGGTGGTGCCACATTGAGCGATATCATTCACGGCGAAAATACACAACAGGGTGTGGAGAGCGGCGGCATATTGTGACAAGGGTACGAAGTACATAGCTGTCAGTCGCGTTTGTCTCAAGTACGTCACCGTAACAGTCCCTCGCGTACATTTCTCGGGTATACTCTCGTATGTTCGCCACTAGCGTACACTTCCCTGTTTCTTGTGTTTACACGATCCCCCAACCCCCACCTCACACACGCGAACGTGCGAAGCATTTTGCTCCGAGTCATCACGTCGGGTCACACAACTTCCATCCAGTTCATGACCGGCTTCTCTCTCTATCTTTCTCCTCTCTCTCAATATTTTCTCCCCAACACACGCAAGACTGCACCGCCAACGGTTTTCCAATCATGCAGCATTTCACTGTCAAAAAAATGGTTGCAACGTGTCTTCCAATTTGCTTCGGCGATTGAACCCGTTTCGTGTTCGCCCTATGCCTGTGTGCCTGCCTGCCTGCCGCAAAAGCTACACTGGCTTCCGCCAACGGAGGTTGATCGGGCGCTTCCTTGCGGGGGATCTCAACGACGGGATGGGCGATAAGGGAAAAACCATGTTCCCCATGAACTGTGAGGGAGAGTGCCCACCCTGAACTTGCCAACATATGTTTTGAAAATATTTGGTTAACCCTTGCGCCTGTATATACTTCGAAGCAAAAGCACAACTAAAAACCGCGCGGTTTTTCGGAGGGGGGGGGAGGGGGAGGGGGACATGTGTTTGGAACTTTTGGAATGGGACAACACCCAAGACGGGACTGCAGTCCTAAACGTGTCAAGGTCGTGTATAGCAGATCTACCACCTCTTCTGTAAATGAAGCACACCGTCGCACAGGTCGTCGACTCCCAACTTGATGATCTAAGTGTTTCGCGGCGGATAAGTCCCTCCTTAGCATGATCTGGCAAGCTGCGCCGAGTGGGACCTGATTATCTAAATCTAGACCGTGATCGTTCTGTCCGGGGTACAGAAAGAAACGATCGATCGGAAACCAGAATGGCCCAACTTGCGCTCAGCGTGAGCATTGTATTCATTGACGAGACAAGAAAACGTTGACTTTGAATGAACCGGGGATAGCATCTGTTTCCCGACTCCTCTGCCGGCTGGTGGATTGCAGAGTCTGTCCCCGACCTATTGGTGAAACGTGTTCCAGTGGCGCCGGCGATATGCCTGTATAGGGTATTCTAGGATAACCCTCCCTCAAACCACTTTCAACGAAAGGCAAACAAAACAACAACGAGAGCACACGCAGAAAATTGCCTCAACGATGGAGATTGCATGTGTTAAACAAGAAGCATCCTCCACTCCCCCCCTCCCCCCCCAACCTGCGCCTCTCCCACCCGCCGCTGTCGCTGGTGCCACCGCTGCACGTACTTACCTGCGGTGGCCAAACTTACACCCACTATGATGTCGGCCAGCTCCTCTTGAGGCCTACGACGAAGACCACAAGCCGCAGTACGTGCGACTAGGGAGTGGAGACAACTTGGCGAATTCCGAGTGAGTCGTTTTTCTTTCCCCCATCAGATGTATATGGTTGCTTACATATATTCATGTTGTTTCGTCTGCCTGTGCGAGGTTACGGTCGGCAGGTGCCGGGTGTATAGAGGGCGAGTGACAGACGCATGCAGAGACGTGTGTGATAGCGGGACTGTGTACGTACCAAGTATATGTGGAGGCTTTGCAGCGAGCTCAGCCCAGCACCACTCAGCCCTAATACTCTCGAGTTCCTTGTGAACGGTTGAAGGAAAAATCTTCCCTTGCATCTACGTCTCGGTAAGCGCGTACCAGTGAGAGGTTGGAACTATTGACTACAGGAAAAAAAAATGCTGGAAAAGTCTGGCGATAGTCGCCTTTCCGACAGACACGAGGGAGAGGTGAAATGTATGCCGTACCCAACGGATTTTCCCCGAACTGTTTGTGCTCACTGTGCGTCTCTCGCTCTCAACTGTAAATCGTCCGAGTTTTACTCTACGCGTTTACTTGCGTTCGTAACAGGCACACCATAGAGAGCACGGGCTTGTACATACGCATTAGTTTCCTCCAACAAGGTTACTTAAAAACTTAATGCAAAGTCAGGAATAGAAACCGACATTTTGTTGCAAAAATTAAAACACATGTACGCGGTCCAATACACCATACGTCAGTCTAATCAACGTTAACTCCGGGGCTACTCGTACGGCTATTTTGTTCGCCGTCGCCGGTTCTGGCATCTAATATATATATATATATACTCGTACCGCTTTCGCCCGCAGCCGGGCATCGGAAGAGAAGCAGAAAACGGGCGAAAAATCGCGACCCCGCTCAGACAGCGGCCCCGGTCGCGGTAGCGGCAGCAGTGGCGGCCGCGATACCACCGGTAAAAAAAAGCATCAGCAATCGCCGCGCCACAGCCAAACTGGCCCGCAAAGCTTACGTCACCATGGAGACCATGCACAGCGGCAGAAACACCCTAGCCCCGGGGCGGGACGGGGACGACCAGGCGGCGGCGGAGGCGGCGTTGGCGAAAGCCCCGGGGGCCGGCAGCGCCATCCACTACTACCTGCGGAGAACCTCGGTCCAAGCGGCGGTGGTCGGCAAGATGGGGAGAAGATCAATCGCGGACAGAGGCAGCGGCAAGGAGAAGAAGAAGAAGAGCTCCTCGCGAGCCAGCCGTGGCAGTGCCGGCGGCGGCACAGCCGGGAGCGGCATCAACTACTACCTCCGGAGAGCCTCGCTTAAGGGAGCCCCCTGGGACGATGGCAGAGATGGTGGGGGTGCTGTAGAGGTCAATGGTGGCGCAGACCCCGGGGTCGCGGGGGGGGGGCGCAGTGGCTGACGCGATGGCCATAGCTGTTGCCGCCGCCGCCACCGCCGGCAGCGGCGGCGGCGTCTCTGTATCCACGCTAGGAGAGGACACCGGCGAAGGAAGAAACACCCTCGACCACGCGGAAGTCGGGAGATCAGATGGAAGTTATAACGGTACAAACGTCGCAAGAGGTACCGTGGGCGTTTGTGGGGGCGGCAGGGATGAAGGGGAAGGGAGAGGGCGACGGGGGAAGCTGCCGGAGGAGTTAGAGGGTGGCGGGACAGCGTCGAGTGCTCCACTACATGTGAGAGGCCTGGAATTTGGTTGTATTTTGGGGCGGACTTTCTTGGCAAGAGTTGCGGGGCTAGACGAGGCTTGTGCTGAACTTTCTGAGGAGGAAAATGGTCGCACGGTCCCTCTTTACAACGAGCAATCACAGGAGAGTCGGGAAAAAGAGGATTCGAGGATGAACATAACCCAACGCCCTTTTTGCCGTCGTGTCTGAGGGAAGGGGAAGGCAGGGCAGGGCAGGGCAGGGCAGGGCAGGGTAGGGCAGGGCCAGAGGTTGTTCACCTTACTGTTCGGGGTGAGGGTTCACATCACGGGATGTGGTGGTGGGATTCTTTGGTCGTGATAGATATGTGGGACCCCGTTTTTCGTGTTTTTTCTCTCCTGCTACTTTCGTGCTCTATGCACGTCTCTTGCCCGATACTGACCTGACAACCCGCTCTGCTCGCTGCGTCGTTACGTCATGCCGATAAATAACAATATATATGTATATATATATTACTCGAGCTGCAAGAGCACCTGCCTGTGGTGGACGGGTCTGACTATCAGTGACGACGCCCGTAAGCGTGGCCCTACAGATTCCACCGTCCTCAAGTTTGTTTCCATCTCAACCTTGTTAACCTTACCCGGCCACCGCACGGCAGAGTGGAGACGAAGCCTCGAGTAGCCATCGATCGCGCGAGTCACGACGACGAGGCAGGCCCTCCGAGTTCTGCGAGGCGGATTCGAGCAGGAGGTGCGAGAACAATAAATCCACGCCTTGCTGCTTGTGCGATAAAAGGCATTGACAGTGTCGCTCTAAAAGGGCGTTCGTTGTTGTGGATCCATGTCGGTGCAGACCAAATGGGTGCAAACAACAGTCGTAGCTGAAAAACCCACGCGGTGCTCGATTGGGACGCAACCGGTACAGAACATCGTTTTCAGCGCCCCGATTCCAATACCCGGTTCTAAAGGCAGCGTTCCGGCTCAGTACCGGCGCAGGGCCAACCGGTGTGCAGGAGTATGAGAGTTGAGGAACCCCATGTTCGTGCGTCATCCGGGAAGTATCGCGTGCCGACCCTCGTTTTCAATGCCGCTCTTACCATGCCCGGTGAAAAAAAGCTAAAAGCACTTCGACTCTCTTCGAGGAGTGAAATGACATGGCTGGCACGTGTGACTGTACGCGGACGATCGACCCCGCTTCCCGCGCGCCAAACGTTTTCCCCCTATACATCTCATTTCCACCCACACCCGCCTGTTTACGTATTGCCTATGTAGCGCGGCCTCCTCAGACGGCGGCCGCGAAAGCAAGAGCTTGTCGCCAGGGTTGTCTCGGGACCGAGGCGAGCAAAAGCCCCGGCCGCAACGACGGTCTAAACGGTTCCAGCAAGACAGGATTGTTGTGGCCCACCCCGAGAGTATTGACGCTGTGCAAGCGCCCCGACCACACCCGGGGAGCAGGGACACCGCGAGAGCCGATGAAACCGCCGCGGGTGAGTTAAAGCCAACTTTTGTCTACTTCTGCTGTATAGGTTCTCACCATAGTACACCCAAATTTTGACGGCGCCAAAACTGTAGGGAACCCTTTCTATCTGTACATTTTTGTTTTATCTTCGCCGTTTGCCGTCTACAATTGGCGACAGCACGTATATCAAACTTACTTTCGAGTCGACCGTGCCGACGACGTTCTTACCCATGCTCCTCAAGTAATTATCATCCCTCTCTATATTCCTAGCGTGTTTTGCCCGAAAACGTTGCAGTGGTGCAGGGGTTTAGAACCAGGTTCTACTATTACGGGAGGGCATAGTAAATAGGACCAAATATTGTTTGAAAAAAAAAGCGAAATATGTAGGTTTTTGTGCGTGCCGTAGGTCCTATTTAATATGGTGCCCCGTAATACTGTGTTTTTCAGTCGCCAGGTGTGTGTGCCCTCCATAACCACGGAATAGGCAATGCCGTTCGCAGCCATGGCAGCGGGTGCCCCGGCATGCAAACGTCCGAGCAGTGTAAAAAGTAAAGCAAATGAAGTTAAACTTAGACAACAATGTAAAGGTACGTTCGTCTAAAGATGAGCCAAGCACGGAGAGCGAACCAACGATCTCCCCCCCTCGCCCCCGACCCCGAGCCCCCCCCCCCCCCACCCACACATAATACAATACCCAGGACACACGCCAGGACTTGCGGACTATCCTCAAAGAGGTGTTTCCGCGGCGTTGGGTATGAAAGGACCGGATAGCACAGCGGGAAATATCGACGACTGCGCCCGCGTTGGGCAGCGTAGGCTTTCTCCAGTCGACGCTAACCCAGACCGTGAAAACCGCCACGACGACGCGTCCGCCAGCACAGCCGTGGCGCGAGTCCCCCTCCTCCGGAAATCTGCTCCGGAAGGAGACGATCCCCCGGTGCCATCACAGCTACCAGAGGTGTCGACTCTAGCAGCTGCAGCAGCGGGGGCCCGAGCCGGAACGCCTGCGTTGCCTTTTGGCGACCCTTACCCGACCGCCACAGCTGCTTCTTCTCCTCGAGGGGGCGAAGGCAGCGGCGACGACAACATCTCCAGCTTGGTCGAGGAAGGAGGAACTCCGGCATCACTCGTCCCGCGTTCAATGGTATCGAACAAGTATTTTGACGACTCCGACAGAATGGAGCTTGGCGCACGTGCGCCTCGCCCGCAGGGTGGTACCGTGGCGCCGGCGGCGGCGGCAGCCTTGGCAGGTAGTGCAGACGAAGTGCTCGATGCAGAGGGGTACAGGGAAGGGGCAAGCGCGCGGCAGACGGACCGTAGACAGCGGGAGGAGGGGGTTGGCGTGGGAGCGCAGCCTATCCATACGGGTCAACACCCACCCTCCACCTTTCACTATCAATATACGCAAGGGGCGGCACCGGCTGTGGTCGTCGAGAGTCCGCTGTCAGCCGCGGAAAAACCCCGAGAAGTTAGACATTTGCAAGCACCAGACGCCAGTCTCAAGGGCGCGGGAGGCGCGAAGCTGCCGGGGCACTGGGAACCTTCTCCTGCGGTTTCGACAAGGACAGCCGAAGACGGTGAGAGTTCCTTCCTCGACACAGGGAGGATGGATTCGGCGTCACTATCGTCTGTGGAGGGAGGGTCGTTCGTTTGGGAGGGGCGCGTAGAAAGCAAAACGACGTCTCGCAAACGACAGGAAGAGAAGGAGGGGGAAGATGAGGAGGGGGAGGAGGAGGAAGCTTGGCGCAGGCGCCAGCGCCGCCGACGCAGGCAGCAACGGAAGAAGGACCGGCAGGGCGATCGGACAAACAACACCGGTGCGGGCAGTAATAGTAGTCGTCGTCGATGCGAGGCGGCTAGCGACGGTGTCGGTGGGGGCGGAGGCGGCGGCGGCGACGGTAGCGTGGACAGTCATCGCCCGTCCCTCCTTGGCCCCGCTAATTCGGCCACCCTCGCGCCTCTCAAGCGCACCCCTCTTCAGTTGCGGATGGGATCCGTCGACACCCCCGGGGTCGCCGTGGGAGAACACGGCGTTTCCGATGTGCTGTCGACGTTTGGTGGATATGGCGGTGGTGGCGGTGATGGCGATGGTGGTGGTGGCGGTGGTGGTGGTGAGGGTGGTGGTGGTGGTGATGGGAGTGCGCGCGGCGATGGGAGACCAGATCTGCGGTTGCAGGGGTATGGGATGGGGTCGCACCCGTCGGAGGCTGGGCCGCGGTTTGGAGACGAGCGGGGTGTCCGCAAGGAGGACGGGCGGGGGGGGGGGGGCGATGTCGCTGGTGAACGGTTGAGGTTCGAAGCGCCTCTCGCCACCAGGCATGCGTTTAGGGGGGGTGGCTAGAGTTAATGACGGCGAAGAGGGGGGAATCTGGGCCCTGTGGTTTGCGTTAGTTTTTCTGTATGTTGGTGTGTTCGGAGAGCTAGAGCCCATAGCGGCACCCTTTCTTAGTAGAGGCGGCGACGATAGTGTAATAGCAAGACAGGGCGAGGAGGAGAATGTTGTGCGGCGTTTGCGAACGCGAGGAAATCCTTCCGCTGAGGTAAACAACAAAGGATCCGAGGGGGGGGGGGTATGGCGTGGGTGGGGAGGTATGGTGTATGTGGGGGGTATGATCCTATATACCAGTACGCATGGTAAATGATGCCCGAGGACGGCTGTGCTGAATGAACGCAGTGCTCGATCGTGCGGTATGTACTGAGCGACCGGTAGTTACCCTAAAGGGATAACTGAGCTGCCTGAGGCTTTACGCTCGAGAGAGTGTGCCACCCAGCCTATATATCATCGTGGCACGCACGCGAACGCTGGCGCGCTTGAGGTTGCGCGCTGTTGCTTGTTGCTGCATGCGCAAGCCTAACGTATGTATACGATAACGAGCAATGGGGTCTCACCTCGCAGCACTGCACGTGTCGTTTCTGTGTTTTGTTTGAACTTCCGTCGCAAGACGAGTAGATACCACAGGAGAGGAGGGTACACGCACTTCTACCGTGTGTACCACTGCACGCGTTGCTGAAGAAGAGGTGCCAGCATGTCAAGTATCTCGTCACTAACCCGTGCATCCTGCGTGGATGGGTCTGGTGGCATTTCTTTTTGCGGCGCTATAGCTGGTCCCCCCGTGCCACACATGAATTATACTTTCAGGCGATATGCATAGAATTATAAGCACAATGTACCAACAACAACAACCTTTCGCGCGTACTATATATATACATATGTACTTTTTTCTGTGCTGTACACAATGTACTCGCACGGGTACTATTAATACTACTGTTGTCGTCACGACGTTACAGAGTCTCTCTCCCACGTGAGAAAGCTTGTCCTACCGTAGTGCCAACAGCCCAGCTTTTTTACGGAGTTAGCGTGCTGTACTCCGTGTCACAACGTACCCGCTACAAAATTAGGCAGTACCCCCCCCCCCCCGGGAAAAAGTGCCATTATAGTACCCAAAGGAGATAGATGGTGGCTAGCGTACGTACCAAACAAAGTATACTGGGGGTATTTTCTGGATGAATACGTACATACTACCTAACATTTTCTGGCCAGAAATATAAGGTAAATTTTGATATTTTTTCACCATCTAGACGTCCCTTATATTTACGAACAGACTGTTCATATCCTACCGACCCTTACCGATATGTGTTCGGTACTTCTTCAATACCAATGCCAGACATTTCGGTATAAGTTCCGGTAAGTTCGGTATTTTTGTCAATATCGGTACCCGACACTTCGGGTAAGTTCGGGACGCCCCCCCCAAATATACCCCGGGTATACCCGCATATACCCTCGACGACAATATTACCGGGAGTATCGGTAGTTGTTCGATACGGCCTCGATACCGGTACCCGACACCTCGGTAAGTTCGGTACTATTGCACTTCTTCAGTAAGTTCGGTACTTTTCAATACCGGTACCCGACACAGAAATTTCGGTACTTTTTCAATACCGGTACCCGACACTTTAGTAGAGTTCCGTACGCCCACGAAATGTACCCCGAGTACCAGTATACCCTCGATCACTATACCGGGGGTACCGGTATTTGTTCGATACTCGATACCGACACCCGACACTCCGTCCGGTAAAGTTCGGTATTTTTTCGATACCGGTATACCCGAAACTTCTGAAGTGGCAAATTCGGTATTTTTTTCGATACGGGTAGCCGACACTCGAGCAAGTTCGGTACGCCCACAAATAATACCCCGGACACCCGTATACCCTACCTAGCATACACTTGGTTGTCACAGTTTCGCACGTGTTTTTTGGTTTGACAGCTGGGGTCACCAGATCCCCACGGCTATTTATATGTGCAATAGAAGCCAAAAATAGGTAAAACCCGATTTGAACAAGGACGCAGAAAGGTCTACCTGGAAACGTTCAGGCGACAATCCCGCGATAGGTACGATCGGGCGCTGGCCAATCAGAGGAAGGGCCAGGAAGCCCTTACCAAGTGAAATACGTAGTGTACCCGTAAATGGACCAAAATTCGTAGATGTACCTATTTTTGGCTTCCCCCACAACCTCTACCGCCCTCAACAAACAAGCATTTTATCTATACAAAACTGTCTGTTTCTGGGATGTGCTTGATTACACACATCAGGAGCTGGATTGTACAGCAAGGCAAGGTGAGCGGAGAGATAGAGAGATAGAGTCTTGCGTGCGAGGATTCACCGTTTCTGTAGAGCGCTCGGTGTCGGCGCGGATCGTAGAGGCGAGATCGGGCGTGATTATTGTAGCCTACAAGTTTGTCGCCGATTGCCAATCGATCATTTCCCTCTTCTGTGGTCTGGTGTATCCTCCGCCAGGACAGCACAAAAAACGCGCGCACAAAGCCATCAATCGACGCATCTGATGTGCATCGATCCACCGTTGCGCGAGCGAGCACGAAACCAGGTGCACCAGCAACAGCAACAGCAACAAAAACCCTCCCGTTGATAATCGCCTATTTGTCGATTGCAAGTGAACGGAACTGCCCCCAGCATGGCCGCTTCCATTTTGTTTGCTATTTCCTTTATCCTACGTACAGCTCGTACGGACATCAGCAGCAGCAGCAACAGCGGCCAGCAGACACGCGCTTCTCCTCTCTGCCGCTCGTTCCCACCTGCTAAACCTTACCGAGTATAGAAGATGGATACCCCGACCACCTGCCTCAAACAAGCGCCACCGCATTGTGCAGGCAACCCTCAGCCTGAACCCCGCCACCGCCACATATATACGTCGCACAACGAGGTAACACCAGGCTCTCCACTGCTGGTGCTCCAATGTTCTCTGTGCCCAACTATATATATACCATTAATATCAATATCAATACGAAGTGCCGACAGGTCATATTCAAGCAACTGGTACCAGAAAGGATACATCGGAGGGAGGCAGCGCGTTGAGTGGGGCTGGTTGTTCATGAGAGGGGGCAGCAGCTGGGTGGCGTGTTGATCGAACAGGCGCCTTGCTGTTACTGTCCCGGAAGATCCGCCTAAGAAAGCGCTCGCGGGAGCGCAATTGGGAAAAAGGTTGGCGGTGTTGGGTGGGTGTCAGTGGGTGGCTTTTGAGCGGAGAGAGAGGAAGGCGCGTGGCGGGGCGAGGCGAGGGCGTGCAGCAGCAGCAGCAGCAGCAGCAGCAAGCACGTAAGTACGGGTAGCATCTCTCTGTCTCGAGGAAAAAGGCGAGCATGTCAGCGTCCATCGAGCAGCGCAACCAGGATGCCACGTGCTACACCGGAAACCTGGACTCTTCCGTCACCGAGGCGCTTCTTTGGGAGGTGAGGGAATACCGCCGTACCAATCACAACAGTTACAGCAGCAGTAGTATGTGGGAACGTATCCTAGTACGGGGGACCATAGTAAATAGGACCAAATATTGTTGGTAAAAATAGGTAAATATATAGTTTTTTGTCTGTACCGCGGGTCCTATTTACTATAGTCCCCCATAGTACCAGGTACCCAGAAGGTACCAAGTATTACCTGGTACTGCTTACCCCTCTTACTACAGTAGTACTGCAGTCCCGTTTTTGGGGACAAACCAGTCAAGTTCTGAGGCCGACTCTTATGAGCGCCGAAACCGGAAAGCAGAACAGGATTTCCCCTTTATGGTGTTGAAACCCACACAGCCGATGAGAGATGTTGTTTGGTATTATATGCCGCAGGAGGCAAAACACTACGCTTTCAGCACACAACACCTTCGTACCACCGCCGATGATATCTCGCCTCGCAGGGCACGAGATGACGTCAGACCTTCGAGGCCGTATGCTCCACTGCTCTGAGAGTGCTCGCTCTGTACCAAGTTTGAGGGTCGTTGATGGTCTGTGGCCGCCTCAGTTTCGTCTAAAAAAAAAACTGGCCAGGAATGGGTCGGTCAGGCTCCGATGTCTCGAGCGAGAACTCTGGCCACACAGCATCAACAACCCTCAAACTTGGTAGCGAGCACTCTCAGAAGCAGTGGAGCATACGGCCTCGAAGATTTTGACGTCATCTCGTGCCCTGTGAGGCGAGGCATCATCGGCGGTAGCAGGTGCTGTGTGTTGAAAGCACAGGTTTTTATGTTTGGGCAGTGATCGGAAATGGCTCATGTCTCACTACCGACGGCACTACCCTGGGGTTTCTACACGATGACGGGCAATCCTGTTTTATTTTCCTGTTTCGGGTTCCCATAAGATTCAGCCTGAGTAGTGTGTCCCCAAAACGGGACTGCAGTTCTAAAGGGGTTAATTAGACAGACCTCGCTGTTGGTGCTGACGGTGGTGATTCTGTTGCCGCTTCTGCTCTGCTGCTGCTGCCACTGCTGCTGCCGCTGTCCTCCTGCCGCTTCTGCCTCTGCTGCTTTTGCTGCTGCTTCTGCTGCTTCTACTACTGGTGGGGCATTGTAAACATGCTTCATATAGAAAGCTTGTGGACGTTTTTATTTCCTGCTCCTTTTTTTTTTTTAGCCTTTATATTTATATGTATAAGATGCACTTTTTGTTTTTAGGCATGCTGCTCTGCGGCGGCCGAGGGTTATTTCTCACACTTTCGGCTGCGGGGCGAGCAAGGGGGCCGTGGGTACATTACGACGCATGTCTGGATCCCGGCCGAGCACCGTGGCGGTGCTCGGGCCATTGAACGTCGCTGAGTTGGCTCCAAAAAACAAGGGATTGCTTTCCGCCTCGCCATGCCGAGCAGTTGACATGGAAAACCCCACATTTTTGTTTTTTTTTTCGTAAACAGCCCGCCACCCTCGAACACTCCCTCTGATATACATAGGTTTTCAACCTCAGCAGAAGATGTAGCAGCAGAACACATACAGCAGCAACAACAGTACACATCTGTCGGCTGTCGTATCTGTTGCACCAAGCCCTTTGACGGGTGGTGTACACCTAACACCGAGCACGTTCGTGACCACAACGGTCCGTCTACCTGGGAGAATTTTTGTGCCAGGTATTGGTGTCATACCTAGCTATTACGGGGGTTCATAGTTAACGGGACCAAATTTTGTTAGTAAAAATAGGCAAATATATAGGTTTTTACGCACACCATAGGTCCTGTTAACTATGGACCCCCGTAATAGTTGTCCAGTCGCACGCTCTTAGCAGCAAGTAATCGCAATGGACAAGAGCCACAGAGGTAGGTCCATACTGCCTCCCGTCTGGCTGTACTGCCTCGGTGTGTGGCACCGGGCATGGCCCACACTGCCCGACTGACTGGATATTATATTTGTATTGGGATTCCGGCATGATACGACGAGCTGTGTGAACTTTCAAGAACGAAGAAGTTTTCAGTTGAATTTTCTCTGCTTTGAACATATCAACAATTTTGAAACCAGTATTGGTTTTTATCAACCTCAGCAGCAGCAACAGCAGCAGTAGATACAGCAGCAGTAAGCATCTGTCGAGCGTCATGGTATGTTTCACCTAGCCCTTTGACGTACACCACACACCTCACACCGAGCACGTACGTGACCACAAAACTGGTTCCCTCGGCCCGTCTACCTGGGGGAAATTGGTAGCGGGTATCTACTGTATACCAGGTATGTATAATAGGTATCATACTTGACGAGTTGTCCAGCCGCACGCTCTCAGCAGCAGGTATTTGAACCGGGCAAGAACCACAGAGCCAGGCTCATTCTGACACCCGTCTCCCTCTACCCCTGCTGTCTCGGTGTGCATCTGGCATGTTATTAATAGTAGTAGTAGTAGTAATAGCAGCAGCAGCAGCAGTAGTAGTATGCTGTAGTACTAGTAGTAGTGGTGGTAGTAGTAGTAGTAGCAGGAGTAGTAGTAGTAGTAGTAGTAGTAGTAGGAGGAGGAATAGTAGGAGTAGTATTAGCAGTGGCAGTAGTAGTAGTAGTAGTTGCATGTATTGTATGAGCGACTGGTCATGCTCTAGCAGTAGTACTTAGTATAGTTAGAAGTCGTAGTAGTGTACCAGGTATTTTGTAGAGTCCATGCTGCTTCTACCTGTAGTCAATCCATGGTACCGCGTGCATGTGATGTAGTAATTTCCACAGAAATAGTAGTACTCAGTTCCTGCTGACTACTGTTACTCTTTCCCTCGAGCAGTACGCTAACCCATGGCTCACGTTTCCGCCAAGAACATCTATACGTGCGTTACCTGTGACTCCCTTTTCGCCTTGCGACGGCCCCGCGACTTCACGTTACCTACATTCCCGAAGGGGAACTTTGTATATATATATATTATATCTCACACGCGGTCTGGCTTCAAAATGTGTGTTGTGTTCGTTCGTGTTGGTGTGTGTTTGCGCAGCTTATGATCCAGGCCGGACCCGTGGCGAACGTCCACATGCCGAAGGACAAGGTCACGGGAGTGCACCAGGGATTTGGCTTCGTTGAGTTCCGCAGCGAGGACGATGCGGAGTACGCTATCAAAGTCAGTACGCCGCCAGGAGGGGGTGGAAGGGGGGGGGGGTGTACTCGATATCACGCATGAGCATGGCGGGGGGGTGAGGTAGTCGATATCATGCTAATGGCCGTAGTCGTATGACCGTAGACCCTCGCGTCCCCACGAATGCCGGGACGGAGCACGTCAGGTTGGGGCGGTGTTTGTTGGTACGTACCGTAGCCTTGGGGGGGTTCGCCTTTTTTTCTTGTTTATTGCTACTGGTTGTCGTTTTGGTGCGGTTCTGCTTCTTGGTCTACTGTAGTTTCGTTTAGTTTGGTGTGGTGCGGTGTGGTGTGGTCTTTTTTTTTTTTTTTTCGGGTGGGAGGTGATTTTGGTTTCGGTTGTGTGTGGTTTGGTGTGGAATAGTCTGGTGAGAGGTTTTGTTTTTTGGTTTTGTTCAGTTTGGCTTGGTTTCGTTTCGTATCGTTGCCGTTTTTCTATTGGTCGTTTTTTTGTTCGATTTACGTGCATTTTTTTTATTGCCGTTGGCGTTGTTCGTTTTGGTTTTTGATTTTGACGGCCTGGCCTGTGCGTGCAACCGTTGGTTCGTTCGTTCGTTCGTTGGTATCGTTCGTGTAGGAAACGTTTCCTACGCCCGACGCGGCTGTAGCGCCCGACCTGACGCCGAGGAACTACTTTGTTTTGTTGTGTTTTGTCGTTTGGTGGTTGTTTCTCGACTGAGCTGCTCTCTTTGTTTTGGCTAGCAGCAGCGTTTTCGTGATGGAAGGAAGGAAGGAAGGGAGGGAGGGCCGAAGCACGAGGTTACGGTGGTAGATTACAGCAGTGGTTTTTTTTAGTTTTTCGTGATTGATAAAAGAAGATCCGTAGTCGTCGGTCCTTGTGGAATAGGCGGAGGGGGCGGGGGGGGGGGTAAGGAAGAGGGACGAAGGGGACATCATCTCTCTTTGGAAGTATGGAATTTTCTCCTCATGGCTTCAGGTGAACGTGCACAAACCCTTCCCCCGCACCGTCCCCTTTTTGCTAACGCCTCGTTGTACTTGGTCCGGTGGCGCTCACGTACCTTGACTCGGTCCTGTGGACAGATCATGAACATGGTGAAGCTTTTCGGCAAGCCCCTCCGAGTTAACAAGGCTTCCCAAGATAGAAAGGTAAGGGTGGTGTTTTGTTGTTTAGTTGGTGGTGGTGGTGGTGGTGGCGTTCGTAGTGGTGTGGTGGTTGTTGTTCGTGCTGTTGAACCGACCAAAGTGAACCAAACACAACCAAATCGAACCAAATCAAACCAAACCAAACAAACCAAAACCAAGCCTAACGAATCAAAACCAAAACCAAACCCAACCAAACCAAACCAAATCCAAAACCAAATCAATCCAAAGCAAACCAAATCAAACCAATCAAACCAATCAAACCAAACCAAACCAAACCAAACAAAAAATCAAACCGAACCAAACCAAACCGAAAAGACAAAACCAAACAAAACAAAAACAAAGAAACGAAAAACATAACGAAACCATACCATTCCAAACCAAACCAAACCGACCGACCGACCGATCGCGTGCGAGGCTAGGCGAACGATGTGGGCGCCAACTTGTTTGTGGGGCAGCTAGACCCCGACGTGGACGAGAAGATGCTGTACGACACCTTCTCGGCTTTCGGGTTCATCACCCAGACCCCGAAGGTCATGCGCGACCCGGACACGGGAATGTCGAAGGGCTACGGGTTCGTGAGCTATGATGGGTGAGTCATGGTGTCCCTGAAAATTGCACCGTTTCTATTTTGATATTTATAGGGACAGAGCGATGTATTGGTACATACCTGGTAGGCGTTTTTTTTACAGCATGCCTGGTACGAACTATTGTCATGGTCTGGTATATTTTTGAGTTGTTGAATTGAGCGAGGCAACTATGTATGATGCTATGATGGGGTAGGGATTTTGTAGAGCGGGAGGCATGCGGGTTTGGTCGGATGAGGAGGGGGTGAGGGGCGGGGGACGCTAAGAGAGGGGAGGGAGGGAGGGTGTACACGATATCATGCATGGCCGTAGTGGTTTGATCACAGGGGGAGAGGGGGAGGAGGGGTACTCATTTTTGTTGCTTGCCTTAGTCATTTGCAGGCGGCAGGGTGCTCATGACATGCATGGCCGTAGTGGTATGACCATTGACCCTCGCACCCCTTCAATGCCAGGACCGCACACGTCGGATTTTCACCGACCAGGCAGGCGTTTGCTTGCACCAAACGCGAAGCGAGCGCGTTGAGATTGTTGGGCGAGTCGCATGAAGGGTGTGCTGCATCCGACCGGTAACCTGCTCGTGAGGCGGGTTTTCTTGCATAGGAATGACAGCGTCGAATTTTATTGGGTATATTTGTTTTCCTGGTGTGGCCACTTCCAGAGAGGAAGGGGGAGGGTGGGGAACGCGCGGTAGTTTGGCAATCACTACTTACGTCGTTGTCGTTTCTTGTGGTTGGTTTTGTACTTTTTTTCGTGTTTTTTTTGGGAGGGGCGAGGGGGAGGGGGGCGGGGTCAGAGAGGTTTGGGCGCGTACTTATTACGGGGGTCGATAGTTAATAGGACCTATAGTCCACACGAAAACCTATATATTTACCTATTTTTACTAACAATATTTGGTCCTTTTTACTATGGTCCCCCATAATAACAAAATGTTGTGGTAGCTGCGGCGGTACGAAGTCGGAGCAGAGCAAGGATGATGGTACCGCTCTGTCCGGGAATGCAAGTATCGTTTGGTTGCTCTTATTATCACCCGAGTGTGCCTTATATTGCCGGACAGAAGTGTATGGGTTTCGAAAATATCCTCCTTCCCCCTTGTCGATGTTGGTAGGTGGAAACCTCGCCGTTCTTTGGTAAGACCGATGGTTTGGAGTTCCAGGTTGTGCGCGACGACTTTTTGGTGCATTTCGCGACGACTAACGTTTGGCCTTTGGAGTTACTGTATACCTTGTGTTTTGATACTAGGTGGTTTTCGCCTGTGTATGAAATTTCACGAATTCGCCGAAACGGTTTGGCCTGACGACTTTCGATCCATGAACGTAACCCCCGCTCTTTTTTTGTAGATATGTGTGTGTTGGTTTTGTCTGTGTGTGTGGTTGGGGGGGGGGGGGGGGGGGGGGGGGAGTACTCATTTTCATGCATGACCGTAGTCGTATGGGGGGGGGAGGGGGGTTTATTTCTCATATGTTGCTTGCCTTAGTCGTTTGACCATTGACCACGCATCCCTTTCGAGACGGGGGGGGTGCGAAACCGCACATGCCGTTGCCGTTGTTTTGTCGTTGTCCGCACCGACATCAGTACACCGTTTTTTGTCCCCGTCGACATCAGTACACCGTTCTTTCTATCCACCGAGAGCAGTACTCCCAGTTGTCCGTCCTGATTCTTCATCCCATATATTTTTGATGTTTCCAGGTTCGGAGCGAGCGATATGGCGATCGAGTGCATGCACAACCAGTACCTCTGCAACAGACAGATTTCCGTGCAGTACGCCTACAAGAAGGATTCGAAGGGAGAACGGCACGGCGGCCAGGTCAGTCAGTCAGCCAGTCAGTCAGTCAGTCAGTTGGAGGCGGTAGTTCCGCGGCTTGTCCGGTCGGAAGCGATTTTTTCACGAACAACCCGAGAATGTCACGGGCCGGGCCGGGCCGGGCCGCGCCCCATCATACGACGCTGCGCGATCGCTCTCAATCGTTTTGTCTCTTCTCCTTTTGTTATCGGGGAGTTGGAGTTGTTGTTGTTGTTGTTGTTGTTGTTGCTTTTGCCGTTTTTATTTTTCGCGTTGCTGCTGTTGTTGTGGCTCTTGTCGTGGGCCGGCATCGTCGGTTGCTACGAGTGCGAGCGTGAAAACAAAATGGCACTATTACGGGGGACCGTAGAAAGTGGGACCAAATTTTGTTATTTAAAATAGGTAAACATGTAGGTATTTGTGAGTACCGCGGGTCCTGTTTACTGTGGTCCCCCCGTGATACCTGTAAGCGGCAACGCGCGCCTGCCTCTCCGGCATCCCGTCAAGTAGTTGCGTCACGGCACAGAAAAAGTTCCCTCTTGCTGTGCCGGTGTGCCCCAGGCAGCCAGCAATGCTGGCACTATATATGGCGGCGACATGGTACTACTCCGCATACTACGTAATACACTGATCAATCCCCATCCGTGCCAAGCAATTTCACAAGCGCTTCGTAGGCGGGCAGCCTGCGCTACTTCCATCGGCACTAATAGAGGGACCGGCACTAATCACTGCTGTATACCTCTGTAGTACCTCATTCTATCCGTCGGTCATTGCGTCATTCCGTCGGTCATCAAAGACGTTCCACACTCGGTTCGTCGGTCCGTTTTGTTCGGTCGCTTGCGTCGTTCGGTCCGTCGCGTACCCCTGTTTCGTCCGTCGCCGATGACGTTACTGCTGCAGTACGTCATACCGTCGGTATAGCATTCAATCGGCGAGCGGTGCCGCCTATCCGTCACTTCGCCATTCGGTCCCCTGACCCTTCCGCCTGTCTGTCCGTCTGCCTGCCTGCCTGCCTGCCTGCCTGCCTGCCTGCCTGCCTGCCTGCCTGCCTGCCTGCCTGCATGCCTGCCTGCCTGCCTGCCTGCCTGCCTGCCTGCCTGCCTGCCTGCCTGCCTGTCTTTCGTTTTTTTTTTGTGTGTCTGTCTGCCTGCCTGTCCATCTTCCGTTCTCTCTGCCGGTACGCCTTTCTGTCTGTCCTGCCTTTTTTGCCTACTCGTCTGTTCTGTTTCGTCTCCCCGTCGGTCCGTGTCTACGAACGTAAATATATGTTTTTTCCAGGCGGAGAGGCTGCTGGCCTCGAACAACCCTAGCAAGTTCAAGGTCCACACTCTCTTCTCCGTAGCCCCCGGCAAGATCGAGGGGTCTGCACCCGCCCCCGGAGGGGTCGGGGGAGGGGGGGCAGGGGGGGCGCCGCTGCCGCCGCCTCCGGTGAGCACAAACTAAAGACTGACAGCACTGTAGTTGCCTTGTGTGTAGTTTAGGGGGAGTGCGAAGGCTCGACTCTGGTCCAGGGGGGCTGGGGGGGGGGAGGGGGGGGAGTGTACTCATTATCAGGCATGGCCGTAGTCGTATGACCATAGACTTGGCATCCCTACAATGCCGGGGCGGAGCATGTCGGGTTTTCACCGACCAGGGGGGGGGGGGGGTGGGGGGGGGTGTGCTCATGTCATGCATGGCCGTAGTCGTACGACCGTAGACCCCTCGCATCTCTACTACGTGGCTGTCGGGACGGAGCACGTCGGGTTTCCACCGACCAGGCAAACGTTGCTTCGCTCCAAGCGCGAAGCGAAACGTGAGGTGCTTGGCGAGTCGCACGAAGGGTGGGGTGCATCCTGCTGAGGACCTGCTTGTGAGGCGGGCGTTCGTGCATACGTATCGGGGAGTGGGTTGGGTTGGGCTGGGGGAAGGGGTTTGGAGGCCGCTCGAGGTGGGGTTCTGGTTAGCGCTTGAGAGGGGAATGAGGGGTGTTTGGGCGCGCCGGGGGGGGGGGGGGGGGGGGGGGGGGAGGTGCGTGGAGGATGTTGGGGGGGGGGGGGGGGTAGTAGAGGATGTTGGGGGGGGGGGGGGGGGGAGTAGAGGTGGGTGGATGTTTGGGGGAGGAATAGAGGGTATTGGCGGGGGGGGGTAGAGGGTTTCGGGATCGGGTGGGGAGGGAGGGAGGGGCAGAGTGTTCGGGGGTTGGGGGGGGAAAAGGGTTGGGGGGGGGGGGGGGGGGAGATGGCGAAGGGGACAGGTCATCCGCGCTTACATTTGACATGACAATCGATGTTGATTCGGCTTCCGGCGCGTTGGTGTGTAAGCCCGTGGGTAAAGGGGAGGTTGGTTTTGTTTGGTGTTCGACTTTTGGTGTCCGGGAATCGTTGCCTGTAGTGGCCGGTGTGGCTGCTTCCGTCCCTGCGCTCCTTGGGGCTGGACAGCCTCGCTTCGATTTCCTCTCCGACATGTTACGATACTTTTTGTTTGGTCGTTTGTTTCGCGTCCCCGACTTTGTCGGTGTTGGTGCCGGTTGTCGTTGTCTGTGGGTCGAGCTGCCGGCGCAACCTTCCCGCGGATGCCTTCTTCCCTCCCTGCCTCCCTCCCTCCCTGCCTCCCTCCCTCCCTCCCTCCCTCCCTCCCTCCCTCCCTCCCTCCCTCCCTCCCTCCCTATATAGGTCTAGCACTCTCGTTCGGTTGCCTTTCTCGCTTGCCTGGCCGTGTGCTTTACCGCGCTGTACAAACACTTGTGTTGGTGTCAGGACCGTAAGGACGGTATTGACATATTTTGACGTGGTGCTTGTGTTCGTGGTTTGCCTTCCTCTTTCTCGACTATTTCGTGTCTTTTAAGTTTTCCTCTGCTCTTACGTGTCGTTCCGTTTCGTTTTGTTGTGTTTCGTTTCGTTTGTTGTGTTTCGTTTCGTTCGTTTTTTTTTGTATCGTTTCGGTCCGTCCTTCTCCTCCCGCCCCCGCCCCGCCCGCGCTCGTGCGTGCCCTTTCCCGTCTCTTTTGCCATGTCTGCCGCCGCAATTCCAGGGTGCCATGCCGCCGCTACCTCCGCTACCGCCGGGCGTGCCCCCGCCGCCGCCGCCGTCGCCGGGCATGCCACCCCTACCCCCCGGATCGATGCCCACCTACATGCCCACCACCTCGTCCGGTGCGCCACCCCCGCCCCCCGGGGGAGGCATGCTACCCCAGGGGATGCCCCCTCCGCCTCCCCCGGGGTATGGCGGTGGGGGCGGGGGGTTCCAGCAGCACATGCCTCCGCAGCAGCATATGATGCACGGCGGGGGTGGGAGAGGGATGGGGCCTGGGGTGGGAGGGCACAACATGGGGATACCTCCGATGGGCCTGCATCAGGTGAGGAGGAGGGGTCTAGTGGAAGGGAAGGGGGAGGGAGAGGGGGGGTTCGGAGAGGTATGGGAGAGGTGTGTACTCGTGTTGTGCATGGCCGTACGTAATCGTAGGACCATAGACCCTCGCAGGCGGGGGGGGGGGGGGGGGGGGGGTTGAGAGGTGGGAGCAGGGGAGGGTATGTTTATGTTTGGTCGATTTTTTTGCTATCGTCTTTTATTTCGTTTCAGAGTTGTTTTGTTTTGTTTTTTTTTGTGCGTCTATTGATGCGGTAGGAGTGGCGTGGTGGTAGGGGTGTTGGGATTGGTGGATCTGGTAGTAGTGGGTGGCGTGAGGGTGGAGAATGGGAGTGGAAAAGATGGCAGGTGTCGTAAAGGGTTGCACTGGGTCTGCCCCCTCTCTGGACGGGCAGATCCTACAGTAAAAGCTGTTACCCGAGGTGAAGGAGAGCGCCTCGGTAGGGGGGCGGCTTACTATTACGGGGGGACATAGTAAATAGGACCAAATATTGTTATTACGGGGGACCATAGTAAATGGGACCAAATTTTGTTAGTAAAAATAAGTAAGTATATAGGTTTTTGTGTGTACCGTAGGTGCTATTTACTACGGTCCTCCGTAAGAGTAAAAATATGGAAATATATGGGTGTTTGTGTGTACCGTAGGTCCTAGTAACTATGGTCCCCCGTAATAGGCGAAAATTTGGGGGTTACTGATGGCGGTGCCTCAGCCCCTCCCCTAGCCCTAGCCCCCCCCCCACCGCCGTTATGCCTTGGCACCTACCCACCCGCCCACCCACCCTCTGCCACCCCTGTTGCTTCGACTCGCTCGCCGCCCCCGTCACAGCGAGGTGGAAACTATATGTACGGAGGGGGAGGGCGGCCGCCAATGATGGGCATGCCCCCCCCGCCTCCGAACATGAACATGGGCCGCCCTCCGCCGTTGCCGCCGAGCCACGGCCAGCAGCTTCCCCCGCCGCCGCCGCCGCCGTCGACGCCCTCGTCGGCTCCCCCTCCCCCCCCCCCCCGTCCACCTCCGCCTCCGCCTCCGCCTCTCCCCCCCTTCCCCCGTCGACGGCGCCTTCCTCGGGGCCGTCGCCGTCCGGCAATGCGCCACCGCCTCCGCCCCCTCCTTCTTCTGCGTCGTCTGCTCCTCCCCCGCCCCCCCCCGGCTCCGGCTCCGGCTCCGCTTTAGAGGGGAGTGGTGCGCCACCGCCGCCGCCCCCGCCCGCCGGCGGCGGCGCCCCGACGCCGATGGCGGTTGAGGGTGGTGGTGGTGGTAGTGGTGGTGGTCTTCTGCCACCTCCTCCTCCTCCCGCAAACGGTGGTCCTTTAGAGCAGCGGCAGCACCAGCAGGCGGGAGGGGGAGGGGATGGGGGGCGCAGGGAACGGAACGGGCCGATGATGGGCGGTGGATTGATGGGAGAGCAGGGGGGAGGAGGAGGAGGAGGAGGAGGAGCGCCACCGCCGCCACCGTCTATGTCCTCCGGGCGAGGAGGAGACGGGGGCGGGGGTAGGGGGGTGGAGGCATGTTGCCGCCGCCTCCGCCGATGGGAGGACCCCCCCCCGGGCGGGGTAGGAGGGACGCGCCGCCGCCGCCGGAGCGGCGAGGGTCTCCGCCCCCCCCGCCTCCGCCGATGTCCCAACGGATGCCTCCCGGCGGTGGTAGTGGTGGTGGGCTGCTTGACAGGCCGGGGGGGATGGGGGGAAGAGGAGGGGGGATGGGAGGGGGGAGAGGGGGGGGGGATGGGAGGAGGAAGAGGCGGGGGAATGGAAGGGGCAGGGGGGATGGGAGGAGGAAGAGGGATGGGAGGGATGGAAGGAGTGGGAGAGGAGGGGGTGGCGGCGGCGGCGGCGACGGAATGATGCCGTCCGGTAGGCCAAACTCGCTGATGATGGGCCGCCCCCCGCCCCCCACCCGGGGGCCGAACATGCCCCCGGGAGGCGGCGGTGGTGACGGTAACGATGGAGGCGGCAGGAGGGGGGGAGGAGGAGGAGGAGGAGGAGGAGGTACCGGAACCCTAGGCATGGGAGGGCCTGGCGGGGGCATGGGCAGGGGTATGGGCGGGCGCGGCGGGGGAAGTGGAGGTGGAGGGAGGGATATGGGGCCGAGCCAGCACGGGGCTGGGCGGGGTTTGCTACCGTCGCCGCCACTGCCGCAGGGAATGGGCGGGCCGCCGCGGTTCTCCCAGCAGCAGCAGGAGAACGGTATGGGGGAGCGCGGGCCTCCTCCCCCGCCGCCGCCTCACGGAGGGAATGCGGCGCGTGATAACATGCCGCAGGTGATATTTTTTTTTGTTTTTTTTTGTATTTTTCGTGATATATCGTTTGGTTGCTTGTCCTGTGAGGCGAGCGATGACGTTGCTTGTTTGTGTCGTTTTGCTTGTTTTTCTGGGGTTGCGGGAGGGCGACGCACGGGGCTTTAGGCTGTGTGGAGGGGTTGCGCGGGTGCGTTGCTCGTGAGGACATCAAGGGGGGTAAAATTGTCGATACAGGTAAACGCTTTTTCTTGTTGTTCTGCAATGGTCCAAGGAGGAGCTGGCTGTTGCTGCTACTTGCTTGCTTCTGTTTGTTGTTGCTGCTTGTTGTTGCTTGCTTGCTGTTGCTGCTTGCCGCTGTTGCTGTTTCGTGTTGCCGCTTGCTGTTTGCTGCTCGCCGTTGCTGCTTGCCGTTGCTGTTGTTGCTTGTTGCTGCTTGCTTGCCGCTTGCTCCCGCTGCTTGCCCCTTCTGCTTTCTCTGCCGCTGCTTGCTCTGCCGCTGCTTGCTGCTTTCTGCTGCTGCTTTTGCTCTGTTGCTTGCTGCTGCTTGCTGCTCGCTTGCTGCCGCTTTCGCTGCTTTCTTGCTCCTTGCTTGTTGTTGCTCCTTGATGCTGCTTGCTGCCGACTTCTAGCTACGAGGTCCTAAATTGGTCCCGATCGCTCTGTTGCATCTTGTCAAACGAGCCCCACGCCCCGACGAGCGGACTAAGGAAGGAAGGAAGGAAGAAAGAAAGGAAGCAGGGTGACGGCGGTTTTTTTAAGGCGCCGTTCCTCGCGGGAAGGGTATATCACCGCGTTGACTTGTTTGCAGATAGCAGAATCTAGGGGAATTAGTAGAAACTGGTACTTGAGTACTCAGAGGCGATAAACAACGCCCTCTTTATTGTTAACTCATTTTTTCGGCCGCTTGACCCCGCGTATCCCTGCCTCCCTGCCTCCCTGCCTTCCCTCCCTCCCTCTCTACCCCCCCGCCACTACCTCTTTTTCCTATATTGTCTCTTTTGGCGGTGCTTCTTCTCGCTTCGTGTGCATGGATTTTCTTTGCGGTGATTTTTGCGTAGCAGGACAGGCAGTGATCTTGTCCTCCTTGTTTTCTCAAGGGCTGACGAAGAGTCGGCGGTGGACGGGTGTGGAGAGCGTGGGGGAGGGAAGGAGGGGAGGCTTAAACCTTACCTTGCCTTCGACCTACCTTGTTCGCTGGTGAGCAAGCGGAGGAACCGGACCGGAACTGGAACCGGCGGAGATTTATTTGGCGTACGAAGAGCGGGAGATGGCCGAGTGGGTGGAGCGGTTAGGACGGGAGTGGTCGGGGGCTGGAAGGCGGGGTTGGGGGGGGGGGGGGGGGAGGCGGCGGGGGAGGAGTTTTTTTATCGCGGCGTAATGGGGGCAAATGTAGTGAAACGCGAAATGCCGGTGCGCAGGTCGAAATGGGAGCAGCCGTCCCGTTGTCTTGAGTTGTCTCGCCCGGCTCACTCGCGTCCCGATTCGACTCCCCCCCCCCCCCCTCCCGCGCTCTAGCCGAACATAAAATAGGTTTGGTGTTCTCAATATCTTACATGGGAGGGGGGGGGGTAGAGGGGAGAAGAGGTCGGGGGTGAAGGGAGGTTAGGGGACAAGGGGTGTGAGTGGGGGCGGGGTAAGAAGGGGAGGGTGGCGAGATGGGTCAGTAATGTTGGTGTCTGTGGACTGAGTTGTTGGCGGCTCGGTGTAACGGTCCCACCTGCCATTAGAGCCGTTGGCGAGAGGAGGTAGCGGTTTGCCCCAGTTGGCGGGGATGCCGCGTCATCCCACACCGTCGCTTGAGTATTTTTTTTCCTGTTCGTCTTGGAGGCTTCCGGATGAGGATGGTCTATTATGCATTATTGCAGGAGGCATGGTGACACCCTAACGCTTGGGGTGTCGTGAGAAGCACGGCGGGGTTTGCAGGGGGGGGGGAGGGCGTGGGGAGGGGGGGGGGGGGGGGGGGGGGGGGGGGGGGGGGGGGGGGAAGTCTGGCGCACGTAGCGGATGGTGGCAGCCATCGGTTGGAGCTATTGTTGGCTTGGCTGGAGTTGTTTTCTCTTGGCCGCCGCCGGTCGATCCGGTTCACACGGATGAGCAAAAGTGCCGCGGTACCATTTACGCCCTACGTGAAGAAGCAGGGCTGTCGTCATCGTCGTCGTCGTCAGCAGTAGTGGCCGTTTTCCGACGTAGGATAAAGCAGACTGATCGCGATTCGCCCCTCGCTTGTCGGCATGCATGCATGCATGCGAGGGAAGTTTTTTTTTTTTTAGATTCGCCCGGCGTTCGTCGACAGGGGGGGGGGGGGGGGGGGGGGGGGGGGGGCAGCAGACGGAAATCGGCATGCTTTGTGTCAAGGGCGTCGGAATTATGTTCGATTGCTGGCAGGCGATTGCTTTCCCCGTCTCCCTACGCTGCGTTGTGAAGGGAGAAAACGATTGGCCGGCGTCTCGGGAGGGGAGTAGGCTCGGGAGGTAAGAAGAGGGGTGTGTGGGGATCTGCACGAAGGGTCGTGCATGCTCATCCGACCCCTGTTTAGAGACTATAATACAAGTCTGGTCACTCGATTTTGCGTTATAACGCCCACGTGAATAAGTATGCGCGTAGTGATGGTATCATAGTCGATGACTTATTGTGTTGGGGCCGTTTGTCTTGTCTGCTAGCGAGCGAGCGAGCGACTCGCCGTGGTATACTCGCTTGAAGGCCCCCTCTCCCGGGGAGTGGAGGGGGGGGGGGGGGGGGCGTGGGTGAAAGAGCGTGGTTGCGCTTGTTGCTGTCTTTTCTCGGGGTGCTCCTTCACGAAACGACAACGTTGAAACTTGTGCACAGCAGGCAGGGCTGGCTGGGCATGTAGCGTGACGAGAGAGCCTTTTCGATGCGGTCCAGGTGATGGAAGGAAGGAGAAAGAAGAAAAATCAGTCCAGCAATAGTAAACAGTAATTGTGATACACCTCAGGCTCGTGTTTTTCACGGTACTCGAGACATACAGCTGTGCTTACTTAGTTTCTTTTCGTTTTTGCTGTCGCCGCTGCCACCGAAGAGAGGCTGCGCAGGCGGGGCCGGAAGAGGGTGCGGGTATTATGTGCACTACGTATCAATACCGGGTTTGCTACTGTAGTAGGCGTTCCGACACCTTTTTACCTCGACAGGGGTACACCTACTTTTTTTCATCAGAGCAGGTCTCTCGCCTGAGGTGCTAGCTCTGCAGCAGTAGTGGTGGTAGCGACCGGCACGGCACCGATAATTTTTTGCCTTATAAATATCGACCGTCCGTTCTGGCAGAGCGAGCGCCCAGCGGTGCGGGTGTAGGGTCGCGTTGTGCGCCCGTTGCCGTGTAGGAGACTCCTCACGTTGTGCCGTAACTCTCGTCGAACACCGATTTGTACCACGCCTCCCCAATGACGCGGTGGCGTGTTGCTGCTGCTGCAACCGTCGATTTTTTTTTCGCGCGCCGCTTTTTACAGTAGTTCTCCTCTGAAGTCCCGACCTTCAGGCTGCATTCCCGTTTAGGGGACAAATCACTCAAAATTCTAAGTGCGTGGTTGGTCATGAAGATTGAGACTCCAGTCCCGAAAGGGGTTGTAACCCAGAAACTGCTGTGACTTTGAGAAAACGCGAAAAGTGCAACCCGATTGATTGCCGCACGTACAGTTATAAAGAAAGCGCACTGCAAAAAAAAAGTGCCCTCACATATGATGAAACATGACCTGATGTCAACTTTCATCGGAGAATGACCTGATTTCAACTTTCATCAAAGCGTCTTGTCTCGGTTTCACCTTTCACCGTATATGTCTTGTCTTGATTTCACCTTTAAATAAAACAATTTTGCATCCGCGTTTTTTTTTTTTTTTTTTTCAGCCGCCGGGATAGATTCCCAAACAGTTTCACTCACGCCTTACTTAGGAACAGCGGATCATATGTAAGGAGGAAACACAAAAAAAACGATGCTCCGACGACATTGGATAGAGTTCTCCAGAGTCAATAACCCCCCCTCCGCCCTCCGGGCAGTCAAGGATGTTTTGGTCAAGAACACGAACTACCTCTAACGTAGCACACGTCTTCCGTAGGTCCATGCACCTCTCCTTGGCTGCCTAACGCTAGCCACACACCTTTCAAGAAAACAAAAAACAAAAGATGCTGCTAAGGCCACTTCTTATGCGGTCGGATTTGGAGTCAGATTGAAACAGTCCCTTTCAGCACGTTCGCGCGAGCTTTTGCCCCGGAAATGTTGGAAATTGGTCTTTATCGCCTCAGAATGTGTCTGACCTCTCTCCAAGATCTTTCTGGGGGTGTTTCCCGCTTCCCCCCGGGCACCCCAGATACAGGAAATTTCCGACGGCACTTTTTCGATTCAACTCGGTCAAATACGATCCAAACGCCCAATCGGATCGAAAAAAAGCGTATTTTTCAATCCGATCCAAGATCGCAACCATATTCACCTCGGTTGGATCGGAAAAGTGCGGACGGTGATTTCTTGCAACCGGGCCCCTCGAGAAGAGGGAAACAATCCCTGGATCTTGGAGAGAACTCCGACATATTCTGAGGCGAGAAAGACCAATTTTCAACATTTCCGGGGCAAAAGCTCATGCGAACGTGCTGAAAGGGACTTTTTCAATCTGACTCCAAATCCGACTGCGTAAGAAGTGGCCTAACCCATCCATAACTACTCCACTGCAAATCAAATCCTGAGGGTTGCTTTATTCCCGATACGCATCATAACCTGTGGCGAGGCTGTTGTGTCATTATGTTATTGTTTCGAGTATCTTTTTAAATCACGGTCTCGATCGCCACGGAGAACCTGTGGGCCGCCTTTCTTATTCGATCGAGCATATTTTTTATCTTTGCCTTCTTGATTCCCCTCACAGGGGGTTCTTACTAGGATGCAGCTCACCCTTCTTGCGGCTCGCTAAACACCTGACGGCGGGTCGCGCTTTGGTGCTAGCAAGGCCTGTCTCAGACTGGTTGGTGAGAACCCGGCGTGCTCCGTCCCGGCATTGTAGGGATGCTAGGGTCTGTGGTCATACGACTACGGCTACGCATGATACCCTCCCTTCCTTTCCCGCATGTCTATCGTCACAACCACGACCACCGGCACGTCTAAACACCAATGTTGCCGTTGTCAGAGCAGTTTTTTACGGTGTTTCAGCAATAAGCCGGCAAATTCAGCGACGAGTCCGCCCCCCCCGGGCTGCAAGCGATGTCTGCCTGGTCGATGAAAACCTGGCGTGCTCCGCCGCGGCATTATAGAGATGCGAGGGTCGATGGTGTTTTACAAGGACTACCCCTGGGCTGGGTAATCGATCGATCTTTTACCCCTGTCGCTCAGTAGGAAACACCTTCACATTTGGCGTCGTCGGCAGGATACGGGTTCGAATCTCACTTCGAGCGTTTCTTTCATTGAAAGAGACGCTTGCGCGTGCGTCCCTAAAAACATATCTCCCTGGCTCCCCAGGTACTGAAACGAGGCGTGTAGGTCAGCGTACGGCGGTATACGGTACCAACGCCCCAAAAGATCCCGCCGCTCAGAGGGAGGGAAAGTGTTACAAGGATCACCCCGGGCTGGGTAATCGATCGATCTGTTACCGCTACTTGTATAGCTCAGTAGGCAACACCTTCATAATAGTCGAACGACTACGGCCATGCATGACGTGAGTACTCCCTCCCCCGTATCCCCAAGAAACGGATGAGATTAGCAAAACAATGGTACATGTAATACCGTACAAGTTTTCCCTTCGGAGTCGTGTTATGATAACGAGGGTGACGCAAGAAATATGAAGGCCCGAATCAAGTCTTGACTGAATACTCGTGCACGTATTTTTTTGTTTTGTTTTGGATCGTGTAAAAAGAGACCTTTTTTTTTCACTTTTTACTTTTTAGCGCTGGGGGCTTGTGTTGATAGTGGTAGTTACGACATAAAAACCAAAACTGAGTCGTAGGAAGCTGGCGGCACCGATGCAAAACACCAAGAGTAGCGCAGCACGCTTCTAGTTGCTGTTGTCACAGGCAGACCAGAGCAGCAGCAGCAGCGACAGCACCGCTGCTGCAGCATAGTGCCGAAAACTTCGAGTGAAACACTCCAAACGCCTTCGCCAAAACTGGAGCCGGAACGTGACGTATGGCTACTATTATTATTACGGGGGTGCATAGTTAATAGGACCTATGGTATACATAAAAAATATATACATTTGCCTATTTTTACTAACAATATTTGGTCCTCTCTTTACTGTGGTCCCCCCGTAATAATATCGTGTACCAGGTATACAGCTATCACGGAGGCCCATAGTAAATACGCCCAAAATAAGCGAAAGGCACTCACGTTGGTGCGTGCATACATCAAGACCTACTACTTACGGGGGGACCATAGTTAGTAGGACCTACGGTACACACAAACATCCATATATTTCCGTATTTTTACCACCAATATTTGGACCTATATACTATGGCCCCCCGTAATACTGCGTGGTTCGAAATTTCGTTGTCGTACGTGAAACATGCGGTTGATGACAGGCTTTTCCATCGACGCTGCATTTATATTCAGACACACGTCAGGAAGCCTCTCTCTCCCCCCCCCCCCCTTTTTTGGGCTTAAATAGTAGCGGTCACCGTGATGCTACAGCACCGAACACCGCAGCCTGCGGAGAGCTACAACAACAATCAACGTGTGATGAGAGGTGAGAGCCACAAACAAAGCGAAAACAAAGTAAAAAACGTGTACCAGGTATGTACGTTCAAAACATTCTGGCGACTCTGGCACGACACGTATATCGACAAATAAATTATGTACACGTACCATACATCATGTTGAGAGTAACTGCCTTATGGAACGTAGAACATAAAAATACACGATCACAACAGCAAAGCAGCAGTCAGTTACTGACACACTCACACAGCAGCAGAGCAACAGCAGCAGGCAGAGTAGAGCAGAGCAGAGCAGGGCCTTTCCCCTGTTCTTCGTTGTATTTTAGAGATGCGCTGTCTGGCTTTGTACCTATCAGTGCTGCTGTCCTTGCTAACAGAGTACATAGGTCGTGCGTACGTCACCTCAGAGCTGACACTAGAGCCCACCAGCTGTGGGTTAGTCGTGCTGTGCGTCGTCGCCTGATGCCAGCTGCTAGCGCTCAAAGCTAAGAGTCAGACTGCCTGGGCTAGTCGTAGCGGCCACCTAGCCCCGAAGTCTACATGTTTGCGCTAGCCGAAGCGGCCAGCTGGGACAAAAATATACTTTTGTCTATGTGGAAACAACGTATTGACCGTGCAACTCTTGAAGGTGTCTCTACTAGGGGAGCTCCATCTCGAGAGGGATGCGTGGACCAATGGTCGAATGACTAAGGCAAGCAACAACCGCCCTCTCCCCCTTACCACCCACGTAAGTATTCATAACGGCAGGCAGTAGTGTTTGACGCCGGACGACGCAGGCAGGCAAATCACAATCGCCCTTCCAAGAACCGCACACGTCGCAGCGGTGCACGATTGTGATCATCATCGGCCGCTTCAACACAACCGCCGCTACTGATGCCGCCGCCGCCGCCACCACCGCCACCGTCCTCCAAAGATTCAAGTTCGAACCGAACGAACTTGGTCAACCTACCCTGCCTCACTTTCTTCAGGACGCCGATTCCGATTCCGTCGGCGGCAGCAGCAGCGGCGGCAGCAGCAGCAGCCGCAGCGGAGTTCGCGGCAGTGACAGCGGAAACGGCAGCGCTAGCTGCGGTGGCGGCGGCGGCGGAGGCGGCGGCGGCTACGGTAGCGGCGGCAGTGGTGGTGGCGGCGGTGGTGGTTGTGGTTTCTCTCAAGCGCCCCGCTGCCCCAAGAGCGGCACGGGCAAGCTCTGCCCCCACCACCACCACCACCGCCCGAAACGCTCGAAGGAGACCAGCAAACACGACCCGGTCCGCAGCTAGTCGTCGTCCCCTTTCCTGTCCGCCCCTTCGATGTTTCTCCCATCCAATCCACCTTGGTAGCCCCCCCCCCCCCCCCCCCTCCCCCCCCCTCCCCCCCCCTCCCCCTGCCCCTCCTCCCCCCCCGCCCCCGCTCGGTCCATCTCCCTTTCGCCGACTCTGGACAGACGACCGCCTCGAAGAGCGGGAACGCTGCTATGACAAAAACCATCGCCGTAATGAGCACCGACTCCTCCTCTCCCTTCTCCTCCTCCCCGTTGGACGCGCCCCGGACGCACCATCCTGCCGTGGGCGTCCCGCTTGTTCTTCGTTGTCTGTGTTCGTCCGAAATGCCGGCCGTTACCGTTACCGCCACCGCTACCATTACCGTTACCGTTACCGTTACCGTTACCGTTACCATTATCATTACCGTCACCGTTACCGTTACCGTTACCGTTACCAATTACGATACCGTTGTTGATACCGTTGCCGTTACCGCTACCGTTACGGCTACCGTTACCGTTATCAGTACCGTTGCCCTTACCGTTGCCTTTACCGTTGTCGTTACCGTTGTCGTTACCGTTACCGCTGCCTTTACCGCTGCCGTTACCGCTACCGCTACCGTTACCGTTACAGCTACCGCTACCGTTGCCGTTACCATTACTGCTACCGATCGTCTTCGTCGCGGCGGTTGAGCTACTATGATTACCAACCTTTTTCGTCTCGGCGGTTGAGCCGCTACCGCACATTTTCATCCGGGGGGTCGAGCTACGACTAACGACCGCCTTTTTGGGGATCACGGTACGGCTACCGACAGTCTTTCCGGCGGTCGTGGTCGAGCTATTACCGACCGTTTTCGCCGCGATGGAGGTACTGCTACTGCTGCCGATCCTTTCCGTTGCGTTTGAGCTGCTACCGACCGTCTTCTTCGGGATCGGGCTACTACGAATGACTATTTTTTTCGTCACGGTCGAGCTATTACCGACCGTCTCCGCGGTCGAACCACCGACGGCGGAAGCGGAGGTGGTTATGTTCCCGGGTTGGTCGCGGTAGTGGTGGCGGTGACTTGGGTAGTGGGGGTTGAAGGTGGTGGGCGGCGTTTAGCCGCACGTTCGGCGGTGACGATCTCCATGGGCTGAGAGAGAGGGGAGAGAGGCGCGGTTTCGGAGGCGTACCGGAGGTTGGTCACGAATACGTACCAGGTAGTGTGTCATTTTCGTGTGTGTGTTCGAGTGTGTGTGTGCACTTGCGAGGGTGCTAGGGACGTGAGGGGCATGTTTTCGCTAAATGTGGCATGTCGGACAAATCAAGACAAGACACGACAAGACAAGAAAAACTAAACCAGGTAGCAAGTGATGACAGGTCGCGTCACGTCAAGTCAAGTCACGCGCTGACTCTCGCCGCAACACGTCGTCAAGTGCATCGTGCTGCGAGTACATCGCTACAGAAGAACCTATACACTGCTCCGTCTGTGTCAAGGCGCAGTCAAGCCTCAACGGGACCCCCCCCGCGTCCCGCCAGAAACGCGATAACGAGCTGTGTTGCACCACAACACACAAACACAAACTAAACATATCAACGCTAGGAACGAGACACAGCCCCCGCCCCCCGCCCCTCCACCCCTCCCTCCGTCTCTCATACGACTACGGCCATGCATGACATGAGCACTGCCCCCCCCAGGATACAGCTCACCCCTTTCGCAACTCCTCAAAAACCTCACGGCGCTTCGCGCTTGATGCTAGCAATGTTTGGCCGATCGGTGAAAATCCGACGCGCTCCGTCTCGCTATTGTAGGGATCCGAGGATATATGGTCATACGACTACGGCCACGCATGATATCGAGTACAACCCCCCCCCCCCCCCCTCCCCAAATCTTGCTGTACAAGAACGACAGAAAGTAGGACAGTACAACAATGGTGTACCTTGAGCATCTGCAGTCGTCGGTGGGCCGCCGCCAGCTCGAGCTGATACCTATTCCTCAGCCTCAAGACGTGCCTTCTCTCGCTGAAAAGAGCCAAGAAATGTATTTTTTTTAAACACAAACATAAATGGGAAATGATGCACACGGTGGTGGATGAAAACCGCGAGAGAAGGACACGCTACCGACCACAATTTGACGAAAGGAGCTGTAAAAGGGCAAGACTGGGTGGGGGGGGAATCCGAATAGCACCGGAGACAGGCACATGATGCTCTAGGGGGGGGGGGGGGGGGGACCTATTCGTTTTTCTGAGGCTCCTTCACTTGACTTGAGGAGTTCTTAGCGGAAAGTTACGAGAGCGTGAGATACCTGGGGCAGAAAAAAAATTAGATAGAGATCGACGAGCGGTAGGAATGCCGAACCCTATCCGCGATAAAAATGAAGGCACATACCGGGGGGGGGAAAGACGACACCTTGCGACCGACGGCTTTTCCAGAATATGGGAAATTAAACGTTGACGATTAAAAAAGGAAAAGGAACTGCTGAGAACGGCGTAGCGTGGGCAGGCGCAATTCGGCGCCAGTAGTAGACGAGGGAAGAGAGGGCTGAAGTATTCTTGCGATAAAAAACAAAAACAAGGCGCGAGCCGTGGGTGGGGAGGGGGGGAGGAGAACCTGCTTCGTACGTATGTGACCCTGGATCTGAGTTATGCGATTAGGAGGGAGAGAGAAAAAAAAAAGGGCGAAGACAAGGTAATGGGGAAGATAGAAACAAAAACGCACCCAAGCGCCGACCTTGAGCAAGAAATGAAAGTGAAAACTCCGATGGACAATCCGTCCCATGGCCTATATGGGCACACCAGGTATATCGTAAACCAAGCATCAATGGTATTCCTGTCGTGACAATGCGTTGTGCATACAGTAGGATTAAAATCGTATCTGGTTGATACAATGGTTTGGGATGAAAGAGGCCTCCTGGTGCGACCAGCGGGAGACTCCGTGCACCCAGGGTTTACTGCTCCCGCGTTTATCATCTGGCAATCAACGAGGCACCTCGCCGCAGATTGGGAGTAGGCACGATAGGAGTGGGCACTATTGGAGTACGCATTATTTGGAGTAGGCAGTATTGGAATAGGCACTATCGGAGTAGGCACCGTTTGAGGTAGGCACTATTGGACTAGGCACTATTGGAGTAGGCGCTGTTGGAGTGGGGGAAGGCACTATTGGAGTAGGCACTGTTGAATACTTTCCTCGGTGGAGGAGCCCCGTCAGTCAGGATTAGTGTGGCCGAAAAGTGTTTTTATCGCGGATGTACCAGGTATATATAGCCATGCCGTACCTACCCCTGTAGAACCCGTCGTGAGCATAAAAACACGCCGCTATGCCACAAGAGGGCCACGGCCAATCACATTGTAAGGCCGCGGAAATACGGCGTATGAGCCTGAACCCCGTTATGGGCGCGCCACACCAAAACACCATGAAACCACAAGCGAGTGGGGGGGGGGGAGGGTGCATCCATGCCATGCATGACCGTAGTCCTATGACCATAGACCCTTGCATCCCTACACACAACGCCGGGACGGGGCACGTCGGGTTTTCACTGACGGAAGCAGGCAGAAATTGCTTGCACCAAGCGCGAAGCGAAACGTGAGGTACGGACAAGTCCTAACGCCATGGAACACCGTACGTACGTTACCTGGTGCGTTGCATCACGATGCAGATGGAGCATAGATGTGGGGTGGCTCTCTCTAGGGACTCCCGCTGCTAGCGGGTATTTGTAACTGCCGTCAACTTGTGTGCGTTGTTTAAGGGTTCCAAGAGTTGTGATGCGGCGTATTTGGCTTGGAGAAAACAATGTCAAGAGAAGAGCAGCTCTCGCTAAGAACTCGCGTTGCTGGTGGATATTTGTGACTGTCGCTGGCTTGTGTGCGCTGTTCAAGGGCTTCAAGCGGTACGACGAGGCGTATTATGGTAGAGAGAAATGGTTAAATTGTTAAGACAGGGTGGCTCTCGCTACTAGGAACTCGGCACCGGCGTATTTGCAACTGCCGTCCACTTCTTCCGTGGCGCTGGCGAAAGGCAAAAAAAAAAAAAATGTTTTCGAATATCTGGCGGTGCAGATCGAACCGGCGTGGATATTCGGCTTCAGACTAAACTCTACTGTATCACACGGGTGACCATATACCAGGTATTTCTACTGCATCACACGTGTGAGAAGAGAACACTGTATCACACGGGTGATAAGATAACACTGTGGCACACGGATGATAAGGCAACACCGAATCACTCGGGTGAGAAGATAACACCGTATCACACGGGTGGTAAGATTACACCGTACCACACGGGTGGTAAGATAACACCGTATCACACAGGTGACAACATAACACACCGTATCACACGGGTGATAACACAACACACAGCATCACATGGATGATAAGAGAATACTGCCGTATGACATTGGCGAACCGATAACACGAATGACACGGGTGGTAAGATAACACCATATCACACGGGCGATAAGATAACGCTACCGTATCGCACGGATGATGACATAACACCGCAGCACACGGGTGATAAAATATAAGCGTATTTGCACGGGTGATGAGATGATATACCGTATCACACGGGTGATAAGCAAACACCGTATCACAGGGGCGATAAGATGGCACCGTATCACACGGGTGATAAGATGACACCGCATCACACGGCGATAAGGTAATACTGCCGTATCACACGGGGTGATAAGATTACGCACACCCTCGGACAAATTTCCAGGCTGACTTTCTCTTAAACAAGCCGGAGTTCAAACGACGGGCGGCGCGTCTACTCTGGAAAGATCTCGAGACCTTTCTACCGTATGTTAATCTACGTTTTTGGTTGTGTGTGCCTTGCCCCCCCCCCCCCCCCGCTCCCCCATAGTATGGAGATATTCGAAAAAAGTGAAAATAGTCTCGGGGGGTAGGTGTTTTTTTTCTTACGTCTTGCACCGGTATCTACGTTGTGGTCTGCAGAGCATTCCAACGGTATGCCGTAATTTCTCAGCTCCATACCCAGCTTCAAGACGAGGGCGTCTGACCGCTCTGGACCGAAATGTAAGGACAGTTCAGACATTGATACGAAGACAAAGCGGTCCTTATTTCTCCGCCCAGGGAGGGTATATTTTTAAGACGGCCGTGGGAAAAAAAAATCCACTCGCTTCGCTTGTACTGTCCGTGATCGGACCGCTCGTATTATCCCATGTATCCCATTTGCCGCCCAGGTGTAGCAAAAAAATGTGGATGAGAAGTTAAGGTGTGGCCTTAATAGTTTGTCTTGAGAATGCGAAGTAGGGTCTCACAATTTGTCTTAAGAATGAGAAGTGAGGTCTCACAGCTTGTCTTTGAAATGAGGCGTGCGGCCTTGGAAAAAATACTTTAGATGAGAAGTGCTGCGTTGTAGTTAGTCTTCAAACGCGAGAAGTGCTGCATTTTGCCATTCGTCTTTGGATGGGAAATATCGGCCTTCTCGTTTGTCATTCGCACGAGAAGCACGCTGTTTCGCAGTGAATTTTTAATGAGAAACGTGGTACTACAAACAGTCGTTTTAAGTTCACGAACGAGCGTGCAGCATACGACGAGTTCTCGAAAGCACAACCCCATGGACTGGAGTCCGACATCAAAAGCACCCATCCGTTACAAGCTACGCGTTAATTGCTGAGTGCGTTGCGTTGCGTTGCGTTGCGTTGCTTCGGGTAGCTGGCTGGTGCTGTCATCCTTCATTCTTCGTCACTTTTGGGGGACTGTTCACGGGTCACGAGGTATCAAAATCCCACGGGTCAGGTCGGGTCGGATCGGGTCAAGCGATTTACAAACCTCTCTGGTCGGATCGGATCGGGTCGGGTTAGGAGTGATTATATAGGCTCATGTCTCGGGTCGGGTTGAGTCACGACCCGCGATAAACAGGTCACTCGCTGGTCGGGCGAGCTTGACCCGCGGGTCGGAACCCGTGGGTACCGCCCGCGGATTGGGCTCTTCAAAACCAAAGTCTCGCTTTATGCTCGAAGGCTTCTCTCTCACCAATACTGCCCCCTTTGGTATCACATTCAAACATTTAAAACACCGATAAGTCCATTTAAGCATGTCCGCATCCATCCATACCTGCTACAGCCAGGCCACATGTCACTGCGGGGTGTAAAAATGAGCACTATACTGTTTTTGAAATGTCGACCCACGGCCGGGTCCGCGGGTCGAGACAGTCTCTCGCGGGTTGAGGTGACCCGCCCGCGACATGACCCTTATCTTACGGATTAACAGAAAACTGACGGGTCGGTCGGGTTGAGTCGGGTGAGGTCTAAGTCGGGTCAGGTGGCTTTCAAATTGTCGTGTGTCGGTTCGGGTCAGGTCAACACATTAAAAATATTCGCGGGGAAGATCCGACCCGACCCGACCCGACCCGTGAGGCTTCCACACCCCGAACAAATTACGATCTACCTATATCATCTAGTCCCTCATTTGCCGCTGTGAGATTTCGTGCAGGATCTGCGGAGTATAGATCCAACGACAAGAAGTATATTCTACTATAGAACATCGTGCAGACTGTACAGGTTCCACTCGGAAACATGAGCTAGATCGTACGAGATCGGGATGATATGTCTGATCTGCCCGACGCACGAAACGTTTACCATCCGAAGGGTGGGGCACGAGACACAGCGCGGCGCACCTCTGTCTCCACACTTTATTGAGCCCCAGCACCATCGCCGACACCAGACTCCGCTGCTCCAAGTCCAAGGGAAGCCCACTGCGCATAAAAACGCCAGAAAACAGCAGGCAGAAAATATGTCAAGGGGTTCTCATGTGAACAACAGCCTAAAGAAATTTCGAGCAAGCTTCGAAACACCTAGACACACATGTCATTGCTGCGATGTGCTTATGGCGAGGGTGGGGTGGGGTGGGGTGGGGTGGGGAAGAAAGAGAGGGGAGGGGGGTCGATGGAGGAGTGGGGGTACTCGATATCATGCATGGCCCTATTCGTATGATCATAGACCCTCGTATCCCTACAACGCCGGGACGGAGCACGTCGGGTTTTCACCGACCAGTTGCTGTAGAGGAGATGGGGTCAAGCACGTATTGTCCTCTGTTTGACAGTAGTGGAAGGTTCCAATACTTGGTATAGGTAGTGTACAGCGAATACTTCACAGCTAAAGAGTGTGGAATACGGAGTGAAGGGGGAGGGGCCAGCTGACGGAGCAAGCAAAAAGGAAACAAAAAAACTGAAGACTATGCCAACGAAGAAAAACAAGCACGGTGTTTTGTTCTTGTGTTGCTCTCACCTGCATCTGTCAAAATCTGAAATGAAGCGCCGGCACAGCCCGACTGCGTCCCGCGGCACCCACATGGTCTCTTCGCCACCACTGGGATGGAGCGGCCGAGCACCGCCACCTGCTGTTGTTGCAGCAGTTGTTAGTGCGTTTGTGGTGGTTGTGTATGACTCACGTTAGAAACGGGTTTCGTGAGATACGAAGCAACGCATGTGTGCAGAGTTAATGCTCATTCGCCTGGGATTTTGTGATACATTTTTGTCGTAAGATCACTCGACTGTATACTGTGCACTTACTTGTACGTACACTTTGCGGTTTTTTTTGTTAGGTTTTGGGTCAAATGTTCCTCGCGATTGCTCCTCTTCAGTCAGTCTTGACTACAGCAGGTCCCCTCCTATGTCGTTGTAGGATGCATTCGAGCTTTTCACAGCTTGTGTTCGGCTTTGGTTGCCTCGACCCAGCTCGGACCGGCTCAGCTCAGCTTACGCCGTCGCACGCGGCTTGGGCTTTACAAGCCAGGGGCGGGAAACTTGGCGGGGTGTAGATCAAACAGTATCACGGGTTTGGCAAGGCTGTATGTGTCGCAAGGTGGCGAAGTAATGAAAACGCTCACGTAGGGGCCCGGACAGCACCCACAAAAAAAATAGTAAACACGCTGTGCTACTACCACTTCTCGGAAAGGAATGCGTGGTCAATGGTCAAATAACTAAGGCAAGCAATCAATGAGTACGCCCCCCCCTCCCCCCCCTCCTTCCTAACCCCTCTCTCCGACCCCAAACCCCAACCTGAGCAGGGGTAACACTTCACAACCGGTTCTTAGTAGGATGCAGCTCACCTTTCATGTGATTCGCCTCACGTTTCGCTTCGCGCTTGGTGCAAGCAGTTGTCTACCTAGTCGGTGAAAACACGACGTGCTTCGTCCCGGCATTGCAGGGATGCGAGGGTCTATGATTATACGACTACGGCCATGCACGATATCGAGTACACTCCCCACCCCTCCCCACCCTCTCTCTCTAACCCCCAACCTTCAACCCCCAACCCCCAATCTGGGTAGGGGCAGCACTAATTTCAGAAAACCTGCCTTCTTTAGTCGATGGACGAATCTCATCGCCTATACTGTTGCTATTTTTCAAAATAGAGTATATACCGGGTACGTACTGTATGTACTGAGGTGGAGCTCCATAAAACCAGAAAAAAATGTTCGGCCAAAGCTGGACTATCCATACCTCTATCCTGCCATGCGTCCGTTCTCACTTACCGCTGCCCGTCGAAGGGGGAGGCGGGGGAGGGTACAGAACTGAAAGCAAGTCCACACGCCCCCATCGCGTAGCCCCTTGGCACTTTCCCAAGGCCTTTCTCCCACCACCACCGCCCGCCGCCACCGCCGCCACCACAACCACCATCACCACCACCAATGCCGCGACCGCCGCCGGCGCCGCTCCAGCCGCCGCAGCCATTTGTCCCAATTTCCACCGCCCCTGATCCCCCGCCTGTCGTGGTCTCCGATCTCCGTCCCGCCTCCACGCCTCTGCCCGGTCTCATCCAGCGACTCTCTCCCCCCCCCTCCGCACCTGTACCTGCCGCCGCCTTCCCTGCCATCATCACCGCCCCGCCGGCCGCCGGCTCCGCCGCAGTACATGTGCCCGCCACCACTGGCGACGCGAGAACAGCAATCCCATGAATCTTGTCCGACGGACTGGACCACTCCGACCGCATGGCTTCTTCCCATTCCCGCCTGTCTTCGCCGGCAGCAGCAGTGGGAACGGCAGCACTACCCCCGCGCCCCACTTCCACTCCCACCCTCGCCTTCACCCTTACCCCCAGGTCCAAGCCGTACTGCGGTACCCGGGCTAGGTGCGGCTCTAGCTGGCAAGGGTGTGCGTACTGCTGTTGTGACAGCGCAGTTGTGTACGGTGGGGTTTGTAGTGGAGGCGGTGGAGGCGATGGAGGCGGTGGAGGCGGTGGTGGTGGTGGGGAAGAAGACGGGGCGGAATGGGGTGGGGGTGGCTGAGAAGAACAGGCGGTGTCAGTTCGACCGGTTGGAGTTGCGCCGCTGCCGCCGCCGCCGGGGCTGCCGGTTCGAACGGTGCTGCTATGATTGATGCTGCTGCTTCTACTGCTGCTGCTGCTGCTGCTGCCGCAGCTGGTGGTGGTGCTGATGTTGCTGGTGCTGCTGTGATCGATGGCGACGCGGTCGGAACGCCCACCGTTGCAGAAACGTGGACCGCGTTCGTTGTCGTTGTCGTTGATATTGTCGGCGTGCGTTAGCCCTCCGCTGTCGTCCCACAGCCGACGGAATTGGGCATACTCCGTCGTACAACTTTCAACGTAGAAGCAAAAGTGGGAATTGTTAGGGGGGGAAGGTGATAAGCGGGCGGTACACGAGGGAAGTGACGGCGTTTGCGGGGCGAGAGGGGGGGGGGGGGGGGGGGGGGGATAGCACAAGTTGAGGCTTGCCGGGACGATATAGGTTGGCAGGGAGGGGGGGGGGGGGGGCAATCCGATGTATAGGCCGTGTTTCTCTGAACAATGGTATTACTTGAAAACGATTATTTCTGGGGCTTTTTAGAGGTGGGTGTGCACGGAGAAGGTAAGGAGGATAAAAAATATATACCTAGCGCAACAGTCTACCTGGGACATTGGAGCAGGCGTAGGTGCGGATGTCTTTCATGATTGTTGCTTGGGTTAAAGGGGGGTCGGTCCCAGGGTTTGCTACACTGGTCTAGCCGACTTCTGCCACGATTAAGGAGAAAACGATGGGAGAAAACGATGGTCGCATGCACAGCTCAATACAAAACTTGCCGTAAGAATAGTAGTAGTAGTAGTAGTAGTAGTAGTAGCAGAGGTAGTAGTAGTAATAGTAACAGTGGTAGTAGTAGTAGTAGTAGTAGTAGTAGTAGTAGCAGTAGCAGTAGCAGTAGCAGTAGTAGTAGTAGTAGTAGTAGTAGTAGCAGTAGTAGTAGTAGTGGTAGTAGTAGTAGTAGTAGTAGTAGTAGTAGTAGTAGTAGTAGTAGTAGCAGTAGCAGTAGTAGTAGGGCCAGTACGCATCGTAAATACTAGCCGGTACACAGTATAATTACTACAAGTAACCGCACATGTTCATGTAAGCAGCAGAGGACAAGAAAACAGTACTCGTATATATGGTGAGGTATAGGTATATACAAGCACATGTGCGTGCGTGCCTGGTGCACTTCACTTCACTCTTGTACCTGACGAGCTGGACAAGCCGGCCGCAATCGCCCCTAACCGCCTCCAGCTCCTCCGCCAGCAGACCAGCTCTAGCTTCGCTGAGACGGAGCTCCCTGCCCTTCGCGCCGGCCATCGCGGCCCTCTGTTTGGCCTCTTCAAGCGACGCCCTCGAGCGCTCGAGTTCTCGCCCGAGCCTGTCGCCCCTGTCCGAAAGAGCGCGGCACCTCTCCTTGCCCTGCGCCACCTGTCCTCCGTCGGTGAGGTATATTTAGCGGCCGACGACCGGCAAGCCGTCCGTCCGTCCATCCAAGCCAGTCCGGTCCGAGCCGATCGCGTCAGTTAATATTAATAATTAAAAACAGTAGCAAAAAGGATAATATTCTCGTAATAGTAATATAAATAATACTACAGAAATAATAATAATGATGATAATAATATTAATATTAATAATAATAATAATAATAATAATAATAATAATAATAATAATAATAATAATAATAATAATAATAATAATAATAATAATAATAATAATAATAATAATAACAATAACAATAATAATAGTAATACTAATGGTTCTATACCAAATTGAGGTCACGAACAAGATAGAGGTTTGCTTTTCGTAGAGGGAACAGACACCACCCTAGAGAGATTCAGATATAAAGATTGGGTGTGAAGTGGGTGAAATAAATCTACACCAGGGTATTAATGAAGGACTTTAGCCATAAATATAAATAGTTAGTGTGGTGATTGATGGATGAACAGTATATTTAAGACATTTCTGTATTACGAGGGACCATAGTAAATGTGACCAAATATTGTTAGAAAAAATAGGGAAACATACAGGTTTTTGTGTGTACCGTAGGTCCTCTTTACTATGGTCCCCCACAATAGTTAGTTTCGACCTCCTAGTCGCCATATCTCTCCGAATGTATGGACCGTTTGTACACTATTAATATTATCATCCAATGAAAAAGGTCGTTGTATTCGGGCACAGAGTGCGATACAAAAGAAGAGGGTTGACCATCCAGTTCGATCCATTTGAGTATGGGGGGGGGGGTGCCGAGCTGAAGAGACATATATAAAGCATAGCACAGCAAGCGGGGTTTTGCGGTTTTGCAGCTTGTAAGTTGCGGTCACTTGTTTTAGGGTCTTTTTTTTCGAGTATGGTTGGTACAACAACAAGGGGTTTGGCGGTTTGCTGGTTTAGTTGTGTTATGAATCATTTTTTGGTTTGTCTTGTTTTTTTTTTTCGAACATGGTTTTGTTGGACTGTTGTTCTTTGCGTTCTGTGTTCCGCTGCGTTTTTTGCGCTTCTTCTGCGGCGTGTTTGCCGGGGGGGGGGCACCCGACAACGGATAACCTATCTTACCACCCATCCGATCGATCGCTTGCGCAGGTGGCCGGGACCCCCCCCCCCCCCCTCTGCACACTTAGGGCGTAAAAACCTCCTTGTTGAGAGACATGGAACGAAGTAGTATTCCGGGGGACCATCGTGAATAGGACCTACGGTGCACACAAAAAACCTGTATATTTCTCTTTTTTTGCTGGCAAAATTTGGCAAATAGGACGCACGGTACACACAAAAACCTAAAACTTTTCTATTTTTGGTGACAAAATTTGGTCCTATTTACTATGGTCCCCCGTGATAGCGAGCCTCACAGGGTGTCGACGACTTCTCTTTCAATTATCTGCACCTAGAGTGGTGTGCTACATTATTCTAAGGAGGTTTTTGCGCCCGCATCGTGCAGGGGGTGAGGCTCCTGGTCACCTGTGTGATTGTTGTGTTGCGAACTAAAGAAACACAGGAAGCAGGGTCAGTCACTGCTTGTGGTTACGTTCTGCGATGTTGTGGTGGACATTTTTCGAGGTATTTAGTGGTTCGTTGTTGCGTTTGGCGTTTGGTGCTTTTTTTTGTGTTCTGCAGCGCGTTTTTCGTCCTTAGTTTTAGTGTTTCTTTGCGGTAGCATTAACGAGTACAGACAGATGTGACGTGCAACATATCTTGCGTTTAGGTGAGTAGGTGTTGTCTGTCTCGGCCGAAAATCCAGGGGGGCGCGGGAGGAGTACACCCCTTTCCCCCCCCCCTCCCCCCCCCCCCCCCCCTCCCCTACCGCCCCTTCCCCCCTTCCGCTCCTCTCCCCTCCTCCCGCCCCCCCCCCCCCCCCCGCCCCTGCTCTCCCCTCCGCCTCTTCCTCCTCTCTCTCCCTCCTCCCTGCTTCTTCCCTTCCCTCCCCCCCCCCCCCTCCTCCCCCCCCCCCTCCCCTCCCCTGGTCCTCTAACCTGAACGGACAGCGCATGGACCTGATCCCTCCACGCCTTAGATCGTCGCTTCTCCTGCTCGATCTTCCACCCCTCCTCTGCAAGTGCGGCTTCGAGCGAGGCCTTGTCTTCTTTGAGCTGATCCACCGCAAGCTTGAGGGCGGGAACGGGAGCCGCCTGTGCCATCGTTCGTATGCCCCCCCCCCACCCACAGCAGTCACCGATACAGGCACATGCAACAACATAATTATATCACACATGAGGAGCATTCTTCTGTTTTTGAACTGTCACACACAGCTTGATTAAAAACGAACTTCGATCAAAGCTGTATGTTTTTCGGTCGTTTTGATCGCAGAGCCTTGTTTCCAGAACCCCCCCCCCCCATCGTTTCCAGTTTTTTTTTTCGCGCATTTTGTTTTGTCCAGGCAGACTTTCCCGATTTGTTTTTTTGTTTCCAGGTAAGTAAAATTTAACTCGCCTGATGTAGTTCCTTTCTGTCATATTTCACAAATCGTGACAGAATGCCTCCGTATTCTGATACAGATGTCCAAAAAATCCAATTTTTCGGAAATTCTGGAAAAAAAAAAAAAAAAACTCTCCGATAATAACGGTCCATATGTGAATCTCAGGTTCGTTACACTACTGCCTGTTGGCTGTATCTGTCATGCAAGATCGTGCATGAACAGAAGGTGTTGGTCCTCTATCGTGGATATTGACTGTTGCACTAAAAGTGCCCGCAGATCTTCGTAGATCTCATGGGGAACTCCCAGCCTCCATCACCAAGAAATTTCTGACGACACAGCTGTAACAACCGTCGATGTGAGCTGACATGTGCCTTGCCTCACGATCGCTTCTGTTCGGCTTGCCGCGCCGAGCATCGCCGATACCTGGCGTGTCTTACAACCCTACCACCCTGTAAGAAGAAGAGAAGCTTGCTGCAGACCCAGGTCGAACCTGAGATACACCTATTGTATCATACACACATAGATACAGGCGTAAAAGCAAGAAATAGACATGCTGCCCTACCTTCGTAGTGATACGTTATTATCGCTCAGGCTGGGTTTACCGGAGGGATCGTAATACGGGGGACCATAGTAAATACCTGGTAGGACCTACGGTACACACAAGAACCTATATAAATTTCCCTAGTTTTGCTAACAAAATTTGGTCCCATTTACTATGGTCCTCTGGAATAGCATGTTCTGGCGCAAAAAAAAAGCATGTCATGATTTGCAGGGTTCCCTCCTGAGCTGAGCAACTACAGCAGCAGTGGTAGTAGTACTAGTTGTGGCCTAAGTTTCTATGGATATTTCTTCAAACATTTTTCGTTTGTTGTATCAGTCTGATAGTAAAGTTTAGGTATTTTTGTACATGCAGTAGCCACAGCATGAAAAACACCTTGTACGTTCGATCGTAGTGGTGCGGAGGGCATGCGTGAGATTATTCATCGCGTTCGTTTTCTGGAAACCAAATTTCGGCGCGCGATGAGCAAGGGAGAGCTCTTTTAAGTGAGGAGAGTCAGAAAAAAAAAAAAAAAAAAACTTGGTGCACCTACCTCGACCGTGACGTAGAGCGTTGCATTGTCAGTATATATACCACAGAGAGACTGACGTACGATTGGCGAAAGTTTCTCTTGTTTTCGGGTAAAGTCTCAGCCTGTGTGGTTTTCTCGCGTGGCCGACGCGTGGTGTTCGTTCTATGTTCGTTCTCTTACTCGCTGCATAAAGTGTTCAATGGGTTTTCCCGCATGATGCCGTACCGTCCTGGCCGGCAGTACAGTCCACATTTGGGCTCTATACTGTGAATTCTAAAAGATGACTATTACGGGGGTCTATAGTCAACAGGACCTATGGCATACATAAAAACCTATATATTTAGGTACTTTTACTAACAATATTTGGTCCTGTTAACTGTGGACCCCCGTAATAGTATTTCGGTTCAGGGTGATAATGTCACGCATATTTTTGGAGCGACAACGGGAAAATACATCAAGTACCAAGGACGGCGGAGTACGTTTTTTACCAGGACCACTCTACTCCGGGCTGGGGCAATCGATCGGTATTTTACCCCTACAGCTCGGTACTCGTGTGATAGGCACCGCCTTCACATTTTGGCGTCGTCGGCAGGACGCGGGTTCGAATCTCGCCTCGAGCGTTTCTTTTAAAGAAACGCTTGCGCCCGCCTGCGTCCCAAAAAAAGCACGTCTCCCTGGTTCCCCCGGGTATTGAAACGAAGCGGGTAAGGTCGGCGAAATACGGCCGCATACGGTACCGAAGCCTCCAAGGATCCCGCCGTTCAAAGGGAGGGGGGGAGAGGTTTGAGAGGATTTACCCCAGGGGCTGGGGAACCGATCGATCTTTCACCCCTACTTGTATAGCTCGGAGGGAAACACCTCCGCAGCGGGTTGTGGGACCAGGGAGATGGGTCGTACGGAAGGACGCTACGCACGTAGCGAGCGGTTGGTGGGAAACCGTCCTTCGAAATCTACGAGCGGCGGGCGGCGGGGGGGCGGGGGGGGGGGGGGGGGGGGGGAGGGGGGTGCAGTACGTATACTGGTACACTGTGGACGAGTTAGCAGATACCAGAACTTGAGATGTTTATTTTATCGCGCGGTATATATATAATATATATATATTAAAAAAAACGACGAGCCCCAGAACTTGGCGATGAAGGTGACGTTGTCGTTTAAGTAGACTTTTCCGTGTGATTGGGACAGTTCCGTTGATGCTGGCGTTGGATTTGACATCGACATTGACGTTGAAGCTGATGTTGAAGTTGACATTTCTGTTGACGTTGGCGCTGGATTTTGGCGTCGGCTTTGACGTTGACATTTCCGTCGAAGTCGACGATACATTTGAAGTTGGATTTAAAAAAAAAAATAGAAAGCGCAACTGAGAATAGGAGGTGATGCTGAAGGTAAAGCTGAATAGTATACGGGTACGTTTTATGTTGCTGCCAACGTTGCCTTCGGCGTTTCTTCATGCCACGTACAAAATGGCGAGAAAAGAAAGAGAAACCACGCGTTGTTTTGACCCGCAAAAGAGGAAAAAAAAAAAAAACGAACTCCAAAAACTTTGTCTTCCTAAAAAAAAAACGTCCGTCTATCTGACCCTCGGGGTGCAGGCTGCACCCCCGTTGTGATATGGCATCGAGGCCCAACTGAAAATTACACCATGGTGGAACTCCATCTGGTGTCTGGTGCTGGCTCGTAACGGGAAACCGCGAAGCCCGTCATCACGTGTCTGAACCAATGGATGCGCGAAATTAACCCATGACAGTAGTACTTGTACGCTGGGTACTGTATGACCGCTTCGAATGAGTACACCTTACTTCGGCGATACCAGTAGGATCTGCAGTAGTAGTAGCAGTAGCGGCAGTAGATTTAGTAGCAGAAGCAGTAATAGTAGTAGTAGAGGTGGTAGCAGTAGTAGTAGTAGTAGTAATAGTAGTAGCAGTGGTGGTAGTAGTACTAGTAGTAGAGGTAGTAGCAGTGGTAGTAGCAGTGGTAGTAGTAGTAGAGGTACGGTAGTAGCAGTAGTAGTAGCAGCAGCAGCAGCACCTGCTCCTCTCGGGGGTCAGGTCGGGTCAACGTGCCCAAATGAGCTATAAATTGACACACGGCACGAAATTGGAACGTGGAAGTGTGGTGAGCTTAAGCTTTATTTTTACCAACCCGCCGGAGGATAAAAAAAAAGAAAAGTAGTAGCAGTACTAGTACTAGTACAAGTAGTAGTAGTAGTAGTAGTAGTAGTAGTAGTAGTAGTAGTAGTAGTAGTAGTAGTAGTAGTAGTAGTAGTAGTAGTAGGTAGTAGTAGTAGCAGCAGCAGTAGCAGTAGTAGTAGTAGATGTTGACTCTCGATAGTGATCGACCTTACGTAACTACGGTTAATTTGAATACGATGGTATACACTCGCCTCTTGGCGTGCGTCTTCAAGCTCGCGAGATTTATCGCTGAGTCTCGAAGACAGCTTCGCGGATCGCAGTCTCGACTCGTCCAGGAGACCCTTTGCCGTCTTTAGCCTCTCCTGCAGGAACGCGAAAAAAACAAACAAACGAATACGTCCCAAAAAGATTTATCAGTTACAATTGAGATTGCGTCTGCAAGTGGGGGAACGGGTGGGCCGTTTGCTTCGCACACCAGCAGTTCATTTATGGTAGGTAGGTATAGGTAGCTTGTCCGCCACCACGGAACAATGTCGGGTGCAATGCTTCCTCAGTTTTTAGAAGCCCCATCAACCAGGAGCCAGGAACAGTTTGACCTAGACGAGGTACCCCTACCCCCGAAACTACGGTACGCCTCATGACAACCGCTAAGGTTTATTGGCTGACGCGCTGAATACCGGACGCCTATTTCTAGCAAGATCCAGGACCGCTGAACCAGCCTGGATTTCTTGGGTACATAGGATGTCATAGGAAAGGGTGCTTTCTACAGTTCTTTTCTGTATGTTGCTTATCTGTGGATGGCGGCTTTTGGATTATATAATTTTCCTTTCAAGCCTCGACTAAGCTGTCTTCCTGCGGCACTACTATATATGCACACCACGCGTACTCTGTTTTACGAACGATATTTCAATGTTGTTAGCGTGTGGATGTTGAGATCAATACGTACCTATTGTGATGTGCATTCGACAGAGCCTCGACACATGCGCCACTCTTTCAAAGGTAACCTCTGGAGCAACCTATTGCGGGGGACCATAGTTAACAGGACCACATATTTTTAGTAAAAATAGGTAAATATTTAGGTTGTAGTGTGTACCGTAGGTCCTATTTACTATGTCCCCCCGTAATACTGTACCGAACGCATCTCTACGTACAATATACACGTTAATAAAAGTGATAAACGTGTTATCCTATTGGACCATGTCCAGCCCAAATATTGATTCCTCGTAGCCAGTACGTACGTACGTAAGTACGTACGTACGAACGCGAGAAAATGAAAACCCCCGAGCGAAAGTCGAACCAAGGAAGTACTAAAACGAATTAGTAAATAAGATCTATCGTGCGGCGGTGCGACCTCCCTCTCTCCAGTCCCGCTCTCGCCTTCCGCTCCCAACCCCGCTCTCGCTCCCGCATAATTTCCTTTTCGACATTTTTTGTCACTATGCATGCAGTAGTATGGCACGTGCCCACGTAGGCCTACGAAAACAATTTAATATATAGATACTACGACTTTACCTGCAGCTGCCCGCACTTTGCCCTGGATTTAGCGGCGCTCTCCACGTTCTCCCTCGACCTCTTCGCCCGCAACTCTCGGCCGTTGAGGTGGCCTTGAAGGACGGCCACCTCTTCTTCCAGCGCGCCCCCTCTCGCCTGTTTCCGGTGGATGGATGGGCGGGGCGGTGGGAGTCGGGGGGGGTGTACTCGATAGGAGAGGTGTACTCGATCTCATGCATGGCCGTAGTCGTATGACCATAGACCCTCACATCCCTACAATGCCGGGACGGAGCACGTCAGATTTTCACCGACCAGGCAGGCATTGCTTGGTGGGAGTGGGGGTTGGGGCGGTGTGTCCATGCCATGCATGGTCGCAGTTGCATGACCATAGATCCTCGCATCCCTTCAATGCCGTGACCGGGGGGGTTCGGGGGGGAGGGGGGGGGGGTGTACTCGGTATCATGCATGGTCGTAGTCGATGATCATAGACCCTCGCAGCCCTACAATGCCGGAACGGAGCACGTTAGGTTTGCACCGACCTGGCAGAAATTGGTCGCACCAAGCGCGAAGCACCGTGAGGTGTTCGGAGAGTCGCATGAAGAGTGAGATGTACATCCTACTAACAACCGCTTGTGAGGCGGACTTGCATCGTGGGTGACTTATCATAAACACCACCTGGTACGTGATATGACCATTCCCCTTGTGCGGAGTAAAGGTTTTCCATCCCGCATAAATGATCGAACTCGACCACCAGCTGTGACCGACCACCAAAGAACAACAACAACAAAAAGTACCGTGGTTGTCAAGCTCAAGTAGACTAGTGAACGGTATGTTTTACAGCGTCGTTGCCAACCGACGCCAACCCAACCTACAAATAATATATAGGAGGGAGGGGGGTAGGGGGGTGGGCGGGTAGGAGGGTTGGTGGGTGGATGGGCGGGTGGGTGCGAGGATGGAGGGGTGGGCAAATGAGTGGGTGAAAATAGTCTAAGGAGGAGGGGTGGGCGGGCATGTGACGGGGACCGGAAGAGTCTAAAGGGGAGGGGCGGGGGCTGGGGGAGCGGGCAGTTAGCTGAGTGACCCCCCGCGTGTTCGACTCGGGCACGCATGCACGCATGCATACCGAACGTGAGTTTGTTGGACAGGAGCGAAAACCGGAAAGGTACGTATTCCACAGCACTAACGCAACGATTTTTTGCTGTAGTTTCCCGTGTTGCAGAATCTTTCGAGGTATTTTGCAGAGTGCACCCTGGTCTGCAGAAGTATCAATCGTCTGTAGTTAGCAGTGCGCCAGGAATACTGCTGTGTAACGGACAGACGCGTGAATGGCGGATTTCGGCAACAGGAGCAGTGTGCCTTCGTTGTCCAATCTTACACACGCCCTCACTATGAAATCCCGGGCAGCAACCATATGATATACCTTCAGTCGTACGGTGCCTTATCATCCTTCCTGTTCCTCATATTGTCACTGCGTTTTTTACATCATCCGACAGCAATGTGCAGCATTGGCCTCGGCGTTGATAACTCGCAGAATCCCCGAAAAAAAAGAAAAACCATCGATTTTATTATTGTTGCGCTTGCCATCCGACGTCAATGTGCAGCGTGAGCTTCAACGTTGATCGGTCATAAATATGCTCCGAAAGAAGAAACAATGAAACCAAGGGGAACCAAAACAAAATCGATACGTAAAGCAGCATACACACCTTTTCGTCTTGCCACTTCCTGAAAAGGAGGACGACATCTTGGTAGTTTATCTGGACGAAGAGGCAGGGCACACAAGACGCGGCGCGGCGAGACGAGGCGACGGCGACCATCAACGCACGAGAGATACGACAGACATTGACGAAGGAGAGAGGGAGATACATATAGCTTAAATCTAACCCTAATCTTAACCTTAACTTTGTTTAACCTCTTAGGGTGACAGTCTCGTATTGGAGACAAATTACTTGTAATTAGAGTGGTTTGTCCCCAAAACGGGAGTGACTGCAGTTTGCACAAAAAGGGCTAAAAAGTGTGCTACCATTAATAAGGTACGTAGGGGTAGCACTTTTTTTTTCCCGGCGAGAAATATTTTCTGACCGGTGCAGCTTCGTGACCGAGGCAATACTGATTGTTTTTTAGGATAATTTCCGTTTGTTACGGGGCTAGGCCATGGGGTGACTGCGCGTCGGGTTGACTCGTTTTAGTACCGCACTGCTGTACAGAAATCTAACCGTATGACTTTAGTTCCAAGTTTTTTTGCCCCGAAAATGGGAGTGCGGTATGCAGTCCTACGGGGTCAAAATGGAACATTTTGTTTTTCTTTGTCGAAAAAAAAAAAACGTTTTTCGATGAGGAGCCTCATGAAATTGCGGATGCATCTCTACCGTACGTAGCATGCGTCCTTAATCCTTCCCCGATAACCCTAACCCCAACCCTAACCTTGACCTCAATCCTAAACCTTAACCCCAGCCTTTTTGTGGACCCACGGGTAGAGCGACCGAAAAAACAAAAGTGGCATGTGTACGTGGTGGTAGAAAGTGCGCTCTAGATCACTGTCTAGAAATATGTAGCGTGCAGCATGTTTCAAGGCCCATCATAGTCGTGTTGGTACTTCGTGGTTCGGACACACACACCGACTGCTGTACCCGACGGAAAGATCGGATTGCTTCTCGTGCATGGCCCGATGCTGCGGTAAAAACGGCATTGTTTTTCGGCTTTTTTCCCGCGCTTTACACTACATCATCATGTGAGGAGCACCAAAAGGTGTTACATAAGAATCCTTAAGGCCACGCTAGCACCCACGCGTCTCCTGGTCCCTGGGTTTCCGGTCTCTCGGGTATCTAGATGTTTTTTTTTCGGAACAGAAAATAGCATCGCTATTTTCACACGCTGCGATTAGAACTTCCGGCTGGTTCGTGAAAACCTGAGAGCGACCCCGTGACTTAAAAGAGGTTCATCACAGCAGCTCGTGTTTCTCTCGAGATTTATCTCCCCCAGGTTCTCAACAGAGGCCTACCTACACCTCGACCTAGAGGTGCTGCAGTGGTCGAAATTGGTCGAAATTCGGGGTGCACAAAATGAGAAGAAAAACTACTGTACTCCCAACTGAACGTTTTCACTTCGCTTGCGGGCAGCTACAGCTCCTCACTGGAAACTACAGCCGGCGAAAGCGAGGGATGTTCCACATGCTCCCGATCGGGTGTGTGAGGGCGTCGGGTGCGCCAGACGGCGGTGGTACCCGTAGGCAGCCAGAAGCGACTCACGATGTGTTTTTGTGTACTCGTAGTTGCGAGCGAGCAGCACAAAAAACCTCGCAAAAACGATCCAAAGTGTTTCATTTCACGCAAGGGAGCATATAAAAAAAACCAAATGACTACATCATCACTGATGAAGATATGGCCTTCACTAAAATATTGCTGCTCTCCAGGCGGATGATACATCTCTTCAGTACGTAGTCGTCGTCGAAGATGCTGCGGGAGCGGCCAAACTACGTTTCCATGGTGGGCATTAATAGTAAGTTCTTCGGCCCAAAAAAAGGCAAAAAGGGCTCAAAAGCTCAGGATTATTGCATATAAGCATCGACTATATTCTGCAAAGACCTTGGTACACAACTATTAATACCTGGTTATTAATGACGTACGGAACAGGCGAAACACACAGGTTGCAGAGTTGAGCGTCAACCAAGTAATCAGTCGAACTCACAGCTGATGTAATAAATTTAATTAAAAAAAATCCCTTCCGCTGAAGTAGGTCCAAGTCGTCTGTACATGTTGCCGAAACGCCTACGCGCGGGTACTTGACGACGTATTATTCCGGAGGGTGCACTGCTCTCAATATTACGGGGGTCCATAGTTAATGGGACCTACGGTACAGGCAAAAAAACTATATATTTACCCATTTTTACTAACAGTATTTGGTCCTATTTACTATGGCCCCCCGTGATGTGGCGTCCCCTTAACCCTTTTTGGACTGCAGTCCGGTTTTGGGGTCAAACTACTTACTACTGATGTCGTACAGTGTGTTTATAATATTACGTGGGACCATAGTAAACAGGACCGAATGATGTTAGTAAAACTAGCGAAATTTACGAGGTATAGGTTTTGGTGTGTACCATAGGTCCTACTTAATATATGGTCCCCCGTAATACCGTAGCGGTTTGTTCCCAAAACGAGACCGCAGTCCCCTAAAAACCCCGGGTCCGCCTGGGAAATTGCCGGGAATGATTTTTTGAGTGAGAGGTCTACAGCAGGGCCCAGTATTTGCGTGTTAAAGTATCGACCGTACCGTCGAAGCTGGCTGGGCCTAAAGTCACCCACGCTACGATTTTTTGCGTGTGTGTGCTGCTGTGGTAGGCTGGCCGTCAAATCAGTCCCACGAAGTGTGCGATGTTCCTTGAGCCTTGTGTATCCAATCACCCAACCCACCCACCAACCTAACCCACCCTACCCGCCCACCCACCCACCCACCCACCCCCCACGGGCACATCCCAGACCTATCACCCATCCACCCACCCACGCGCACATCCCAGACCCGCATCCACCCACCTGCGGCGGTATTTGGTCTTCGGTCACATACTGCCCTCGAATAGGTGACGCCGAACCGGACCTGGATCTGGGAGAAAGCGAGCCCCCCCTCGTGATGATCACGTTCGACCGATTCGTGCGATCCATTTATCTACTACTACTGACTGCTGTACGCACTGCTGTGTATTGCACTCGTAGCCAGGATGCAGCGGGACGAGAATCAGCCTCTTTTCGCTCAGCCGAGAGGGCTGACGGCAACAGTTTTCTGAGAGCACGCCCCCCGATCTCGCGATCTAACTCAATACTCGTACCCTAGCTACCATGGTACGACGTTCGACACGCCCGACGCATTCTTCGAACTACCTACACATATTTACGGCTCACTGGTATTAAGTACCAGGCAGGGTAGTATCTATTCGTATCACTGCTCGTATGTATGGCCACAGCAGCAGTCGCCGTTCGTTGAAATACGAAACACACGCATGTTTTTTTGTCAGACTGTCCACTTTGTCTTCTTGCTTCGGGCCTTCTTTCATCCGCCCGAGGTTCGAACAACTCCCTCCGGCACCATCACGCCAGGCTTGGGTCCCTGCCACGGTCACGACCGATGATGCTCCTCACGCGCGTGTATGTGGAGCGTGATCATGGTGGGGTATTTCGAGGTATTTCATGCTGGGGTGACAACATGACAGACAACACGCTCATCAGACCAACAGTCTGCCCATTCGACGTTTTGTTTAAAGACGAAACGGCCGCTATTGGCCCAAACGGAACTCACGGTAGGATACAAACAGTAACAACACACCCATACATAATCCAATATAATAGCAAGATACACACGGGTGGATTTCTACGTAGACGCGGGGTAGTAGTTGCGCCGAAGCTAAACCGCAAAAATCCGAAGAACGTGCTATTATGAACAGATATTTAAACATCATTGTGTGCCCATATTGATATGTAAACGGTCCTTATATTTACGTTCAGAGCTGCACACAACACACCGCGGAAGCAGCAGCAGCAGCAGGAGCAGTTGCCCGACACCACAGCAAAGGCACCAGAAGCAAGCAAACGCGTGCCACAACGGTGCTGCACTTGCACGCTATTCACATCAACGAGAAAAACAGCGGGAGGAGGAGGACCCCCCCTCGCTCGCTCTGGGGGTGACACCTACCTGTAACTCCTCGTCACATCAGCGACGAGGAGAAGAACCGCAACCAACTTTCTCGTGAGTCGTGATGAGGTGAGGCAAGCAGCAGGAAGAGAGGCCGAACGACGATGACATGTACTCGTACCAGTATGAAATATCTAAAACCGATGTCTGTTTCTTTACGTATGTCAGTAGTGTCGGGACATTGTAAACTTCAAAGTGTGATTGGTGTGGACTGCTCCTGTAGATATCTCACCCCGAGAAGGAAAACGTGGGGGTAGAGCGCGTGCGTGTGCTTGCGTGGTCTTGAAGGGCGCAGGAGGTTGCGTCTGCCTGGTATATCGCTCGGTGGGTGATCTTCTCTCACTCCCTGCCTCAGTCTATGTTTTGCCTCTGGATTTACGTATATACAGCTCGACGTCAAGTCTTGGACTGTTGGGCTGTGGTTTTATCGCGGGCGAACTGCTGTTGGGTACTGGGTATACGCTTTGGCTCGCAGACCCCAGATCAACTACGCACCACGAACGGGCGGCAGTATCCACACGACGAGCCACACAAGAAGGCCGCGTGCCGAGGGTACAGGGAATGAGGCGTGATACTGTAGGAGTACTGCAGTAGTACCCTATAGCTAGCTGCTTGTGCGCCTTCACATAGATAAGACGGTTGGTACCTGATATATGATGAGGCTGCACCTTTCATCTCGTCGTCTTTACGTCTTTATTACTGCTGCTGTGAGTGGGTGGTCGCCTTTCTGAGTTCTTTACACCAGTACGCATTCGCCGCATATCTATCTACCAGGTACTTTCTGTATATGTCTATGGCAGCAGGATAGGATATGACACGATATGACAGCGCCTGCAGAAGAATATTGCAGGGAATCGGGCGATATGGTTGCTCACGGTGCTCGTTTGGGATATATCCTCCTTTCGTTTGTCATGGGAGAGATACATTATATCCCAAATTCTGTGGATCCCCACCACCCAAAGGCTATTCGAGGTACGACTCGCTTATATTTATATGATCCCCCTGGTACGAGGTACCTCGGGTACATTGAATACTTGCTCAATTAGGCTGTATCTGTTACTTTACTGGTGAGGCGCTGAACCATGATATGCTTATAATAGTACTGGTGGCATTGTAATACAGAGTAGTAGTGGCATTCCCCCGGCAAAGCCGGACTGCGAAGACCATCATCACCACTGCACCATCATTCTTGCTGTGGGTACAGCAGTAGCAGGTATACAGTACTACTCTCACGCTTAGGGCAGAAGAAGAAGTTTTCGCGGCTACCTCATGTACTCGTATTGATATTATTACCGGATGTTTTTGCTCGTTGCCCGGTATTATGTTGTACTGCTGTACCAGTACTGCTCTAGTTATTAGTAGTATGTCGCCTCTTGGGACACCAAGGGGGGGGGGGGGGGGGGGGGGCGGTACTCATTATCGTGCATGGCCGTAGTCATACGACCATAAACCCTCGCATCCCTACAATGCCGGGACGGAGCGCGTCGGGTTTTCACCGACCAGGCAGGCAGTTGGGGGGGGAGTGGCGATAATGATAACAGCAACGTTCCAAAGCGTGATTGGCGGGGGACGAGACACGCAATGATTGGTGTCCGAGTTTGAACAAAAAAAAAGAAGTTATTAATAGCAGTCGTACGGAACGGGCCCGACACGGTCTTATATACTCGCTCTGCTCTGCTCTCTAGCTCGTAGACGGCTGACAGCACTAAAAGTGATGGTATTATTACAGCATTGGTCTGGCTACGTACAATCTTGGCGTTCCAAAAGGGAAGATTGATGCCCACCGCAGTCCAGGAATCCTTTATTTCGCTTTCGGCTTTGATCTACTATCCATCGTACCTGTCGTCAGCAATTCGCTGTCTGCTTATTTTTTGTGAGCAGGTGCTGTCCGCAAGAAGAGAGTTCTATTTGATGAAAGAGATTATCGCGTATAAATAATGAGTACGTACAGGTACCCCTGGCATTGGACCGCTGATTGGCTGGTCTATCCTTACAGCCCTACAGTAAGTTGTGATCTAAATAGATGCCAGGTGCCAGGTACCAGGTATACAACACCAGCAGCAACCAGCAACAGCAGCAATCACATAGTAGTCACAGCCGCCAGTCAGTCAGCCAGTGCATGGACTTCCAATCCATCGTAACTTCACGCGCAAGATCGTGTCCTGCTAACGACACCGTTTGTGAAGGCATTGCTACTGCAGTCCGTTGGGCTATCGTATGTTGCAGATTTCTTATTTGGGAAAGGGAATGTGTTCCGCACAACACTACTAGTACACAGAAAAAACGTCCACTTGTAAATCGCGCCCGAGCTTCTTCCTTCACCGGTGATGTCACCTCAGCCTCGGTTCATTGCACACATACTGCAGTATGCACGCGTAGTATAGCTTACCACTGATGCGAGAAAATGGTTGGCATCAACTCGTGTACGAGACAAAGGGGGTTTTACTACTCAATGGGTGATTCGGTCTATGTAATTGGTTTTGGCTTGAGGTTGCTTATAGTTCGTCTCGTACATAGCAGGGACCCTCAACCATTTTCCCGAATGCTTGGTACCGGTAAGTGGTAAGCTCTCCTCGTTTATTTTGATGTGCTGTCCTACTTTGTGTGATGACCGGTACTACTGCTGTATTTGCAGAGTATCCCATATCGCCCAACTAACGACAGGTGCAATTGTAAAAAGGTGGGGTTCGCCGTCCGACCGGGCCCAGCCAGCGTTGGTGTCGTCTTTTCCCAGTGAACCCCCGGCCCCGCGCCCCCCGCCGTAAACAATGCCTGCATGTTCGGTGAAAACTCGACGTGCTCCGTTCCGGCATGGTAGCGACGTGTGTGTTCTTCACATTGAACCGTTCTTTCTACCCGTCGACATCAGACGCAACCAGCGTCCGTTCCGATTTTTCAATCCTGGAGAGATAAAAGTTCTGTGGTCACAACAATGCGCCACATATATACTACTCTTGCTACGTATGAAGTTAGAACGGTAGTAGTAGACAATGGAATGACATGTCATCGTACTGAATATGACAGGCACGACATACACATTCTATGAAAGAGAGAAAATGAAAGAAAACAAAGAAAAACAAAAACAAAGAAAACAAAGGAAACAAATCGAAAGAGAAAAAGGAAAAAATCGAAGAAAAAAAAAACTGTCGTGCCTCCCCGCAGTTAAGGTCTATGGTAATACGACTACGGCCGTGGCATTGCATGAGGACACACACCCCGACCTCCGCGTTATGCATATTGCAGCGTGGCAATACACAAGACTGTGTCATATGTGGGAAGCACATCATACACTACAAGCTCGTTTTTGTTCTTGTTTCGCCGCCCCACAGACTCCAGCATCCGATGCGCAGTCGCTCTTCGTCTTTCCCCTTTTTTTACGTTTCACTAACGTAAGTTTTCACCAACTCGCGGGCTTGGCTGCTTCAGTTCCCCCTCAAGTTCAACTATTGACGCCGTTGATGTTGTCGTTGCTGCTGTTGTTGTTGTTGTTGTCGTTGTCGTTGCTGTCACTGTTGTTCTCGCTGCTGGCTGCTGCTGCTGTTGGTGTTGCGATCAAGCCAGGTAAAGTCCAGCGGAGCATGGCCGCGAGAGAAGATCACTAATACCCACCACCACCACCACCGCCGCCACCACCGTCCCCACCACCACAACTACCACCACCATCACCACCATCGCGCACATCTTGTGGGACGGCAAGGACTACGCTCTTGCTGGAACCCTTTACCAGGTACCAAGTGAGCGGAACAGACGGCCGGTTGTGTGCACCAAACGTCGGTTCTGCACAAAGTTCGGTAAACACTTTGCACAACCATGGAAGGTTGCGATGCTCAGAGCGATGCCCACGACAACGCCGGTGCTGCTACTACAGCTGACGCCGGGGACGCTTGTGACGCCGCCAGCGCAACGAAAGGCAGCGATGGCGACAGTCCGAATTTCATTGCAGTCGTCGGCCCTCCTCGTGAAGAGAACGAACCGTTAGCGGCGGAGGACACGGGCCGTGCGGTCTTGACTGACACCGCCGCCGTCGCCTCGTTGAGCCCGTCTCCTGCCGTGGTGGAAGAAAAAGAAGGGGAAGAAATAGAACGGAGTCCAACGAACGGCAAGGGGCCTCAAGATGGCGCCGCGCCGGGCGCTGTCGACAAAGGTCCCGCTGAATACGCGGTTGACGCCGCCGCCGCCGGCCAGGCTGCGACCGATGAGGCTCCTGCTGGAAACGTGGTCGAGACGCACACCGGGGCGCTTGAAGGTAACGACGTCGCGCCGGGTGCTATTACTACTACTACTACTACTACTTCAAATGTCGCAGAAAGGTGTGGGGAAGGTGAGGCCGCGGTCGAGATGCATGACGGGGGGGAACCCCACGATAACGCCGCGCCGACTGCTGGCGAAGAGGCTCTTGCTGGATGCGCGGCCGAGGTCGAGGTGCACAACGATGTACCTCCAGATGACGCCTCCGCGCGCGGTATCACCGCCACCACCACCGCCGCAGAATCTCCTGCCGGAAACGGGGCCGAAGTCGAGATACCTCCAGGCTACTCCTCGCCGGGTGCTCTCACCGCAAACGTCGTTGCTTTCGAGAACGCGGACGTGGTCGAGATGCGCGATGGGACGCCGCCTGAAAGCAACGACGCCAGCGCCACGCCAGGTACTACTGCAACCACGGCAGGAGCTGTCCGTGGTGAAAGCGCGGCCGAGGTGGAGATGCACAACATGGAGTCTCCAGACGACGCTGCCCCCCGCCGGGAACTAGCGCCACCACAGAAACGGCCATTGAAAGCACCGCAGCAGCAGCAGCAGCAGCAGCAGCAGCAGCAGCAGCAGCAGCAGCAGCAGCAAACAACAGCAGCCGAGCAAAATTATGACGACTTGACACCTCCAGGAGGCGGAGGAGGAGGAGGAGGAGGAGGAGGAGGAGGAGGGGGAGGAGGCGAGCCCACGCCGAGCATTCCTGAAAAACCTCCAATGGACGAGGAAGAAGAAAAAGAAGAACCGAAAGAACAAAAACTAAAAAAAGACGCTGCTACCGACGCTGGCGCTGCAGCCGAGGCGGGGGAAGGGGAGGAGAATGTGACGGAGGCGCCACCGGCAAAAAGCACTTGGGGCGAGGAGCACATGTCGTGCAAGTACACCAAGGAGGAGTTGCTGGCCAGGCGCATCGGGATCACGGTCGAGCAGATGAAGCGCTTCAAGGCGCTGTTAAGGCTGGGCGTCTGCGAGGAGGATATCGCGGTCGCGGACCGACTTCTTAAGTTGGGCGGGTGAGTGCAGTGGGCGGTGGGGGTGGGGTGGGGTGGGGTGGGGTAGGAGTAGGATGAGGTGGGGTAGGTTTGAGGGATGAGTTGGCTAGATTGGGCTTCATTGGGATGAGTGGTTATTTGAAGGATGGTGGGTTTTTAGTGATTCACTTTTTGAACTGAACTCTTGATCGTAACCAGTGTTCGTCGATTTTCTTTAGTAGTGTCGGCGTGTGTGCTGCACAGCAAGCACAATAAACGCACCATGCAAAAAACGTGACGTAAAAACCCAAACTGTTTTGTTCAAACGTTTCTTGTCGCCTTGAATCGCCCATTGCCTTGTCTTCACCTCACCCCCCCCCCCCCCCCCCCCCTAATATATATATTATATGTGGGTTGGGTTGGTAAAACATGCCTCTCACTACGTGAGCTAGACATCCAGGGTACCGTTTTTTTTATTTTGTTTTTTGGCGGTCGCCCACAGCTGGTCGTCGAGTTAGATCATTTGTGCGAAGTAAAGAACCTTTACTCTGCACAAGGGAATTGATCGTATCACGTAGTGTTCAAGGTAAGGCACCCAGGAGGCAGTTACATAGTACTCCCATTGCTGTCTCTGGAAGTGGCTACACCGGAAATTAAACTAACTCATTGAAACTGTCATCCATATGCAAGTCCGCCTCACAATCGGTTCTTAGTAGGATGCAGCTCACCCTTCATGCGAATCGCCGGACACCTCACGGCGCTTCGCGCTTGGTGCAAGCAATGTCTGCCTGGTCGGTGAAAACCCGACATGCTCCGTTCCGGCATTGTAGGGATGCGAGGGTCTATGGTCATACGACTACGGCCATGCATGAGATCGAGTACATCTCTCCCATCGAGCATCCCCCCCCCCCCCCCCCCCCCCCCCCCCCCCCCCCCCCCCCCCCCCCCCCCCCCCCCCCCCCCCCCCCCCCCCCCCCCCCCCCCCCCCCCCCCCCCCCCCCCCCCCCCCCCCCCCCCCCCCCCAACAGTTTGTGCCACGAGCACGGCGCGGACGCTGCAAGCAAGAGCTTCCCTCCATACACCACGAGCCGCGCTCTCCGAGCTATTGATAACTTGAACCCTAACTCCCTACCAAAAATGTCCCCACACTAGTGCCAAGCAATTTGGTTCCCGATAACGTGGGGTGCAGCTCTGTAGGGGTGCTCGTAGTCCAGGGGGGGTGTAGTCATGTCATGCATGGCTGTAGTCGTAGGACCGTAGACCCTCGCATCTTTGCATTGCCGGGACGGAGCACGTCGGGTTTTTATCGATCAGGCAGACATTGTTTGCACCCAGCGCGAAGCGAAACGTTAGGTGTTGGGCGAGTCGCACGAAGGGTGAGCTGCATCCTACTGAAAACCGCTTTTGAGGCGACCTTTCTTGCATATGGATGACAGCGTCAATGAATTGAGGCGAGAGGGGGGGTATCCGTCCTGTGACACCGGGTTTCCTTGCCCCTTTCCACGGCGCCAAAACGAACTCCCGCTCTTGTCGTGCATCGATCAATATTCACTGAAAAAAAACAACTGGATCCTCGTTTGTTTGGTCGAAAGGTTACTGGTAGCTGTTCAGTGAACTGTCCTTGGGGTTTTACCCCGCCTTTATGCATGCGTCATACATCTAAACGGGAGGTTCCATTCTATTGCAGCGCTCGAGTTTGCCGAGGGCAGACAGCAGGTGTGCTTTTCTTCCTTTCATTTCTTCCTTCCTGCCCCCCCCCCTACCGCCCCTCCACCTCCCCCCCCCCCTACTCTCTCCTCCTCCACCCGCCTGCCCTCTGCCCCACCCCCACCCACCCTCGCCCTTCCCTCCATATCCCTTCCCCCCCCCGCCTAACCCCCCCATCCGCCTATATAACTCCCCCCGCCCGTTATACTTGCCTTCGCTTTTCGCCTCTCCTCTCCTCTCCTCTCATCCCGTCGCCTCTTTCCTCCTCGACCTCGCCTCCAGCGAAGTCCCTCCCCCGAACGCGCCCGTTTCCAAAGAAGAGAAACTGCTGGGCTACACCACCGACCAGAGGCAGCGCATGAAGGCCCTGGACACCCTCGGGCTCAAGGAGGAGGCCTTCGAGCGCTGCCGAGCGGTCATGCTCAGCTCCTTGGGGCCCTCGGCATTCGGGTGCGGGGTAGACGAGACGGCCATGCTGGCGGCTCGTGCGGGGAGAGACGGGCCGGGAGACTTCTTCACGGGCGGCAAGCCGCTGTCCGGCCCGCTCTCGCTGCTGAAGATGCCCTCCTTCGGACCGCGCGGGTGAGAAAGAGAGACAAAGAGAGAGAAAGAGAGAGAAAGAGAGAGAAAAGCCTGCGTTGTTTTTGTGTGTTTGTTCTTCAAACCAAGTTTGTTTTTCTGGCCTACTCTTGTTACGCGTGACGGCCTTCCTGCCCCTCGCCACGAAGTAGACTGTGCATGCTGTACATACTGGGGTGTCGTCCTCGTGTGCTACTGGATACTCGGCAGTTTTCACTCCGATCCAGATCTCCGACACGAGGCACGCCTAACTATCTTTGCCATTGACACCACGCCCTGTCCGTTTTTGTACTGCTTGCTCTTTTTTTCGGAGGCCACAACTGCTGCGTCGAAAGACCAACCTGGCCGGGAAAAATGGATTACGAACGAATGCGACTTTCTAGTCTTGACGGCGTTTTTTTTTTTCAGGGACCCCCCCTTTTCGAGCTGGCTGAAGCCGATTTCCTGAAGCATATATACGACGTCGTCCATGAAGGCATTTACTGGCGTACCTGGTATAATTTTTGTCTGCTTTTTCATGAAAACCCACCGAAAAAGAGGGAGACCATTTTCGAGCTTGTTGAGATCGGTTTCCTGAAGCGTATACGACGTCTATGAAGGCATGTACCTGCAATACCGTTTTTTTGGTCTTTGCTCTTTTAACCCGCCGAAAAATGGGGACTTCTTTCGAGCAAGATGAATGCCGATTTTCGGAAGCCGATTTGCTGAAGCGTGTAAACGACGTTGTCTATGAAGGCATGCACACCGGGTTTTTTTTTGTTTTCTTTTTTGCTTCACTACATCCCACACGACAATAGGGACCTCTTTCGAGCTACTTGCAGCCGATACTCTAAAGCTCGTGACATGACGTCCACCAAAACCAACATAGTGCGCACATCAACACAGACAACAAACAGCAACACACCAGCACCACGCTGAGCAACACCGCAAGAAGGCCTGGCTGTAAGACGTTGCGCGGGAAGGTTACAGTACCTCACGCGCAAATTTCCTTTTCGGTGTGTTTGCTGGGTGACCACTGCTGCTTCTGCTGCTTCTGCTGCGGTTGCTGCTGCTGTGTCGCTTTTTTTCGGGGGTCCCTTTCGAACTGGGTGGGGCGGGTTTCCTGAAGCATACACACGACGCCCACCAAAACCAACACGGCTTACAAACCAACACAGACAGCATACGGAAGCACAGCACCAGCACAGACCAGCACCAAGAGGGTCCGGCTGTAAGCCGTTGCACAGGAAGGCTACAGGGGCGACCGCTGCCGCTGCTGCTGCTGTTGCTGCTGCTGCTGTTGCTGTGCTGCTGACTTTGTTCCTGCTGCTACTTTTGTAGTTGTACTGCTGCTGCTGCGGTGTTGGTAAAAACTTTCCGTATCAAATGATACGTCCACCGTCCACCAATGCACTGAAGTTGGCAAATCACAAACCACTCCCCCCCAACGCTCCATCTCGAAAGGAGTGCGTGATCAACGGTCAAAATACGAAGGCAAGCAACGAATGAGTACCCCCACCCCACCCCTTTCTCTGCGCGAATAGTTTTACTTCCAAACATGTCATATTGGATTGGCCCCCCTCCTCCGCCTCACAAGCGGTTCTTAGTAGGATGCAGCTCACCCTTCATGCGACTCGCCGGACACCTCACGGCGCTTCGCGCTTGGTGCAAGCAATGTCTACCTGATCGGTAAAACGACGTGACGTGTTCCGTCCCGGCATTGTAGGGATGCGAGCGTCTATGGTCATACGACTACGGACATGCATGAAAATGAGTACACAACCCCCCCCACCCCCCCACCACTCCCCCACCACCGCCAATGCTGCCGCCACCATCACCACCACCACCACCACCACGACCACCTTCGGGTCGATTAAAAAAGGTTCCGCGTGAGCCAGCGGGGATGGGTGAGGTCTAACAGACTCCTTGGCGGCACCGATAAACAGGGAATGGGGGTCAGGGCTCTGCCGCACCTAGCTAATCGACGACAACAGCAGCAGCAACAGCAGCAGCAGCAACAGCAACAGCAGCAGCATCAACAGCAGGAGCAGCAGCAGCCGCCACAGCAGCAGCAGCAGCAGCAGGAGCAGGAACGGCAACAGCAGCAACGGCAACGTGAGTCCCCCCGAAGGGTAAGCCATGCGGACAAACCTCTGCACTTACCCCTCATCGGGCACGTGAAGCAAGGCCTAGGAGGCGTTCTGACAAGGGATAGGGATAGGGTGCAGCCTTTCGAGGAGGAACGCAGGCTCGGACCGATGCCAGCTATTAGCAATGATCCTGGATAAAGCGCTGTTTTCGGGGGTGAGGGGCGAGGATGGGCGGGAGTGAGAGGAGGTTAGTCAGGGAGATGGGGGGGGAGGGGGGGCTGAGCCGGAATCGGCAGGTCACTGAGAAGAAGGTGGCGGAGGATTTTTTGGAAATCGGAGGCAGGGCGCAGAAATGGGAGACGAGGGGGCGGGACGGGCAGGGGGGTGGGGCGGGGGCGGCAGTACTGCGGTTTTGAGGGTGAGCTTTTTCGTTATTTCATTTTAGTACGTACGGGTATCATATTGTGGTGCTGATGGTGAGCATTTTTTGTTTTTCTGCTGCTACATGCAAACAACAACAGAAAAAAAACCTTTTGCACTCTGGTCGTTCCTTTGACCTCTCTTTTGGTACCGTTGTTTCGAGCGTGTGCATTCGCACGGGAGTGCCATCGTTTTTTCCAGCGCTCGATTTTTTTTCCTGGAACAGCGGCAAGGTTTTTGCCAATACCGAACACAAGAGAGGGCGTTTTCGGGAAATGTCTGGTGGAGAGAGAGAGAGAGAGAGAGAGAGAGAGAGAGAGAGAGAGAGAGGGAGAGCCTCGAAAATGTAACATTCGTTTTTTTTTAGTTGGCAGTTTTCACCGCTGTTTCTCCAGAAAGCGAACGCCGCCGAAACGATTGCGGGCCCCCGTACGAACTCAACGCTCTTCCACACGTCGCGACTAAACGATAGAACTACGAGCGGATGCGACCTTCTCGAAAATCGTACTGGTACATCGCTCGTACGTAGTGTGCAGCGGTATACACTGGTATCGCCACACGGCTGGCTGGACCCCCCCCCTTCCCATCCCCCGCCTCCCCTCGTCCCCCTTCGACATCCTGGTAGAAGGTGAGCAACGGACAGGTTCATCTAAGCACTTTTTTTGGGAACCTCGAAAAATCCCGCAAGGTATGTATGTACCTCTCTGGACGGAGGACCGCAGTAATCGGGACCCATCATATAAGTACAAAAACCTATATATTCTGCTGTTTGTACTATTACGGGGGTCCATAGTTAACGGGACCAAATTTTGTTACTAAAAATAGGTAAATATATAGGTTTTTATGTATACCATAGGTCCTATTAACTATGGACCCCCGTAATAAACATATTTGGTCCCGATCACTGTGTTCCACCGCAGTATTGTAGATACGAAGCGGTCCTTGTATACACGCCCCCACCAGTGGTATGCGGGGTTCGGGTTTGTCCATGGTTCGGTCGTCAGTGGGTGCACTTTTTTTTTTTTTTTGCTCCCGAAAGGTGCTTGGAAAGGTCTCGCGATTAGATTAGCGTATGTGTTCATAATCTTGTGAAGTATAACGCTCTGCGGGCCTATTGGCGGGATTTTCTTTACGGTCCCAAAAAGTGCGTTGAATTTGCTGCCTGTTTTTTTCGCGCCTTCTAATTGGGATGCCGAAAGGGGGGGGGGGGGGATGACGTCCACTCGTCCCCTGCTGCTGCTGCTGCTGCTGCTGCTGCCTGCGTGTCGTACAGCGTTCTTTGTTGTCAAAGTGTCACCTACCACTCTGTTTGCAACAAAAGAACCGTTTGTTCGCTAAGATCAAAGCCAATCGGTCCTCGTGTTTACCCCCAGGGCGGTACTGATTACCCACGTACTGTGCTTACGAGGGAAATAATATCGATCACTTACCCAGCCCAGGGTAATCCTTATCAGCCCCCCCCCCCCCCCACCCTGACGTTTCTAAGTACTATACGGAAACAGCGTAATGAGCGCCCAACTGTTGGAGGTGTCGCTATTGGGATTAGGAACGGTGCTCCGTCTCGAAAGGGATGCGTGGTCGACGGTCAAAGGACTAAGGCGAGCAACAAAAGACCCCTGCCCCCCCCCCGCCCCCCTCCGGCTGAACGGTTCTTTGGAACGTAATGGCACCACGCATACGGCGGATATGTGGACGTATCCGCTGTGTTTCAACTCCTGGCGAACCAAGGAAACACAAGTTTTTTCAGGGCCGCACGCGCAAGCCTGTCTATTGAAGAAACGTAAAAAAAACATGAGATTCGGAGGCGTGCCCTCGGCGACGCCAAATGTGAAGGGGTTTACAACCGGCGTTTCCGGGGGTAAAATGTCGATCGATTATCCAGCCCAGGGTAATCCGTATGATACTTCAGCTGCGTTGCAGTTTGGTGACAAAACACATTTTCCTAGACTGTCCCAGTGCCAGCCCGGACTGCAGCCGCTCGCTCGGCGTCAACCTCTGCAGAAACCGCGAGCACAATTTTTTTGGGAAAAACTATTTGGAATCAATGTGGTGTGAATCACTTTGTTCAATACAATAGAAAACGAAAAAGGGGATCGGGGCTCAAGGCTCGACCGCGAGCTGACCCGCAGAAGTAAACCAAAATGCGTCGAAGACTTGCAAAAATCAACGCGACATCATGTGATTATATGTACATACTCAGATTAGTGGTCAATTCGCCATTTAACATTGCGTAGCGCTTGGTCCTAATCATACCATCTACATATACATATTAGGTAGATGTGAGACAAAAAACAACATGTGCAGAACCCCCCTCCCCCCCCGCTCTTCTGCATTTACTTTTCGTGCATTTATTTCGTACCTTGCTGCTGCTGCTGCTGCTGTTGTTGTTTGTGTTCTTCTCCTTATTCTTCTCCTTCTTCTTCTCCTTCTTCTTCTTCTTCTTTTCTTCTTGTTCTTGTTCTTGTTCTTGTTCTTCTTCTTCTTCTTCTTCTTCTTCTTCTTCCTCTTCCTCCTCGGCCAGTCTGATCGGAAATATTAGGGTAGTTTTAGTTTTGCAGCTATTGCGGCAATCGTTTCTGCACTGCTCTACTGTAGGTCCCTCGCCTGCGCAAGTCAGGGGTGGATATCGACGCCTTGTAAGCCGGACGCGATTCACCATCATCAGCAGCTACGCGCCACACGCCTTCTGTTCCTTTCGTCTGCTGTTGATGTTGTTTGTGTTTTTGGTTTTCTTTTACTGGTGTCACTGAAAACTCGAGGCAGCCACATTTTAGGGGGGGGGGTGGGGTTCGTTTCACGCCGTTCTGTGGATTTCGTTTCGTTGTTGTTGTCGTCGTTGTTGTCGTCGTTGTTGTCGTGTTTTTTGTTTTTGTTTTTGCTTTAGTTTTAGTTTTAGTTTTAGTTTCGAATCTTCCAGAATTTTATGTAGATAGAAGCCTTGCCCGCCAACCGTCCTATACAGGGCTCCCGTTTTATAGCAGCACATTATCGCTCCTGCTGTTGCTGCTGCTGTTGCTGTTGCTGCTGCTGTTGCTGGTGTTGTTGCTACTTTTGTTCGTTTTTTTCGTTGTTTGGTTGCTTTAGATAGTTTTGCGTTTTCGTCTCCAGGTTGACGTCCCAGGAGGCTTGCGGTTGCGCTGCCTTCCGTTTTTTACTTTGTACTTGTTTTTTTTCTTGTATTGTTCTTGTTTTAGTCGATGTTTTTTTTTTTCTCCTGTTTTGGTTTTACAGTAGTCTTTCTTTTATTGTTAATCTCCAGGCGGCCTCTATGCATTACCTGGTATTCACCATGGAAGGCTAGTTTCGGACGGGGAAGATGTGTGTGGCATTACATCTTCAACACTTTTCGTGTGGGGACGAAGGGGGGGAGCAAGGGGAGGCACATTTTTATATAATAGGGGCGAAATAGTACCTACAGCGTTTTGGGAGTGACAAAGGTCGACAAGCGCACAAGGCAGGCAGGCAGGCAGGCAGGTAGGCAGGGGTCAGGGAGACAGACGCAAGAACAAGATATCTATTTTTTTCTTTTAGCCCTCAAAAGAGGGAAGTGAGGGGGTGACGGACGCCTGATTTTGGAGGGGGCGGGGGGGGGGATTCTTGTTTGTTGTTCGGGTGACGTTTGATGTGGAGGCGAAGCACGGGAAGGGGGGAGGGGGGGGCATGTAGCTAGCTTATTGCGTTAAATCTACAACGATAGGCCGGATATTTCTGGGGGGGGGAGGCTGTGGCGTGTTTACGGGGGAGTTCTATATGTGGTAGCATTGTATTAGAAGGGGGAGGGGGGAAGATACTATACTGTAGCGACAGACCAGCCTGATCGCGAATGCACGGGACGCTTGGACTTATCGGATAACGTCCCAGTATCCCTTGTATATTTTTACGATCAGACTGGTATGTGGATAGGCACCCGGGTACTTGTTGGGGGAATATGGGGGTGATGCTTGTTGGGTTTCCCATTTTGTTGGAGGATTTTTTTCTGGGGGGGGGGGGGGGCAATCGGGGGGTACATAGTTCATGAGGATAGGCACCCCTGTAGTCTAGTCGAGCTGGGGGGTCATTGTGCCTTGACAGCCAGTGAAGTACAGACGAAAACCAGCACTTGCGATCACGAGGCCGACGTTACCTTTACATGAACAAAATCAAACGAAATTCTGACTTCCAATATTTACAGGACAACCATAGGAACATACATCCGGATTTTTTGCGACATATAGATAGACATGCACAAGAAGTCTCGACATGGTTTGTGGAGTATCAGGTGCAACAAGGGTATACTTATGCCCGAGTCAAAAGTTGTCGCACAACTCACCTCCGGTTTTCAAGGTGAGAATTAGTGTTCCTTACTACCGTAATTGGGGGGTGGAAAAGTACCACTCTGGTCGGGTATGTAAATACCGCTTCGTGTTGATAGTAATGCCTAAATGGTGCTTATATTTCCGCACCGTTGTTGGGGGGGGGGGTAATGTTATGACCGCTGTCGGTTTCAAAATATGAAACAGCGGCGACAGAAGGGAGAGTAAAAACAGTAGACTTGATGCATAGGTTTTGTCTCTTTTCTTTTTTTTTTTTGGGGGGGCGGGGGGGGGGTTCCCCATAGTTTTCTTTGCTTGTTGATCACCGTTGAAGCTCATGTCGAAACCTTACTTAATGGCAAAAGCGCAGCAACGATAGTGCGTCGATGTCCTTCGCTCTTCCGTCTATGAGTAAGAGTGGTTCGCGGGTAGTCTTTCACGCAGGTCTCATATTTTATACTGAGTACTTATTAATAGTTGGGTTGGGTGGGTACTACAGTGCGGGGAAAACGAACTGTTGGTGGTGTTCGTTAGATTTCTGTTTCAGTCGGGGAGGATGTATGTTCGGGGAAGATATGCGTGTGTAGTTCCACGAGCACAGCGAGCTCGTAGGTAGGAGTGGCGGAGGTGGAGAGTGGGGCTGCTGCAGCTGCTGCTGCTGTATGTGTTTGGTGTCTGTTGGGTTTTACATCCGTTGGGGAGGGAGATGTTTTAGGGGCAGGGGGTGGTCTAAACCACTAGAGGGTGTTTGGTGGGCCAGGGGTCAGTGATGTTTTGTGTGGAGGCGGTGTATGTGGTACCCGGTTTATAGTAGGTACACACCCGAAGGGTGGGAGGGAGGGTGGGGAGGGGGGGGGGGGGGGTACTCGATATCATGCGTGGCCGGAGTCGTATAAGCATAGGCCTTCGCATCCCTACAATGCCGGGACGGAGCACGTCGGGTTTTCACCGACCAGGCAGACCTTGCTTGCGTGCACCGAGCGCGAAGCGCCGTGAAGTGTTCGGCGAGTCGCATGAAGGGTCAGCTGCATCATACTAAGAACCGCTTGCAAGGTGGACTTAGGGATGACAGCTTCAACGAGCTAATTTATTTTTCCGGTGTGGCCACTTCCAGAGGTAGCAATTGGGTTTACGATGTAACTGCCTCGCGGGTGCCTTACCGTATACACACTGCGTGATGCGATCATTGCGTTTTGGCGGGGTGATGTTTGTCGGCAGGAAGGCAATGAGGCGTGTTCCAGTAGGTTACCGCCTACTTCTGCCTTCTGAGGCTCTTCGCTTGAGGACCTTTATACTGTTGGTAAGACATTAGCAAGTCACCAAAATACTGGCCTTAAGAAGACAAATTGTTATGCTTGTTGCTTGTACAGTAACAAGCCGATATATATGGACGGTCCCATGGTATTCTAGTACGATTGTAACGAAAAAAGACAATTATTGTAAAACACAAAAATTAATCTTGTGGGTAGTGGTTGGTACATACAGTAGTAGTAGTAGTAGTCGTTCTTCAGTCGAACCCCCCTCCCCCCCCCATCGTCATGTCAATCAAATCAACCAGGAAGAAAAAGCCCCCAAAAACAGTGTTACTACTGTTAATAGGGTATAACTGGTATAGACCGCTATCGCATTTACTGTAGTATTCTGTCTCTCTGCCGTGGATCATTTAATATGTAAGTATTGGATTGGATGAGGCCTCCTGCGCCGGCCTGTGGTCCCGCCCATACTTCGTTGCGCCTCTTTTGGACTGTATTTGTAGTTGACCACTGGTCAGGGGCAGAGTTGTCTCACCCAAACTTCTTTAACATTGACTCAGTCCTTTCCTGCACACGCCGCAAAATCCTTTTCGAACTCTGGAGACCGTGCTAGCTCGCTATCGTCCGTCGTCTCACTCGAAAGGCTCACATCGTGAAGTGGTTCGGCGGCTCGGCCACCCGCAGATCGCTTTGCAGGTTTGCCGTCATACAGGCTGCGGAGAGGGAGAGACGGCCTCGGCCCCCTTCTGCCCTGACAACGGGGAAGAGGCACCCGGCGGTTAAGTCTCCCCCAATCTGTTGTGCGGCAGAGATGTACGCCATAACCTACCGAAAAGCGAAAAAAACGCCAGGTAGTCCCGGTCTTTAACACTACCACCACTGCCTCGCTGTACTTGTAGAGGCCCGAAGCGTCGTACCCAACTAAGGGCTGAATACCAAGTCCCTAGACGCTGGGAGCTTTAGGATGTGCGACCCCATTGTACACGAAAGGTCGTAACCCCTACGCATAGAACACAAAGCCAAAGAATACAAGGCTGTACATCGCGTCAGAGAGATACGCTCAGCCAGAGAGCCGACCACCTGCGCGCGCTGGCCACCCGTGCGCGCGACCGCATGTCGCTTAGCAGATCTACGAGTGTTTTGGCGCGGCCCGATTGACCTGAACCCCAACCTGGTTCTGTTCCTCAGATACGAAGGTAAGTTACGAATCTACCGGATTCGAGCAAGGATTGCCTACCCGGCGGACGGGATCCCGTTCTTCTCCCTGTCCCGTTTTCTTTCGTCGACCTTCACAGCTTAGAGACAGAACCTTTTCAAATAGACTCGGCCGCATACCGTTCGGCGCACGAAGACCCCTCCAAGCACACATCGTCGCCCCCATGGCCCACGCCGGGGCAAGATTTTTTATGCACCATCTGAGTACATTTTCCTGGAGGGCCAAGAAAAGGGAGGAATTAAAAGACTTAGCCCGGAACAGCTGTTTGCCAACCGCGGGACCCGGCCGGAACACAAACGCGTCAAATTCGTCAGCGTCGTTCTGGTTGAAATAAAAACACCAAAGGGAAAGGGGACCGCGAACTTCGTTCGAAAACGTTCGAAAACGGCTAACTGTGTGCGCGCTACTATGAGATGCATGCACGCCATTGCGCGATGGTCGCCGAAACGTGGGTAGTCGTTACCCCGTGGCACGAACGTCTAACGTTTACGCTATCATCCCCCAGCAAGGGTACCGCCACTTCTTGAGGCCACCATCCGAACTGCGCCACTGAAAACACCCTTCCGCAGCCGCTTGAGCCCCCTCGATCGACCTTACTGTGGCGAGCCGCACCAAAGAGAACGAATAGGCCTCAGCATCAGGCCAAAGGGCAACCGCGCGGGCCTTGCCTTCCGCCAGATGTTGCACAATGTGTCCTGCCATGATTGGGGGTGGGAAACAAAACCCGAACGCCGGGACTCGTCGCGGCCAATACGTCGGTCTCCCCTTGAACGGGGGATCGCAGCACCGACGCCGTGCATGCCACCAGGACTACTTTGAAAGGGTCTATCTCTCGTCCCAGACCGCTTGAACCCATGCCGGCGCCATATGCGGATGATGACTTTTCGTGACGGCCGCGAGATGGCACCCATGACCTCCTTCTCCGCCGTCGGGATCCACTTCGACGACAACCTAAAGCCGTACTCCACTTGCAGCTCGAACAACTGCGCCGTAAACGCGTGAGTCTCACGGTTCTTAGCACGTCCACGGTTGAAAGCACTCACTACTGACGGGTTGTCCACGTCCATTAGCACTTGTCTCGCCGCAGCACGTCCGGGTTGTCGCGTTGCGACCAACTCTACTCCCGAGGTTTCGGGAGCGAAAAGAAGAACTGACCTCGTCGCGATACAAATTCCGAGACATTTCGATATCATCGAGGGTTCCATTATTTGTGCCAAATTTTGAGCCCATCGGTTGGATGGCCATTTTACAGTAGCAATACCACGCGTCGTCATGTGGTGGTAGGGTACTCCGTCCCCTACCTACTCCGACTGAAGGTAGTACACATACCCGAACGGCGGTGAAGGGCGCGCCCTTGATATTTGTTGGGGGCACTTGGGGTGGTGATGATTGCGGAGGAGAGACGGTACGTACTGTAGCAGTACCACCATACCGTAAAATGCAAGGTAGCGCACCCCTTCCTCCCTGTGGAATGATTTCAGAGGACGGGGGCGGGGGGCGGGGCGCACCCAAAACAATAATGGCGACCTAGTTTGGGAAAATCTCGTCCGGATCCTGGCGTATTTCGACGCGACGCTCGTCGTTTGCACGCTCTCCCTCCGCCGTTGTCGCGAAAAAAAAAAAACAGCTTTCGAGTTCGTCTGAGGGTGGGGGTGTGATATGTTATCACCCGTGTGATACCGTAAACAAAACCCGAGTCTAACACGAGAAGGTGGTGGGTGGGAACGTGGATGTGCTTGTTTTGTTGTGGCAGTTGGGGTGATTTTTTGTGGGGACGAAGGCATACCGTTTGCCAGGGTATATTATACGAAGCTGGTTTTGAGGCAGATAAATACCGCGCGTCGGGTATACACCGAGAGAAAACGCTGTGGGTGTCAGTCGGGGCGGGCGGTCATATATATAATGTTGGCGGGGTCGGGAAGGATTGTGTACTGTAGGTACAGTAGTAGCTATGCTGCTGATGATGACGATGGTAGTAGTCTTAGGGGCGCGGGTGATTCGCATCGTTTGGCGATCCCAGGTAGCGTATAGGCGTGACATATTATACCGCTCGGTGCACGCAGGCAGCACTGGTGATTCGAGACCCTGCCACAATTTTCTTCGCTACAGGCTCAGTACCACCCACCACCACCACCACCACAACTGCAGCCAGCAGCAACCGTTTATCGGAACGTTTGCACATACCAATGTGTCCAAATATGTCAGAAACGTGTTATTATCCGTATTTTATACAAAATTTGCTAGTATTTTGGGACAGTGGAGGGGGGGGGGGGGGGGAGTATGGGGGAGATGTCGTGGGGGGGGGGAGATAGGGAGTTTGGCTGGGAGATAACTGTACGATATCACATACCTCATTCAGCGCATTCAGCGCATACAACAGGATGCATCCCCGTGTTCGGCAGTTTTACTGGCCCACCTCTTTTTAGGCATCATCATCACCCCCCCCGACCCCCCCCCCCCCCCCCCCCTATACTCTTTGGATGCGCCCGCGGCTGCGCTCGACGGATACACAAGGGAGTAGTTAGATGATGAATGTTGTTGTTTGAAGCCGAGTGAGATTTCTGTTCCCTTGATCCGCAATACTACTGCCGGGCTGAATGGATCCCATTGATTCAGCACCTGGTGGGTTTTTATAGAGAAAGGCAGATTCGCGCGTGCGGGGGCGCGGGGGCGCGGGGCTAGAAGGAGGGGAGGGAGTGACGTGGCCGTATAGTCGGATGACCACAGGGGGGGGGGGGGGGGGGGGGGGGGGGGGGGGGGGTACTCGATAGGAGAGATGTACTCGATCTCATGCATGGCCGTATAATCGTGTGACCACAGGTGTGTGTGGGGGGGGAAGCTCATGATGAGATCGCGAAAGTCGAGCGCGATATATTTATCACAGGGCTCTGGACGGGTTGGGTCAAACTTCGTGAGTAAATGTCAGATCGGGTCAGGTCGGGTAAGGGTGATCCGACCCGACCCTTACCAGACCCGACCCGACCCGACCCGTGGGAGTTTTAACACACCTCCCGACCCGACGCGGTCCGACCCGACCCGTAAGACTTCCAAGACTTCCCGACAGATATATCAGGTACACAACAGACAACATGCACAAATCCCATCGTTCCAACGCTGCCGCCCACACGCCGTGCGTGTGCAACACACCCTTATGTGCAGTATTGCTGTGGCTGGTTGTGTTTGTCGGAGCCTGCCGTCCGTATTCCACCGTCAGCCAGATTTTTTCCATACAGATCGATATTTTCGTCGAGTCGAGTCCAACGAATCGTTCGTACAAGCATCGTGTACAGCAGGATTCGTACTAAACATGCTTACAGTTACTGACTGATGTGTGTCCTACACTGCTGACACGATATATCCTAGAGCCAGCTGAAAGGGTATTAGTACACGTTCCTTTGTCGCAGTACGCGTATGTTCTGCTGTCGTATCATATACCACATGGCATTTTACAGCAAGTATACTGCCGTACATGCAGTCGTACCTGTACAAGATACTTTACTGTAGAGATCCTGCAATGCGTATTAGATTCCGTTAGAACACAACATGTTAATGGTACGAGTACTGATCTAGTGTATAGATGTTCAGTGTTATATCCCACTTGATCAAGTTTTCGTTTCCGAGGTTCGACTCGCACCATCCACGCTTTTTTGTTTTTTTTTTCACTTTGGACTTTTTTTGTACCAGTATATCCACCTTGCTTTTCTGAACGTATGGTATAGTACAAGTTGTGTGTTTTTACCGAAGGCCACGGAGCTTGGGCGCGCTTACGTGTGGCGTACATTCATACTTCAACCTTTCACAGCTACCCCAATACTTGGGAGAAAAGCAAAGTATGTTCGAGAAAATACTGTAGGTACTTCGTACACTCGCAGTATTTCGGGTATTTTGTACTCCAGATGCTGCAAGAACTCGCCGTATTTTGAGGTTCTGCATACCACTACTACTTCAGATACTACCGCGGATACTTTCGTGCTCGCGCTGATTCGGGGTTCGCTGCTACTGCCACTGTTGTAGATACTCCCTGTTGTGCTTCAAGTATCTCGGGGTTCTGCACTGCGGGTGCTGCGAGTCTAGCATGATTTCGTCCGTTGGTAGTGTTCGTACTGCTTCTGCGACTACTCGCAGTACCGAAATACCCTTAATATGCCCAGTATGCCTCGAGTATGAAGTATACTTTGACCATCTGTCTGTGCACCGTGTCGACAGTTCTCAGGCCTATCATTGTTCGGCACGAAAACACTCCCAGATAGTCCCACGAGTGGCGGGAGTTGTGGGGCAAATTGCTTTCGCTGGGGACAACTCGAGTACTTCGAGCGCTGGCAACATTCCGGTAAATATGTACAAGGTACTGCGAGGAATACGTACTATTACGGGGGGTCCATAGTTAACGGGACCAAATTTTGTTGGGGAAAAAAAAAAAAATAGGTAAATATATAGGTTTTTATATATACCATAGGTCCTATTAACTATGTACCCCCGTAATATTAAAACCCTTACAGGACCGCAGTCCCGTTTTGGAGACAAATAAAAAAAATACTTAGAATTAGAGTGGTTCGTCCCGAAAACGGACCTGCAGTCCTGGAAGAGTTAATACGAGTGCTCTCATTATCTCGAGGTTCTGTGCTGCGGATATTGCCTGTGCTCCAAGTGTTCGATATGCTGCGGGTACATACTTCCCTGCACTCTCGAGGTTCCGTACAGCCTATACTCGCATTACTCTCAGTATTTGGGCCTTCTCAGTTATCACATTTTACTTTGACCGCCAGTGCACCAATATAATACTGCTGTCGGCACTCTGACTACGATTTGTTCCCGAGCATTTATCTGCGAGACCTTTATGTTGCCATGAGCACCAATAATCTTATTTTTTGGGGAATATATATGTTCTATGTGCTGTATCTTACTCTGTGGCCAGAGTATTATGGCACAGCCTCGACCTCACGCAACTTGTTTGTGGTTTCGTTTACGTCGCATACACACAGGTCGCGATTTCGCGCAGAGCACACAGGTACAAACTTGTCCTGAGGGACCACAAGGCCGCTAGGGGAAGGGAGGAAGAAGCCGGAGGAATGCGGCCAATGACATGGGGATGGAACGTTGATGATGAATATAATATATTATACTGGTAGCTAAAATGAAATGATGTGTGGAATGGGAATTTGGAAACGACTGGCAGAGAAGTGTATGAGGGATACTACTGATTTACGGAAAGATATTTGGTTTATATAGGAACGGCATCTACGCTATTTTGTCAGAAGGCCAGCATAATAATAATCATTGGACCGCCGCGAGTCATCTGTTCAGATTCAATATCCCCTTACCGGTACCCTATTTTATACTACTGTAGTAGTGATCCCACACTATATTTCCACGAACAGTATATAATAGTGTCTTCAAAAATATGCGCGTGTTTCTCATTACTACTACTACTACTACTACTACTACTACTACTACTACTACTATTATTATTGCTACTACTACTACTACTACTACTACTACTACTACTACTACTACTACTACTACTACTACTACTACTACTACTACTACTACTACTACTACTACTACTACTACTACTATTAACTACTACTACTACTACTACTACTACTACTACTACTACTACTACTACTACTACCACTACTATTACGGGGGTCCATAGTTAATGGGACCAATTTTTTTAGTAAAAATAGGCGAATATATAGCTTTTTAAGTATACCATAGGTCCTATTAACTATGGACCCCCGTAATACTACTATTCCTACTACTACTACTACTACTACTACTACTACTACTACTACTACTACTACTGCTACTACTACTACTACTACTACTACTACTACTACTACTACTATTACTACTACTACTACTACTACTACTACTACTACTACTACTACTACTACTACTACTACTACTACTACTACTACTACTACTACTACTACTACTACTACTACTACTACTACTACTACTACTACTACTACTACTACTACTACTACTACTACTACTACTACTACTACTACTACTACTACTACTACTACTACTACTACTACTACTACTACTACTACTACTACTACTACTACTACTTACTACTACTACTACTACTACTACTACTACTACTACTACTACTACTACTACTACTATACTACTACTACGTAGTACTATACTACTACTTCTAAAAAGGTGTGTGAGTTTTTTATTTCGCTCTTGCACCAGGGGACCCCTATAGGTATACTTCCCGGAGGGGAACCTTGTATCCAGCACTATATCTCGTAGTGAACCCCAATCATCCTAAGATTCGTAGCCACTTTGCACAGCGGCTGAATCAACCTACGCATGTACGTAGTCTTTCCAAGACACAGCGTCCCGAGCGGGCCGAATCAACCTATAGCTGCTTGGCAGTAGATACGTGCGTGGTCTTTTTCCAGGCACGGCACCCACAGGCCGGCCGAATCAACCTACTGGTACAGTATAGAGTCTTGTCAAGCAAGCACAACATCCTATATTAATAACCCTGATCACTGTGACTTTATGTAGGGCTCGGGAAAGGTTTTGTGTCCGAGAGTCTCGGCTTTTTTAGGCACCAAACACAAAACTCGGCAAATATTCACTATTATTACGGAGGACCATATTAAATAGGACCTGCGGTGCACACAAAATCCTATATACTTCCTTATTTTTACCAACAATATTTGGTCATATTTACTATGCCCCCCCGTATAATATCAATATCAAAGGAAGGGTGACTACTCGTACGCCTCAATGATCATCTATGATCTTATTTTCAGTAGACCATCACAGCAGTGCAGCAGTAAATTCGGATCCTACAGCAGCTCTATGTATCTGGAATATGATATGCATTTTGCGAGGGTCGAGGATGTGTTGGACGACTGTAGATTTTTGGCGACGAGAGGCTCCACCCGGCAACATGAGCTACATATTGATAGTGGGTTATACAGATCATGCATCTATCTCTGCTCTGAAGATTTTCTCCAGAGTATTTCCTGGAGATCATACAGCAGTTGGAATCGGTGATCTGTGGGAGGTCCCTCTGGTATTTTATATTGCTGCCGTACCACCTGGTATGTGGATACATCCAGCAGGAATGTACATACTATCTGGTTGCTGTTCGTGTGAAGCATCGACTGTACCAAAATGTATCTATGCATTGGGATATGAGCGCGTGGTACACGCTTGGAGAGCTGAGCTTGTCGTAGGATCGGGGCCCACACACGAATGCAGGCAACGCAAGCTCTCGATCGCAAATCAACCCGTTCTCCTGACAAAAAAACGCATCAGAGACCATTTCGAAACCCTGCCTGAACACGTAAGGCCCAACCCCAGGACAACAAGCATTGATACATCATGATGAGGCGCGCAAGTGGCTTACTCGCCCTCGGAGTCGCGCTCCACTACGGATGCGAAGGATTCGGCGTCATGCGACCAAGCGTGGCTAGCTGCAGAAGTCGAAGAGGAGGGGGAGGGGCAGCGACATCGACAGGGTGGGGTTTGAGGTACGCTCGTATGTACCTGGTTCCATCTGGGGAACACGACATCAAGCTCATCTCGTTGCCCGTACAGCAATGCGACCCTTGATAGCTACTGAGTGTTGCACTGCGTACTTGTACATAGCCTGTGTCTGTCTCTTTACTGCGTACATGTCTGTTTGTTTGTCTGTCTGTCTGTCCCTCGTGTTGGAAGGGAGACACGAGCGAGGGGAGGCTTTCTGTTGACATGCTGCAACAGCAGTAGCACAGCGGTGGCTATATACCGGTACCGACGACTCTATTAACGTAACGACTCCAGCTCATGATTGGTCATACTCGTGATATTTACCAGCATGATCGCTGCACGAGCTCGTCTCGGTCTGCCTTCGTCTCCGTCTATCGGTCTGTCGGCCTCTCTCGTGTCCGAAGGACAGATAAAGAGCGGGCGGGCAGTCGTTGTCACGACAGTTCTGCCGATTCCTTTGTCGTACAGACTTGAGCAAGAACGAGGGCGCATTCTGTTATCCACTTGTTGTCATGATATTGCATACGTTCACACCACACATGAGGCTGTTTGTTTCCTACGAACCAGGTACGAGTACTCGTACAAGGCTCAGATTTTGAGCTTCAGGTTTTGACCCCATCACACTTTCAGCTGTGCGGTTCGCAAATCGAGAAGATCGAAACAATCTTCCTATCTTCCCATCATGTGCGACACCAACGGCTGTTGTGTGAGTGGTCTGGCGCCGCGAAGAGACGCGCCGAGTGCGCTGCACTGCGCGTAGGACCCAAGCGTCGCCGAGTGCCTCTGGTCTGGCGGCGGAGAGACATGCTGAGTGCGCTACGTAGAGTCAACCTGTCTATTTGGGTATTTTGTACTGGTACCTGATGTTTTACAAAGTGACGCTGTACATTTGTAGTATACGAGTACGTATCCACGGAGAGGTGCGCGCCGAATGCGCTTCTCTTGGCCTCTAGGCCCGAGCCCGCGCCAGCCGACTGAAGTCTGACCACGGAGGGACGCGCCGCCCGCCGACTGTGCGTCGAGTGCGAAGCAACGTCGCTATCCAGCTTTTGTCACCATCCAACTAATCGATTGCTTTGCTACTGCTTGTTGTCGTGGATAACATCTTGAATTTAGAGACCGTGCCGTTTTTTTCGATCTGAAAATCTGACGGCCCAAGTCGTCGGATTTTGGGCTAAAATCTGACGACTTGGGCCGTCGGATTCCCCAATCGGAAAAATTCCGGTTAGATTTGGCGTATTTGGACTGTTTGTTGCTTAAGCAGATGCTTTCGTTTTCGAGACCGAAAAATACAAATCTGAGGCCGTTTCCTATGCGGTTCGATTTTTGAGCTTCAGATTTTAACCCGATTGCATTTTCAGATATGAGCTTGGCAAATCGAAAGGGTCTTCCAATGCGGAAAAATCAGATTTATTGTGCGTGTAGAGATTCGAGCAGACGCAGAGCAAACGCAGAGACCAACTGCTGTTTTTTTTATTTGGCGCCGCGAAGAGACGCGCTGGTTGCGCTACCCTGCGCGTAGGACCCAAGCGTCCGAGCCCACGCTGACTGCCTCTAGTCTGGTGGCGAAGAGACGTGGCGAGTGCGCTAGAGTCAACCTGTCTTGGTATTTTGTGTTTCATTTTGTGACTTGCCTGCTGCTGCTGTACAGCTGCGGTGTAATTAGTCTACGAGTACGTATCCACGGAGAGGCGCGTGCCGAGTGCTCTTCTCTTGGTCTCTAGGCCCGAGCCCGCGCCAGCCGACTCTAGTCTGGCCACGGAGGGACGCGCCGTCCGCGCGTCGGGCGCGAAGCATCGTCGCTATTCAGCTGTATCACCATCTAACTCATCGATCGTTCTGCTGCTGTTTGCTGTCGCGGATTTAACATCTTGAATTTAGATAGCATGGCATTTTTCGATTTGAAAATCTGATGACCTGCTAAAATCCGACGACTTGGGTCATCGGATTCTCAAATCGAAAATTTTCCGGTCGGATTTTGCATATTTGGACTGCATAGGCAGGGTCATTCGTTTTTGAGATCGAAAAATATAAATCTGAAGCTCGAAATCGAACCGCATAGGAAACAGCCTGAAGCTCGAAATCGAACCGCATAGGAAACAGCTTCAGGTTTGTGTTTCTCGATCTCATAAATGAATGCCCCTGCTTATGCAGTCCGAATATGCAATATCCGACCGGATTTTTTTTTATTGAGAATCCGATGACCCAAGTCGTCGGATTTTGGCCCAAAATCCAACGACTTGGGTCATCAATTTTTCGAATCGAAAATTGGCATGCTCTCTATATTCAAGATGCCATCCACGACAGCAAAGGGCAGCAGAACGATCGATGAGTTGGATGGTGACACATCTGTATAGCGACGTTGCTTCGCACTCGACGCGCAGTCGGCGGGCGGCGCGTCTCTCCGTGTCCAGACTGCAGTCAGCTGGCGCGGCCAAGACAAGCGCACTCGGCGCGCACCTCTCGGTGGATACGTACTCGTAGCACAGTGCTGCACAGCAGCAGCAGCAGCAGCAGTCACTCACGTTGTGAAACACGAAATACCAAGACAGGTTGACTGTAGCGTACTCGCCACGTCTCTTCGCCGCCAGATCAGAGGCAGTCAGCCTTGGCTCGGACGCTTGGGTCGTACGTACATTGCAACGCACCCAGCGCGTCTCTTCGCGGTGTTAGACCATAACAACAGCAGTTGGTCTCGGCGTTTGCTCGAATCTCTTGCACGCACAATAAATCTGATTTTTCCTCATAGGAAGACTGTTTTGATTTGCCAAGCTCACATCTGAAAATGTGATCGGGTCAAAATCTGAAGGTCAAAAATCGAACGGCATAGGAAACGGCCTGAGATGTGTTTTTTTTTTTTGGTTCTCGTTTTTTTTTCTCCATCACTTTCACTTCCGGCTTCTGGACGAAAGCCGTGGTCACAGGAGGTGTCGTCCCTTCTCCCCCCCCCCCCCCGGTACGAGTCTTCATTTTTATCGCCCATAGGGTCAATCGTTCCCAAACCCCGCTGCTCGTTGATTTTCATCGAATGTTGCACTTACTCCCGAGTGTTCTTGGAGTGTCGAGTACACATTTCGTACTCCGAGTAGTGCGGGTATTGCAGCACTGGCCATCTTGACACTGCGGGTAATGGGAGTATGAGGAGTACTGAAGGCCCAAATACTGCGAGTACTGGGAGGATGAGCAGTACGGAACCCCGAGTACAAGCAGTACCCGCAGTACAAACATCCGACACACTTGGAATATGCAGAGTATCAACAGGTTAACCCGTAAATACTGCAGGGTACACTCCCGAAATACTGCCAATACTCTTAAGTATTCCAATTGCCCCCCCCCCCCCGAAAATAATTATCTCCAAACCCCACTCGCGGGACCATCCGTGAGTGCTTCCTTGCAATAAAATGGGGATGGAATTCTCGAAGCGGAGCAGAGATGGTCGGAGTATTATCCCACATACTCCGGGTGAACTGCGCATGTTAAGAGTATTTTGGTACTCCGAGTACTCGCAGTACTCGCAATACCAGCGGACGAAATAGACTGCCAGTGCTTGGCAGTACCCGCACTACAGAATCCTGAAATATTCTCGAAGTTCAGCAATATTCCACAGTATTGAGCCCAATAATACTGCGAGTACGGGCATTATCCGCAGAACAGGGTCTCGAAATACTCTTCTGAGTATTCACAGTGTCCCGCAGTACACGAAGCCCAAGTACTGCGAATACCGGAAGTACCTGAAGCAACTTTGCTTTACTCCCAGGTACTGCGGGCATCTGTGAAAATGTTGCTCTCTCACGCTCTCGCGCTTTCCACTGAGACATGAGGCACCGCCGTCCTCTCCGAGAACAACAGCAGCAGTACAGCAGCAGCAGCAGTACAGGTATACCATGCTTACCGCTACCAGTATACCAATACCAGTAGGGTATCATACGTCCTTGCTTCGCTTTTGTGGGATTTTTTTTTACTTTTTTCACTTGTATATACTAAAGTAGCAAGGGTGCACGCGGATCTGAAAACCCAGCCTTCTTATACGTTGGAGTTTTTTTTTTTTTTTTTTCCCCGGGTAATTCGGGCACAGCGCCGGTACATGAGGCAATTTTGGTTGGGTTTTTATCTTTAAAGTTCTGGAAATGTCTACCAAGCACGAGTAGCACCAGTCAAAGACTACTTTTTTTTGTAGGGATTTTGTTGGGACAGACGTCGGTGACTGGCAGCACGACCGCGCCGCGTTTGTCCGACGAGGTGGGAGGTGGCGCGCGCGAGGAAGAGAGAGACCGCTGTTGAAGCTCGCAAGCTCAGACGATCGACTCAGCAGAGGGCGCACCCAAGACCATGCTGGTGTGGCGGTGTCCCCCCCCGTTTGCCATGTGCCTTGTTGTGTGCCTCGGAGCCTGCGCTCTGTCCCTGTGAAAGTGTAGAAAGTCGGGGCCTGCGCAGCCTGCTGTCCCTCTGTCATACGTACCCCCATCCGCCCGGAGGCCAGAGGCACAAGTTTTGAGTGCGTGCGCGTGACCAGACCACAACAACCCCAGCACCCAGGCTGCAATACCAGCAGCGGGAGCTTCGTCTTCCGTGGATCCGAGCTCTGGCCCTTCCCTTCGGCAGCGAACAAACAGACCCGGTGCTTGCAGTGGCAGGACGCGTTTCCCTTCAAAATTTCCAACAGCAGGTGTGCTGCAGAAATAATACCACCCTGTCCGGAAATGTAAGAGATATTTGATACTCGTATTATTGCCTGCACAACAGTCGTTATTTTCACGGACATAGTGGTATTATTACGGGGAGCCATAGTAAATAGGACCAAGTATTGTTAGAAAAATAGGTATATATATAGGTTTTTATGTATACCATAGGTCCTGTTAACTATGGACCCCCGTACTAACACGAGTACCGGCAATTTGTTACAAAGTGGTACTGCTGCTATTGCGGGGGTCCATAGGTAACAGGACCTATGGTATACATAAAAACCTCTATATTTATCTATTTTTACTATTAATAACAATATTTGGTCCTATTTACTTACTACGGTCCCCCGTAATAGTGCCCTTTTTAACGGTTCTTAAATTATCGGACATGGTGGTATCGTTCACGCCAAAAAACTCGAAAAACGAAGTCTAGAATCAAGTTGAATTGAAATCTCCCCTACTAGGAAAAACACCCCCCGCTAATTTAATGCCTTGAACATTTCCCCCCCCCCCCCCCCCAGGAATGGGATCGGAGCATTGTTTTGGTCTCTCCCCCACTCGTAACTCTTTTGTACCAGCCGTGGCAGCATATCGTCTGCTGGACGGTGAACGATGACACAAGCACGATGGCCATGCTACCATGCTGCCTACGAACAAAGCGTAGATCGGAAGCGTTTCGTTTTTTGCTTCGAAGACAGCAGTACTTGTTTGATGGAGAGACAGGCAGGCAGGCAGGCAGGCAGGCAGGCAGCAGCACCATAGCGCGTGCTGGACGGGAGTCATCCATACTATTAATAGCCTCTTGCCCGCTGTGCCGTGCCGTTGTTTCGATGGCCATGGCAAAACGAAAAAAAAAAACGCCAGCCGCTGCTGCTGCTGATGCTTTTGAGGCCCTGTCGCCGTGTTAGCACCAGCATAGATAGCAGTGGACGGACGCACCCCCCCCCCCCCCCCAGAGAGCGCTGGAACGCACCGAATGGGATATTATGTGCTGAAATAATTGATGCTGATTGGTTGTGGCAAGCGAATGAATTCAGTGCAGCCCGAGAAAAACAGTATACCTAGGAAGAGGAAGAAGACGAAAGTGTTGCGCGTTGCACTCCCTTTTTCTTGTTTTGGGAGGACCGAACGGCCCGACCGAACGGGAACGGATAGTAATTTATTTGATGTAGATGGACGCAACCGAAGATGAGGGTGGACACCAATGTGCTCTGGCATGCGCAAAGTCAGCTGGCGAGGCCCAGGATTGTGCATGGACCCATTTTTTTTTTTAATTCATACGCAGGCACGGAACGAGTGACCACGAGCAGCCTCGTTCCGTTCCGCGCGTTCCCGTGCTCTTTTGGAGGGAGTCAAGGCACGCCCTCAAACGCAACACAATCGAACGTGATCTCACACAACCAACGCCCCAAGAGTGCCCGACGCCTCGACGCTGACTGCGAAGCACTCTGGACGACCAAAACACAAAATGCAAGAGGACCGCTTCAACATCAAATACTCATGAACACCAACCGGCTCATCTTCTGTTCCCACCCAAGGCGGTTTTGTCTACCGCTTGCTCTTATCATTGTGGACCGCGCTACTAGTTAGCAGTTGGTAGTGTTTGGATTGCGGTAGTATTGCCACTGCGGTGAACAGATCCAACCATTCAACATATTGAGGGGGTGCCTGTTTTTTCGGGCCCATGGTGGGTTCTGATTTGCTACGCCCCCCCCCCCCCCCCCCGTACTACAGCACTATGACGGGGGACCATAGTTAATGGGACCAAAATATTGTTAGTATTAATAGGGAAATATATAGGTTTCTGTGTGTACCGTAGGTGCTATTTACTATGGCCCTCCGAAATAGTAGCGTTGCATCCTGGAGGGGCTGCGGGCAGTTAGAGACTGCAAGTAGGCCGGGAAAGAACGTGTCTATCCACGCGTCGAGCTTCGAAAGCACCTATCACCCCCGGTAGCATGCCTGTCCCATGGTGTGGAAAACTGATAACGTTCAATCTCGACTTCGGGAAGGGGGGGGGGGAGGGGTGTACTCGATAGGAGAGATATTCTCGATCTCGTGCATGGCCGTGGTCGTATAGCCATGAAGGGGGGGGGGGGGGACATGTGGACTTTCGACCAAGGGTTCTTGGCATGTGCTTTCGTCGAGGTTTTCACAAGTGTTGGGATAAAAAATACGACGGGGGGGGGGGGGGGGGTACTCATTTGTTGCTTGCCTTAGTCATTTGACCATTGACCACGCATCCCTTTCGAGACGGAGCACCGTTCCTACTCCTAATAGGACACCTCCAACAATTAGGCGCTCATTACGTTGTTTCCATAAATTACATAGAAAAGTTTTGCTAATCTTATCCCCTTCCTGTTTGGTCTCCTGTGGCCACCATCTCCTAGGATAGCGATCGTTTTCTCGCTGCTTTTCATTGTATCAAACTCCTCCATGTCGCATTCGTCTATTTTCCTCATCTCCTCTTCTAACACATCCCGTTCCTCCTTGTATATTTCACATTCTCCTACTATGTGAGTTCTACTCTCTATTGCTTTGCCACACGGGCACATCTGTGCGTCTACTTCCACTTCCCGGCTACTGGTGTACCTCTTTCTTCTTTCTGGCAGGTCCAGGTCCCCTACACGAAAGCGCAGTTTCAGCGTTTTCGCGAAGTCCATTGGGCCATGCAAATACGTTTTCCTTCCTATTCCTTCCCTCAATCCCCCGTATGTCTCTTAAGTGTTTTTCCGATTCCACCTTGTTTCTTAGCGCTAGCCTTTCCCTTCTTTTTATCCTTTCTTCTACGTCTGCCTTGTACCTCCCAAACTTCCCGGCGGACATCATTTCTACTTGGTTTCCCCCTGGATCCTTCCATACTTTCTCAACTACGCCATCCCACCTTTATTACGGGGGGGGGGGGGGGGTACTCATAGCGTGCATGGCCGTAGTCATATGACCATAGCCATAGGCCCCCCTCCGTCCCAACCACGCTTCACCCTCCAATTATTTGTTCACGCGCGTACATCACCCCATACCAATAAAGCAACTCGTTGACGCTGTCACACAAGCTGTTCTTGAAGCAGGATGCAGCTCAAACTTCATGCGACTCGCCGAACACCTCACGTATCGCTGCGTGCTTGGTGCAAGCAATGCCTTCCTGATCGGCGAAAACCCGATGTGCTCCGTCGCGGTATTGTAGGCATGCGAGGTTCTACGGTCTTATAACTACGGCCATGCATGGTATTGAGTGCACCCCTCGCCATGGAGAAGTTTGGTACACCATATAGCAGCGAGAAGATGATCGCTGTCCCAGGAGATAGATGGTGGCCGCAGCATGTGAAACAAGAAGTGATTTAAGATTAGCAAAAATATTTCCATGTAATATATGGACGCCGCGTATTGAGCGCCCAACTGTTACGAGGTGTTTTCTGTCAGGAGAAGGGGACGATGATCCGTCTCGAACGAGATGCGCGGTCAATGATCAACTGAACTAACGCAAGCAACACATGACTACCCCCCCCTCCCTCCCGCCATGCATGATATCGAGTACTCTCTTCCCCCTCCAACCGCTGAACTCACCAACCCCTCAGTTCCCCAACCTCCCGTCACCCCGTTAACCCCCCTCCCCCCGAAAAGGGATGCGTGGTCAATGGTCAAACGAATAAGGCGAGCAACAAATGAGTACGCCCGCCCCCCCCCCCCGCCCCTCCCCCCTCTCCTTTGAAGGATGCAAGCGGCGACAGCGGTGGACCTATCGGGGGACGGAGGCGTGACCCGCGAAATGCTGCAGGGAGGGGAGGGCAAAGGTTTGGCGACGGGCGACATCGCGATGGTGCGCTTCACGGGCTCGGTGGCGGAGACGGGGCAGGTACGGACACAAAACAGACAGGCAAACAACACACACACACACACGCGTACGTATTTATCACACAAACACACAGGTATTCGATGTATGCAGGTGGGAACGGAGGGGGTATTCTGCCTGTACACAGACGTACAGACGAGACACAAAACAGGTAGGCAAACAGCACACACACACACACGCGTACGTCTTTACCACACAAACACACAGTTGTTCGATGTATCCAGGCAGGGGAACGTACAGGAATTCTATGCAGGGCGAGAACGGACGGGGTATTCTGCTTGCGCAGAGACGTACAGACGAGGCATCAGGCGAGCAGGTGGGTACCGACAGGTATCGGTTAGCAATATGTACCAGGTATCACAACAGATGAGTACAGACAGGTATATGCTATACGAACAAAAAAAAAAAAAACAGACTTACCGGTACGGCAGTGTTTTTTTGTTGTTGTTTTGTTTCTTTTCTTTTCTTTTCTTTTCTTTTTTTTTTCTTCTTCTTCGCCTTCGTCTTTTGCTGGCGACGTACACGAGGAACCAAGAAGGTGTGGACTCGATAGTGGTGCTCTTTCTTCACACCGTCAGCAGCCGTCCTAATTTTTACTATTCTCTGATTTCCTCGTATTGCACTATTACGGAGGACCGTGGTAAATAGCATCTACGGTACACACAAAAACTTACATGTTTCCCTATCGTTACCAACAGTATTTGGTCCCATTTACTACGGTCCCCCGTGATAGACTGGACTGTCTGTTGTGGTTCCTGGTTCCAGGGCGTGATGTTGTCGTGCGGCAGATGCGTCAATAGTGCCAACATACCTACGCATGCCGGTATCATGTATACGGACTACGAGCAGTGCACAAAGGTAACAGAGGTCGTCCGAGTCCGTAGCTGAGTCCGAGTCCGAGTCACCGGGTCCGAGTCACCGAGTCATCGAGTCATCGAGACTCGTTATCATTGACTCGCGAGTCCGAGTCCTTTTGAGGTACTGAGTCCCCAGGGTGGTACGAGAAGCTGAAATGACTTGAGGACATACTCGCGAGTCCCCAGGGTGCTGAAAGCTGAAGTGACCGGGTCCTCGCGAGTACCGAGCCAAAGGGTCAACACGAAAAAAAAATCCGTTTAAAAAATATATATATATTTGTTGACAATAACACTCAATGTCAAGAGAGAGTACCAGTACCAGTCATCGGGACTACGGTCATCGACTCGTGAGCCAGAGTCGTTTTGAGGTACTGAGTTCCCCTGGGTACTGAAAGCTGAAATGACTTGAGTCCTCGCGAGTCCCCCAGGGTACTCCCAAGCTGAAATGACTTGATTCCTCGCTACTCCCTAGGTTGCTGAAAGCTGGAATGACTTGAGTCCTCGAGAGTGCCCAGGAATACTGAAAGCTGAAATCACTGGTAATCGGAGGTACTGGTACCCTGACGACCTTTCCAAAGGTATATACACGTGAACAGATACGCACGGCGCAGCCGGGTACCGGAGGCCGACGCATACAGGGGGCAGGTAGGACAAAAAAAAAACGCTGCAAAGACATGGGGAGGGGGGGGGAAATGTGCGCGCCTCGCAATAAATATAGGCTTTTGACGTTTTGCCTGTATTATAGCAGAAATGACGGCCGATACCAGGCATGTCGTAGGTAAGAACCGGCCTCGGTCGCTTCGCTCCCTCGACTTCGCCTCACACTATAGGAACTCCCAACTTGTTTCCCAGATTTCTGGTGCCTGATATCGTGTACCCCCCCCCCCCCCCCCCCCCGTCTCGGAAGGGATGCGTGGTCAATGATCAGATGACTAAGTCATGCAACAAATGAGTAAGCCTCCCCTCCCCCCCCGCCCCCGCCCTTCCCACGACGCCTCTCACGACCCCTGTATTTTCCAACCACTGAAGGTATTTTCGAAGGGAGATGCTTACCGGACGACGCTTGAGGATGGCACCATGATCAGCGGCTGGGACACCGGGCTGGCGGGTCTCAAGCCGGGGGACCGCGCAGTCATCAGGTATTGTACGAAGCACGAGCATGTTTTTGTGCTCGTAAGTTATACTACACCCGTACCTCTTTTTTTTTTTTTTTTTGGAAGTACCGTTCTGTGCCTTAACTCCTTTTTTGGCTTTTTTGGGGGGGCAAATTGCTTAGAATTTTAGACTGGGTTGTCCCCGATACGGGACTGCACAGTCTTACTTACACCAGGGTACAATATTTTTTTCGTTCATGATATGATGCGAGAGTGCCGCTGGAACCACTGGCTCCACCTTGGAAGCGGGGCAACCATGTGGGTCCGATATGCTGTTTGTAGTAGCATTTTATTTGGTTTTTTATTCGATCTTGATTTTTTCATCCCGCTTGTTAGTCTTCGCCCTTCTTTTCTATCCCCTTCCTGTTATTACGGGGGGCCATGGTAAATTAGGACCTGCGGTACGCACAAAAACCTATATATTTTACTATTTTTACTGACGGTATTTGGTCCTGTTTACTATGGTCCCCCCGTAGTATTGGTCGCAACTCAGATCTGGGGCCACGAAGTAAGTAGGCTTTTCTCCCTCCTCCCCACCACGGTTCTTGCCTTGGGAGGCATTTTTGTCGCGACAAGACTTCGGCGGACGCTTTCTTCCCTCGAGGATTCGCGTCGTTTTTAGCATTTTGTTTGGCTGAAACATTTCTGATTTGCGGGACCCCGCTTCTCAACTCGACGAAAACACGGGGGAGCACGAGTAAAAAACAAGAACACAATCGAACGCCACGTTATTAATACCCCTTTTTCGAGAGTTCTAAGGACGTGGGGGGGTACCACCAAAACCAAGCAACACCAATCTCGAAGAAAAAAAATGAGTTCTTTTATCGATTCGTACAGTTTTCCCAACGCTCCGATTCTTGTTTTTTATTGTGGATTTTAGTGTGGCGTCTGGGATTCGGACCCGCGTGCGCTCCTGGACGGCCGCTGTTTTTTTTTTTTTTTTTTTTTTTTTTTTTTTACCTCCTCTTGGCTATAGACAAAACCCCCCCCGATTTTATCTATACAAACATTTGATCCAACCGGTAGTGGAAGGTGTTTCGTTTTGCGTCACGGCCGGCCGAAAGTCTTGGACAAAACTACGATTTCGTTTTTGCTATGACCCCCACCAGAGCAACAATACACAGCTGTCGAAAATGTCACGAATATCTGAATACACCAGCGGCGCAAGTTCCTTCGTGTCATGGCGAGAGCTATATGATATGATATGATATGATATGATATGATATGATATGATACGATATGATATGATATGATATGATACGATATGATATGATATGATATGATATGATACGATATGATATGATATGATATCATATAATGATATGATATGATATGATATGATACGATATGATACGATACGATATGATATGATATGATATGATATGATACGATACAATATGATATGATATGATATGATATGATATGATATGACATGACATGACATGATATAATCCATGCGTATATGGGTGTACTGTTTTATTCTCACGAAGTATCCTTGAGGAATTTCTGACAATCGGTTGGCGTATTATTATGTGTTGCGCTGGTTGTTGATGTTTGAAAAAAAAAAACAACTGAAACAGCCTAAAAGCTGTGAGATCGGAAATGTCCTGAAAACTGATCTTTGGTTTTGTTTATGAAACGGTACGTAGCATCCTTAATCCTTTTTTGAGCGGTATGTCCCCAAAACGGGACTGCAGTTTTTAAAATGGTTGATAAGTTACTGACCACACTCGGGCGTATCGTCTAGTGTGTACCTGGTATATGTATTTTTGGTAGTCCTGCTGTTCGCTGTATTTTGGTCTGTGTGCTGGACGAGTTACTCTGCTGGTACTTTGTTTGCTTTATTTCAGTAGAATGTGTATGTCGTGCTTGTCGTAACCAGTATGATGTTAACATGGCATTGCGTTGCCTGCCGATGCTGTACTGCCTAATAATAACAATGCAGTATCTCTGCCGCTGCGGCGTCGTTTTGTGACCCCTCGTGAGGACTTTTTTCTTGCGTTAAAAATGATCCTTAGCGGAAAGCGCGAGAGCGTGAGTTAGCGTGAGTCAGCTACATTCGTACGAAAATCGACGAGCAGTGGGAATGCCGACCCCTATGCGCGACCAAAAATAAAGGAACGTGCCGGGGGGGAGAAGGGACGACACCTGTGACCACGGCTTGTCCAGAAGCTCGCTGAGGGCAAAACCTCCTACGAGTTGAGCTGGAAAGTGAAAGTGATGAAAAAAAAGGAGCTTGTATCTCTCTAGGAAGAATCGGCACGGACACCGGTTGTGCTGTGCTGTGTTGTGCTGGATGGCCACGTGTAGAAAGAACGATGTAATGTGCAGAACACACACGCATATCGGTTGACGGTGCCCGTGACGATCCTCTTGATCCCCACAGTAGACGGACAGCCGTCCTATAGACTCCACATACTAAAATAAAACTATAACAATAAGCGCGAAATAGTGCTTAGCGGGTCACAAACCTGTGTAGACTAGACCGTAACTACTGTTAATATATCATACTTGGTATTGATACGCAAGGGCGAAGAGTCCTTGACAGGTCAAAAGTATAAACGTACGAAAGTACGCAGTAGACCGTTACTATGTGTTTACTATGTGTATAGGTATACTTGGTACAATGGCATAGTAACGCTTTTTAGCGCTGCACTGTTCGTAAGACACGTATCTAACTATTATTTCAAGCGGTTTGTCCTCCGTCGCCTCCGAACGCGGGAGTGTAGTCCCGACCCTCTTTTTGGACTGCAGCAGCACCGTTTCGGAAACAAGCCGCTCAAATTCCAAAGCTCAAATTCCAAGCAGCTTGTCCCCGGAACGGTACCAAATATTGTTATTACGGGGGTCCATAGTTAACAGGACCTATGGTGTACATAAAAACCTATACACTTACCTATTTTTACTAACAATATTTGGTCCTATTAACTATGCCCCTCCGTAGTAGTAGGGCTACGGGCAAATAGCCCCTTGATGGTCAAGAAGTCAAACGTCAAGAGTCAAAAGTATGAAAGTAGACCGCGCGCGCCCGCCAAGCCGGGTTATAAAATTGACACACGGGACGATTTTTTTTTTTTTTGGAAGTGTTGGTGAGCTTGAGCTTTATTTTTTTTGTTCCAATCCGCCGTCGAAGGATTAACGAAAAGAAAAGGACGAGAAAAGAAAAGAAAAAAAAGGCTGAAGACATTAACCGACAAATTCTGGTACCTGCGCGTGTGTGTGCGGGTGTGGTGGTGATTGGGGTGGTGGTGGTGATGGTGGTGGACGATGGCGGCGGCTGAAACAGGTGCACCTCTCGGTACGGCTACGGGAGCGAGGGCGTGACCCCCATCATCCCGCCGAACGCGAACCTCGTCTTCGACGTGGAGCTGCTGGAGAACGAGGGCAACATCATGAACCCCGCCACCTTCGTTGACGCCAACCCGCTCGTGCCCCGAACCCCGGACAGCATTGCGGAGGCGTTCGACTCGAAGAGCAAGCAGAAGATGCTGGTGAGGACCTGGAATGTGTTGACGGGAGTCTTGTTTTGTCGCAGGCTATACGTTCGAGTAGGCGTATTTGTTAGTACGTACTAAGTATGCTATCATGCGCTGATTATAATGAGGGTGTTGGCGGGCAGAAGCTCACTTCCTTTTTTTGTATCAATACGCACGAGGTATCAGGTACCGTTTTTGTTTGTCTTCTTCTTCTTCTTCTTCTTCTTCTTCTTCTTCTTCTTCTTCTTCTTCTTCTTCTTGTCTTTTTTTGTGTTTTTTATTTAATGTTTTTTATTTTTTCGTTTTCGTCTTCGTTTGTGTGTTATTTTATTGTGCTTCCGTCACCCAGTCCGTTTGCGTGCCCCACCCCCCGTTTTTGAAGGTCTTCTTGCGTTGGTTTTGACGGTCTGTACGTACTTCCTGTCTGGTTGCCTTGTCTGTCTCTTCTTGTCTGTCTGTCTGTCTGTCTGTTTGTCTGTCTGTCCGTCTGTCTACCTGGCGGTCGATCGGCCCCTCCCTTTTCCCTCACAGGCGATGGCCGAGGTGGGGGAACTGGAAGGACTCGACAAGGCGATCGCTTGGGTGAAGAACATCTACATTTTCGGGCTGTTCGAGGGAGAAACCGGCGAGGAAGCCCCCTGGTATCTCAAGCCGGTGAGGCCTCTCCCTCCACAAGAAACATATGACGATATGCTCGTACTGCAGATATTCTACTCTTCATTTATGTGGCCCCTCACCCCGGATGTGAGCAACGCAGGGGAGGGGTTTGCGAAGGGGCGCGTGCTGCGATGGGGGTAGCACTTTTTTTTGGCCTTCTGAGGCAAATTTTTTGACTGACGGGGCTTCTCAATCCCGGTGACCTGAGGAACTACCCGTTAATGATGGTATTCTGGTTCTTCATCGGGTCGGGCGTACCCGGTACGTTTTTTATTCAATCCGTTTCTGGGTAGCATGGCGTCTGGAGCAAACTGGTGCAACTGTTCGCAATAGAGACGCCTCCAACAGTTGGGCTCTAATTACGTATTTTCCATAGTTTTACGTACCAAAACCTCTTGCGTACCTCACGCCTTTCCTGTGTTTGCTTTTTGTGGCCACCATCTCTATCTCCTGCTTTTAGCATAGCGATCGTTTTTTGGCTTTTATCCAGTGCTCTAGACCTCTGTGTCACCTTCTCCAACACATCGAGTTCCTCCTACATTGTGAGTTCTTTTCTTGTTTTTCTTTTCCACAAGCGCACACGTGTGCATCTTTTTCTTTCTTCTCCCCGCTGCTGTTACGGGAGATAATAGTAAATAGGACCTATGGTATGCACAAAAACCTATATATTTCGCTATTTTTACTAACAATATTTGGTCCTATTTACCATGGTCCCCCGTAATAGTGTACCTCTTTCTTGTTTCTGGCGTGTTGTATTGTTTTTTTTTTATCATCCGGCGGATTGGTAAAAATAAAGCTTAAGCTCGCCACACTTCTGGCAGGTCCAGGCCCCCTACAGGTATTAGTGGTTTCAGCGTTTTCGCGTAGTCCGTTGGGCGATGTAAGTTCGTCTTTATTTCGATCTCTTGTCTTAACCTCTCGTACATCTCTGGAATGCTTTTTTTTACCGCCAGCCTTTCCCTTGCTTTCATGCTTTCTTTCGCTTTCGTCTTGTACCCCCCAAACGTTTCCATCAACGGTATCTCTTCTTTATTTCCTCCTGTCGTCATTCTGTGCTGTATCGATCACGTTGTCCCACCTTATTCCAGTTCTCGCCCTTTCGTTACCTTCCCCCATACTGCGCTATTCGCTACTACGGCTGGCAACCTCTTTATGTGCGTGCTCCTTTTTTTTATATTGCCATTTACAATTTTCTCACGTCCCTTCATGCTCATTTTGTTTTAGGTGGGTACATTCCTACAGCAGTTCTGCCCTGACTACTTTCTAATACGGGGGACCATAGTAAATAGGACCTACGGTATATACAAAAACATATATTTTTACCCATTTCTACTAGCAATATTTGGTCCTATGTACTATTGTCCCCCGTACTAGTGTATTTCTAGCCGGTCGTAATTCAGTGGGGGGCGTGCCGTGGTATGCACTGCACGCCTTCGAAACCCACCAAAACCCCGGCTACCACCCCTGAACGCGTACTTTCCTCCTTCCGCCCCCCCCCCCAATACCCCGCGAGGGTCTATGGTCATACGACTACGACCATGCATGATAATGAGTACACCCCCCCCCCCCCCCCCCCCCCCCCCCCCCCCCTCCCATGGCGTGTTTGCGTGGCAGCTTATCACGTTCCCGATCATGATCAGCATCTGCGGGCTGGCTTTCTACGCGGTCATCGCCCTGGGTGGCGTTACGACGGACCGGGGTACCGGGGCGGTGCAAGACGACCCCATGCTTGCCTCCCTTGGAGCGCAGGCGCTGCGACAACTGGGCGAGGCCTTGGCTTAATGTTTTACCACACTACTACATTACCACTCTGTCCCGAAATATGAGCACATTTTGGTTCAAAAATTAGTGTAGAACCGGTGCTTCTAAAATGGGACAGATTGGCACCTGGTAGTAGTCAGAGCCTACCACGCAGCCATAAAAAAAGGTATCCCCCTAACGCATACACGCCTGACTACTATTCAAATGCCCCCCCCCCCCCCCCCCCCCCCCCCCCCCCTCTTATTACTGCGAAAATTGCCCCCCCACCCACTACGAGTAGTTCCAAGCAGTTTCGTCTCCAAAACATGGGGGTGAGTGTGACGGCTTGAAACAAATTTGCTTTATTTTACGAAAGAGCACTGCTTCAAAAAAAAGGATTCCACGTTAAAGTCAACTGCTTACCCCTCACGAAAACGTGGAGGATGCAGGATGCACTTTTTGTTTGTTTGTTTGTTTGTTTGTTTGTTTGTTTTTTTTCCAGGGGTTACGTAGTTACAACGCTAAAACCGTTTTTTCGAAGTGCGTGCACTCGATTTTTTGTTTTTCGTATCGAATGACTTCACGGCAAAGGATTTGGAGCCTTTTCGCAGCAACTAGAGACAGTGGGAGGATTGGAATAAGCTGCCTGGTGCCGGTATGTAGCTGCACCTCGAAGAAGGAAAATGCGCCGCTTGAATGTCTAGCGGGAAGTTTGGTCGGGGATGCCGGGGTACGGTGGGGGAGGAAGGGGAGGCGGCGGGAGGTTTTCGGGGGGGAGGTGGAGGATGGGGATGCCGTTTTTTTTTTCGGTGTTCGCGTAGTGAAGCCTCTTGGGACGGGATTAACGTGATTGTAGTATGGAGGTGAATAATAGCGAGATTGTGTTTTGACAGTTCGGTCATCGTCGGCCACCCGAATCGAAAACGCCGGCTGCTGGGACAGAGAGGGGATGCCGTATTTCGTTTCGTGTCCGAACTACAGGAGCAGTGCGCAACAGCAATGCAAGGGCGAGAAAATGAGCTCCCATGAGTGCTGTGTGCTCGCGCTCAAAGATGCTATATCTATTCAGACCGCGGTTTGAAACCTTGACTGACCTCCCCCTATACAATGAAGTTGGGACAGTATATCCGTCAAGGCCGTCAAGGCCTAAATATGACTTGGCGCATCCGTAACGACCGGGCTCGTACACACCAGGCAGCATCCCAATGTAGCTAGCGCCCCCTGCTCCAACTCCGGCGGGCTCTCACAGTAGTGCAGGTGGGGTTGATGACATCGCACATATATACGTGTGATGTTCCCGGTCTCTGTCGTGAGCTCTATTCCTGGGTGCCTGAAGGGTTTTCTCGCAGTTACAACCTTCCGAGTCTTCTGATGGCAAGAACGTGACAACAATACGCTTCCCCTACACCTCAATACTTGGCAGGGGCGGGGAGGCAAGAAAAGGGCTCCTCTGCCCCCCCGCCCCCCCCCGCATATTAACGCCTCCCCCCGAAACACATCAAGAGAACGCGGTGTCCACCTCCTTGCCGGTTGCGCTCAGCACATGGAACGCTTTCCTTCAAAAACCCGCGGTGTCCTTGCCTATTTTACTGTTTCACCCCCCCATCTACTGTCGTTCCTTGCCCCGGCTGTCTCTCGTCCCCCCCGGCCCCGTCCCCTAGCACCTCTGATACTCATGTCGAGCCTTCCGTGTTTGCCCTTGCGTACACCATGAAAGCGGCCGATGAGCATAGTGCTCAAACTAAAACGGGATGAGCACATGGTTTAGAACGAGAGCGAGGAAAGAGCAAACGAATAAGAAGGGGGGAGAGAGGAGAGGCAGGAGATATCCCCCCAGCAGCAGCAGCGCGATCCCCGCAAGGACAAGTATGAGCCGAGGCTGTGTAATTCGCTTGGCGTAGGTAGCGAAGGGACTAAGAGCAGCAGCTGCAGAGGCAGCAGCAGCTCCAGCAGCACCGTCAGTATTAGCAGCAATCAGAGGGTTGATGCGCTTGTTGCGACGGTGAAGCGCAATTCATACCGCTACCGCCATCGCTGCCGCCGCCGTCATCGATGCCGCCGCCGTCATCGATGCCACCGCCGTCACCATCGTCGTGGCTGCTGCCGCCATCATCGTCACCGCTGCTGCCGCCACCGGTATCGCCGCCGTTGCCGCCGCATCAGTCACCGAAACCACACCTTTCGAAGCGTGATGCCCGGGAGCTGGGTTTCAATCCCCCGGTTCCGCAGGATGGCGATGTGCATAACAAATACGTTTGGAAAAACCTTCTGCCCGCAACGAATGTGATCGCGCGACCGTGGCCAGCAGGCGGGTCGCTACTTGGCTACCCCCGCTGCGAGGGCAGGGCAGTGTAGTGCAAAGCAGAGGTTACGTCCCAGAAAGGAGAAAAAACAAGTAGAATAAAAAATGACTGTTCGTAAAGACGCACGATGTGCCAAGAGAGAGCAAAACCCAAATTTATCACAAAAAATAGAGCTGCTCATCATAAAGAGGATGAAGAACCGAAGGACCCCGACAATAACTTTCTGGTCATTTTGGACGAAATCCTAAACCAACGATGCCAAGTGTCAGGGTTGTTGTTGTTTTTTTTCACATTAAACCGTTCTTTCTACGCGTCGACATCCAGCACAACCAGTGTCCGTGCCGATTCTTCAAACCTAGAGAGCTACAAGTTCTGTGGTCACAAAGCTACGCCACAGAGATACTACGTTGCCACGTATGTAATGCAATGCCATGTCATCATACTGCGTACGACAGGCACGACATACACATTCCATGACCTAGAGAAACAAAAACGAAACAAAGAGAAAAAACAAAAAAACAAAAACAAAGACAATTCGAAAGAGAAAAGAAACAAAAAAAGAAACTAGATATACCTGGTATATGTATATACTTCAGTATAGCAGCAAACCGTACCCCCACGTAGGGGACGTGGCAGACACTTGAAAAGAACGAGCTGGAAAAAAAAAAAAAAAAGAAGAAAACACCACTAGTCGTCAACAGAGTAAGACTAAGAACCAAGGGAAAAATGCTACCCTAGGGCTGGAGGGCTGTCCGTGCTGACTGTAGCTCGTCCATAATACTATGTTGACCATTTCCATCGCTGTCGCTCGCCCCATCTAAGGCATAACACCCGTAGCTCAATCAGGGACAGACGCTGTATAGTACACGAAACAGTGGGAGAGGTGAGGACCTCATCTACCCTAAATTACCATGTGCACCTCCTGTGAGAGGTCTGATATCATTTCTTCCGACGAATCATATTGATAGCAGACATACGTCCCCTTTTCTATACGTGTGCATTCCATCACAAAGAATTCAACATCATCAGGGCATATTCGACAGGCTAAATACGCACCAAAGTGTATAGGGGGGATTTCTCGGTAAATTCCCTACTGAAGTTTTACTTTTAGCTTCGGTACGGCCTCAATACTCTCTACTGAATATCTCGGGTAAGTGGCGAACTCGATACTGGTGGCAAGGGTATACCTGGGGGATTTACCCTGTCGGGGCGATTCGACACGGCCTGAATATCCTACCGGACACTCCGGTATGCTTCGGTACGGATTCGACCTATACTCCGACACTTTGGTGAGTTCGGTACGACCTCAATATTACCCGTGCTTGCCACGTGGGGCAAATCCAGAACAACCTCAACATCGGGACTCCGACACATGCTGCCGGTACGTTCGGTACGCCGGCCAAACATCTCCCGGATACCGGTATATAATTACGCCACCGAACCCACCCGTAAACAAATATATATATCCTCCATAGAGAGCGTATCACACGGAATGCATCCGTGCAAACTTATGCTGAGGGACCGCCAGGCGGTTCGGGCCCGGAGAGAAGAATCCGGAGTACAGCTGTCAATGACGTGGAGGGGGGGGGTCGACGATGGGTATGGTACACGAGGGGTTGCAGAGGGAGGGACGTGTAAAGAGGGGGCTTCACGAAGTAAACTTGAGATATTTGTTGGCATACAGCGAAAGGAGAGAAACTACAATACGACGTAGTGCATCCATGAAGTGTATTGATTTATGTCGGAATAGAACCAGTGTGATGCGCTACATTAACGCAGGCCAAACTACTATTAAATAATACTCATAAGAGGACATGAATTCACATATGCATACATACACATGTTCTGCGGATACTCCCAGTCAGCGTAGCATATTCACTCGCCGCGCACATAATCCGCGACGATGGAGGGGGGGGGGGGGGGGGGGTACCCATGCAATATAAAAGGGCCATTTCTCAGGGGATTAATAGCATATATCCCCCTAAAAAGTGCATCTAGTACGGGGGACTATAGTAAATAGGACCAATGGCACACAAAAAAAACTATATATTACCTATTTTTACTAACAGTATTTGGTCCTATTTACTGCGTTCCCCCGTGATAATATGATCAAACAATATACGAAACTCAAGTTGTCAAGTTCAAGTGTGTTCAAGTATTTTTGCCCTACAATTCCCAAGAGGTTTTTACTGGAAAAATAATACCTCGTACCAGATACTGTCACTATGGATGTATGATGATCGTGTGTATATTCATGTCATTACCCCAAAAGCCCCCAAATTTACGGGCGTATTAGGGTGTTTGCGGTAATCTAATTCGATCGGGTTATCAACATCGGTGAGTTAATGATTTCATGACTGTGTGCCGCGAATGGGGAGGCTGTAGCAGTTGTTCACAGTGGCGCAAATGTCTGATGTATTCTGATTGGCTGATTGGTGTGATTTATGTAGCTGCAAATTGTCCAAGGGGCATATGCGGTGGGTTTTGTGCTTCCCCGAGTGGGTTGCATAAAAATATATTTGGATGGTTTTCTAGGGTCACGGGGAAGAGGGATGAGAGCCCCCTTGACCTCACAACTACCACAACTCATCGACGAAAATATCAACAACAACAGCACCATCTCTTCTTTTGCTCCCTCGCCTCATGGTAAGGTTGAGCGGCACCACACCCGGTGTACGTGTTTTCCCCTTACATGTGGCTAGTGGTTTTGTTCTTTTTTCAATTATAACAATTGATTATTTTTTTGTCCGCTAGTATACCGACGACTCCGTAATGGCATATTTTTTTTTTTTTTTTTTATTTTACTTTTTATTCATCACTTTTACTTTCCAGCCCATTCGTAGGAGGTTTTACCCTCGACGATCTTCTGGACAAGCCGTGGTCACAGGTGTCGTCCCTTCTCCCCCTCGGTACGTGCCTTTATTTTTTATCGCGCACAGGGTTCAGCATTCTCATATACAAACAGATAAGTATTCAGTTACATTGATGTGAGCCGTTACTTCTTGCGTCACCGTCGTTCCTGTTGTAACCCGACGACTCCGAAGGAAGGGTGAACTCTACGGTAGTAATTAGTAACTATTGGTATATGAAATCGCGGCCCCCCAACACTGCTGGACGACATTTCCATAGCCCTCATTGTTGTTGCGGGCACTGCTGCCTTCCTCCCCGTACCGAGCCCTCCTCTAGTCAATATCATCCCCTCCATGCCATTACTCAACCCTTGCCCCGGATTAAATAGTATCTCGCATTAATCACCCCGTTGTTGCTCGCGGCGTTCAAGCCTTGCTGATACGTCACCCGCTCATCGGCCACATTATTATAGCTGCCAAGAAAATATTTTCGTTTCCTGCACAACTTCGTTTGGTTGGCTTTCTTCAGGCTATTACCCCAATTGTAGCATACAACCTGCGATAATTGGCGGAATAAGGCCAACCAAACGAAGTCTTATTGGTACAAGAAGCGACTCCGTCTTACTCCCACTCCGAAGGAAAGTCTTGTGGTCTATCAATAATACTACTTTTTGTTTCAAATTAACGTTTTTTCCGCAATGCATACTTTTCTCGTCCGGCCGCGGGTCTTCTCTTGCACTCTAGGCTGCGTGGCACACAGGGAGCCCGCGTGTACACCACGGCGCAAATACGAGCCCCGGCCGAGGTTCGTGGCGCGTGTTCTGGGCCTCCGAAGTCGCGATTTCTGGCAAGTAACTACGGGGAGTCATTCCGACCTGCTAGAGCCAAGCAGGACAATGGAGATCCCACAGGTTAAAATACTAATGTCTGCTGCTTGCAGCTGGCTGTTGCTGTATCATGTCTGATCACACCGTCCCTTGAGCTCTCTACAGAGGCAGCCACGGCACATCAACAGTCGTTCATCAAGCTCTCTCTTTGGTGGCGGCCACGGATAGCGCATTTTGTGTGTGTGTATGGGCCGTGATTCCTGTCGACCTAGGAAGTAGGAACGAACACACACACAATCTCGAGAAAGGTGCAACTAATTGGATGCTGCGCAGGACGACGATTCGTACGAACTTCTTCCGTATTTCAAAAGCAACGCCCAGCCACGGTGCGCACTACAACATCAGCAGTGTTCGTATAACATGTGTGTGCAGTGTTTGCCAGGTCGAGCAACCGAGTGATCGTGGTCTCATGTTCTTTTTTTTCGGTGCTATAGGCTGGGAAACCTACCCAGTCGTGGCGAGCAGTCAACTGTAATCAATCTCGCACGAGCGCGAGAATTTCCTCTGCTGAATTTTCTCTGGGTTGAAAAGCTCAATAATTTTGAAATCGCCCGTTTTTATTATCGACCTCACTCAGCAGCAGCAGATGCAGCAGCAGATACAGCAGCAGATACAGCAGCAGATAGAGCAGCAGATAGATACAGCAGCAGCAATACACGTCTGTCGAGCTGTCGAGCGTCACCTGAGTCCTTTGACGTACACCACACACCTCACACCGAGCACGTACGTGAACACGAAACTGGCTCCGTCGGTCCGTCTACCTCTCTGTGCATACTGATTCTACCTGGCCAATAGAAGCAGTAGTAGTAGATATTAATATTAATAGATATCCTCAACCCTATATAATACTTAGCCTGTACATTTTACAAAATCATCAGTATAGTCGTAGTAGTATAGTATCAGGTAGTTTGTGGCGTGCATGCTGCTTCTACCTTTACTACAGTACATCTATCTGCGTAGTAGGAGTTGTAGTGGTGTACATTAACAGTAACAGTATTGTAGTCATGCCCTCAACTCATAGTACCGCTTGCATGCTACGTCGCCGTTGTATCGAAGTTTTAGTATTACAGGAACGACAGTAGTATGCTGTAGTAGGTATAGTAGTGAAATATATGTTCATGCTGCTTCCACTTGTACTGCATATATCTACGCATTGCTGGTGGTGGTGTATATATATAATAATAACTATCAGTATTGTGGACCCCCAGGTTCGACTCGACACCTGTGGCAGTTCCCATTCTTAGAGGGTGTAGCGTGTAGGACGCGCCAGGTTTTGGTATAGGATCGGTACGGACGATCTCACGAACAACCATCAACGATGATGGGAGAGGAAGAGAGAGTGTGCGAGGCACGGGCCTTGCATTCCAATCCGCAGTGACTACTTGTGACGGGACAATGTCACTGCTGACGACATCTCTTCTGACGACAACAAATAGTCGAATATGGATGACCACAGTCGTACAAAAAGATATACGGATATCCACGACCTCGGCGAATGGTGGGAGCTCCGGGGGACAATACCCATGCGACAGTCTGGTCGAGAACCTGGAACCCACAGTATTACATATACATTGTAGCAGTCATGCCCCAATCCATGGTACCGCGTAGTTATTGGACCTCTCTGAGGTTGTCTGTACATAATTATTGTACCAGGTATGAGCGTTTGGTCAGCAGTAGTACTTAGTAGTATAGTTAGTAGTCGTAGTAGTAGTAGTACTGTAGTAGTAGTGTATCAGGCAGTGTTTTGTAGAGTGTATGCTGCTTCTACTTGTACTACATCTGCGTAGTGGTGGTAGTGGTGTATAGTGACGGTATATATAATAGTCAACCCATGCTACCGCGTGCATGTAGTAGTGTAGTGTCCACCACAGAAAGAGTAGTAATTTTCGCTCCTGCCGATTGCTATTAATAATTATTACTCTTTCCTTCGAGCAACACGCTAACCCACGACTCCCGTTTCCGCCAATAACAACTATATACTAGTGTTACCTGTTACTCCCTTTTCGCCTTGCGACGCCCCCGGGATTTCACATTACCCACATCCCGAAGGGGAACCTTGTATTACTTTGTATCAAATGGCCGTTTTTTCCGGAATAGTCCACTTTTCTCGGTTGGCCGCGGGTCTTTTCTCGTGCGTCCTGCTGCGGGGCCCGCAGGGGGGCGGCGTGGACAGTACGGTGCAAGCGTTGGCGCCGGCCGGGCTCCGTGGCACATGCTCTAGGTGGTCATAATCACGTCACCCAGCAAGCAACTCAGGGGATGAGGTCCCACTTCCGAAAAGCCATCTAAGGGCTTGGAAACCTACCCGGATCTTCGTATTATGTATTTTTAGATTGCAAAAAAAATGTTCTTCTCGCTTCTTGCTGCAACTGCAACAACAGCACACAGCAGTGCTGCTCGAGCTCGTGCTGCTCGAGCTGCAGCAGTAAAACAACAGCAAAAACGGGCGTACGAGTGCTGCTCGTGTCGAGTGCTGCTCGAGTGTCGCTGGGTGCTGCTGCTCTGCTGCTGAGTGCTCGTGTGCCCGCGACTGCTTGGCCACGTCGTGCTCGTGTTCGTCTTGTGCTCGCCACGCCTGAGCAATCGAGTGATCGTGGTCCCGAGTGTCCTTTTTTTTGCGGTGATAGGCTTGGAAACCTACTCATTCATGCTCGTGCTCTCGAGTGCTGCTCGAGCAGTACGCCGCAGTACAAGAACGCCAACAACAGGCGTACGAGTGCTGCTCGAATTGAGTGTGGCTCGAGTGCTGCTGAGTGTTGCTGCTGCTGCTGCTGAGTGCTCGTGTGCTCGTGACTGCTTGGCCACAAGACGTGAGAAAAGGCTGTGTCCACCACGTACGTACATACCTTTGAGGTGGTATCTTTTTAGTATCTCGGTGCGATTCATCATTTATTTATCGGATCGTTGCACCACGTATGGCCTTGCGTGTAATAGCCGAGTGTTCACTTCCCTTTGTACAATGTGCCCGTGCCACACGGTTTGCTTATTATTCTTCTACTCCTGTTGTTGCTGCCGCTACTGCTACACACAATCACGGTATTGCTGCTACAGTACCGTTGCTAGCACATGTTGCTGTTCTTGCTGCTGCCCTTATTTAATTTTTGCCCGTACCACGCAGTTGTTGCTTATATTGCTGCTCCTGTTGTTGCTGCCGCTGCTGCTGCACACTGCTGCGCACAATCACGTTATAGCTGTTACTACTACTGTTGCTGCTGGCGCCTTTTCTTGCAGCTACACAAAGTATAGGTTTGCCCGTGTCACACGGTGGCTTATCTTGGTGCTTCTGCAGATGACGCTGCTGCTGCCCACCGTGACGGTATAGCTACTGCTGTTGTTGCTGGCGCAGGTTGCTTTCCTTGCTGCTATCTTAGTTTTTTGTGTACGTTCGACTGATGTTTTTATCACACCCTGGCTATTTCGTGTACCTGTATATTTTTGCACCGGTGTTAATTACGTTGCGGGTGTATAGGGTTGTCCATCAACTCATTGTCGAGCTTGATTTGTTTTGATTGATTCTTTGATCTTCCACGGACGAAACATGTGCAGTTCATGCAGATCATACAGATCCCACTGAAGATGTACAGATAACACAGACCAGGATCCCACAGACCAGGATCCCACTGAGGTACACACCTGCCAAATATTACACATCCTGCAGATCATGCAGATCATACAGATCCTGCAGGCCGCAAACCCACCGATAAGCATGTGCAGATAGATCATGCAGATCGTACAGACCCCATTCCGGTCAAGATGAACATATCATATAGATCACATATATTCCACTCAGGTAGATCATACAGATCCTGCAGATCACACATATGCACAGATCACACAGATCAAGTTCCCACTCAGGTGCACACGTGTGAATATCTACCTCATACGGACCCTATCCCGGCTAAACGTGATGTAAACAATCATGAAGTATCCAGATTTACAAATCCTGCAGATCATACAAAAATCCCGCAAGTTCCTACTCAGGTACACACGTGTGAAACATCTACCTCATCATACAGATACCACCCGGAGAATATGTATAGATCACACACATCAACAGCCCCCTCAGGTGCACACCTGCAAAATATTACAGATCCTGCGGATCATACAATTCCCGCAAGTCATGTAAACCCACCGATAAACATGTGCAGATCATGCAGATCATACAGATCCCATCCCGGTCAAGATGAACAGATCATACAGATCACACAGATTCCACTCAGGTAGATCATACAGATCCTGCAGATCTCAAATGTGTACAGGTCATGCAGGTCCTGCAGATTACACATAGGTACAGACCACACAGATCAAGTTCCCACTCAGGTGCAAACGTGTGAAATGTGTATACAGACCCCATCTCGGCTAACATGATGGAAACAAGTGCGAAGTATTCAGATTTTATATATCCTTCAGATCATAAAGAAATCCTGCAAGTTCCCACTCAGGTACACACGTGAGAAATATTTACCTCATACAGACCCCATCCCGGCTAAAGCAAGTGTGAAGTATCCAGATTTTATAGATCCTCCAGATCATACAGAAATCCTGCAGATCATACAGAAATCCTGCAGGTCATACAGATCCTGCAAATCGTACAGACCGCATCCCGGTTAAGATGTACAGATCATACAGATATAACATAATCCACTCAGGTAGATCATACAGATCCTGCAGATCATACATATCGTGCAGATCATGCAGATTCTGCAGATCATACAGATCCCACCCGGTAAAGATGTACAGATCACACACATCCCACTCAGGTACACACCTGTGAAATATCTACCTCATACAGTCCCGGCTAAACATCCTGTAAACAAATGTGAAGTATCCAGATTTTACAGATCCTCCAGACCACACAGAAAAATACCGCTGATCATACAGATCATACCGATTCTGCCGATCGTGCAGACCCACCTATAAAAACGTGCATATCATGCAGATCGTACATACCCTATCCCGGTGTACAGATAATACAGATCACACAGATTCCGCTCAGCATACGGATCCTGCAGATTATGCAGATCCTGTAGATCAATGCGACATACCGATAAACATGTGCAGATCATGCAGATCGTACAGACTCTACCTCGCTCAAGATGTACAGATCAGGCAGATCAGACAGATCCCATCCCTGTCGAAATGTACAGATTGTACTGATCACACAGATTCTACACAGGTACACATCTATGAAAATTGTAACCACACAGATCCCCTTCAGACTAAACACGTGCATGTCATTGAGATCAACCAGATCTCACCTGGCACACAATTGCAAATGATACGAAACGTACATGTCTCCCCAGACGAACTAGTTGGAGTGTGTAGATAATAGATCATTCAGATCATGCAGATAGATCCTCCACATCATGCACACATGGCGTTCAGATCATCCCACTCGGCACGCAAGTGCAATCATAAAGACCAAGCAGATATCACCATACAAAAAAGGGTGATACACAGATCTTTCAAATCATGCAGACCCACCCACGCAAAGCTATTCATCACTTAATCACAGTACATGTATGTTCGATTAACATGTGTAGTTCATGCAGATCGTGCAGACTCCGCTCGGTAGAGGTGTTCAGATCATCAAGGATCACACATATATCGATGATACAGATCTCACCCAGGCGATAAAAACCTGGATGATACAAATCCCGTCAATTTCCTTCTGAGTGCTACGCTTTCTTTTGAGCAATAAAGTAGGCCATCCCTCCTATACGCCAAGGCATGCGAGAGCATCGAAGACTAGACTACTACTCTTCGCCTATAGCAATATTACAGTACTACTTTAACCCATGACTCATTTTACTCCGAGATCATTTTTGCTCAAACCAGAGGTGCAAGGGTTTACCTGCGTCTCCCTTTTCAACTTGCGACACCCCCCCAGATTTCATGTTTCATGCCACCCACATCCCGAAGGGGAACCTTATATATATACGATATTGTTGGCCCTGTGCTCTCAGCGCTCTTCAGGTTTTCTTAGACGTATTGTTTAGCGTTGTTCGTGCGAGCGCGAGATGAGGTTCATCTCACGGGACGAAACTGCCTCATTGTGATCCCCTATCCCGACTGTGTCGGGCGTGGCCTCGGGCGTGCTTGCGCCGTGCCGTGGCCGGGTGTGCTGTGCTCGTTTCTTGCAGAAGCTTTTTATAAAAACATCAGCTGTGAGCTGGGCGAGTGGAGTGGTCGATACTTGATTTATGACAGTCTCGTGGCCAAAACTTTGGTTGACGGCCTACCTTTGCCCCGTCAAGCCAACCGTTGACCCGTCAAACCCTCTCCTGAAATATAATAGTTTTGAGCATTGCGATATCCTTCACGGCTGCCTGTCAAGGGGCAAATGTGCCGTCAACCTACATCTCTTCTCGCTCGTGACGGTAAAAATATTCTGTTTTCGATGCCAGTACCCAGATTGGACCTCTTCTCCTTACGCGGAAACGGGAGACGCCGAATCCTCCGCGGCTCTCGACAGCTCATGGCGGCAAGAGTGTGGGGAATATGGGCTGGGGTCGCCGGTCTCAAGCTCCGCCGTTGTTTGTGCGTTGAAGGTTGGGCGTTCCAGATACGAGTGTCGAAATTCCGATTCGGGTTATTTTACGTGTGAAAGCATGAGTTTTGCGCAAAAATGTTGTATTTAGTAGGCTAGCATTCTCGAGAAACGAGTGCCACGAGCCTCTTCGGCTGCTGTGCACCCCGGGCGACTAGGCTCCGTGAGGAAGAGAAGGCAGGGTCTTTGGTTTCGACCGAATCGGATGAGTCTACGCTGCGGGAGGAGCGGTGAAGCGGTGGAGGTACAAACGGTGTCTACGATTTTGTTTTTTATTAACACGCAGCAGGCAGCAGCAATGGCGAGGATTGCCATCAATGGGAATGACTATATAGTCATTCCCATTAGGCACCAGCAATGGCAATGACGAACGAGACCGTCATTGCCATTGGACACCAGTATTGAGTTGCACCCCGCATGACTGAATACCAGGTACCCGGTAGCGGGTACCCGGAAGCGTCGGAACCGGAACCGTCCCGGTCCAACTCACGGAATCGCGGCTATTTTTACCCCGGGTATCCGGATACCCTGGTACCCGTCATTTTTTTTTATATCTATGGAGCCCCCAAGACTAGGGTATACGTTGATTTATACATACACTGCACCGGCTGTGCCTCTACACTCTTGCCTCTCACCCCTGCAGACTACGTACCAAGAATAGAGAATACCCCTACACGCCTTCGCACAACGCGACACACACACGATACCCCTACCAGCGTTAGCGGCCCTATTTTACCATGAACCAGGAGATAAACCAATAACAAGAAGCGCAAAAACCTTGAGATGTTTGTTGCTGTTCGCAGAGAGACTGACGATGTGATTGCGGCAATAAGATATCGTGTTTCAAATGTGTTCTCTGCGCAGGGGTCCTCTCTTGCCGGCTAGGAGGCAGCTCGATACCCCTCGTGGTGGTAACCTGTCTTATAGCCACTAGCGACCTCCTGGGGTCCACTCTTCGCTTGCGTTCACCACAAATCGCACCTCTACGGAACTGTTCTGACCTGCGGGCATGTTGGCTCCGACGTGCTGGTTGTAGTGCTGCTGATCCATGCTAGCTCCTTCTCTCGCTCTCGTTGATGGACAGGCCCGGTGTTGAGGACGTTAGGTGGGTCTCAGAGTATTTGGATTGCTCTTGGCCAGGGAAAAACTTGTATGTACATCCGCGCTCCTTTCTGTCTGAGGTTTGACTTCCTGGAGGCGTGTTTCCCTGGGCATTTCTCATCATCGTCCCCTTTTTGTTAGGTCGACTGACAGCTCGGCATGGAACCTGTCTTTGCTCCGCATGTCAGCCTCCCTGGCAATCCTCTTGAAGGCAACCCTCCTCGTTCGGCATCAATCCATTGTCTATCGGGCCTCTCGACGGCTACCTTAGCAATGCCCTGTTGCACCGAACCGCTGTAACATCCCCCCCAGCTTGGTGGCGCAAGCCAACAACGCGGCAAGACGGGCGGTGCGTACGCTAGAGCTTCGTATAGGGAAAACCTTGGTCCGTAAATACTGAGTTAAGTTACCAACCAGGGTTTTTTTTTTTATACTCCACTTTCTAACCGAAACTGACTATCTATTCCTGCTGTATAGAATGCACCGCGGCTCCTGTCGCGACAGCGGGGCCTTACCCTTTGGGCTAGTTCAACTTGTCTGCCTCAACTCTTCGCTTTACCCCCTTCCTCATTTCCGAGACCGTCAGTTCCTCCCAGTCATTGTCCGGGAACCTGACGCGCCAGTAGGGCGAGCAAAAGTCGTAAACCTGTCCTACTCGGTCCGTCTGCTTATCATCTGCCGCGTGGGATCTGGTTACTGTCGTTCCTATCGGATATAGGGTTAACGCTTCGCTTCTACTGAGGGGCGTACGCTTCTTCGGGCGAGCGGTCGTCTGCGTTTTCTCCGCGTCGGGGGGGTTCAAGTTCCACAGGGCGTGAAAGGTGTCTAGCTGCAAAGGGGTAAAACTGTCTAGGGATTCTGTCTCCGTGACCCAGTCCGAGGAGACCCCGTCTAGGTATCTTCCCCGATATTCCCAACGGGCTGTCCCTGTTTTACTCACCACCTCCCTGCGGTCTATTAGGGTATACATCGGGGCCGCGGCGACCGAGTCTCCTCTGAGCCCCAGGTCAGCGCCCCAAGCTATTTGTGCGAATTCGTCCCCTATCGGGTGTCTCAAGTCTGATGAGCGCCTGTAGAAGGGTTTGAGCGATGCTACCGAGACCGTACGGGATCGTTTCTTTCTCCCCTCCATCTCTATAACAGCGCTAAGGCCCTTAAACACGACCTTGGTCACGGTCCACGGACCTGTCCATTTTTCGTGTACCAACTTCGGTCCCATACCTTGTCTGAAAAGCGAGCTGTCGCTCTCCCGTGCCAGGACCAGGTCTCCCTCCGCTACATTTGTACTTGGGGAGGACCGTGATATTCTGGCATTGTGGCGCTGACGGGATGCTTCCTTATCTGCGTGGATCTTTCGCAGTGCCTCCGCTACCTCCCGCATGTTATGCCTGCGGTTCTCGATGAAGTTGCTGAAGCCGCCTGTGGCTTCTGTGTCATCCATCTGTGGGATCAGCATATCGAGGGTTGTGCGAGGGCTGCGACCGAACAGAAGCTGGAAGGGAGTCATGGCGGAGGGTAGTGACGGGTCTGGCGTAGTGCGTTTGATCCAACAAGCGGCGGCAACGTACTCGTCCCATCTCGTTGGCCAGGCCTTACACAGTTCGGATAGCACGTCTTGCATCCATGCTCCCGCTCTTTCCACTCCTCCCTGCCCCCTGGGATGGTCTGCTGGTCCGAACTCTATTGGGACTTTTAACCATCGACATAGGTGTCCCACTACTGCCGCTGTGAATTCCCCCCCACCGTCTGCGCGAATAAATGAGGGCACTCCAAATGTCAAGCAAAGGTCTAAGAGCAAACGGGCTACTCCGTGTGCTTCTTTTGACGGTAGTGGGTAAGCGAAGGGGAACCTAGATGCTCTGTCTACAACGAGCAGTAGGTACTCGTTCCCTGCGTCCGACGTGTTGGGGAACTTCTGTAGGTCTACCTCTAGCACTTCCCATGGCTCCAGGAATCTGGCGGGAAGCATCGCCACCTGTTGACTACGCGACCTCTTCCTGCGTCTACACCCACATGATAGAACATACTCTCGCGCATCCCTACACATGCCTGGCCAGTGAAACCGGTCCCTTAGCAACGAGAGGGTTCTCGCGATTCCGGGGTGACCGTGTTGGCAGTGCACTAAGGCGAGCATGTCCGCTACAAGGCAACTCGGCAAGGCTAATACAGCTCTTCGCTTTACCAACGCTCCCCTCTGTTCGAACTCAAGCCACAGGAGACTCTGGTCGTCTAGAAGGTACCTGTTGATATCCGTATCTGTCAACTCGTTCTGCCCGGCCCTTTTTGTTAGGTCGACTGACAGCTCGGCATGGAACCTGTCTTTGCTCCGCATGTCAGCCTCCCTGGCAATCCTCTTGAAGGCAACCCTCCTCGTTCGGCATCAATCCATTGTCTATCGGGCCTCTCGACGGCTACCTTAGCAATGCCCTGTTGCACCGAACCGCTGTAACAATCGAACACAATGCTTTCCGCACGGGGTTGACATATTGGATATTTGCTGAGATGATTGGACGGATATCGGTCCGTTGTTTCTTTTATTTTGGGATGTTGTATATGTAATATTCGTATTGATAGAGTGTCTGCGCAAAATAAAGAATGTTGCGAATTTTGCTTATCTATTACCGACGACTAATCAAAAATCTTTATCAAATTAGCATAAAAATGCCAAGTTACGCATTTTTGGATAGCATATTATACTAGAGCCATACTTGTGTGACATGAGATTCGACCGCTGCATTCTGTTGGCCGAAAACTCTCCGGACGCTTTGGATTGACCAAGCTTGCCCCGAGAGTGGCCTCGGACTATCGGACCATGTCTGCTACCGGCGGAGTTTCGCGAGAAGAATTTCTGCCGCTGATGCTGCATGCCTCTGCTGCCTGATGCTGCAGCAGCAGATAGGTAGGTGCTGCTGCAGCTGCTGTGCAGCTGCTGTACGTCACCGACTACTGCTACTACTGCATTGTAGTGTGCTGCTGTTGCTGGAAGCACTGTGGCAAGCAAGCATTGCGGTGAGCAGGCGCTGCTGCAAACAAAAGCGCTGCTGATGCAAGCCAGCGCTGCTTCACGCAAGCAAGGCCTGCTGCAAGCAAGCGCTGCTGCAAGCGAGAGAGCTTCCTCAAGCAAGCGCTGCTGCAAGCGCTGTCGCAGGCGCTACTTGTGCTTGCGGCTGCTGCTGCTGCTGCAAGCACGTGCACCCTTGCTGCCACGCCCCTGATCTTCGCTGATACGACCCCTTTTCGGGCAGAGGGGACAACGAAGAAGGAGGGCGATCTTCTCGTTGTCGCGGCGTCGCTTGCACAGCGATTGTCGAGGAACGCAAGATAGATCGCACTTCTGCCTGTTAGTGCTTGCTGCTGCTTACCGCTTCTGCTGCTGCTGCTGCTGCTGCAGATAGCAGGTAGGTACTGCTGTTTGCACGAGTTCTTGTGTTCGGCTCTTTTGGCGCGAAAGTGCTGTCGCCGCTGTAAGCGTTTTTTTTTAAACATAAAATAAGAATCCAATATTTAGCTATGTTTCGTTTACGATTATGCGCATGCCGAAAGGCTTTCGATTATGATTACCTTTCCGACGGAAATCCTTGATAAACAAAAATATTATGCGCAGACACTCTAAAAATAATGTTTTTTTTCTGTTGCAGCAGTATGGGTGTTGGTTTCCCCAGCATCTCTTACTTCCTTCTTCGTTGTTTCTGGGTGTGTATGCGGCTTTCTAGAGCATGATATTTGTTTGGTGCAATGAATTGTATTCGAAAGAAATTCCTGATGACTTGACGAGCGCAATAAGGGTAAGAGGAAAATCACATTCCATGCTTTATTTCGACTCACCACTCCCCATCACTCCTCACCTCTTTACATACTCGATCCCACAGAGAATACCCCAGCACCAACTTGCCTTCAGTCCTTTTTGTTTGGCATGATTCATTGAAGACGGCGAAATAAAAAGTCATGCTTTCCCACCTTTCGCCTTGAACCACCCCGCTGCTCAAAGGCTACGAGGGGAGTAAATAGTGTTTGGTAACCCACTTACCCGGGTACCTGTATCCGCCTTACCACGACGCCGCTCAAACGCAAAAAGGGGAACAAATGGTGTATGGTAACCTGGGTACCCGGGTACCCGTGTACTCCTTACCCACCGCCGCTCAAACGCTAAAAGGGGAGCAAATAGTGTAAAGTAACCGGGTACCCCGTTACCCGGATACCCGTGTCTGCCTGGGACCCGGGAACCATGTTGCGGTTCCGCCTCAACCCCCCCCACCCGGTCGGGTACCTGGTTCCAAATTTTGAGGGCGGGGTGCAACTCTAAACCAGTATCACATGAGGCGTGGAGTCTCGGTTGTATTGTGAAGGCGTTTTTATTTTTTATCGTGTAACCGTCAAGCAGAAAGTAAAGTCATGAACATGTACCGGTTACGACGAGGGACGACGACGACGTCGTGCTTCTCCCTCCTCGTGCGCCACCGGGTTCCTCTACAACGACTATTGTTCCAGGGGCAGCTTCGGGCGTGCATAATGTGCTACTGCTGCTGCTGCTGCTGTTGCCGCAGTTCATCCGATGCACCAGTGCTACTGCTATGTATGCCCTGCTTCTGTTCTGTTCTGCTGCTAGTGCCGCTGCTTTGTCTGCGATATGTTCTTGCTGCTGACCCCCGTGTAATCATGGTTATTGTGCAAGTCAACTCCTCTCGGTGATGTATCTCCGCATCTTAAAAGCTGAAATACGGATCCATCTGCTTCGGAAGCTGCACGAGTACCGTCTCGCAACTGACATTTATCTGGCGTCTCGGCGGAGGTCTCGTGCCAGCGTAATTTTCGTATGGTATGTACCTGTACGCTATGCTGCCGGCGCGTCGTACTGTCGATTAACTCCTGCTGCTCAACTAATTGCTTAGTATCTATCTGTACAAGAAGTACACAGTACGGACGCCGAGCGTCGCGTACGTAGTACTTTGAAATGCTGCTTGCTGCTGTATACGAACGAATAATGCGTTGTTGGGCTGGACGGCGGATGGCAATGTTTGTTTTCTAGTGTTTGGAGCGTTTTATTTCTCTTCACTCAAAATTAATTTTTTTAGTGCACCCCTCGGCAGCACTGTCGCACTAACAGCCTCGAGTTGCACAACGGTACGCCCTTAGCCATTACGGGCATGCGCAGAGCCTCAGGCGGGCGTCAGCCCGCCGCCGCCAAGTCCCCCTTGTATGTAGGTATCATACCTAGCGAGTTGTCCAGTCAAACACTCTCAGAAGCAGGTATAATCGCACCTGGCAAGAGACACAGAGCCAGGCTCGTTCTGCCGCCCGTCTCCCTCTACCCCCCGCTGTCTCGGTGTGCGTCTGGCAGGTCATAGTAGTAGTGGTAGTAGTAGTAGCAGCAGTAGCAGCAGCAGTAGTAGTAGAGTTACTATTAATAGTAGTAGTTGTAGTAGTAGAAGTAGTATTATTAGTAGTGTTGGTGTAGGGCTGCTGAACACGGGTCTGCTGTAACCAGAGTACATAATATACTGCGTTTGACAGTCATTAAATTAAACAGAGAGAAACATTTCTGGACAAGCGCAGATATTTTTTTCATGATGCCCTCAATCGTATGTAGACCGGTACAGTAATGATTCCAGCCGAGTTGCTGCCTATCGATATACATTGTGATGTTAGAGTTTTCGTACTGCTGTTGCCACGATTCAACTGCTGTTGCCGTGAGTACTTACTTGACAGTTATTCGTTCATTAGAAACGTAGCCGGCGTCCCCGGTGGCTTGGTAGATGGTCCACATGCGTATCAAGATCAATTTCGTGGGTTCAAGTCTCACCGAGTGCATGCTCGTAGGGACTTTTTCTTGCATGAAACAATTTATTAGCGGAAAGCGCCAGAGCGTGAGTTAGCTACATTCGATGAAAATCGACGAGCAGTGGGAATGCTGAACCGTATGCGCGACAAAAAAATAAAGGCACGTACCGGGGGGCATAAGGGACGACACCTGTGACCACGGCCTGTCCAGAAGATCGATGAAAGTACTACGAGTTAGGCTGGAAAGTGAAAGTGATGATTTAATAAAAAAGAAGAAAAAAAAAAAAAAATGACAAATAAATACAGAAAACGTTTCCATCGTGCCCCAACCGTACGTGTACCTGTACATGAATAAATACGAATACAGAGCGCTACTTCCTACTACTAATATGAATAGTAATATAGTGAGTTCGAGTCTTACCGAGTGCATGCTCGTAGGGACTTTTTTTGCATTAAAAAATGATCAGCGGAAAGAGCGAGAGCATGGTTAGCTACAACATTAATTCGATGAAAATCGACGAGCAGTGGGAATGCTGAACCCTATGCGCGACAAGAAATAAAGGCTCGTAGCGGGGGGGAGAAGGGACGACACCTGTGACCACGGCCTGTCCAGAAGATCGCTGAGGGTAAAACCTCCTACGAGTTAGGCTGGAAAGTGAAAGTGATAAAAACAAAAATGGTAAGTAATGCAGATAACTTTTCCATCGTGCCCCAACCGTACGTACACCTGTGCATGAATAAATACTAATACAGAGAGCTACTTCCTACTACTACTAATATTATTGTCAATACTACGGGGGTCCATAGTTAATAGGACCTATGGTATACATAAAACCTATATATGTACATATTTTTGCTAACAATATTTGGTCCTGTTCTCAGTTTGTAGAACTGAATCTCTGTTTTGGAAAATGCAAACCTGTCTGTCTGTCTGTCCGCAAGGCTTATATTTTCGAACACTTTCCAATGGCCGATATATAAGCTCGTTACAGATGATATTCGTACGACGTTTTAGACCCTTACGGACCATATACTGAAACATACCATACCACCAGGCAAATTTAGCCATATAATACATCCACGACATCGTACCATGGTACCATACCGCAAACGTACCATACCATACATCCACGACATCGTACCATGGTACCATACCGCAAACGTACCATACCATATACTGTGTTTTTCTCGTACCATACCGTCAACACATACCATACCACATACGGTGGTTTTCCCATATTCCCATATACCATACCACCAACATATCCCATACTCCCATATACCATATCACCAACATATCCCATATCCCATATTACCATATACCATACAACCAACATGTCCCATATCCCATACCGAGTTGGGGCGACGTCTATACACCAGACCAGGTGCTTGCTACTGCTGGAGTGCCGTCTTGTTGTACAAGGGTGGCGATGAATACAAGAGTTGACTCAGACGCGCATACCGAGTTGGGGAGACGTCTATACTCCAGACCAGGTGCCTGCTACTGTTGTAGTGCTGTCTTGTTGTGCAAGGGTGGCGATGAATACAAGAAAAAGAGGTGGCTCAGACGGTTGGGTCCCACGCTCAGTGCAGCGCATTGGCCGCTGGTGTGCACGAAATAGATGAAAAACATGAGCTATGAGTACTACTACTGCTGCATCCGTCTCGAATGGCAAAGAATGGACTTTTTTTCAGGTTTGGGAGGATACCATAGGACGCCGCCGGCAAGCTCTTGCCCCCTAGAGAATGCATCCACCTCATTTCTTCGAGCCCGTCATCTATACTAGTTGATCTTTCCCGCCACCGAGCGGGTTGCCCGTGGGCTGAGTCTCTGTCGAGATCGAGCGGTCTTTTACAGTTACTGCTGTACAACAAACGTCTATCGTCTATCGGCGCACGAGCAGGTATTTTACAGTACAACAAACGTGTCGAATGGCAAAAAATGGGCTTCTTTTCAGGTCTGGGAGGATACCGCTGGACGCCGCCGGCAAGCTCTTGCCCCCTAGAGCATGCATCCACCTCATTCCTTCGAGCCCGTCATCTATGCTAGTTGATCTTGCCCGCCACCGCGCGGGTTGTCCGTGGGCTGAGTCTCTGTCGAGATCGAGCGTCTATCGTGTGTCGTCGCACGAGCTGAAATAATACTCTTTTGGTCTACTTCGCGTTTCCATTCGCATACTATAGCAGGTCTTTTACAATACAACACCAGGGGTGGGTTACTTTTTGTACCACAGCAAAATTATCTACGAGTACTACTGTGTCTCGAACTGCAAAAAAAATGCATACTATCGCAGGTCTTTTACAGCAGCGAAAGGCAAAAAATGGTTGTTTTTCAGGTTCGGGAGGATACCGTAGGACGCCGCCGGCAGCAGTGGATTACTTTCTGCTTTTCGCCTTTATTTGTTTGCGATCGTCATCGTGTGTTTCAGTACTCGTATATAATAACCCGCCAATTGAAAATACATGTCAATCTGTCGAATGTGTAACAACCCACAAAATGTTTTTCATTGGCCAACAAAGCGTCGTCATTCGCATACTATAGCAGCAGTAGAGCCTGAAAACTACTACACAAAAATTGCATACGAACTCGTAGGTCTTTTACAACAACAGCAGTTAGTCGATTACTTTCTACTTTTCGCTTTTACTTTATTTTTTATAAAAAACTAAGAAAGCATGTCAGCTGTGAGTTCAACCGATCGGCAGATCGGTCGACTCAACTTTGCAAGCTGCGTGAACCGCGCGCGTTTTCCATTATTTCCCTCGTGATTGACTACTGGCCAGAGACTCCCCTGGATGCCACCAGGGTCGACGAGACGATAATACCTATAGCTGGTTCGACTTCCAAATGATTTCGGCCAGTACCATTTCGCGCACTGAAACGGCAGATCGACACGTGAGGGCCGGGGAACACAAGACAGTCGAAGTTGGTTTACAGCAGTTCACACGTGACATGTATTTTGCGATCCTCGTCGTATGTTTCAGTACTCGCAAAAAGAATGACCCAAAATTGCATACTATTGTAGGTCTTTTACAACAGCAGTTAGTTGATTACTTTATACTTTTCGTCTTTATTTGTATTTTGCGATTCTCATCGTATGTTTCGGTACTCGCAAAAATATAACCCGGCAGTTGAAAATACGTCATTCCGTCGAATGTGTAACAACACACAAACAAAAAATGCGCTTTACTCAGGTTTGGGAGGATACCGTAGGACGCCGGCGACAAGCTCTTGCCCCCTAGAGCATGCATCCACCTCAGTTCTCATTTCGCCAACAACAACTATTTCGCGGTATAGAGATCTCTTGTCAATCTGTCGTTACTTGTTGTAATAAACAACCGACATGTTATGCTTTGGCCAAGAGAGCGTCGTCAGCTTTCTGACTGATTTTTGGAGATCTCTCCCCGTTCATGTTTCGTTTTTCATTGGCCAACAGTCTTGTATTTAGCCCTGCAACCCCAATTACACCTCAATGATATCGATTCCATGCTGTGGTACTGGTGCGGGTGCTCGTGCCGTCTTCGTGTGCTGCTGCTGGATATATGTTCCCGCCGAGTACTATAACAAGTGGTACCGATAGTCAACAAGTAGACGCTCTGCCTGAGCCAAACACAGCACTCTGGGGTTTCGTCTGTGCTGGTCCCGACTGGCCTCTCCCGTGACTCTCAACAACTCCACCTGCGACTTCACAAAAAAAGAGACAAGCAAACTGAGAACAGCGCTCGAATGCATTTCATCTAGGGCAATAACAATTTACTACGTATGTTCCCCCGCAATAGTAATGTTTTAGGTTTTTTGGCCTTTCTGCATTATTGTTATAATTATGCTTGCCATCCGACAGTGTGTAGTGTTGTTCCGAAAAGGCCTAAGGAACCGAAAGTGAAGAACTCTCCAGAACGAAAGTGTAGCAGTATCATGTGACGAATCGAAACCGATGTGATGCACATACATGAAGACTACCACACACAGCCCACATCCCTTCATCTCATCCACTAAAAACGACCACTCCCGTCCTTAAGCACTCCCAAAGAAGTATCAACCAAAAGCCCGTTGTCCATCAAAATGGTTGGTTTATAACTGCTACGCGCATGTTTCGGCGCGCAGAAGGCCATGCGGTGTTCTTGGTGTACACTGCTATCGGCAGTACCTAGGAGAGAGTCGATCCCGTCTTTCTCTCTTTGTAGCTGTTCTACCTCCTCCAACCCCTACTACTACTACTACTACTACTACTACTACTACTACTACTACTACTACTACTACTACTACTACTACTACTACTACTACTACTACTACTACTACTACTACTGACTGTTGGTTATTGATACTGTTTTTGACGCGCAGGTATAACAGTAGAAACAAGTTGGTGTAGTAGTATATAATAGTTGTAGTAGTATAAAATATTATTAGTAGCCCATGTGGTGCCGAGTGTAAGGTTGCTGTTGTTGCCGTCTGCGTGCTGCATTTACCTGGCCAATGAATGACAGTAGATGCCCTCAACCGTATATAATACGCACGTAGCATAGCCTGTGTAATTACAAAATCATTATTAATAGTAGTTGTAGTAGTATATTACTACTAGTAGTTGGTAGCGTGCATGCTGCTTCTACCGTTACTACAATGTGTAGTAGTTAGTGGTAGTGGTGTATAGTGACGGTATATTAGTAGTCAACTCCACCAAGGTACCGCGTGCATGGTGTAGAATTCACCACATAAAGAGTATAGTGCTCAGTTCCTGCCGACTACTACTACAACTCTTTCCTTCGAGCAACACCCTAACCCATGACTCCAGTTTCCGCCAAGAACAGCTATACGGGTGTTACCTGTGAATCCCTTTTTGCCTTGCGACGCCAGATTTCACTCTACCCACATCCCGAAGGGAAACCTTGTATTTTCTCAAGATATGAACACGCTCGAGAAAAGCGTAGTGTCTCTAAGTTCACGTGAGATGGATGTTTGGTTCACAACCGACGGAATTAATTATTTATATAGTCATGGGCTCTACCGACGGAATCTAAATGGCTTAATTTGTTCAGAGGCAGAGACAAGATAAGAACGGCTATATACTCGCCCCGTGCCCCCTCCTAGCTTCTCGTGACAGGTGCACGAGTAGAGCACGGCACTGCTCGCTGCCGATTGATAGGCCTAGAGGCTAGGCCTACTGTTGTGGTTGATGTGGTGGTTTCTCTGTTGCGGTTCCTCTTCACGTCAGCAGCACGCAGCAGCAACAACGGCGGTTGGCGAGCTGCAGCATCATGGAAAGGGAGGAGGATGAGCAGGGGCGACGCACGCTTTCCCGGTACGTGTGTGAGAGGTGTGCGAAAGAAGCGAGGATTTGGGAATGCTCGGGGTTCTTGGACCTTGAACTTGAGCGCAACTGGGCGTGGGGCTGTCGACTCTGGTGCACAATGACCCACAAGCCTGCCTCTTGCGCCTGCAAGCATCGTTGCCTCGATCGCTTGGGGCCGCCAGCCATGATTTTTCCCACGAGGTTTTTTTTCTTGGCCGGTTCGCTCCGGTGGTTGGGTAAGAGTTGCTTGCACATGCATGAAGGGTAGTGCGGGTAGAGACTCGTATACACGTTTGGTGTCCTTCCAGAGGTGCTTTCTTAGTTTTTTTATAAAACCCGCGAATTCGCGAATCGGCCGTTCACAGGAGGGAACAACTGATGGTATTCGCAACAGCGTAGGCAGGACTCGTACATCAGTAGATATATTTGATCGAGACGTACCACCGCTGCACCGAGGCAGAGAGCACGAAGTCTGTACTGGTACCAGATATCATGATTTATCCGCTAAGTGGCCGTGCCCAGGAATGCAGACACATACCCGCACACAAGAGTATTCGGCATTTAATAGGGAATACTGATCACACCTGAACGGAGGGCATACGTGCTGCATGAGCACATACCAGATTTCTTTTTCTCCTCGCAGACATGCCGTACCCAGGAATGATGCATACTCGCACGTACTTGACCTATATGTATACGTATATTTGTCAAATTTTCGTAGTTTTGCCAACTTTTCCCTTCGCACGAGCACTTTTAAGCAAAACAGTAAGTACACGGACCTGCCCGACACATTGGTCTAGGTCTCGGCGCGATCCGTGCATTCTGAAGCGCGTGGCAGGCGCTTAATTTGTTTTTTTTTTTTTCCGGCGGGAGTGGATAAGACGATTTCCCTGGTTTCAGTAAAGAGGCCTTATTTTGTACGTACGTATCGGTACATTGTCATGCGCTCTGTTTTCTCCCCCCGGCTCTCATTAGCTGTGAGCACACAGCTCAGGCATATACCAGTTACACAACAGACAACATGCACAGATCCCATCGTTCCAACGCTGCCGCCCACACGCCGTGCGTGTTCAACACACCCATATGCGCAGTGTTGCTGTGGTTGGTTGTGTCTGTCGGAGCCTGTCGTCCGCATTCCATCGTCTGCCATATATTTTTTTATCGGTATGTGAAAATATCCCATACATACGATATATATTTTTGGGTTGTTGCACGGAGGACGGACCACCGCCCAGAGAACAGTACCCACAGCAGTGCACAGAGCGTGCTTACCTCCAGCTCCTACAGCACCACAACCAACCCTGCTGCCCAGCAGCAGCAGTGGGCACACCTTGCGCGTATGGATGATCGTACTGCGGCTCATTCGTACAGCAGCGTTCGTACAAAATATACTTAGGGCCATTCCTAACGAACCGAATTAAAATCACGATTCGTGATTTTTAGGCATGCCAAAAGATCACGATCCGTGACATTTCAGTTCTAACGAAAAAAGCCGAAAAACGTCGCGTTTCGTGACATTTTCAAATAGTTGAAGTTCTGATATTTCAAACCCAACGTTTTTTGGGGGTGTGGGGCAAACTCTCGAGAGTGGGGCACGGCCAGGCCGGGCTGGGCCGTCCGCACCTGGCCCAGCCCGTGACATATTCGAATCGCGGGCCGAAGCCTGACTCAGCCTGCGAGATTCCAACTTCACCGGCCGTCGGCCAAGCTCGTTTCGCGAGATTCCATCTCGCAGGCCGTCTGCTCGGCCTGGCCTGTGACATCCCCAGGTCATTTTCGCGTTTGTCTTCCAGCAGTGGCTCCACCTCCTGGAAATTTCGAGGCCACAAAACCTCCTTGTTAGTCCGGGCCCAGCAGTGTCTTTGGGTAGCCGCCCGTTGTCCACAAGCGGCGTACGAAGCAGAGTCTGCCATGCCCCTATACCGACCATCGGATACCGTTGGTGCGCGTGGGTTGCGTAGTGCCTTGATCAGGCGTATTTTGAGGCACGACAAATGTCACGAATCGTGATTTTGTTTTTTTTTAGGGAAAAGCTAAAAAAATTGGTGTCATGAATCGTGATTTTTTTTGTCGTGATTCACGACAAAAAAATCACGATTCACGACAAAAATATCACGAATCGTGATTTTTTTTGTTCGTTAGGAGTGGCCCTTACAGCAGTACAGTAGTTCTGATTGCAGTGTGTCCTACATTGCTGACCGATAGATCCTAGAGCCAGCTGAAAGGGGATCAGTACACGTACGTTCCTCGCGTTGCATTTTACAGCAGTACTGCTGAATATGCAGTCGTACCTGTACAAGCTACTCTACTGCTGTAGGAGATCGTGGAAAGTGTTTTAGATTGCGTAAAAAACACCTTCACCCCAAGTATTTATTTCGTGTTTCGATACTACTGCGGGTACATACTTTAAGCAACCTGTATTATCGGGGTTCGGTACTGCTCACATTCTCATTACTCTCAGTATTTGGGCCTTCTCAGTACTCGCAGTAGTTTTGCCGCCAGTACTCCAATACTCTCAGTACTCGGACTACGATTTGTTCTCGAGCATTTACCTGTGAAACCTTGATAATACACCCTGAGCACCAAGAAACATTTATTTGGGGGAACATATATACTGTAGTACCAGTATGTATGTATGTGCTGCACCTTATTACTCAGCCGGTCACAAAAGTATTATGGCGCAACCTCGACCTCGCGCAACTTTTATGTACTTACGAATTAATCGCCGCGAGTCAGCTTGATCAATATATCTCCACTTACCGATACCCTATTGTATATTATTGTAGTAATGATCCCACACTAATTCCGCGAACAGTGTTATGATACTGCTTTGTATGAGGTTGAAAGCCCGGTAATTACCTCCAGGGGTTCAGTTACTGGGAACGTATTTGTAGTACTTGGAAGGCATATCTTAGATGGAAAACCAGGGGTTTTCCAGAGGCGCACGAGCTTGGTCTCAGTCTCCGCGTGCACGAAAGGAATAAACTGCTCTTCTTCTATAGCTAAGCAAGCAACACACGTGAGTACCAACGATTACCGACTTAAAAGGCAGACCTGTCCAGGGATACAAAGTGTCCCGCAACCGTTGATCTTAACAAGTGGCGTTGACGGCATGAGCATCTGCACCCGGTGGTGGTTACGCAACTGCGTAAAGTGCCAAGCACGGAAAACGTCGCGGCAGACGGTCCGGTGGCCCTCCATCACGTTGCCCTTGCCAGAAGGGCCCGGAATCGCCGTCAGCATCGACTATTTTGGCCCCCTCCCGGTGACGCCTCGAGGTAATACCTACATCTTGCTTTTCACTGATCGTTTCAGCCGCCAAGCTGACATGTACGCCGTCACAGCGGCAGAGTTCACCGCTGAGGGCCCTAACATTCTCATCAACCGGTATATCCCTCTTTGGGGGTGCCCGCGCAGCATCCTCTCGGACAATGGCCTCCAGTTTTGCTCCAAGCTTTCGCACGCCGTGTATCAGCTTCTCGGGGTTCGAAAAATTGCCACCAGCTCCTACCACCCAAACGGCAACGGTGGGGTGGAACGTGTAAACCACACGATGGCCCAGATGTTGGCAATGGTCGTCAACGAGCTCCAAAACAACTGAGATGAACAGCTCCTTCAGGTCGAATTTGCGTACAACAATTCCGTCAGTGCCGCCACGGGTCTGGCTCCGAACGAGGTACATATGGGTCGGCTCCCACGCCTCCCACTCACGATTTTCGAACGTGCTGGAGTCGCTGGCCACCAGAGCTTGGTCCGCGACCACCTCGCCTACTGCGACTTGGCGACGGACCGCCAGCAGCGCGCGTACGATATCGTTCGAGAACACCACGCCCTCACTGTCGCTCACGTGAACCGCCGCATCTCCGCCCTCTCCGCCGCTCTGCGTCCGGTCCCCAAATTTGACGTTGGTGGTTGGGTGTGAGTGTACAATACGGCGGCCACCATTCGCCAGGGCGCGAAACCAGACACGGACGCCAAGGTCCTCAAGGCCAAACTCTCACTCAACTGGACGGGCCCCTACAAAGTTCTCGCAGTTGGCCCCTCCTCCTCAGCGGACACCCCGGATGGATGTCCTCTCGGAGCAAAGCTCCTGTATTTGGATCTTCCTTCCGATATGCCAGGCGCTGAGGCTCGCCGACGCGTGCCTGTTCAATGTTGCAAGCCCTGTGCCAACCCCCACGACCGTGGCGACATGCCGAAGTATTTGCCGGCGGGGTTGACGCAATACGTGCTCAACAATTTCTCCAAGAAATCTCTTCCTTACCACGTCACCGAGGACGACGTTTCGACCCCTCTTGAACGACTCGAAGTGGAAAAGATTACTAGACATCAATCGGTTAGAGGTCGAGGTGGCGTCATCGCGGTGATGTACGAGACGCATTGGAAGGGACTATCCCGGCCATCCTGGGAACGGGAAATGGACCTTCAGCTTTCTCGCCACGCAATTTTGCGCTACTGGGCCGGCACCCCGAACCAGCACCGCCAAACCAACCGCCTGTATCGCCGAATAAGAATTGGCACGGCACAACGGGAGCTTTCTCGGAGTAACGGCGAGCGGTTTCTGGCACCCGGCTATGGTTGCGTATCGCACGCTGATTGGCTCCGCCGATACAGCAACACTGTACTTCCCAACGGGGCTCACGTTTGGTACAAGGGCGACGACGGTCTGTGGTGGCTCGGGAAAATCAGCGCTATTACACACACCGACGGATGGAGTATATTTGGTTCGATTTTTGGACGACCCGGGACCAATCAAGCTTCCTCCTTCTCCGGCGCGCTACACGACTTCGACGAGAGCTGTACGAGGTTCTTGGTGTCTGCAAATTCACTTGGCTAGCGCGTTTACACGGGGGGTCCAGCGTAACGCAGATGAATCTCGAGGTGCCGCCGTGGATAGCTGATTTTCGCTTCTTGACTGCACTCGTTATTTTTTTTTTTTGTCGTCTTCCTGGACTTTGGGGGATGAATTTTTGTCTGCCCGATATGTTTCTGGTGTCTTTTCCTTTGTTTTGGCTGGGTTGGGGATGTGTTTTTGAGTATGCTGTCCTGCCTGCCCCCCCGCCCAGTGTCGGGACTGGTCTGGGCACTCGGCCGCTCAATTGCGGGCCAGTGCGCGCTTTCAGAGTTGTGGACTGGGTTTAGGTGGTTCTTGCCGTCTTCCGTGTTATTTTCTTTTCGTTCCCGTACTCACTTTTCGCTTTTCTGCGCATCTTCCTCGCCCCCCCCCCCGTGCGGGCGGCATGGCGATGGCTTTCATCGACGATTTCTTCCTGCTCTTTAAGGCTAGGTCTTCCCTTAATTTTTTTAACGTACTTTACGGGCTTCGTTGCCTCACCGTTCAGAGGTGTCGGAGTGGGTTTTGAGGAGCCGCATCTTCGACTCATGTTCTAGTTCATGGAATCGGGGTTTCCACGAATTTCCCATAATTCTGCATATACGGCTCACCAGAGTGGGGTAGTGTTATGATACTGCTTTGTATGAGGTTGAAAGCCCGGTAATTACCTGGGTTCAGTCACTGGGAACGTGTTTGTAGTACGTGGAAGGCTTATCTTAGATGGAAAACCAGGGGTTTTCCAGAGGCGGACGAGCTTGGTCTCAGTCTCCGCGTGCACGAAAGGAATAAAACTGCTCTTCTTCTATAGCTAAGCAAGCAATACACGTGAGTACCAACGATTATCTGCTTGGAAGGCAGACCTATCCAGGGATACAAAGTGTCCCGCAACCGTTGATCTTAACAACAGCAGTATAATATAGTCTGTCCTCAAAAATAAGTTGTGTGTGTTCTTCACGTTAAAATGATGGGTGGGTGCAGATGCTACTTCTAAACAAGTGTGCAGGGCTTCATACGAGTATTATTATTTCGCTCTTGCGCCACTCCCCTATTAAAACGGCACCTCCCGGAGGGGAACCTTGTACCTTGTATCCTCGATCTGAGAGCTGACGTTTTTATTTTGTGATATATATTTGAGTAACGCTTCTTTGCCAGTGCCGTCGGCCCTTGGCCTTGTCCGTCACTAACGATACAGATCATACGTACACATCGCGAGACACAACGCACTGCTGCAAGTACTAACAATGCTGTGCCGGTGCACTTAAAGGCGGTCGATGGTGAGGGACTTTGGGGCAGGTGCAGGTCTCGTGGACGGCGCCAGTGCGTCGACCCTCGACCCGTCCCTCACTATGAATAGCGATATATATCATACACGTCGTTAGGCACAATGTACGACTGTACGTAACAACACCGCTGAGCGGGTGCACTAAAAAGCGGTCGATGGTGGGGGAAGATACGCCGGTGCAGGTCTCGTGGCCGGAGCCAACGCGTCGGCCTGCGGCCCCTTTCTCACTAGCGATACTTGTCTTACACGTTACAAGGCACAGTGTATTGCTGTATGTTCCTACGACGCTGTGCCGGTGCACAAAAAGGCGGTCGACGGCGAGGGACTATATGCCGGCGCAGGCCTCGTGACCGGCGCCAACGCGTCGGCCCTAGGCCCCTCCCTCACTGACGATACTTATAATAAACGCCACGGTACACACAACGAACGATGTATGTAACACACCGCTGTGCCGGCGCACTAGAAGGCGGTCGATGGTGAGGGGTGTGCCGGTGCATGGCTTGGGGCTGGCGCCGTTGCGTCGACCCTAGGCCCTGCCCCTCACTAACGATACCTATCATACGCGTCGCGATAAATATATACCTAGTAGCGATCTACTGTACATCATACACGTCGTGAGACACAAGGTACTGCTGTACGTACCAACAACGCCGTGCCGGTGCACTAAAAGGCGGTCGACGGTGAGGGAAGATATGCCGGCGCAGGTCTCGTGGCCGGCGTCAACGCGTCGGCCTGCGGCCCCCCTCTCACTAACGATACATATAATAAACGTCGCGGTACGCAACGAACGATGTATGTAACAACACCGCTGTGCCGGCGCACATGAAGGCGGTCGATGGTTAGGGACTACTGTATGTGCCGGTGCACAGCGTGGGGGCGCGGGCGCCGATGCGTCGACCCTTGGCCCTGCCCCTCACTAACGATACTTATCTTACGCGTTGCGCCGACTGCAACGATATCCATTATACATATCGTGAGACACAATGTACTGCTGCACGTATCAACAACGCTGTGCCGGGGCACTAAAAGGCGGTCGATGGTGAGGGAATATATGCCGTGCAGGCCTCGTGGCCGGCGCCAACGCATCGGCCTGTCGTCCGTCCCTCACTACGATACATATCATACACGTTTCGAGACACGATATATTGCTGTATGTTCCAACGACGCCGTGCCGATGCACTAAACGGCGGTCGATGGTAAGGAACTATGTGCCGGCGCAGGCCTTATGGCCGGCGCCAACGCGTCGACCCTTGGCTTTCCCTCACTAGCGACACATATTATGAAGGTCGCGGTACACAACGAACGATGTAGGAAATAACACCGCTGTGACGGCGCACTAGAAGGCGGTCGATGATGAGGGACTATGTGCCGATACACGGCATGGGGCCGGCGCCGACGCGTCGACTCGTGGCCTTGCCCCTCACAAGCGATTCTTCTCATACGCATCGCGTCGAGTATAGCGATATGTATCATTCACGTTGCGAGGCTTGCTGTACGTACCAACAACGCTGCGCCGGTGAACTAAAAGGCGGATGATGGTGAGAGAAGATATGCCGGTGCAGGTCTCGGGGCCGGCGCCAACGCGTCGGCCTGAGGCCCGTATCTCACTAACGATACATATCATACACGTTGCGAGTTACGAGACATGAAGTACTCCTGATGTTCCAACGACGCTGTGCCGATGCCCTCAGGGGCGGCCGATGGTGAGAGACTATGTGCCGGCGCATGCCTCGTGGCCGGCGCCAAAGCGTCGGCCCTTGGCCCGTCCCTCACTAACGATACATACAATAAATATCGCGGTACACAACGAACGATAAGACCTCTGCGCCGGCGCACTAGAAGGCGTTAGATGGTGAGGGAATACTGTATGTGCCGGTGCATGGCTTGGGGCCGGTGCCGATGCGTCAACGCTTGGCCCTCCCCTCACGAACGAGAGATACAATGTACTGCTGTGAGTATCAACGACGCCATGCCGGTGCACGATAAGGCGATCGATGATGAGGGACTATGTGCCGGTGCAGGCCTCGTGGCTGGCGCCAACGCGTCGGTCCTAGGCCCGTCCCTCACTAACGATACATACAATAAACGTCGCGGTACACAATGAACGATGTAGGTGAAAATACCGCCGGGTACCGGCGCACTAGAAGGCGGTCGACGGTGAGGGACTATGTACCGGTGCACAGCTTGGGACCGGCGCCGATGCGTCGAGCCTTGTCCCTGCCCCTCACTAACGATACCTATCATACACGTCGCGATAAATATATAGCGATATATATCATACACATCGTGAGACACAACGTACTGCTGTACGTACCAACAACGCTGTGCCGGTGCACAAAAAGGCGGCCGGTGGTGAGGGAAGATATGCCGGTGCACGTCTCGCGGCCGGCACCAACGCGTCGGCCTGAAGCCCGTATCTCACTATCGATACATATCATACACGCTGCGAAAGATAATGTACTGCTGTGTTTTCCAACGACGCTGTGCCGATGCACTAAAAGGCGGCCGATGGTGAAGGACTATGCCAACGCAGGCCTCGTGGCCGGCGCCAGCGCGTCGGCCCTAAGTCCGTCCCTCACTGACGATACATATATTAAACGTCGCGGTACACAACGAACGATGTATGTAAGAACACCGCTGTGCCGGCGCGTTACAAGGCGATCGATGGTGAGGGACTACGTGCCTTGCACGGCTTCGGGCCGGCGCCGATGCGTCGACCCTTGGATCTGCCCCTCACTAACGATACTTATCATACACTCGTCGCGATAAATATATAGTGATACATATCATACACGTCGTGAGACACAATGTATTGTTGTACGCCCCAACAACGCTGTGCCGGTGTCCTAAAAGGCGGTCGATGGTGACGGAAAATATGCCGGTGCAGGTCTCGTGGCCGGCGCCAACGCGTCGGCCTGCGGCCTACTGTCTCTGACTAACGATACATATTTTACACATTGTGAGTCACGCTACCCAGATCCCGAAGGGGGACCTTGTATTTTCTCAAGATATGAACATCCTCGAGAAAACTAACCATTGTTTTCGTTAGGAACTCGTACGCTGTTTTCAAAGCGGCTGGTGACGACTATTAACATTAATGTTGTTAATATTACTGAATAAGTCTTGTACAAAGAATCAGGGATGTTGACGGTGATAAGCAGTGAGTGTATCCGTATCCGTTTTATTCGACGTCGTCGTATAATGTTTTTTCGATCCCTAGTCGCGGTGAAAAACGCCTCCGTGTATCAGTGGAAATCCCATAAATTTTGCATAGTAGAGAGAGTAGCGAGCACCACATAGCAGCTTATCGCTCACAGCAGGCAGTACGTACTGCTGTAGCACGTACCTTGTAGCGCACAGCACCAGCGGCAGTAGCACACCGCCTTTTCAGCTATATATAGAGTAGTTGATAGTTTCGGAAACTATTAATCAAAATAAAAAAAAAAAGTGCTCAGGGTGAGGGTTTGTCGAAGTCTCTCCGCATAAAAGACGTTGACGGCTATTTTTTTCCCTGAGCGAATTCATTTTTTCCAGATGCTCAGGGTTACGGGCTGCAAAACAGGGTTTTACCCTGAGCCAAGAAGCTGCTCAGGGTAATGGTCATGGCACAGAGCACAGGTGGTAAAGGATGCCTGTACCGTCACACGAGCAGCCCGGGACTGACACTGACTCGCCGCCATAGCTTAGGGCGACAAGGCGTGCCATCTCCTCGAACCAGCCGTCGTTTGGTTCGTGATTTTGGCGGCGAGGAAGTACAGAGTAGCTTCGGCAATCTCAGCAGGCCAGGAGGTGGAGCATGCATCGTCTATCTTCAGAAAAAATCAGGCAGAGCGTCTACTTGTTGACTATCGGTACCACTTGTTATAGTACTCGGCGGGGACATATATCTAGCAGCAGCACACGAAGACGGTACGAGCACCCGCACCCAGTACCACAGCAATGGAATCGATATCATTGAGGTGTAATTGGGGTTGCAGGGCTAAATAAAAGACTGTTGGCTAATGAAAAACGAAACATGAACGGGGAGAGATCTCCAACAATCAGTCAGAATGCTGACGACGCTCTCTTGGCCAAAGCAAAACATGTCGGTTGTTTATTACAGCAAGTAAACGACAGATTGACAAGAGATCTCTGTACCGCGAAATAGTTGTTGTTGGCGAAATGAGAACTGAGGTGGATGCATGCTCTAGGGGGCAAGAGCTTGCCGCCGGCGTCCTACGGTATCCTCCCAAACCTGAGTAAAGTTTTTGTTGTTTTTGTTGTTACACATTCGACAGATTCACATTCGACAGATTCACATTCGACAGATTGACGTATTTTCAACTGCCGGGTTATTATTCTCGCGAGTACCGAAACATACGATGATAATCGCAAAATACAAATAAAGGCGAAAAGTATAAAGTAACCAACTAACTGCTGTTGTTGTAAAAGACCTACCATAGCTCGTATGCAATTTTTTAATATTAATGGTAGTATTCGTAGATAATTTTGGTATCGCACAAGAAGTGATCCACTCCTGTTGTTGTAATGCAAAATACCTGCTTGTGCTATAGTATGCGAAGTTGTTGTTGGCCAAATGATGAGAACTGAGGTAGGTGGATACATGCTCTAGGGGCAAAAAACATGATTAAGTACTATGGAAATATCATATCGTATAGGGGGTATATATGGGGTAGCCCTATACTGATACCAGGCTCTACTGATATTTATAGTATGCGAATGACGGACGCTTTGTTGGCCAATGAAAAACATTTTGTGGGTTGTTACACATTCGACAGATTGACATGTATTTTCAACTGGCGGGTTATTATTTGCGAGTACCGAAACATACGATGAGGATCGCAAACAAATAAAGGCGAAAAGTAGGAAGTAATCCACTGCTGCCGGCGGCGTCCTACGGTATCCTCCCAAAACTGAAAAAAAAAACATTTTTTGCCTTTCGCTGCTGTAAAAGACCTGCGATAGTATGCTATTTTTTGCCATTCGAGACGGATACAGCACTATAAAGTAGTACTCGTAGATAATTTTGCTGGCACAAAAAGCAAGGCTTATCAAAGTGACTGAGAATCGTGACGGGACGGGACGGGACAGATTTGAGTCGTTTGGCGGGAAAAAAAAAAATGAAAACGGGACGGGACGGAACGGTAAAATGAGGACATAAAAAGTTGGCGGGACGGGACAGCGGGTGCCGAATTTCTCGACGGGACGGGACGGTAAAAGTCAACGGGGCTGGTTTTCACGACGGGACGGGACGGTAAATATTTTTCCCCTCGGCGGGACGGGACGGTTAATAATTTTTTCCTCCGCGGGACGGGACGGTAAATATTTTTTTCCTCCGCGGGACGGGACGGTAAATATTTTTTTCCTCGGCGGGACGGGACGGTAAATATTTTTTCCCACGGCGGGACGGGACCGTAATTTTATTTTTCTTCGGCGGGCGGGACGATAAATATTTTTTTCTTCTTTCCCGCCGCAGGGTCAGCACGGTTGTATGTGAAAAATTTCCCGCACACTGCTGGTCCCGCGAAGGGAGCCGTCCCGACGCAGACATTTTCTTCTCGACCCGCGCAGCCCAAGCCCCGAGAAGTGTTGCCACTACACGGCCGACGTCTTCTGATTTCTTCCACCCCTGCCCCAAGCGCTGTTGTTGCGTTGCCAGCTCATGGTGGCTGTTCTGATGGTTGTGCTTGCGCTGTGTTACTGGTGGTTGTGCAGGTGGAGGTGGTGGCGGCGGCCGTGGTGATTCTAGTGCCGCTGCTGGTCGATCGACCCCGCCCGTGAGATAGGCATCCATGGCGTCCGTGCCGGTCACACCAAAGATGTTAGGAGACAGCACTTTCACCCCTTGACACAAAGCAACTTGGCATTGACATTGACATGCTTTGACTGACACCAAATTACTAGGTTTCAATGTGTAACACTCGACCCTACATCCTTGACAGCGCACGTTTTGCGTCCCGCTTGATGGCGTGTCTCCTAAAATCTTTTTGGGCCACACCAATAGTACTGGTGTGATCGTGGTCTGTGTGCTCTTTGTGTGTGGTGGCAAGCCTGTGGCAGGTGTTGTGATATGATACTCTGCTTTCAGTTGCGAGTGGAAATGAAGAATGAAGATATGAAAAAGAAACAACGCCATCAGGTATACACTTACTTTTTTTTTTTTTTATCATCACTTTTATTTTCCAGCCCACTCGTAGGAGGTTTTACCCTCGACGATCTTCTGGACAAGCCGTGGTCACAGGTGTCGTCCCTTCTCCCCCCCGGTACGTGCCTTTAGTTTTTATCGCGCATAGGGTTATAGGCGAGACGGGACGGTAAGTGACGACTGTCAGGGATTTTGTCGGCGGGACGGGACGGCGGGACCATTTTGACGGCGGTTTTACCGTCCCGTCCCGTCCCGCCGATACCGCCGTTACCGTCCCGCCGAAATTACCATGATAAGCCTTGACAAAAAGTAACCTACTCCTGTTGTACTGTAAAATACCTGCTATAGTGTGCGAATGGAAACGCGAAGTGCACCACCCAATTATTATTTCAGCTCGTGCGACGATACACGATCGACGCTCGATCTAGACAGAGACTCAGCCCACGGGCAACCTGCGCGGTGGCGGGCAAGATCAACTAGCATAGATGACGGGCTCGAAGAAATGAGGTGGATGCATGCTCTAGGGGGCAAGAGCTCGCCGACGGCGTCCTACGGTATCCTCCCAAAACTGAAAGAAGCCCATTTTTTGCCATTCGAGACGTTTGTTGTACTGATAGACGAAATGCATTTTTGTTTGCCATTCGAGACGGATACAGCACTCTGCACTACAGCAGTAATACTCGTAGATAATTTTGCTGTGGCGTAAAAAGAAACCCACTCCTGTTGTACTGTAAAATACCTGCTATAGTATGCGAATGGAAACGCGAAGTACACCACCAAAAAAGTATTATTTCAGCTCGTGCGACGATACACGATAGACGCTCGATCTCGATAGAGACTCAGCCCACGGGCAACCCGCGCGGTGGCGGGCAAGATCAACTAGTATAGATGACGGGCTCGAAGAAATGAGGTGGATATATGCTCTAGGGGGCAAGAGCTTGCCGGCGGCATCCTACGGTATCCTCCCAAAACCTGAAAAGAAGCTCATCTTTTGCCATTCGACACGTTTGTTGTATTGTAAAAGACCTGCTCGTGCGACGATAGACGATATACGCTTGTTGTACAGCAGTAACTGCAAAAGATCTGCCCGTGCGACGATACACGATAGACGCTCGATCTCGACAGAGATTCAGCCCACGGGCAACCCGCTCGGTGGCGGGCAAGATCAACTAGTATAGACGACGGGCTCGAAGAAATGAGGTGGATGCATGCTCTAGGGGGCAAGAGCTTGCCGGCGGCATCCTACGGTATCCTCCCAAACCTGAAAAGAAGCCCATTTTTTGCCATTCGACACGTTTGTTGTACTGTAAAAGACCTGCTCGTGCGACGATAGACGATAGACGTTTGTTGTACAGCAGTAACTGTAAAAGACCTGCTCGTGCGACGATAGACGATAGACGCTCGATCTCGACAGAGATTCAGCCCACGGGCAACGCGCTCGGTGGCGAGAAAGGTAAACTAGTCTAGATGACGGGCTCGAAGAACTGAGGTGGATACATGCTCTAGGGGGCAAGAGCTTGCCGGAGGCGTCCTACGGTATCCTCCCAAACCTGAAAAAAGCTCATTATTTGCCATTCGAGACGGATACAGCAGTAGTAGTACTCGTAGATAATGTTTTTCATCTATTTCGTGCACACCAGCGGCCAATGCGCTGCACTGAGCGTAGGGCCCAAGCGTCTGAGCCAACTCTTGTATTCATCGCCACCCTTGCACAACAAGACAGCACTACAGCGGTAGCAGGCACCTGGTCTGGTGTATAGACGTCTCCCCAACTCGGTATGGGCGTCTGAGCCAACTCTTGTATTCATCGCCACCCGTGCACAACAAGACGGCACTACAGCAGCAGCAGGTACCTCGTCTGGTGTATAAACGTCTCCCCAACTCCGTATGGGATATGGGATATGTTGGTGGCATGGTATGTGGGAATATGCGAAAACCACCGTATGTGGTATTGGTATGTGTGGACGGTATGGTACGGGAAAAACACAGTATATGGTATGGTACGTTTGCGGTATGGTACCATGGTACGATGTCGTGGATGTATTATATGGCTAAATTTGCCTGGTGGTATGGTATGTTTCAGTATATAAGGTCCGTAAGGGTCGAATACGTCTTACGAATATCATCTGTAACGAGCTTATATATTGGCCATTGGAAAGTGTTCGAAAATATAATCCTTGCGGACAGACAGACAGACAGATTTGCATTTACCAAAACAAAGACTCAATTCTACAAACTGAGAATTCAATTACGCCAATTATTATGCAGTCGGAAACGAGGATTGAAAAAGCCTGTTTTCGATCGGTTACTTTTTCTACTGGATTGTGGCTAGCTACCCTTCCTATCGTCCGTCAGATCCAAAATACCAGGGCTTTTCGCGGGTCAGGTCAAATCTCACGGGTCGGGTCGGGCCGGGTCGGGTCGGGTCAACTGACCCGATCCGACCCGCGAGACTTTGAAAGCCTCTTGACCCTACCCGACCCGCGAGATTTGAAAATATCCTGACCCGACCCGACCCGACCCGTGAGATTTGAAAATATCCTGACCCGACCCGACCCGACCCGCGAGATTTCAGAACTTCCTGACCCGACCCGACCCGACCCGACCCGACCCGACCCGACCCGACCCGACCCGACCCGACCCGCCCCTTTCGGATTGACCCGTGAGACACGGATTTCATGCGTGTCGGGTCATCTTGACCCGGGAGACTATTTATCTTGACCCGCAGGTCCGACTTGCGGATCCGGTCCGTGAGTCGACACTTTCAAAACAATTTAATATTCATTTTGTGCCCCCAAGCGATATGTTACCTGGCTGTAGTGGGTAGTAGTGGATGCGGGCATGCGTATATGGATTTTGACAGTGTTTTCATGTTTCAATAAGATACCAAAGGAGTATTATTGGGTATTTGTACGAGAAAAGCCTTTGGGTAAGAGAGCGGGAAGTACACTTTGAGTGTCGGATCCGCGGGCCGGATGCGCGGGTCCGACCCGCCGGTCGGCAGAAAAGAACTTGCGGGTCACGCTGGCCCACCTCGCGAGTGACCCGTTTCTCGCGGGTCATGACCTGACCCGATCCGTGAGCTTTTCATCACCTCTTGACCCGACCCGACCCGACCCGTGAGATTTGAAAAACGCTTGACCCGACCCGACCCGACCCGTGAGATTTGAAAACCTCTTGACCCGACCCGACCCGACCCGTGAGATTTTGAACACTTCCTGAGCCGACCCGACCCGACCCGTGACATTTTGAACACCCCGACGAAAAGCCCTGGAAAAGACGAGTACAGTTTTTGTGTTTTTTCTGGACACGTATGATGTAAGGGAGTGACTTTTAATAGATTGACTATTGATAGCTCCAAGAAAAAACAGTAGGGCAGGCCGAAGTCGGTTCGAACCTGTTTCGCCGTAATGCTCGTGGCGTCAGAGAGGTCTCCATCTTCCAGCAGCTGCGCCCAACCACACATACATACATGCTGATGTCTCGCTTCTTCCTCGAGCAGCGTGTGAGCTTCACACGCGGGGCGTTCTCCTCCATCTCGTCCTCGAGGCCATCGCGGCGCTGGATTTCTTCGAGAATCACCAAAGCCACAGCCAGCGCAGCAGTTGGCAAAAAGTCATCGATACCACCCATTGCGGCCATCGGGTGCTGTCACGTGCTGCTGACGGGCGTAGATAAAGATGTATCACGCTGACTCGCGCCGAGCAGCAGCAGAAGTGACAGCAGCCAAGCCAGCGTCGCCGATGTTGTTGCGTGGGGTAGTGTTGTATGTCGTGTTGTTGTGTGTGTGTGATACTCGTACGAGTATACGGCCGAACTTTCTTACATTTCCGATGAATGAATCCGGTCCAGTCGAAAATCAGAATCGAAAACTCTTGGCTTGAAAAGGCGCTTTTTCTACTGCATAAGAATGTTAGTTTTTGTCTCCGATAGGAAACCGTTTTTTTTCAATCCATGTTTCCGACTCCACAAGAACTGGCCTTGCAAGACCGATGGGAATGAGAAGCATGACAGACATCTTTACGGGGTCAACATCCTAACTGCACTAGCATACTGCTTGGGCGGTTCTTCTACTTGTACTGTGTTCCAACTCGCACCGTATTCGCTACAGAGCGATGCGCGTCAGCGCAGAAAAGTTGTGCGGTGGATGGGTGGGTACGGGTGGGTAGGTGTGGGCTAGTTGGTCCCACCCCATCACCTACACACCACTCACCACCAACAGTTTCGATGTGAAGCGACGCGCGTCAGCGTAAATAGCATTTTTTTTTTTTCTGCACTTTATCGGAGGCTTATAGAGGTGATACCAAGGATTGACCAGGACCTCGTATTTATTGCTAATCACAACGGGGCCGCCTTGCTGGCCTGAAAAAGAGCAGCGCCGCTGTCCCGATTAGCGCTGATTGAGCCTGTTTCCCACCAGCAACCTGTCAAGATCAGGTCGGGACACTCTGTATCCGTGGACAGGTTGCCTATTAAGTCGGTACTCGTTGGTACTCACGTGGTTGGAGATAGAAGAAGAGCAGCTTTATTCCTTTCGTGCACGCGGATACTGAGAGCCAAGCTTGTGCCTCGCTGGCAAAACCCCAGGTTTTCCATCTACGATACGCCTTCCAAGTACTGCAAATAAAATACGATCCCAACACTTGATCCCAGGTAATTACCGGGCTTGCAGCCTCATTCAAGGCAGTATCATAACACTAGCCCACTCTGATGAGCCGTATATGCAGAACAATGGGAAATTTATGGAAACCCCGATCCACAAACTAAAACATGAGTCGAAGATGCGACTCCTCAAAACCCACTCCCACACCTCTGAACGGTGAGGCATCGAAGACGACAAGGTACGTAAAAAAAAGTGAAAGAAAGGAAGGCCTAGCCCTAAGGGGCAGGAATCAATCGTCAACGAAAGCCATCGCCATGCTAGTCGCATCGGGGGGGAGGGCGAGGAAGTTTCATGTAAAAGGGAAAAGTGAATGCATAAAAAGAGAAAAAAAAACACGGAAGACGCGAAGAACCACCCAAACCCAGCCCACCATTCTGGAAACGCGTTCTGTGCCCCCAATGAGTGGGCCGATCACCCAGTTGTCGACGCCACTTGATCAGGTCGGGACACTTTGTATCCCTGGGCAGGTTGCCTATTAAGTCGGGACTAGTTGATACTCACGTGTGTTGTGTGCTTAAAGATAGAAGAAGATCAGCTATATTCCTTTCGTGCATGCGGAGACTGAGAGCCAAGGTCGTGCCGCGCTGGGGAGACCCCTGGTTTTCCATCTACGACACGCCCCCCAAGTATTACAAATACGATCCCGACACTTGAACCCAGGTGATTACCGGGCGTTCAGCCTCATTCAAAGCGGTATCATAACAAAACCCAGTTCCTTGTGATCTCGCCGATTTTCAAAATTCGAGCTAAACATGCCGAAAACGTTTTATTTTAGTACGTCTATTGCAATTATTTTTGTTTTTTTTTTTCGGGCCTAAAGAACCCGAAAACCTTTTTTCGTTCTTGTTGTTTTTAAAGTGGATATTCCACCAGAACGATTTTTTTTTCATTTCGCCCGAAAATCTGGGAAAAGCGAGCCCACAGGGGCGTATAGTAGAAGGAGGAGGGAAATAATCAATAATACATAACAAGAACACCAACTGGCGGGGGGGGGGCGGAGGGGAAGAACCAATAACACACAACACCAACAACAACAAGAGAGTGCAAACACCAATCAGCAACAACCACAAACAGTTAAAAACGCCCAACACCAAATCCAAAAATACGATATATGTGTTCTTCAACCTACACCGTTATTTTTACTCTCCGGCATCCTGCACAATCGGTGACCGTGCCGATTTTTCGATTCTAGAGACAAAGAGATACTAAAGCATATTGCTACGCAATAAGTAGAGTAGAAAATGTAATACGATGTCATCGTATTGGATACGACAGGAACGACATACCCATTCTATGAAAGAGGAAGAACTAGCTAAAGAAACATCGCGGCTGCGGTACACTACAAACTGTGTAGTACTACTACAGCAGTAGTATTGATAGCATGCTACCTGGAAAAACAGGTGCGACCGCTAGATACAGAGAGGGAAAGCCACTGGCTTCTCATTACACTAAAATTTGAAACGAGTTGCTTCACAGGCCCGTCGTGCCTCTGCTTCGTGCACAGTGTGCGCCAACCTTTTTTTCAAATCCAGGTCCAAGCGCTGCTATTGTGAGCTGTGGGAGAACGCGGCCCCAATGGTTCTTGTGGCGTCTTGAAGATCACAGGATCTTGTAACAGACTAGCCTTCAACTTTCCATGGCTGTTATGTGGGTGTCTGGCAGATCTTAGGACCTTCGAACAGACCAACCCACTATTAATAGCAGGACGTCTCTGTTGTTATTATGCGAAGCTTAGATTTGGTCGGCGACCTGTTCATTTTTTACCAGTAGCCCAACGGACTAAATAAAGCTCTAACATATGATGTCGTCGCCAGAACATGTGACGTTGGTCGTGATCTCACCATGAAAACGACTTTTTGAAGAAAGTTGAATTTCCGAATATCAAGAACCTGATAAAAAACACTCTCCCTGGATCCACAGGGGGTCCCCATAGATCGTTGAAAACTGAAGACTAGGCAGGTACGGCCCCAAACGAACACCAAGGGCCCCGCTGCTCCGACGGAAGAGGTGGTATTATAAGACTTAGATCGGGTAGGTGAACGGTTTACCTTTCACCACGAAGTAGCCCGACGGACTATTACGCACCTGGTTCACATTTACAAGTGCGACATACATACGGGCACGGGTGGTGGGAGACAGACAGAACGTCTAGCGTCCGATATGTCGTGTCCATGAGCTCATACGGTTTTGCGGTTGGCCTGGTAGATCTTAACGACAATGAGTCAATCAGCCATCGTCCGAGATCTCGTGTTTATAAAGCCTGACATGGTTGTGCGGGTGGCCTGGTAGATCAAAACGATCTCGATCCAAGCAGGCGACTCGGCTAGTGCGTACAGTATTAATAGCATTTGCCCGGATGGCCTGCTTATCACCCTCACCCCACATTTCGCACAGCTTCATTACATCCCCTACCTTTCTCTTTCTTTCAACCTCTCTAGCCCCGTCCAATGCCCCTGGATCGGAACGCGAAATTGTGTCCTCGTTTCCAGTGGCGCGTATTCCAGATAGCGAAGCTACTCTAATCCCCAGCAAGGACGCGGCGTGAGCAGGAGGTGGCTTCGAGTTGGTGCCAGGAAAGCGGGAAAATCGTTCCGAGTGGACAAATATGTATATCGCTCTACTCCCGGTGTGACGCATTCTGCCATGGAGGTAGCACATTTCCGCTAAAATGTTTTCTGAATGACGGAGCCCCTTATCCCAAAACTCGTAGGAATGCCAATCTTTGTTTCGAAAAATGACGTAATTGTATTCTTGGGTCATGGGAATATTCATCGGGATGCAAATCGATTTTTGCTGAAGTCTGTTTTCGGGTGAAGCGTGGAGCTTTTTAGGGTCAAGTGAGGAGCCTCAGAAAGTTTAGGGTGAACCTCTATCGTAGAACGCCTCGTGTATTTGTATTTTCGTCTTACTGCTCGTCATTGCCTACCCCTACCCTGATATTGCTGTTGCACTCGTCACGTCTTCCATCTCCCGAGCTTTCCAGCTCTCCTGCCACACACGCCCTCATCCCGCAGTTCTACTTGCTATTAGCACAGAGGGAAGCTACGTCCAACCCAACCGACGCGGCGTGGACGAGAGGGTGCTCCGCGTGGGCACCGCGTAACGAAAAGCGGGCGGAGCGGATGCCTTTGTTGTTTTCAGCGCTCTCCCTTGTTGTGTTTCGTTTCGTTTTTGCTTTTGTGGTTTACCGACGGCCAATACACATTCCATTGAAAAGGTTTTTCCGACGCGAGCAAATATTCAAAATTTGTCCTATGTTGCGTCCATCTTTTGCGAAATGACATATTAATAGTATGTACGTACGCAGATGTAAGCGAAAGCCTAGCCTTTCGTCGGAGTTGAGAAAGAAGCTTACCTATCATAACTATGCATATTCAAGCAGCAGACGACTCTAGCTGGCGTATTTTACGTACGCTCGCCTCAAGGCCATTCGACCGAGGGCTGTGCTGTACTACCACCGTGGACCGTGGGACCGAGTAGGCGCGAGGTGGGTCTGGGGGCCAGAGGGCCGTACTGGCCGTAATAATTTTACCGGGTACAGTCGTGCCGCATCCAGGGGGGTCACATACTACTGTCGTTGGCCATGCGTGTCCATTGTCCTTGGCGAGGAAGCTACTACAGTACTACACACACCTACCTAATGCATATCCTTGGCGATGCATGTCCTTTTGTCACTGACGAGGAAGCTACTACTACTACTACTACTACTACTATTAATACTACTACTCCTACTACTACTATTACCACTACTACTACTACTACTACTACTACTACTACTACTGCTACTATTAATACTCCTACTCCTACTCCTACTCCTACTACTATTATTAATACTACTACTACCGTAGAACATGCGGACCAACGCCCAGATGGGTAGGGTGACTCGTGTACTGAGCCAAGCTGGGGAGACTATTGAGAGGTTTTAGTGGGCTCAACTCCTACACTACCTGAGTCGGGAGAGATAAAATCTAGACTCAGGTGCCTACATCCTCGGAGTAAACCACACTTTGATGACGGCACGGTCACGGTCAGAGACAGGCCCGACTAAGGTAGAAGAAACGAACCGGGTTCAAACCGGTACACGACACCTCGAGAAATAAGTGTGGACAGGAGTTTCCTCTCGCTCTCCGGGGCGCTAAAAAAAAAACACGCGCGCGCGACCGACGCATGGACGCAGCTTGAAAAACTGCGAGTATCAACCCGACAACCCGAGTATCTTCCTTGACGCATGATGTTGATGTTCTCTGTTTACAGTCGTATCTACGTGCATCACGAGCACAGTGCACGTAGAGATTTCCGCCTAATCATTTTCAAAGATTAACATAATGAGAAAGCTTCGAAAGCGCGGTGAGCTAAACGCCGAAACATTTTTCAAAGAATGAAAAAGCAAGAAAGCTTCGAAGGCACCGAAGCTAAAGTTCATATTTCGTTTTTGTTTTTTGTTTTTTTCTATCATCACTTTTACTTTCCAGCCCACTCGTAGGAGGTTTTACCCTCGACGATCTTCTGGACAAGCCGTGGTCACAGGTAGGTGTCGTCCCTTCCCCCCGGTACGTGCCTTTATTTTTTGTCGCGCACAGGGTTCAGTATTCCCACTGCTCGTCGATTTTCACCGAATGTGGCATATAAGAGAGTTCGAACATAAAAGAAACAAGAACAAACTTCCGGGCAGGTGACCGGCAAAGGTCATACGGACCATTCCCTACGAAAGTATACCTTTGTTTATATATCGTATGCGTAGGATACAAAATAGCAATTACGGAGCATGCATATTTCAATAGGGGGGCTACATTAATGAAGAATTTTGTAGGTTGGTTTGGTGGGTGGCGATGGATTGCACTTAATTTATATTGTAAACGAGGGACGCAATAGGGTCAAGAAATTAATAGGAGGGGCACATAAATTCAGAGGGTTCCAGGTTGGTAGGGTCGATCGGGATGAGTTTAATTATTAATATTTATAGTAGGCTTCCACGAGATCATCGTCGATGTGTGTGGAGGGGAGGGGTCGTGCCGCAGCAATGGAAGGGTGCAACGATTAAGGCGCTGCACAAGAAGAAAGACAGGACGGAGTGTGGTAACTATCGTGGCATTTTCCCTGTCGCACGTGGCCGGCAAAGTACTGCTCAAAGTTATAGCGCGCCGCCTCAGCCACTACTGCGAACGCGAAGGCATCCTGCAAGAGGAGCAGTGTGGCTTTAGGCCCGAACGTTCGACGGTCGACAGGATGTTCGTGATGCGACGCTTGCAGGAATTAGCAAGGATGAAGGACCCCCCGCGGTTCATGTGTGTTGTCGACCTCACCAAAGCCTATGACTCCGTCGACCGAACCCTCCTGTGAACTGTCTTGGCTTGCTTTGGCGTGCCACCTAGAATGTTCACCGATATACGCCAGTTCCACGACTGCATGCGAGCATGCGTGCGGCTGGATGACGGCGATTGCTCCGATATGTTCGACGTGGAGCAGGATCTTCGGCAAGGGTGTGTGCTCGCGTCGTTGCTGTTGAACATGTTTTTCACAGCGGTGCTGAGTGTGGTCAAGAAACGCTTTGCCGCTCATAAAGCCATCACGGACAGCATGGTGCAACTCCAACGATAATAGAAGGGGAACAAGAGGAGGGGAAAGGCACGGACCGGATACGCCGACGAACAGGGGAAGGATAAAGAAGCCCAGACATTGTGGGCAATACTGTATGCTGACGATGCGGGTATTGTATCACGATCACCGCACGGCCTGGAGAGGATGCTGGCGGTGATCGTGACTGCATGTGTTGCGTTCGGCCTGACGGTCTCGGAGGTTAAGACGGAGATAAGTTATCTGCAAAGAAAGATGAGGGGAATTTGCCGTTCATCGTAACCGCAGCCGGTCAAGTGTACAAACACTCGAGTTTGTGTATTTTTGGCGGGGCTATCAGCGCGGATTCAACAAGCAGAAGTGTTGAGGTAACGCGTCGACTCCAAAGGGCATGGGCGTGCTTCGGGCGGTATATGATGGAAATCTATGACCGCCCGGGTGTGCGCCCACGCCTAAAGGTACGGATGCTGAGATGCGTTAATTGGATCCCGAGCAAGACTAATTACGGCAGGCTACGGGAGATCCACCACAAGATGCTCCTCCGATGCCTCGGCTGGAGGTAATGACAAAGGACAAGAGCGTAGAGACGACGGTACGCAGGCGTGGACAACTGTTTGCGGGCTTTGTGACACGCATGGGAGAGGAGCGCCTGCCGAAGAGGGTGATGTTTGGGGAGATGGTCGGGGGTAAGATCTATCCCGGAAAACACGGAGAGGGACTGGATGAGGTAACTTGAGGAGGACCTCAAGCAGTTTGGCATCAAGCTCGAAGGGTGGCGCGAGGCAGCACAGAAAGCCGGCAGATGGTTCCAACGGGTCGAGGAAGGGGCGGAGGTCTTCCTGCGCAAATGGCATAAGGAAGAGAAGGAGGCATTGGCAGAACGGCACGGGATGAATGCAACCGCCAACACAACTGTTGACGCCAATGCATGTGCGCAAAATATCAGGGGCGAAAGGGGGGCGAGGGGGGGGAAGAGGGGGGGTGGGTGCGGTCTGCCCAACAGACTGACGCCTGGGTATGGCCATCGTCGTCATGATTCGCTCCCTTCTTTGGGACCCAAGTAACTAGCATGGTGCCACCCGGGCAACTCTGCGTGTGTGTATGCACCAGCGCTTGTCTTTCGTATTATCTTGTGCCCCCCGCCACCTTTTTGTCCCTTTTTTCTGTTTGTTTGTTTTCCTCTCTCCTTTTTTCCTGTTTGCTTTGTGTCTCTGTCTGTATCGTCCTTTTCACTTTTTGCTATTAATGTCTGCGGTTTCTTTTTGGTTTGCTTCGTCGTCTTCCTTTTCGTTTTCTTTTTTTTTGCCGATTGGTTTCTTTTTTGCTCCTCTGGTGTTCTTAATAGCGGAGTAAGAGTGTTTGTTTGTTCTTGTCTCTGTCTCTGTTGTACGCCCCTCGTAGCTTGCGAGCCTCCAATCTGCGAAAATCTGAGCATTCTCTTGTGTG